>JAWNMY010000006.1:13827500-15027500 GCA_035043505.1 Drosophila setosimentum
CAAAGAAGAAAATTAAGCAAAATTAACAAACAAATTATATTAAATTAAATTAAACATTATAAAAAAGACAAAAACAAAAAAAATCCAAAAAAATCGACAAAAATTGTAAAACTGCACTCAATGTTTCAGTCCTCTCCCTAGGGGCATATACGCCCCAACCACATATGACAACAACAACAACAATTAATGGAAGCTATGCGGATCAAGAAATGAATTGCATTATAACTACAAAATATATATAAATTCAACTCAAGTCAAGTAATCAACAGATAGCCAAAGAGCGAAGATCGATTGATTAGTTTGCGCCAGACAAATAGTTTAGGGATCGAGTGGATCATAATTATGCTATGTATGTATAAAAAAAAAAACCAACTAAACAAGAACAACAGCAGCAAGCCCGTTAGCAATGTTACAAACACAAAACACAATATAAACAAAAATGACTTCTACATTCTCACAACTTTGATAGTCATAATCATATTCATCGTGTAATTTTTAAAATAAATTCTATAAAATGTGTCAGCTAAACAAATTTCGAAAACAAAACCAAAATACAAAAAATGGTCATACGATGTAACATTAAAGCTATGAAGTTCTATATATCGATCGATGGATGGATTGATTGATAGACGGACGGATGATAGCCACTAATGATCATTGAAATTAATGATGATGATGATGATGATGATGGTCTGTCTAGTAATATTTGTATACTTTAGTTCTATTTATTATTATGAATAATTTTGGATGTATAATAGTTTTTTCTTATATAAAATATATATATATATATTTAAAAATGAAAATAAAAGCAAATCAATTAAGTTTAGAACATCGGTAATTAATATTAAAAACAGTTGGGGGGAATCGAAAAAAACAGCTTGAGGTATGTACATATTTACTTGTCGGTTTTCTAAAACCCCTTTGAACATTTTGAATGCACTAAACAAAACAATTATTTTATTAGATGTTTTTGTGAATGTGTGTGAATGTGAAATGAATCAAGAATCGGAATACATCAAGAGGCACTCACCGGCAGCACCAAGAGCATAATATTAATTTTTATAGACGGTCTAAAACAATAGACAAATTTCTTTCAGTTCTCACTAGACTTCTCATAACAAAGCAGCATCTCATTCTCTATTTTTATTTTATTTAATTGTCTTTATCTACTTTACACAACACAATAATAAAAAAAAATGGTATAAAAAGAATATGTTATTTTATATCCACGCCTTGCGCAGAAAACACTTTCAAAACAATTACTCGACGATTTTATGATATTACACCCAATGCGCGTATTTCCCGTGAATCACCTTAACACAAATTAGGTTTTATTATTGCCCAGCGGATTATTAGCTTTTATTGAGATGAAGACGCGCAATGCTTTACCGAGTCCGCCATTAATGCTAATCAAGATTATATATAGTTCTAATTTTTTTTGTTTAAATAGTTAATACAAAAAACAAGAGCTGTTGTCTAATTAACTCCTTTATTCATAATTTGTAAATCAATTCATTAGTTTACATTAAATGGAATTATACATTTATTTAATTCAATGTTTTTAGTGTTTTTTTTTTCTTATTTTGTTTTTAGTGAAAATTGTCGTGTGGGTTCCAGCTAAACCATTTAGACTAGTCACATAATATGGTTTAAGTTTATAATACGCATTTGATTCTAAGAAATTTAAATAATTAGGTCTTGTTTCAGTGTCGATTGTTGCTTGGAGCATTGCAAATTATTGCAAAATATTTTGCATAGATATTTAAGATAGAATACGCTATATTCGAGAATAGTTAAATAAATCAAATACGCTAAGATTAGGCGGTGGAGAGATAAATCCAATGCCTAACATAGTACATTTAGAATTTGTATTATAATTATTATTATTATTATTAAAGAAGCGAAAGAAATTATATTAATTAAATTAGCTAGCGTATTTGATTCCGGTTTAAACCATATTATATTGCTAACATGTGGGCGGAGGAGATCTACACAAGTCTCTGACGTTTGAGATTGTCTCTCTAATAATGTTAACATACTCAATTTTCTGATATCTGAGTGAGTATGAGTGTTATGTCGTATTGTTTTGTGTTTTTGTTTGTTATGAGTAGGAAAGGAAATTACATTAGAGCAAAAAATAGCTAGACCAACTAACTCAGGGTCCAGTTCTAGATTAAGCTCGTACAATTTGGCTGTATACTGTTTAGTTTTGTACGGGTAATGGTGGTGGCGGCATTACATACGGCATCGCATACGGCGACCGATAGGCGTTGGCCGGTAAACTGGGTGCGCCTCCATTCAGGGACACCGTCGCCATGCTGCTGGACATGCTGTTATACTGTCCGTATGCCTGTTGTGGCAGAGAAGCGGCACCACCAGCCGTCAACTGCTGTGTTTGCGATGTCTGTGGCTGTTGATGCTGTTGTTGCGGCTGTTGTTGCTGCTGGTGCTGCTGCTGTTGCAGTGGAATCGGTGGCGGCGGCATATTAAAGTTCAAAGCAAAGCGAGAGCGTTTCTGATCAATGCCATAACCATAGCCAGCTGCAGCTGCTGCGGCTGCTGCTGCCTGAGCCGCAGCCAAATGCTGGGGCTGATGTTGCTGCTGCGATGGCATGCCCGGTGCCGAGGTCTTTGGCTCAAAGCAAGCGGCATTGGGATTGAAGCGCGAGAATTGCACGCCATTCGGCTGCTGATGTTGTGATTGCTGCTGTTGCTGCTGCTGTTGATATGGCTGACGATAGCCAGTGCCTGGAACTGGTGGCGATGAGCGCTGCTGCGGCTTCTGATCATAACGTGGCGGGCCGCCGCCTGGATTGTAGCCGCCAGTGTTAGGGTTACTATTTCGATGCATATTGTTGTTCTGATTTTGATTGCGATAGTTGTTGTTGCCACCCATTTGCTGGTTGCGTCCCTGGTAGCCACCACTATTGCCACGATAACCACCCATGCCGCCGCGCTTTTGATAGCCACCGCTGGCGGCCATGTTCAGCAACTTGGGATTAATGGTCTGCAGGTTGAGAGAATCATAAGAATAGTTATAATCATCATTTACATTCTATATTGCAATTTTCCATTTGAATGTCTCTCACCTGATTAGCCTCGCGCAGCACCTGGATCAAATCATTTGCCTTGTTGGCATTGGAGTGCGTAAACAAGGTGTAGGCCGTGCCCGTATTATTGGAGCGTCCGGTACGTCCGATTCGGTGCACGTAATCCTCCGAGTTCGAAGGATAATCATAATTGATAACAAACTTGACATCGTCAACGTCTGTTTTGTATTATCGTGATTTGAAAATTGAAGAAGTGATCAATATGTTAAACACATTTTACAAATTAAACATTTTCTCAAAATATACATACTCAAAGAACTATAAACAAAAACAGAAACTTATGTGTGTGGTTTTTTGGTGGATATTTTTTTTCTTTTGCTAAACTTAAATAAGCAATTGAACAATTTTGATTATTTTGTAATTTTTTATCTATATTATTAATATATATTTATTTTTATTTTTTTTTTTTAATTTGGTTTGTACTTTGAACAAAAATTTCGCCATCAATACTATTTAGCGTATATTAACAACTATACATCTTTGGCAAACAGATATATGTTTTTTTCTATACTGCAGAAATGTGGACCTCGACCTTTGTGTTCTCATTCTTTCTTGCTATATATTTTTTTTTTTTTGAAATACACAAATCTTTATTTAATATAATTATATATATATATATAAGTATACTTCGTTTTTATTTAAGCTTAATGCATACAAGAGACGGCTTGATTAAACTTAAGATGTAGGTTATATAATAATAATAATGTAATGAGAGGGTGCTTAGATTCAGTTAGTATCTGGCTGGGGATAAAGCTGGGATCGGTGTAAACTTGATCGGGGTGGCGACTTATAACAGTAAGTTTTGATTGATTGATACGAAGAAAGAGTGGTAAGTGAGAGAGATAGAGAGAAAGAGAGAGAGAGAGAGAGAGCGAGGTTCATAATTAGCCTAGTACTTACCCCGTGTGCGTTCTATGATTATATTAGATAGGGCTTACGTAAAAAATGTTGTTACGGCTCTGTTGTTGTTTCGGTAGTTGTTGTTGTAGATGTAGCCTGGGCACGGAGCTTAAGTGATGAGAGTTCCGCGTTGCTAAAAACTTAAGAATTCAACCCTCAACTTGTATATAAAGCTTAACTTTTTTCTTTTTTGATCTGTTTTGTGTATACAACTTTTTAACATTTAACTTTATCTATTTTGTTTGGTTTTTTTTCTTCATTTTTTGTTTTTGTTTTTGTTTACTTTTGCCATTAAAAAAATCGAAGTCCATTTCAAAAAGTGCTGATGATATTTTTGTTCACACACAAATTTAGGTTTTATACATATAGGAGCGACGTAATATACAATATACATAATACTTTTATGGTAAAATACAAATAATCTACGAAAATAATCATCAGTCAAAAATTTCTTGGCCGCAAAATGGATTAAAATTTTTTTTTTTTTGTTAATCTTAAACCGAATTATAATTATATACAAAAAAAAAATTAATTAAAAAAAAAACAATTACATTAAGTTAAAAACCCTTCAAAGGCGCAAGCCCTTCCAGAAAGTTCCAGCAGCTGCCAAAATCCTTTTAAAGAGCGTTTTTTTGAACACAACTATTAAACGATCGTCAAATATTAGTTTTTACTTTTTTGTTTTATCGTTTTTCTTTTAACTCGTATTTTGCTAGGCCATTGAGTCCTTGACTGACAACAAATTGCATTTATGGTACGTTAGGTTACTCAAATGTAACTTGACGAAGCACAACTAAAAGACTATATCGAAACGAGGGCAACGAAAACTAAAAATACAATAGTAGATACGATACATAGTGTGTATGCATATATACAACCAAAAACGAAAGAACTTCATATAACCAGCAAAATGCATGGAGAACACATTCCCCTCATTATTTTCGACCACACCATTTCTTGATTGTTTTGTTTTATTTTTCTTTTTAAATAGCTAACGAAATAAATGTAAACAATATTGAAATCCGGAAAACCAAAATGAAATCAATTGGAAACTCCGAATGCTTCCACGAACGGAAGCTGCAGGAGAATGGGGATGGGGTTGGGGATGTGGATGTGGATGGTGCGTTTGAGGCAGAGTAATAGATAAGTTCGACATGCAATGCACAATTGAACCTGTTGTAAAAAATGAATGCACAAATCGGTCAACTTTTTGATCTCACGCGAACGTTGCGAGAGAAGCGATTAAGTCAACGATAAATACAAAGATAGAGAAAGAAAGTGAGAGAGAAAGCGAAGGAAATAGTTGGAGTAAGAGGCTGGACGGTGTTGGCCATCGGATTCATCGCAGACGCGATCGCTGCCAGGCGACGACGACGACGACGAATCTCAAATAATGAAACAAAAACCAATTTTGTATTTTTGCATATTAATTTTTTTGCTATTTTTTTTTTTTTTTTTTTTTTTTTGGATTTTTTGTTGGGCATGTTGTTAATCCACAGCAACAGTTGCTCGGTTATTGGTTATGGAGCGCATCGAAAAAAGGACAACAGAGGCGCGACAAAACAGCTGGCTAAACACAACACAGCAGCTGTTCTTAGCCAGCTGGGAGCGCAAAAGCTACGAAAAACTCACCCAATCCGCGTGCGGCCACATCGGTGGCCACCAATATCGAATGACGTCCATTTCGGAAACTGGCCAGCACAAAGTCGCGCTCCTGCTGCGATTTATCGCCATGGATGGCGCATGCGCGCCAACCCTGACGTGATATATTGCGCGTTATTTCATCCACACGCTTCTTGGTCTCTACAAAGATGATGGTCTTGGTCTCGTTCTCGCCAGAGATCTGTGTCAGTAGCTGTATCAGTTTTGCAATCTTCTCCGACTCATCGCACACATCGACAATCTGGAGTATATTGTGATTGGCACTTAGCGACAGAGAACCAATATTGACCTGTATGTAATTGTTCAAGAATTCCTCGGCCAGTTGACGCACCTCCTTGGGCCAGGTGGCGGACCACATCAATACCTGGCGATCCGGGCGTATCTGTTGCATAATCTTGCGGATCTGCGGCTCGAAGCCCATGTCCAGCATGCGATCGGCCTCATCGAGCACCAGGTAAGTGCAGCGTTTCAGTGAGGTGGTGCCGCGTTCTAGGAAATCAATAAGTCGTCCCGGTGTCGCTATGACAATCTCCACACCACGCTCCAGATCACGCGCCTGCTGTCCCTTGGGGGCGCCACCAAAGATGCAAGTATTCCGCACCTGCGTATTCGAGCCAAACTCACTGGCCACAGCCTGAATTTGTTGTGCCAATTCGCGTGTGGGCGCCAATACGAGGGCGATGGGCCCGTCTCCACGCTCCAAACGCGGCTGATTATTAATGTGCACAACGGCGGGCAGCACATAGGCCAGTGTCTTGCCGGAACCGGTTTGGGCCACAGCCACCAGATCGCGTCCGCTCAACGCGATTGGCATGCCCTGTGCCTGAATGGCTGTCGGCTTCGTGAAGCCCTGTTTGCTTATCTCATTCATTACGTAGTCTGGAAAGCCGCCCTCCTCAAACTCAATGCTGGGTGTCGGCACCTCTTGGCCCTTGATCGTAATCTCATTAGTGCTCAAGAAACTGTCCGTTTCGCTCTTCGTGCGTGCCAGAACGGATTCGCACGGTTTGTAAAAGTTCTTGCGGAACGGAGTTAGCGAGACCTCGGCCCAAACGATGGCCGGCAAGTGGGCGCCATGAGTTGATGTGCGATTGCTGTTTTGGCCACCATAATCATTGCGTATATTGCCTTGTCCGCCCATATTCATGCGACCACCATTGAATCCACCAACTCCGCCGCCTGCGCCAGCGCCGGGTCCGCCACGAATATATGGGGCGGAGCGATTGCGCTGGAACATTCCAGCACCGCCGCCGCCAGCGCCCATGCGGTTGTTTGGCATGCCACCGGCTGATGCGCCACCCATATAACCACTATTTACCTGTCCGTTATACCTGGAACGAGCGTAATGTGCCATTAGTTATAATTTTGAATCAATCAATCAAAAGCAGTTCCAAACTTGATTTCAACTTTTCGACGTTATTTTCGTGAGCTACTCTCTACCAGCCATTTTGAATTATCGATTTTTAACCAAAATGTTTTAAGACAATTTTCTCTAGGTCGTTCGTACCCTCCACCACCACCAGCAATCCCCCTCCCTTGACATCAGCACATGTCGGTAAGACTCATTGTTACGTGCCCCAATTGAATTCGATTATTTACTTACATGTTCATATTTATCAGCACTTAAATTGTCAAATTAATTGCCAAAAGGTTTATCTTTTTTTGTTTTTTTTTTTGCAATTTTCACTTCACCTTAAAATTTTCCAGGTTTTGCACCTACGTCAGTACTTAGTGATGAAAGAAACCCAGGATTGATTCAACAGCACTGCAGCACTGCTATATATCGATAATTTGTCGAAACATTTAAGTCAAGACAACTCTGTTGAGGCAACTCTGTAAATAGTGGAGTGACACTATATTTGTTTTAAAATGCAATCAAATATTAATGATTTACTTTGAAAATTATTAAAAATGTACCACATATAACAAGCAAATAATAATTGACAAGAGTTTTAATAAAAAATAGTTTCACTCTGGCAAACTATATGTTTTTGAAAATGTTAAGTGTCATGACTACATAGCTGCGAAATGATTGATACTGTATTAAATATGCGCACCAGTTATAAAAAAAATCGTCCGTTTGATTTTAAGTTAATTGACTATGTCGAACCATATTCCGTGCTGTATAAACGCCAGACGGGACTTTCGAATTACGATGTTATGAAGGTCAAAACGGAAATCTGGTCCAAAATAGCAGATATTATGGAGTGTGATGGTAATTAAAAAGTTTCCCCCCCTGACAAATATAAACACTAACAATTCCCAACATTGCAGTGAAATTCTGTCTGATGCGTTGGAACAATCTGCATTACCAATTTCGCAAGGAATCTCGTCGACCTGGCGGTTCGACATGGCCATATTTTGAGCGACTCAGTTTTCTGAAGGAAGTGCAAACTCTACATAAAACCAGGCTGAGGGCACAAATGCAGACAACTGAAGAGGTGCCAAGGGAATCTTTTGTGAATCAGGATGAGTTTCAGTCGTTCAATGATTGTGTCGTGATGCATGTCAACGATGAAATGGAACAGCATGCGGACAGCACACTCATAATTGAGGAAATTATTGAACAGACAAACGATCAAATCTTACACGAAGAAATCATTTACGAGGAAGATGCTGATGTGGAACATGATGAGGAGCAGCATCTGCAAGCTAACATAGAACCCACTGCTAAAGAAAGGTTGTCACCTCCTCACTCTGAATTGAGTAAACTGCTCGCATCGCCTGCCAGCGATTATCAGAAAATGAGCAAAATTCTCGGTCAACTGAAGGGCCAAGAAAAAGAAAAAACGGAGCGTCGTATTCTGGCCTTTGTGCTCAAATGTCAGCTGCGAGCATTAGTCGATGAACCCATCGATGATCTAGTTATTTAAAACTGATTAGACATAGGAATTGTATATAGATTGACTTTAATAACACCAACTAAAAATAATCATTCTCTATGCATCCACTTTGCACTTGTCCAGATCGAGCCAGGCCACATTTGGTTTTGTTATAAACTGATCGCGAGTTAAACTATCCAACATGATGGTCTGTTGGCGCACATATTTGACAAGTCTTTCGATGTGGACATAATCCTCGCAGTCCATCTCAAAGAAACGACGCCATAAAGCACAAGCCAGCACACGATCATCGGACATGATGCCCTCGTCATAGGCAATCAACGCTGCCTGAAACTGTTCCGAGAGCGTCTCGATTTGTTGTCTGGTCCGCGATGGATTGTTGGCCTGCAAAGTAGGATTGGTTTAAGCAATACACTCAGATGAGAGACGTTTACTTACGCCCAGTTTTTTGGCTCGTGTATTAACATCTCCCCACATGGCTTCCACAATGCAGTTACGCAGAAAGCGTCCATCCTCGCCGGTTTCGGCGCCTTCGGCCATGGAACGCATCAGCAATAGCCAAACATGCAGCTCGGTGACCAGAAACCAGGAGTTGAACGTATTTGGCAGATTAAAATCGCGAAAGAAGGCCACATAGTTGATCTTGTCCGCTACACTCTCGTACAGCAGATGACTGGTTACCTTAAGGCGCTGTAATCGAGTTTGGAATGAATTTTCGAGTTATCAGTAATAGTATGGTTTTCTTACCGCTTTTGTGTTGGGCGCAAAGCCCACTTTGGTCAGAACACGTTTTAATATGCTGCCATCCTCTGTAGTTTGTTTTGCTGCCTTGTTTGGACTGTCCACGACACCAGTGGAACAGAAGCTGCATTGCTCTGTGAATCTGGCGGTCAAAGTCGTCACGCCATGTTGTTTATATGTTTGTTGCGCTCGCTGCGGCATGAAAACAAGAGTCGATGTGGTTTATATAAGAGTGGTACTAGTGTAGTTATAAATTTAATAGAAAAGCCACTTCATTTATTGACACAATGTGTTCACTTACCAGCGTGGTTGTTGTTAAGCCACTGACCAGCCTTGCAGCTGAGCGTGTGCACCACATGCTTCTTTTTAAGCCGTATTCTAATTGTTTAAAACAAAATCCTAAAGTTACATAGAAGACGGCGCTGCCAACTTGTGCAAAAACAAACCCGGTGCTGCAAGCAAACAGCTGATTTAACAGAGCTGCTCAGCTCTAACAGAACTACCAAACGTTAAACATAATTGCTTATTTGTTGTTCTTATTACCGGGGAAAATAAATAAAACCGGTAATTATGCTGCGATTAAGTGCACAAATGTGTAGACAATCCTTTGGACTGCTACGCCTGCCCCTCAGCGCCAATAAGATGCCCCGGCTGCAACTCGTGACAAGAAAGATGACACAACAGCATCAAAAAGTAGACTGGACAACGAGCATTCCCACTGGGGCCAAGGACAAAGAGAAGATCACAGCGCTGGGTTGGTTTCTGCTTGTGAGTTTCATAACATATACAACTTGCCACAATTACTGATTGAGTATCTCGTCTTGTAGCTCATACCCGCCACAACATTTGGCCTGGGTGTTTGGCAGGTGAAGCGTAAAATCTGGAAGGAGCAGCTAATCAAGGACTTAGCTGAGCAACTGCACATGGCGCCCTCAGAACTGCCCGATAAGTATGCCAACTCCAAGTTGTTATGCTCTATGCATTTGGTTAATAGTTTGATCTCATGCAGCTTAAGTTATTTATCGCACATGGAATACCGTTTGGTCAAGTTGCGAGGACGTTTCCTGCACGACAAGGAAATGTTGATGGGACCACGCTCCCTCATCCGACCAGATGGCGTCGAGACGCAAGGTGGTCTCTTCTCGCAGCGCGATACGGGCAATGGCTTTCTCGTCGTCACTCCATTCCAGCTGTCGGACAGGGAGTGAGTTGTGATAGATTCCAGAACGTTCTCTTAATTGCCAACTCTTGTTCCAAATTTTAACTAGTGACATTGTGCTCGTAAATCGAGGCTGGATATCACGGAAGCACATGGACAAGGAGACACGCGCAATGGGTCAAACCCTAAAGGAAGTGGAACTGACAGCAGTTGTACGCAAAGGCGAGAGTCGTCCCCAGTTTACTCCCGATCACAAAGAGGGCAAAGTTTATCTCTATCGTGATCTGGCCAAGATGTGTGCGAGTAGTGGAGCAGCTGCCGTCTTCCTGGATGCCGTCTACGATCCCAAAGCAGTCGCCGGCAATAGTCCTGTGGGCGGACAGACGCGTGTCACACAACGCAACGATCACATGTCGTATTTGGTTACCTGGTTTAGCTTATCAGCAGCCACCTCATTTCTTTGGTATCGCCAGATTGTTAAAAGAATACCCTTTTGATAGAAATACATTGTTCATATTATGAGTTATAAATGTTTATTTTATAAAATTTACATGCTTGAGTAAATGCATTTTTTGTTTTGTTTTTGTTAATGAAATGCTACAGAATTGAATATCCTGTAAATAGTTGTAGTATCAATTGGGGTTTGTCCGTTTGCAACGGTAAAGTTAATATTTATATTGCATCTGGAATCGACATTTGGTTGTAGGAATTATAGAAATAGGAATACTTAGCAGTATCTAGGAGAATACTTGAACTATTTATATAAAAAATAATCAAACATAAACGCATTATTTACACAGTTAGTCTTTGTAAATACTGCAAAATGTTTCGACAGCTTTAAGTCTTAAATGCCACGCCCCAATACGCCCTACAGTTGCGGCACAATGCCCCACGAGCGCAACAATCCAGCCCTCTGATACTTTTTACCAATCGTCTGCACATGAAAGCCAATCTGCAGCAATCGCTCGTGATCAAGTATCTTACGTCCATCAAAGATATATGCCGGCTTCATCATTGACTGATAGATGCGCTGATAGTCCAGGTCGACAAACTCATCCCATTCCGTGCAGAGGACCAAAGCGTGCGTGGCACGCACAGCGCTATACGGATCGCTGTGTATTTGTACGGCCTTCTTCACATTTTCGGGAGATTCCGTCACGCTGGGATGCGTTAGGTCATCGATTATCTGCTCCGGCTCCACCTTCGGATCATAAATGTCCAATTTGGCGCCCTCCTCCAACAGCGTCTGGCACACGGTAATCGCCGCTGTTTCGCGTGTATCGCCCGTATTCTTCTTGAAGGCGAATCCTAGGATGGCAATGCGCTTGTCCGACACCGTATTGAAGAGGCTTTCGATGATCTTCTGGGAGAAGCGACGCTTCTGATAGTCGTTCATGTCGATGACCTGCTGCCAATAGGCAGCCACTTCGGGTAAATTGAGGTTTTCGCATATGTATATCAAATTCAGTATGTCCTTCTGAAAGCAGCTACCGCCAAAGCCCACCGACGCCTGCAGAAACTTGGAGCCGATACGCGAGTCCAGGCCGACAGCACGTGCCACCTCGGAGACATCAGCACCGGTTGCTTCACACACCGCCGACAAGGAGTTGATGCTTGAGATGCGCTGCGCTAAGAATGCATTCGCTGCCAGCTTGGAGAGCTCGCTGCTCCACGTGTTGGTTGTGAGTATGTGCTTCTTCGGTATCCAGTGCTCATAGATCCACGATAGTTTCTCCACGGCCTGGTGGCCCTCGGGCGTCTCCTCGCCCCCAATTAGAACACGATCCGCATTCAGCAAATCATTGATGGCGGTGCCCTCGGCCAAGAATTCGGGATTCGATAGGATATCGTAGTGGATCCCAGGCTTTTGATTTGCACGCAATATGTGCATTATGCTCTCTGCAGCTCGAACCGGGACCGTGCTCTTCTCGACCACAATTTTATTGGACTGTGCGATCTCGGCAATCATCCGCGCCGCACTCTCCACATACTTCAGATCCGCAGCTCTACCTAGAATATAAATGTTTTTTAATATGTTGATCATCTTGGTGGCATATTCAGGACTTACCCTTGCCACTGCCACAGGTTTTCGTTGGCGTATTCACCGATATGAAGATCAGATCAGCCTCTTTAATAGCAGTTGTTATATCCGTGGAGAAGAACAGGTTCACATTGCGACACTTCTTCACCACCTCATCCAGACCTGGCTGCAAAGTATTAAGAGATATGCTTCTTAAAATAATTATGTAGATAATATACTTATATATTAAGCTTGAATCACGTTGTTTAAAGATAAGATTGGTGGCGCTCTATTTCTTTGAGGAAGCGTATAGAAACCTTATCTAACCGATTGTACATATGGCAGATGATCATGTTTTCGTTCAACTTATTATGAAAAACCAAAGCATAGATTTTTAAATTCGGAATTTTAATCGAATTTTTTTGTGATCATTTTCAAAAATGCCGTCAAATGTTGAATTTTCATCAAAATTTGTGGTCCATTGACCTGTTTACTTGTTATTACTTAAAATAAACAACAGATAACAGTGAAATAAATGCATGAAAGCAAAAATATACTTTTTTTTATGAATAATGCACCAAATACTATTGATTTATATTGCCAGAAAATTACAATACGATGCAATTTCAACGATTTTTTGTTTAATTCTTTTAATAATTGTAATGTATAATATAAAATGCAAATAATTTCCTTAGAGCAATATGATGAGTCGAAATTGAATAAATAAAGCCGAGTGACTATTGTAATATCCGGAATAACTGCCTTCTATTTCAGCGATTACTGTACTAACATAAATGCTGACATCACAGAGGAAGTCAACTCGTAGTAATTTATGCAGAAATATTATTTTGCAGTCTGTTAGTCTAAGTAGGAATGCAATTTGTAAATACAAATATATTCAAAAGAAGTCTCGTCTCTGCTGATAAGCAAAACACGAAAAGCAATTACAAATTTGCAACTTAGAAGAAAACAAAAACAAAACAAAAAACACAAATAAAACTGGGATCTAGGCAAAGAAACTGCAGACGATGTCAAGGTCAGTACTATATCAATTCTCGTTGTTGTTGTTGTTCAGTTTTCAAAACTTTGCATTAAGATGCAATATCAGCGAAGTGGCGATAAATAAATATAAGATAATCATGAATTGCTCGTTGGACTAACGAGCGGATAATAATTCTCGCAAAGGTCTTTCTGTATATAAATATATAATAAGTGATAACTTGTGATGTTTAACGTGTACGCAATGCGTTCTAACACTTGAAAAATTATTCCACTATTTATGTGTAAGAAATATATAAATTCGTTATTATCCAGCGTTGGACTGATAGCAGGCCCAGAATATTTCTGCTGCTAGCTGCTTATCTGCCTCACAAGACATAATGTGGCCAGCGCTGATAAGGATTTTATTAGTTAAGTGAAACACGAGCGGAAGCCAAAGTGGAGAATATCATAAAAAGAAGGAAATGCGACAACTAATAAAGAATGAGAGAGAATGTAGAATTTATGTGTAATGGGTAAGTTTTAGCCGCCAATTAGGTCAAAAGCGAATTGCCAAGTCTATCTTGTTAGCTAGTGTAAATACAAACAATTGGGTTTTTTATGAATGAGTAATGAGTTTATTTGTATTTATTTCGTTCACCTCTACGCTGACAAACAACTGACCAACAACCTTGTTAAAGCTGCGACGAGCACCTGCAAATTGTGATGGCGTTCACAATTTGTGCAGATCGTATGCTCTCTCTCTCTCTCCCCCACTCTCTTTACCCGCACTATGCTGTATATTTGGATAACAAAAACCACACCACCAAAAAAAAAAGGGTGCGCTTTGTATACAAATCAGTTTGAAACAGTCAGCAGTCGAAGAGGAACTGGTTTCAAGATATTCATGTATTTAGCGATTGAGAGACGGGCTACTTGAAACATGGGCAATAAGAGGAGTTCATCGACGTATTTTTTGGTATTCGTATCTGTACTTCTGATTGTTTAGGATTATTCGCGTCGTTTCTATTTCTATTTAGCACGCAGCATGTTAAATCTCAAGCCCAATATACGCGGGCAGAGTCACACACGCAAAGGCATTATTTAAATGCATACATATACACACACACATACACGCGTCGTGTAACAGATTTTGCTCAACACACTCGGGGAGGAAACACGATCCACCCAGCAACTACAAACATGACTACAACTAACCTCATAAATGGGCAATTTCTCCGAATTCCATTGGGCGATTCTTTCGGCACTTTTATCGACCAGTGTTATGGTAATATCTGGACACTTGAGCGCCATTACGGCACACGTTGGGCCGCCAACATAACCAGCGCCAATGCAACAGACCTTCATTGTTGTTTTCGATCGATCGATTTTCTCACACACACACAGAATTTATTATAATTAAATAACGTCCGAGTTTGCACTCAACTACCACCGTCAAATAGCGCTCAACTACTTTTTCAAACAACAAACATATGCACTTAAATGTTTAATGCTTCCACCACGGCGTCCGAATAACATCTGTTAACAAAACTGTCCAATCAGACTGTAAACCCAATTTGGGGGCGGACGTGATAACAACTTATAATATACCCTTTACGCATTTCATTTTTAAGTAACACTGTGACACTGTTCATCGCCTAATTTTTTATTTATATATAGTATTTTCAATCACTTTAATTTTAAAGATATGACACATTCAAGAGGCGGCAAGCTATTGAATTTTCTTGAATGAGCTTACGTAAATACTGAGTTAAATAAAATAACTAAGCATTGCCAGTACTTATCAGAAATTTGAACAAAAAAATTGATATACCCTTTTTCGCCATCTCGCTAGGGTATTAAATTCATATTTTAAAGTAACATGTGCTGTTAAATTTAGTACATGGTATTCCTATGCAAACTTTAACATAAATATGTTAACAATATACTTACTGAAATATGTAAATAGACAGTAGCTAATCTGTTAACTAACAGCCATCGTTTACAGTTTCTCAAGAAGAAGCAACATTTTAGCGCCCAAAGGCACAGTACGCAGATCGATTCTATTAGCTGTGTTCAGTTCAGAAAAGATTTAGCGGGAAATTTTAAAAATAAATGGAAAAAACTAAAATTCGGAATATATAATTAATTTAAATGAATTGAGTGCAACCTCTACAAGGGCATACAAACTAAAAAATAATTATAATAAATGTAAAAATACAAGCTACCTATATTTACTTTTCGAATCAACCTTTGTCAAAACCGTCTGAGTTTCTTCAGTTATTATTTAAATTCTGTAAGCTTTAGGCACCGGGACTTATTTTCAAAATTTGGTCTGCTCAAAATTATCGTCGCTAGAGCCATGCTTCAATTACTAAATTACTCAAAATGCACAAGACTGCCGTATCCATTATTCCCATCAGTATTCAGTGGGAGTTTTCGATATACGTGTGATAAAGCCAAGAAGCCGTGCAGTCCAAGTACAATATATTTGCAATAATTTAAAAGAAAAACTACTTCAATTTATGCCTACAGCTGAAAACACGAAACCCGTTTGCAAAAACCCGCCTAAAACTGATGCCAACAAGGAGAATGATTGCAAAAGTAAGGAAGCACCTGTAGTAAAGAAGGCTGCAACTGAATGCAAAAAGAAGGAGGCACCTGAAGAAAAGAAGGCGACACCTGATTGCAAGAACGCACTCGAAGTAAATGCCGCACCTGCATGCAAAAAAGAGGCACCTACAGAAAAGAAGGCGACACCTGACTGCAAAAAGAAGGATGCACCTGGAAGCAAGCAGATGGATGAAATTGTGATCAGTGGTGGCTCCAAATGTAAGAAACCAACCCCACCCAAACCTCCGAAGCAAGATCCGCAAAAGGCGGTCTGCGAAAAACTGATTCTCCAGCGTCAAGAATTGGATAAATCAAAAGGTTGCCAAAAAGAAAACAAGGTATCCGATGGTGGTCCAAATGGTCCGTGCACTCCTTGTCCCCGACCAGGTAAGGCAATAATTTAAATTTTATAAAAGCGTTATCAACAATAATACATTGTATATGACACAGCTCCCTCGTACAAGGATTCGAAAGAGTGGAGGAATATCACGTTAATAAGTGTGTTTCCAATTGTGGCCATACTAACGCTTCTAGTCTTTACCACACATGGCGAGGGAGAAAGACCCGAGTTTAAGGCCTACCCTTACATGTACCAGCGTACGAAGCCGTTTTATTGGGGCGATGGCAACCATAGCAGATTCCATAACAGTCATTGGAATGCTCTTCCCCCAGATGGCTATGAGGATGAAATCGATGTGGAAGCCGTTGGCAAGACACCCGAAACGGCCAAGGAACAGGAGCAGCGTCTGAATGAATTCGGCGTTGTGCACAAGGAGTGGACAAAAATGAATGATAAGCGGGTGGCTGAAGCCAAGCAAGCGGAGGCTGCAGCTGAAAAAGAGGCCAAGAAGCAGCAGGCACAGGCCGAGAAGGATCAGAAAAGGCAGCAAGCCGAGGCTGACAAAGAGGCAAAGAGGCAGCAGGCAGAGGCTGACAAAGAGGATAAGAAGCAGCAGGCTGAGGCTAAGAGGCAACAGGCTGAGGCAGAGAAAGAGGAAAAAAAACTACTCGCCGAGTCCGAAAAGGATTTCAAGCGTCAGGGGGAAGAGGCTAGAATGACTGCAAAAGCAAAAGGCTAAAAATTTACACAATTCTTCAAAAAAAAAAAACGGGCATCGAAGAATAATTCTAAAACTAACGTGTCGTAATAAAATAGTGTGAAAGATAATTTAAAATCAATAAATATCGAAATTAGTTGGCAATATTTGTAATTTCTTTGATAAAACACCTTAATTTTAGAACAAATTCTATTATTTTTATTGCTTGAATCAAGTTTCTTAACGTAAATTGAGAAAATGGAAATCTAACACTTGGTTATATCTGGGACAATCTTACACTCAGCGAAAAGATCGCCGGCCTTGCTTTCCTTCTTGGCGCATGGCGGACACTCAACACAGCAGATATCGTCCTTTGGCGTTGCCTTCAGCAGACCATTGACATTTTCACCCGGTCCGGGCTTGAGGCGTGTGCCGGAGTCGACACGAGACTGAACAACCTTGCCCTTGGATTGAGCCTTGGGCAAGGTGTAGCTGGGTCTTTCACCAGTATTCTGCGAGCCCCAATATTCCTCGGGCACATCCCAAATAATCAGTGAGCCATCCGTGCTGCCGGTGACAAACATCTTGCCGCATGGACTATACGCAGCACTAATCACGGACGATGCATGCTCCGATCCAATGCCAACCACATCGCCACTGTTGTAATCCCACAGCTTCACGTGTAGATCGCTGCCAACGCTAACAAAATAGTCACCGGTGGCATTCATGGACAAACAATTCACTGAGGACTTCTTCGATGCGATCAGTTCGCGTATCAATGCACCATTGTACACCATCCAGTAGATGATTCTGCCATCGGATCCACAAGTTAAGATCTGGACTCCCGTTGGGAAATACAAGACAGACATGAACTGTGTATTGGCAGTGACCACCTGCTTTCGGGTCATCCGATTGATATCCCAAATGACACAGGAGCCATCTGTGCAAGCGGATATCACTTCAGTGTCCAGATTATTGATGTCCAGTGATGTAATCGGCCCCGAATGGTCCTTAAGCACACCGACCAGATCCTGGCGATATGGTTCTATTTTCCAAACACGCACTTGACCCTCAATGCCGCCAGTAACGATGAAGCGTCCAGTTGATGCCACTGCCAATGCACTGCAGCCTGAAATGGAAATTAAAGATGGATTAACGACAAGAAAGAAGATTCAATGAGTATATAGAATCCCTTGCAGTATATATTGAAGAGTTTCCATCAAGGTTGCAAGTCTTACCCTTATTATGAGCATTCGGAATGGCGTAGATGAGCCGCCCGGTAATGGGCGTAAAGGCGCGTATGATGCCATCGTTCCACACCGAAACAATGCTGGTGCCATCCTGCGAAAAGCGAACCGCAGCACAGTTAAAATTATAGACCATGATGCGCAGCAGCTCCTGCTTGCGTGACGAGGACCAGATGCGAATGCTCTCGTGTCCAGCAGTGGCAAAGACAGCTGCGTAATTCCTGAAATCAATGAGAATGACAGGATGGGTGAACGAGTCAAAATCATAATCATTACTTACTTGGGGAATGTAATAAAATAAACTGCTTTGGCGTGACAAGTACGCAACAGCTTCAGCACCCAGCTTTGTATATTAAGCGTATAAATCTCATTGGTGTCCGTGCAAATGTAAAATTTCTCTGGCGTGGAGCGCACAAAGGACGAGATGCGACCTGAAACTCGAGTGCTCTTTACCTAAATAAAGCAAGGGAAGGGACTGTAAGGAGTCTATATGAGAATTACAATTGAGAAATACAAATTACCGTGCGCAAGTAGGGCCAGGTGGGTCCTGGGTAATCTCGAAAGCTAATTAGTGGCACATCGGTGCGTTCCTCCACAAGCTGCACCTCGCCATCGCCGGCGCCAATCAAGAGACGACCCTCCTCTAGCACATATAAGGCACGCACTCCATTCACATAGCGATTGCAGTCGCGACCCATTGGCTTCCTCGGATTATGGGTGCCAAATGCGCCCAGGATGCCGCTCGACGAGCCCGGATATGTAACATTATCCCTGTCACAGCAGTTAAGCGTGATCTTAATAATATCCCCGGTGCCGGTGCCAAGGTAGGCGAACTCATCCTTCTTGTCAATACGGGCACAGTAGAACAGTCTCGATTTGCTGGCCAGTTGTACATCCTGTACATACAGTTTCTTCTGCTCGCGCAGGATGCTCCACAGGCGCAAATGACGATCGCCGGCTGTGATAAAGAAGAATGGATTATTGTGCAGTGGACGCACTGTGAGTGCATTTCCCGAAATAGCGCGCGAGGCGGGCTGACGACAAATGGGCGAGCTGCAAACGGGAAATTAGCAACTGATTCGGATTGAATTTCTTTTCATATTTACAATGTCTGCATATCGAGCACAATCACGGAACCGTCGTCCTTGCCGCCAATGCTGATGACAAAGCGATCCTCGGCCGTAAAGCAAATGGCCTGCACCTTCACTTTGTGCAGATCATGACGACCGATCTCCTTGCGTGACTCATAGTCCCAGACAATGACGTAGCCTCGGAATCCCATGTGATTGACCTGACCAGAGGCGATATATTTGCCGCTCTTGCTCACGTCCAGGCAGGAGATGCTATTTGTGTGCCCGGCCACAAATTCTTGTGTGTTCTTCTTCAAATCGGCAATGGCAATCTTATTGCCCAGTGGAAATATTGCGGCCCCGGTAATGGGATGTTGGCGTACTCCGTTCTCCACCTTGCCATTAATGCCGAAAATTGCGCGTGGCTGCAGCTGTTTGCATTCCTTGATCTGATTCTCCATTGTAAAATATATATCTAATAAATGTTTAATGTTTGTTTTCTTTTTTTAAACGATTTGACCGGACAATCTGACAATACGACATCAACTGCCCTTTTGATTGTTTGAAAATTAAGCAACCGTTGCCTGGAAGCCGTTTCCAAACAAGTTGGCAGTGCCGCATCGCTCATATTTTGGAAAGAGAGTGCAACTCTCTCAATATGTGTAACTGGGTGGCAACGCTACTGGACAGCCGGCATGTGTAAGAGCAAAAAGCAATAACAAAAGCTGAAAGAATAATATGCGAAGCACAAACCCACATACATTTGCAAAAAGCACATAAATAGAACATATATAAGTTGCATTCTTGTGCCATTTTCACAGTTATTCGAACAAACGGCTCTCGAGCTAATCAAATAACAGCTCACTTGACCCCAGCAAAACAACCACAACAATAAGAAAAAGACTGAGATTCTGATTAAAACTGGAAAATGCGGCAAATTCCAATGAACCCAAAGGAAACATTTTATGTGCTTTTGCTGTTCACTATTATTGCGCAGTGTAGCAGTTTGAACTTTCGACGAGGACGCCATGCGAATGGATTCCTAGGAGAACCGAGTAAAGTGTCGAGTCTCCAGCGTTCACAGGATGTAGAGGAATTGTGGTTCGAGCAGCGTCTGGATCACTTTAAGGCAGACAATCGGCAAACTTGGCAGCAGCGTTACTTTATCAACGATCAACATTATGGCAACGACAGCCATGCGCCTGTCTTCCTCATGATTGGCGGCGAGGGGGAGGCGACCAAGAAATGGATGCACGATGGCGCCTGGATCCACTATGCTGAGCACTTTGGTGCACTCTGCATTCAGCTGGAGCATCGTTTCTATGGCAGGAGTCATCCGACTGGCGATCTATCCACCAGCAACCTGGCCTATCTCAGCTCGGAGCAGGCATTGGCCGATTTGGGCAACTTTGTCAGTGCGATGAAGTCCAAATATAATATGGCAGCGTCTCAGAAATGGATCGCTTTTGGTGGCTCCTATCCGGGCTCGTTGGCTGCTTGGGCGCGTGAGAAGTATCCCGATTTAATCGATGGCGCCATCAGCTCAAGTGGCCCACTGTTGGCCGAGGTCGATTTCCGGCAGTACTTTGAGGTGGTCAAGGCATCGCTGGCCAGCTACAAACCGGATTGCGTGGAGGCTGTGACGCGCGGCTTTGCGCAGGTCGAGATACAACTCAAGCACATGATTGGTCAGCGTAATCTCGATGAAAAATTCAAGTATGTCGCCAAATAATAATAAGAATATTATCAGCTTATAATTTCCATTAGATTAGCTATTTAATATATTACATATTTTTAATCGAAACTTATAGAAAATTGAATACGATTTTGTAGCTTAGTTTTTTGCTGACTCTTATCGCTTAGAACCTGCACGCCCCTAAAAGACTCGATTGAGACTCCCTTGGACATTGCGAATCTGTTTGAGAATCTCGCTGGCAACTTTGCCGGCGTTGTGCAATACAACAAAGACAATAGTCCGCATGCAAGCATCACCATCGATGAGGTATTAAGCATCCACCTAGTAAGCTGAGCTACTCCCAAATAATACTCCTAATCCTTCCCCTTTGCAGGTATGTGATGTAATGCTGAACACACAGCTTGGACCGCCTGTAACACGTTTGGCGGCCGTTAACGATATGCTGCTGAAGCAGTCCAAGTCCAAGTGTCTGGATTACAAGTATGACAAGATGATCGCTGATATGAAGGACGTCTCGTGGGACTCGGAGGTAGCCAAAGGCATGCGTCAATGGACCTATCAAACGTGCAACGAATTTGGCTTCTATCAAACGTCGGAAAACAAGTCGGACACATTTGGGGATCGCTTTGGCGTTGACTTTTTTATACGTCAATGCGTCGATATCTTCTCCGAGCGCATGGACGCGAGTTTTGTTGAGCAGGCTGTGCTGAAAACGAACAAATTCTATGGTGCTCTGAAGCCGGGAACAACCCAAGTGCTTTACGTGCATGGCTCCATTGATCCGTGGCATGCACTGGGTCTCTACATCTCGCCAAATGCAAAGACGCCCACCATTTACATTGAAGGTTGGACTTAAAAAAAAACAACAATACTTATGGAACTTAATGCATGTTTTATGAACTTTTCCAGGCACCGCACACTGCGCCAACATGTACGAACCTGCGGACAGCGATCCGGAGCAGCTGAAGGCGGCGCGTAACAAAATACTCAAATTTCTTGCCAAATTGTTGGACGGCTATGCCAGCTTTGCAAGCTTCACATGAAACCAAATACAATTCCAATCCAAATACAATTGTGCAAACTAAGCGCAATATTCAACAATAATATACATATAAATATATAAACGTGTGTCTTGAAATTGAAGATTTATTTGCTTTGTTTGTTGTATCTGGAAATGCAGCGCATGTGTGCATTAATATTACTCGTGAGGTAATTGTGCCTAGTCCTTCTTAGCCTTCTCCATTTTGTCATGAAACACCTTCCAGTAGTGCTTGAAGGTGGCGTTCTGGAGTACATTCTCGTTGACAAAGCGTATTGTCCAATTGCCCGTCAAATAAACGATGTCATAGATGAAGGCCACAATGCGAAAGAGGAACTTCTCCACCTGAGCCTTGCTGGGCAGACTGGCAGCCACCGCCTGCAGCTGCTTCATTGCGTCGTCAAAGTGTTTATCCGACTCAGTTTTGCTATCGGGTCCACATTTTTTGCCCGACTCTGTCTTCATTGAGTTAAACTTTGGCCTATCAGCTGAATCATCTGCAGTATCCAACTTGACAGGATTTTTATTAGCCGGCTTGACGACGTCAGAGTCACTGCCTAAAAGTGTAGTCTGCGACTGCGCACACGAAGACGGACCACTGCCAATGCTCTTCGATGAGGCGATGTTGCCAATGATGCCGCTTGATCCCTGTATTTTATTATCGTTGCTGGCAAAGCGCACCACAACAGGGCGTGAGTACGAATACGAATGGAGTAACTTGCTCTGCGCTATAATGGAGCAATGTGTGCAAGACTTTAACAATTTAATTATTTCAATTGCGTCCACTTACCAACGCCCTTGGAAAACAACAGAAATAGCGGTAGCTGGCCACGAGAGCTAATCGAAATTGCGGAGCGCAGCATTGTATTTTCAGCAGATCCTCTACACAGTGTTTCTTGAAATACCTGAATGTTATCCGTAAATATATTATAATTTGTTGAAGGAACGAAGAAATAGAAAAATATATTGACAACCTACTTCCACAAAAGTTGACAGCAAAAAGTCACTTGTCATTACTATTTGGAAACTCACCACCCTAAACGCTGAGCAGTGTTGAATAATGTAAATAAAGTACAGTTAACACAAAAGGTGCACGTGTTTAGCTTGTTGTTTTTGTCTTTATTTAAGCTATTACTAAAAAAATTAGTAAAATTCCTAGTTAAATGTAGAGGGCTTACAAAAATGCGGCCCACGCTCACTCTCTTGGCAAATTCTAAGTGGCGGCGTTGTCGACAGTTTTACAGAAAAATCAAAACGTGGCCAAAATGCATTGCGTAAAACGATAGAAATCGGTTAAAAGTCCACTCATTTTACGCCATGCAATTTAGTCACATCAATTGTTATTATTATTTATCTTAACTAAACGCAAAGTTAGCTGGCCAAATTTCGGGTGCATTTTACGGCGTTCAGAAATCTGGACAGTTATCTTTACCAAGCTCCTGGAGTCTACTTTACACTTGTTAAATTAGCATAAATACAAACGTATTTTAATTAGTTCACTTATAGCAGAGCAGTTTTAACTGTTAACTTAATTAATTGCAGTTAGTTTTTTGTTCCTCGACTATTGGCAACAAAATCGGTTTATAATAAGTAGGTTTATCTCAAGAGCTTGTAAAGCATTTTAAATTTCTTATTTTTTTTCCAGCATATACATGTGTATATACATAAAATACAGATTACAAATATATATATCGATATATGCGTATATGTCTTTATAGTTAATTAATTATAATGTAATGGAAATGTTTGCGGGTGTTTTTCCTTTTAATACTAAGACGCACTCTTAATCGTATTTAGAAGAGGCCAATTTGTTTCAGATTGTTCTTGATGATGACATCGGTAACAGCATCGAATACAAATTTCACATTATTTGTATCGGTGGCGCAGGTTAGATGCGTATAGATTTCTTTTTGGTCTTTTCGTTTGTTGAGATTTTCGAATTTCATGCGAATATAGTTGGCGGCCTCCTCGAATGTATTCGAACCTAGAAAATGCACAATGCATAAATAATGTTAATATTTATTATATTTAATAATATAATATATATTTATTCCACAGTTACCTGTGTATTCCGGAAAGCATATCGTTAGGGGAGATCGCTTGATTTTCTCCTCAAACAAATCCTTTTTGTTCAAGAAGAGTATTATGGACGTTTCCACAAACCATTTCGAATTGCATATGGAATCAAAGAGTTTGAGTGATTCAATCATGCGATTCATTTCCTCATCTTCAGCCAAAACCAAGTCGTAACCTGTGTATAAATGGGAACAGATTAATAAGTTAAACTTTTAAATTTTGTTAATCAAGTATTACCTGAGAGCGCCACACAGAAAATGATGGCTGTGACTCCTTCAAAGCAGTGGATCCATTTTTTACGCTCCGAGCGCTGACCGCCCACATCAAAAAGTCTGTGGAGTAGCAAAATTAAGAAAATACTCAATAAATATCGAAATGTATAAGAAAACTCACTTGAAATGCAACTGTTTGCAGCTGAAATGGGTCTCAATGATGCCTGTGGTCTTGACACGTGTGCGAAGCACATCCTGCTGTGTGGGTATATAATTGGGTTGCGCAATGCGATCCAGTGAGTTCAGATAGTAACCGGCCGAGTCGTTTAGCTGATATTCGCGAGAGCGTGAAAATGATTGCTGCACACCGGCATCCGACCAGAGTTTCTTCATCAGCAGCACAATCTCCGGCAGCAGGATGTCTTCGTCTGCCGCCGAGGCGTGTGTGAAAAACTGGCGAGCGATTTCTGTTTTTCCCGGATCCGCAAACTCGATCTTTAGCCGGCCCATGGCTCGAATGATGACCATCAGGCTCTGTACGGTGTTGCTGTAGACGACGCGACGATATTCCTCGCACTCCTCTTGCGAGTAGCCCGTCTCGTGTATGATCTTCATCTGTTTGACTATTGTCGATTTGCCAGATTCGCCGGCACCTAGAAGCAAAAAAAAAAAAAAAACAATTAGAAATGCTGGAAATTGGCAACAGTAGCTGATGTTGTAGAGGAAACCAAAGCGGAAATGAGCTCATCTCGTTGAGGTGACCCGTTCCCCCTCAATCAGCAAACAATTGAATTTGTTATCGGATAAAGAGAATGTAACTTTTTCTGTTCCGTTTGCGTAAAATGCGCCAATGAATGAATCAATGAATGAAGCAAGGAAGGAGGGGCAAGGCAAACCAGTCGTGCGCTTTTTTTCATTTGCTATTTTTTTATGAATGAATGAATGGATGCCACAAATTGTTCAATTGTCTTAGGGTTCAAGAGGCCAAAAAGCTCGCGCTCAATTGCGTTGGTCATGTTGGTCATCATGTAATGTCGTGAGTAATTGAACTTCTGCTATAAGGCTATATATATATATATGCCAAGATTTCTGCTTTCTATCAATAAAATTCACATTTCTGCATTTGTAAATGATCTTAAATTTAAAGCATGTTAAGAAATGTGTTTTTATGACACAAGAAATGAATTTATTGTTGATGAACCCTTCGATGGAAATATATATGTTAATAAACTTTTCCCATAAAATAAACATAAAATGTATTTTGCAAAAATATGTGACAGGAATTGGAATGCATATTCAAAAAGCATGAAAACTCAACATTTTAATTTATTATAATGTTTTTTTATCTCTCTATCGTTTACCGCTGCTGTACTTATTATTTGCCCTTATGCCAAACCCCTGAGGATCATTGAACTCTCTCGAATATTGACCGTACAAAGGCAATAATCTGAAACCTCATAATATTTTTAACATAACTTGTGAGTATATAAAATGACGAGCGTTTTATTCAACTACATGTGTACATATATATAAATTTACATACATAAAACTTTTAAAATGCCGAAGTAAACAAAAGAATCAGCTGACAACACAACAAAGAAACGCTCGTCACAATTAGTTCAATAGATAAAAACTGATGTTACGTGCTTTTTATTTTTTTTACTAAGCTGCTTCCCCAAACGGCTGAAATTTATGTTTTTCATTTTTCTTTAGCTGTCGGCTGTCGGTTTAAGTTTATTTAAGTTATAAAACTCTGAAGTCGGCGAGATTGCAACAGTGGTACATTAAGCAAACTTTATTTTATCTTTTCTTTTTGAAAATCTTTGCAACATTCGATAGTGTTTTTTGTTGTTGTTATTGTTGTTGCATATGTTTTTTGTGTGTGGTTGCTTGGGTCGATTCCCAGACAGAGATAGAAAGATACAAGTTGGAGATGGAGACGCAGTGTTTTTTTTTTCTTTTTTGATTAGGTAATTGCAAGAGCTGAGAGCTTAGAGTGCTTTCACTTTTGCAGTGCTTAGTACTACCTCCGATTTTAAATTGCAATATTTCTTACCTTTCTTTGCATATTTTTCACCTTTTTTAAAGCCAACAAAACATAAAAAAAAATAAGTCGCTATAAAAAACCACCGTTTACATATAATGATGGGCTCATTTGGCCAATCTGAATATGAATCGGTAGGTGAATATTCGAAGCTTGCCACCGAATAATAAGCCAAAATGAAACATGAAAGAAAACTAACGAAGGCGCAAAAAAAAAGGTCAATTTAATAATAATAATAACAACAACAACAACGGCAACAGCAAGAAATATGCATACAAATCAATGCACCGTTAGCTGTGCCATAATATGTGTGAATAAAGAAGACACGGCAAGAGACAGCGACGAGAACGTTTGCGCAGCGGCGAGTACAAAGCGCGAGCTTCATTCCAAGAACAACAACAAAAGCTCATAATCATCATCGTGATAATAAGCGGTATTCAAATTAACTTCATTAGCACACACATACTCACGCACACACATACACACAGCCCTCATGAATACTTTGGGCGTGTCAAACATTTCAGATGTCATTTTTTTCTATGATTGCAGTTATACACACGCACATACACATGCAGATTCATTGACGGTGACTAAAGGCGAAAAGAGAGACAGGAAAAATCAGCTGCTAATCATTCATTGCTTGGCATTTTGTTCAATTTGCACTCGGTGCATGACTAATCGACTTATCGAGCTTCATTGGCGCCGCCTTTCTTTGCGATAAGCGAAGTGAGAACAGAAACGAAACGAAAAGAAAAGAAATGTGGCAATCAGAAGTTTGTTTGTATGTGCCTCGGAATTTCCCATCAGCAGAGTGTGCTCGCATTATTCGATAGGTTTGGAAAATAAATAAATAAACGGAAAGATTATCGCTACTTGGCTTCTGTTTTGTAGAAACCAAATCAGCAGCTTTCGCTCAACAGTTTAGTTGAAAATAGCTATTTAAAAGTGACGCAAAGGTCACTTATTGATAATTTTGATAAGGCGCGACGAATGAATTACGGCCGAATGCCATATAAAGTACATTACAGATGTACATTTATGTAAACATACAAATATAAATTCTTAAAAATTGTTGATTAAGTTTTCTTATCAAATGTGGTTTACGAGTGCATTATTTACATCCATATGTATTTATATAAATATATTATTAATTGTTTGTTTTTCTTATCCACGCATATTAAAATAAATATACTGAAAGCTTACTTATGTCCCAAATATGTGTAAGATGTGAGCCACACATTCAGTTCACAATTCGTTTGCAAATGTTGTTAGCAGTTAATACACGAAATAAATGACTTTTGTCTGTTTTCTAAAATATTTGGAATTGGAATTGTGAAAGAAAGCTGAAAAAACTGCGATCCCAATGAAAATTGCACTTTCAATTGAATGGCGTGTCAGAGGGTGCCAGAGAGTGAGAGTGAGTGGGAGACAGACAGGGAGAGTGAGTAAAATTGATGTTGAATTAAGTGCCGTAATTTAAGTGAAGAGGCTGCTGCACACAGCAAAGGGGCAATGGTCAGAGTCAGACACACAGCAAGTTGCAACAATAGCAAATTTTTATTAAATCTACACAATAAAACGTGAAGCATAATCCAAACACTCAGCTCAGCTCGCTCAGCTGCATTTGATGTGGGGGCCATTTATTTATTGCGCTAATATCATTCACCCCACTTTAAATGTCAGTGTACAAAGCAACAACAACAAAAGACGCTCTCAATTAGGCCTGCAAGAGAGAGCGAGAGGGAGATAACAAGCAATGCGGTTTGAATAATAACTTCCATCATCCAACAACAACAGGCAGACATAGGCAATACAACAACAATACCAACTACTACGTGCTTGTATGTGTAACTAAGTAAATACGAGCGCAAATGTTAGCAACTGGTGCAAGGTGTTTTTGTTTTGTTTCCCCATTACACTGCCCAGCATAGTTGTTGTTCTTCTGATTGATTTAATACACTGCAGCTGCAAAGGAAATTCTATTCCATGTAAACGCTGGAATTTTGGAAGCTGCGCAGGTAACAGGAGAAGTTTTGCAGTAAGAGTATTATTATTAATTGCAAAATTAAAAGATTAAACTTATTTCAAATTTAAAACGCAGGTTTGAAAAGATGAAATTGTCAAACAAGCAGAAGTGATCAACATGCTTTAATACATATATATATTGTATGTGTTGCTAAAGATCGAATTGAATTGCGAGAGTTTTCTAGCAGTGCTGATGAGTGTTTCCAGCTGCGAGTGAGTTCATCTCTAGCAGATATCACTTCAACTGTTCATGCCGATAAATGTCGCACCCCGCAGTTCTCTTCTCATTCAACACTCGACAGCCCTCGCTTTGAGTCATATAGCAGTTAGCTTAACGGGGCGCCGCTTCATTAGCAAAATGCAACTACATCTGTATGTGTGTGTGTGTGAATTGTTGTTTGCTGGAAAATCCATTGCATTGTTTGCAGCATTGAATGGCATGAAAAGTGCACTCAAATATACAATTTCTTGGCGTGCTCTTCGTTTGTATAGAAATTTAATTGCAGCAGGCAAAAAAAAAACAAACGAGACGCGTCCAATTTCACTGCAGAGGTCAAAGTTGAAAATGATGGCGTCGCAATGCCTCAATGCACACTTCTCACCCGATGGAACAACAACAAGTGCCACTCACACGTACATATCTATATATATGCATTTCGAGATGTGTACTTAAAAAAAAAGAACCGCAAGCAGCACAAAACATGTATTCATTTCCAGGCCGATTCATGGCGCACCACTTTTTGTTGTTGGAGTCGCTGACGCCGCCATTTGGTTTCAATTTACTTTCGATTTCTTATCGCATATCGAATTAATATGGACATGTGCATTGCATAATGACCAAGATGAATAGAAAACAGAGTGATTCAATTGGAAAGAAAAAAAATTCCCGCATGGTTACAGTTAGATTTTATTGCACTGGAATTGCTAGCTAAATCCATTGGAATATCGTGGACAAATTATTAAAAAGGAGCAAGAGAGGGAAAGAGAGAGAGAAGTTTAAAACGCACCCAGCAGCAGTAATTTAACCTCGGATGCGGCGCGTTCTCCTTCAGCTCTGAGCGCCCGGTCGATGTTTTTCGAACGTTCGATGGCTTCTTTATCTCGTGCTGTACTCACGGCACAACCCATTTTAACGGCGTTTGTTGCTCTGCTTGTTGTTGAACAACTTGTGATTTTTTTTTGTTGTTATTGGCGATATTTGCGCCTATAGTTAATTAATTTTTACTCGCTTTTTCGTTGCTTTTAATTATGCCAGTGCAGATTTTTTTGTATTGCGTCTGCGCGTCGTCTGTACACTTTTTTCACTTTTTTCTTTGGTGTGTTGCTTCTCCTCCTCCTTTCTCACACACACATGCACACGCACACACACACGCGCACTCTGAGTTTTGAGCCGACGCAAACGTAGCGGCCTATTATTTTTTTGCACTTTCCAAAACAGTCTCGACGACCTTATTAAAATATATATTTTGTTAATTTTCTAACGCGCTAATGTCCGGCGGCAAATGCGAAAACAATTTACATTCGTTAAAATTACTGTTGCCGTTGTATGAGAGCGTGAATCACTTTTTGGCTGCTGCTGCCGTTCTCACTGTGATACTAAAAAAAAAAACACACATACCAATAACTCGTATAGAATGGTCACACTGCATCAGCGATCAGCGCTTGTCGGTGTTGGTAAATCACCATGGCTGGCGTTATGCAGCACTGCTTAGCTGGGCAACTCTGACGTCATGGAGATCTTTCGGAACTATGCCATACTGTTGTATGAGCGTTACAGTTTGCTGACTGATATGAAATTCGCATTTGAGATATTTTCAAAAGCAGCAAAAAATAAATATGAATTTATGTATTACTGACTTAATTTAAGAACGTTTTTATATATCTTCTTAAAAGGGCTGATATATTTTGTACAACAATTTTAGATCAACACAGGCTGTATCATTTTCAAAGAATGTATCAACATTTCAATATCAAAAATTTGCCCTTTGCCATGGATATGTTTATTGACATAACGATTTAAGTATAAACAAACAAAAGACAAACACACAAAAGTGCACGGCGTTTGCTCAATATGTGCACAGGCCGACAAAAAAAGTTTTCAGAGGCAGACACACATTCACACAAGCATATTGCATTGCTTTTGCCTTTCGGGACAATGCTTTTATGCGTATGAGCATTCCGGTGGGCTTTGGCAGACTTCCAAGTCTGTGAGGTGCAGCAGCTTTCTTCAACTGGAAAAAGCAGTGTAACTGAGTTTGGGGTCGCAGTGCAAAAGTTGCCTTGCGTCGACGTCGCCGTCGTCGTTGCTGAGGACGTCACATGTTAAACTGCTGGCATGGAAGGCCATCAACGGGTCATGATTTACACATGTTTACACGAAGAAGGAGAAGGGCGACAACTGGGAAAGGGGGGTGGAATGACTTTGGATGAATGAATGATTGCAGCATTTGCTGCAATGTTGGTGTTGTAATTTATCGTAAAAATTTAAAACGGCAGCAGCTCGAGATATGTGGAATAATGCGGTTGCGGGGAGGCGAGTAGAGCGCTTTGGGTGGTCCAATTGGCTGGTGCAATGTCGGCGCATGCAAAGCAGCGCATGCCGTCTTCCTCTTTCTCCTGTCTGCTGCTGCTGCTGCTGCTTCCATCATTCTCATTGCTGTCCGTTCGTTTGTTCTTGTTGTTTTTCTTCGTTGAATTTTAAACCGTTTGCTGATGCCAACAAATTTGACGAACGTCGACGTCAGCGTCGGCCAAACTTCAATCGGCGTTGCGCACAAAAACAAAAACCAAAGCAAACAAAAGCAGCAAGCAACAAAAACAACAACAACAATAAAAGGACGCCAAGGCCTTGAAATAGATATGTGTGTATTTGTATTAGTTCAATCCCACGCACCTACACACACACACACACTCGGCTGCAGTTTAGCACATGTGTTGCCAGATTGCCTTGGGCAAACTCAAGATTAAGATTAATTTCGTCGATAATTCGAAACAAAAAATAGGAAGAAAAAAAATATAGCATCATTTTTGAAAACTTTACGCATTGGCTTTTTATATGCGTTGAAAGGTTGAGCAGAACACGGGTCGGCTGTTAATCGGGCATACATATATACACATATATATATATATATATATATGTATATATATAGATATAGAGCAGCAGCAGCAGCTCCACACTCAACTCAAGTCGGGAGACTTTAGACACTCCATTGATGGATGCTCGATCGGTCGTCGATCGTCGACTGCGTCAATTGTTCGATTTTCGGCACTCTTCAAAGCTGTCAATGAGCAAGTCAATGGGCTGACAACCAGGCAAAATAGGTAAATAACCAAAATCTATACAGCTCCCAAGGGTTAAAGACCGAGATCTATAGAGTACTATAGAAGTACTTATAGAAAAATAAATGCAATTTTAATGGTATTTCTCTAATATTCGATTCATTTTAAAATTGCTATTATGCTTCACTAGTAAGAAATAAAGTAAGAAAATACGCATAATAATTATAACTTAATTCTATATTCTAATATTCAAACCATACTTCTTTTTGCAAATCGTTTTCAGTATTGATAAAACTATGCTATTCCGAAATGTAGTTCTTTCTACACACAGAGGCTTAATCAAGATCAATAATTTGTTGCAGTGGCACATTTTGAATCATCACTTTTATTAATAAACATTAGTCTAAGCATAGTCAAGGCAATTATTGTAAACATCGATCTTGTTAATTTGCACGTTGCAATTGAAATTGTTGCATCTATATAAGTTCAAGCCGAAGCCAAATTGAGGGCGAAATATCGTAAAAACTAGAAATATGTACAAGTATTTAACTAAATTTAGCAGCATTCAATTTGTTTACATGGAAAAAGTAATAATTACCCAAAATACGGAGAGCAAAAGAAGACAAAAATGTGGTGTGCACACATACATACATACATATATATATACAAATACATATATATATATATATATATATATCGATCGGTGTGGATGGGGGGGGGGGGGGGGGTATTTCGACTATTGAGTCTTGGTAAGCAGAAGCAAGTGCGACCCGTGTCTAGAGATCTTTGTTTTTTGTTTACATGTAGGAATGGGGAAAACCAAAGCGTATATATGACTGAACATACGGCTGCAACCTGCCCGGGAACGGGTGCGGATCGAATCCGAACGGATCAGCAGGAAACAAATATCAGTGCCAGTGCAATTGAAATGCCATAAAATTGATTCTGCCGGGGAGCAGGGTGTGAAATTTATGAATTCCCGTTTTCTGCTGTTGCTTTTGGTAGAATATTATTTTTTTCATGGGTTTGAGAGATCAGAGATTCGAGATTATCTCGAGGTTATGTGGTTAAGCACCTGCCAGCTGATGCAATGCCGTTTTTTTTGTTACCAAAGAAAAATGCATTCATAACTCAAAAATGGTTCTCTCTTTGTTAACCGATAGTTTTCTAATTCAAATTCGATTTACAAATATATTTTAGAGAATCAGTGTAGCATTTCAGAGGCAACAACAGCGCCATAATCATAAAATGTCCATGGAAATTTACAGTTAGCCCATACGTTGTCGGTTTAAACTTTTATCACTCTTTATGGATTTCTTTTTTTTTTTTTTGGTTTTTTTTTGTTACCTCCCTGCTGGTCAGCTATTTTTGCGCCGATTTTACTTGTTGCTTTATGGCTTTATAATGTCTGCTGAGCGTTTCGCTTTTATGATCTCAGTGTGTGCTCAGCCGAGCAGTAAACCCAAACTGATTCATCTTGCTGCCACTATCGTATTTTTTGTGATCCATTATGTGAACTACTTTTAGTAAAAGGCGCCAGTCGTCCATCAGTTCATTAAATAACAATGAAGCTACTAATTTACCTCCACCCATATTACCAATAGGCATTACAATGGTGATTTCACTATTTTGCTTTGGCACCTTTGCCATCTTTGCCACCCTTACCGTCCTTGCAACGTGGACCCGTTTTTTCATTTTCTAATAAGATTTTGTTACTATATGAGTTTATAAAAATTATGTGGAAATCATACTGCTAGAGCAATGGGACTTCTTAGGGTCCTGTGCGCATTTATTTTCGCCCTGATTGTTTTTCCCGCATTGATTGTTCTGTGCACATGAATCTTGTTTTGCACATTGATTTTGCTGTCCGCATGAATCTTTCTTTGGACATTTCTTTTGCTGTCCACATAGATCTTTGATCGCACAAGGATCTATAAGAGGACAAGGATCTTGATTGGCGCAAGGATCTTGATTAGGACAAGGATCTTGATTAGGACATTGATTTTTCTTATCGCCGCACCCACTTCCTGGTCGACGAGAGTGTAGCAAATGCTCTGTAAATTTAAAAACCGAAATATTCATCAAACGATGCATTTTTAATTCAAAGTGTTAAAGAAAAACTAAAAATTTGTTGTGTTTTTTATTTGAACTAAATGTAGTTTGACTGACTGCTGACTTCCGAGTCTTAAACGACAGTTTCGAAATCATTGCTTACTGGGTTACAAAAAATAAATAAAAATATCTCAAATGTCCAGAGTTTTTACTCCTTTTTTAAAGATTAATTTAATTATGCGATTAATTTTCCAACTGACACATTTCAAGCTAATTGTTTTGTGGCAGGAATTTGGTTATATGAAATGTTGGTGTTGGGTTTCACTTGCATGCAAGTTATTCCGACACCGAGTCCGCTACCGGATCTCAAGTGCTCCGACCACACATTTGCCTCGATTTTCTTCTGCTGTGGCAAACGGATACCCAACATCGGGTCCGAGCATCAAGTGGACTCGAGAACAACAGAACTCGACAATGTCTCTCGGCGACGCCATGTCAAAATATTTGTCAGCGCCTCGATTTACGTCGGGGTAATTAGACAAATGCTGCTGCGTCAGAATGTCGCCTGCGATTATCCCAAATTTACATATTCTGCCCAGACTGGGACTCCCTGCAAGCCACTTGAACAGATTGTAAGCCAAAACGATGCATTGGCATTCTGTGATTTAGAGCTGGGCAACGATTGATGATCGCCTGATTCGATTTTCACTTTGCTCTTGACACATTTCTCAAAATAAATAGAACTCTTTTCTCATTTTTTTTTTCTTTTCCAGCATTAAACTGTCAAAAAAGTTGCTCGTGTTTAAAATTTCTTCAGTTATTTGCGATTCGCAGGTGCGCAGTGCGCACACAAGGCCAAAAAGCACAGTTTGAGTCAAATCTACAAAAGACAAGAACAAAGCGACCACAACAACAACAACAACAACAATATCAACACCCACAACAAGAGCAACATTTTACCAAGAAGCAATGACGACAATACGCGTCGATTGAAACGAAACAGATGCCACAAGTCCGAAGATCCGAAGAAGATCGACGAAGATTTGATGCACACAGGAGGAGGAATCGCAGCTATGGCCGTGCCACATGGCACATTGGTGGAGTGTACACAGTGTACACTGTGCAACGCAATGGAATTTCGGCATTTATCACATAATCAGCACAATGTGTGTGTGTGTTTTTTTGTGTTCTCCCATTTTCCAAAAGATTAATTACTGGCTGCGTTGCAAAATTCGTAATTTGAATCGATGAAAAGCAAATTGTTTTTCTCTTCTTTTTTTATTTTCTTTTTTTTCGGTTTCCTGTTCCTCTTTCATAGTGCCTCGTTGCGATTGCCATGCCTGCCTCGCTTGGCCCCATTCACCTGAGTGAGTCAACGGGTTTTTAAGTACCGGCTATTAAACTAAAAGCTAAACAATCCAGCCAGCCAAGTGCCAAGTAAAAATGGCTTTCGGCCAATCGACAAACCGATTGTCGGTTCGTCGTTCGTTCACATTGCTGTTGGCTGGCCAACGCTAAAAGTATTTTGCCTCCATTTCTTTTTTTCTCTTAATTTCTGTTAAATTTTTGGCGCAATTATTGCGCACCAAATGGATCGCAAGTCTATAAATTGTTCAATTTTATTGCGCTAGCTTCGACAGCTGAATGGCGCACAGCAAAACCAGTCCGCTCGGTGTGGGCTCCCCGTTGTGCTTTTATTATATGCCACAGTTTGCATAGTAGTTTGGCAATGGCATCCAGATCGCGACTGGCAACTAGCAACTGGCAGCTGGCAGCCCAAACAAACACGTCGTTCTTGGCCATCTTGCGCAAAACTCAGGCAGCGGCCATTTTGAAAGAAATTGTAATCGTGAGGCAAAAGGTGTTTATGGCCAAGTGTGGCAACATTCACAGCAGCAAACACCAGTTTGTTGCCGCCAAACTGGCGTCTGCCTTACAAATATCTTCAACTTTTACGACGATTTTGTAATTTTGTAATTGGACACATTATTGGCTTTTGCCAATATTTTCAAAAGATTAAGATTAAGGTAGCAAATGAACTTTAACACTTTTTGATTATAGCTCCATAAGCAATTTCATAATTGCTCGAACGTAATTTTAGTGAAAAATATTTTATATATATAAGATTGAGTAAACTGTATAGAAAACTTACTTTGATGTCTTTTGATTAAGGCAACAAACAAATCTTTATCGATTTTCATGTATAGCTGCATGGGCATTATAATTGAAAAATATGTTTTAAATATCATTCATTGTTTTAATAGTTTATTATTAGGTCTTAATGGATTTTTAATGTCTATTAAATCGTCACAAATACTTTTTTGTTTATACAAAATATACTTTTGTCACTCATTACTTGGCTGCCAACCAAATTTATCCAAACAGAATCAAATCAATGTTTATTCCACTTAACAGCTAAATATTTTATAAACACAATTGAAAACGTGGGAAAAAAAACATCAGCAAAACTACAGAGAATTGTTAGATTAAAAAAAGTATATGCATATTGTTTGTATTATTGATATGGCTTTTTGTTTGCATTTTCTCAAAATGTGTTCCATAAGACTTTTACCACAACACGTGATTCAATCTCTTCAAGCGGGGGCATAAACAAATCCGATGACTGTGCTGATTAAGATATAGAAGCCATACCAATACCAAACTAATAGGTTAGATCTGTTAATCAAGAAATTGCACACCAAAAATCTAAATATTTAAACAAAAATCTAAAGAGAGAGAGAGAGAGACAGAGACAGAGACATAGAGGGAGAGAGAAAGAGAAAGAGAGAATATGTTAACTGAGGACGGCCTCATTTTCCCCGTAGAAGCTCGTTTGTAAATATTTTGAATTTTTGGACTATTTGATTATTTATTGTCCGGCAGATCAACAGTATATTAAACGTATGAGTTGCATGGCAAAAGGGGTTTGGCCTGGGGAATGGGTAGGGGCAGGTGTTAGGGCATTTCCCAAAGAAGCTGCAATTGTTTGCTTGTTGCCTGTTGCTCTAGGTCAGTGTGCAAAAACAAATGCGGCACAACAGCTCCAACTTGTATACAACTTGGTAAGGAGGGAAATCTTGTGTTTAGAAGAGTGTGTTTAATTGTTAAATGTTTATTAAACTACTACAGCACGAGGCAACTTTAAACAATGCTGGCCATGGCCGGCATTTCGTATTGTTTGGTATTCTTTTGCATTTACTTGGACAGAGAAAGAGCATCAGAGCGAGACAGTGAGATCGATAGGGAGAGAGAGCGAGAGAGAGAGAGTAGGAAGGAATCAATGGAATCGCCTGCTTTGTGTACTACAACTCAACTTGTTTGCTGCGGCGGACGCGTCGTATACATAATTTTGTTTACAAACGTCCATAATAGTAAACAATTTGGCCATTTAATAACATTAACATTAAATTAAAAGCAAAACAAACGCCGTACAAGAAGCCCATCCCAGATAAAGAGAGAGAGAGTGAGAGAGGGAGAGAGAGAGAGAGAGAGGAATAGAGCGATATGTGTTGTATATGCTTATCTTTATTATGATTATTTGAACTTGAAAAACTGAATGATGATGACGAGTTTTGTTTGGGAATTCCCTCGACGTGTTTTGTTTTACATTCTTTTTTTGTTTTTATTTTGTTTGTTATGGACGTGTATAAAGAAATAGAGAAAAAGAGAGAGAGAGAAATAGAGAGAGAGAGAGAGAGAGAGGGATTGCAGTTGCAATCAGATTACGACCACCCAACGTCTTGTTGGAAATGTTGGCGGAACTGTTGACCCAGTTTAGATGACGCACATGGATGTGGCAGGAGGCACTGTTTGGATTTTCGAGGCTATAAATACAAGGTGCGATGTCATGTCAAAGAAATTTTGGCTCAGATGTGAGCAGGCAATTAGGGTGGGGGCCAAAGATTTTGCTTCTATAATTGATTCTGCGAAATAAACGTTTCGAAAAGCAAAACAGGCTAAATATTTTTCCATGAAAGGCGACAGAAAATTATTCAAATAGATGCGTAGCCAATAATTTATGTATATTCGTATTTAATTTGTTTATCAAGAAAATAATTCTTCATTAGTAACAATATATATTCACAAATAACATTGATCAATAATACTATTATGGATTGAGAATGTACATGTGCAATTGCAATTTTCAGCATGAGTAATTTTCACCTATTTCTCTTAGATTTCTACACTTCAGATCTTGGCCCAATGTCATTTATTACCCGTACGAATTTTTCTTGGAATTCACCCACACCTGGTCAATTAATTAAGCGGCCGTTTTAAACTGTGGCGAGGCAAAGGTGCTTTTCGGTTTTATGTCTTTATGGGAAGACTGGTTAATTTATTCCTCACTCGCAATAACAAGTTCTCGATATGCACACAAACGAAAATACAGCACGCAAGAAGAAGAAATAATAATCAAAAGTAAAAATAATTTATTGCCTGTCCGCAGGAAAATAGCTAAAGACTTGCATATATATATATATATATATATATATATATACATATTTATATTTATACATATATATGTATATATATAAGTATGTACGTAAGAATATATATGTGTGGGTATTGTTTTTGGTACAGCCACAGATTACCCCAACAATTTAAATGCTGTGCTGAAAAATGTTCCACAATTGCCCAATTTGTTGTCGTTCTTGTTGTTGTTGTTGCTGTGGTGTGGTTATTGTCTGTGGATTCCACGAAATTATTCTCAGAAAATGGCGAGTGTTTCGTTAAAATTGTCTGCTTGTGATATATATTTGCAAAACGAAATTAAAATATCTTTCAGGCCGCACAAAAGTCAAATAAAGAAAAAGAAGGTATCTAAGAAAATGTTGTTGCTGTTGCTGTTGCTGTTTGGTGTTGCTGATGTTGTTGTTGCCACTGGCAGCAGTAGCGCCAATCGTGCCTGACGCGTTCGACAAATAGAATTCGTTTAATGTAAACAAAACTCCGCCTCCGTGTGTCTCTCATGCGTGTGTGTTAGTGTGTGTCTGTGTGTGTCGGTTTGGAGATTGAAACGTTGCCCGATCTCTTGCCACCAAAAAAGATCCAAAAAAGATGCGTTTTGGAGAGAGAAGAGACGAGCGAGCGAGAGAGAGAGAGAGAGAGCGCAGCCTCGTCGCGCCATCGTCGTCACGGTCGCGAGTCGGCGTAGTGCTGACAGCAATGGCGGCACTCAGGGAGACGTAGCTGCAGCTACAGCGACAGAGACGGAGACAGAGACCCAGGTTCGGACTCGGGGCCCGAGCCATAGAACGACTAAATCAATTAACAGCTCGTTTCGAATGCTGCCGCCAACAAACAGCAGCAATGGGAACTGAGACAGCAGCAGCAGCAGCAGCAGCATCAACAAGAGCAGCACAATTGCCTTTCCATGAAAGCTAAATCTTAATTCATTCGCAGTAATTTGGGTTTTAGGATCTGGGTGCTTTGACTATTTATTAACTGTCGATGTTGACTGTGCAAGGAGACCGCAGACCAACTTGCTCAGCGGGCGGGTTGATTGCTAACGATGCATCTCATTGTGTTGACTGCTTCTTCACTTTGTTCTTGTTTTTCCTCCCAATCGTATTTGTGGGCATATTTGAGAATTAATTTTGATAAATAAATAATAAAATAATGCGAACCCTTTTCTAATTATTTTCTATATATATGTATTTAGATAAATAAATAATTATTCAATTGGATCGTTAGCAATTTGAAACTACTGCATTTCTCAGATTTCTGCAGTTCTGAAAACTCCTCCCTCTGCTTGTCTTCAGATATTTTGCATGCCAATGCCTAGTTCAGTTTAGACTCCAATTGCAAATCCTGTGTACAAATTCCGTTCAATCGCATTGGGAAACAACCGGAGACGAAGCGAGATCGAGAGAGATAGAGAGAGAGAGAGCGAGCAGCGAAATGAGAGGACCAAGCAAAGCCAAGCCAATTAGCTGCGATTCAAATTGGAAGTGGGAGAAGAAGAGAGCATAAATGAGCATAACAATGAGAGCGAGAATGAGAGCGAGAATGAGTCGCATTTGCGTAAGGCGTAGGCGAGAACGAACCTAAAAAAAGATCGCGCATCGCTCAAGTGGATCGCCTTCTCCACACTGCCACACAGAGGATCGGAGCGTTGCCTCGGCTGAGATTGTTGCTGAGATCGCACACAGTTAACAGTTCAGCGAGAATAGCCAAGCCGCACGGTTCTAACAAATATCGCATCGGAAAAAAAACCAACAAAAACAAATCATTGAAAAGGCTTTTCGTACGCGTCAAATTGGAAAATACAACAAAAAACCTGAGCGAATAATAATGATTAAAAGTGAAGAAATTGTAAACGATTTGAATAGCCGCACAATGGGCGTCGATCAGTTGGGTGGCTTTGCTTTGAGTGCCTCCGGGCAGTATCATCCAACGCACCATCATCCCCATCATCATCATCTGACGACACAGCACACACATCCACATCCACATCCACACCCACATGCACACACACACACACACACCCACACCACACACCCACATCCACACACGTTTACACATCACACCACGTCGCATTTGTATCGTGCTGGAAATTCACTACCCGCTGGCAATTTTCAATTGATGGGCGGTGATTCCCCCACAGAGTTGGCGGATGAGAAGCCCAACATTGGCTACATGGAACGAAAATATTATGCGTCGGGCAATGTAACGCCCACCAGCACCACCGCCACGACGAGCAGCAGCATACATCATTATGGATTGAGTGCTCTGCCCAGCATGGGAACACCGCCGGCATCCTCGAGTCCCATACCACCATATGGTGTACTCATGTCGACTCATTCTGTTGGATCGGTGTCGCCCAATTCCAGCTCCAAGACACCCACCGATCAGGAGATGTATGTCAACTCGCCGGTGGTGAAGCCACTGCAACTACAGCCAATGAATCATCAGTATGCGTCCACAATCAAATACTGCTCCAACAATACCATTCTCAGTGCCAATGACTACCATCAACTGGCCATCCACGATGCTGAGCTGCAACAACAACAACAACAACAACAACAACAGCAGCAGCAGCAGCAACAACAACAACAATCACAGCAGCAGCAGCAGCAGCAACAAAATTCACCCAGCTATCTGCCTCGGATTTCTGCCTCGCCCACGCAGGTTATATCAAATGCCCATGGACATCTGAACTATTCGAGTGCCAGCTCCTCGCCAGCCAAATGCGAGACGATGCCCACAAATGAGAGTCCCAAAGATGTGAGTGTTGCCAGTACACAGGATAATAGCACGCAGGATACGACCAAAAAATCGGGCACTCGTCGTCCTGAGAAGCCAGCATTGAGCTATATCAACATGATCGGACATGCCATCAAGGAGTCACCCAGTGGCAAACTGACGCTCAGCGAGATCTATGCTTATCTCCAAAAGAGGTGGGTACTAAATGAAATCGAGCCCAACTCATTCTAATTGTAAAATACAATCGGAACAATTGCATAGGGCACTTGAGCTGCGAGTTTTAAATGTAGGATATCCAGTTTTAGTTTCAGTCCATATGTTGAGCCCAAGAGCTTTAAATGCTTTGAAGGTTTAATCAGTAGACGACTGCATCCCGATAAAAGCTATATAGACAGTACTCATTTTGAAGAAACGAAATTATTATAGGCTAGGACTCAGTACTGATTGATACCCAAATTAATAATTATTTCTCCACACACTTCATATTTCTAGAAAGTCGATAATTCGCCTAATTTTATAGCATAATTTCAAGAAAACTTTCAAGTTTTCTTAATGCTGCAATACTTGCAAATATATCAGATATTTGCTCCCCAATTTTTTTGAGATTTGTAAATTTGTAAAATACCGTTAATTGTAAAAATTCGCTTAGCTATAAACCTTTTTTTTAATCAGTAAATTTAAACTCAGTCCGTCAAGAGTCTAGACACTGACGTTATCGGCCCCTAAAATTAGACCATTCATAGCTCCAATCAGCAATTGCATTCCCAAGCGCCCAAACAAGCGTATTCAGCTCAAGTATCTGGCTGGGAACGATTACCGACATCGACACCACCCCCAGCCATTAAACACCGGACAACAGCAACAACAGATACAGATGGGGCAGGCGGCAACTCATGTGTCGCCCAATGGTTTCATTTACTTGCCTTCGATTTTCTTTAGTCAACAAAATACGATCAATCCAAGCCAAGTCGAATCGAATCGAATCGAGGCAGGCGCATCCTTTTGATTACTCATATTTCTCAGCGCTTGGCACTTTATGTGTTTGGATATTGGCGACATTCGCGACGGCCAATCAGACCATAATAGGAACGAGGAGGGGTGGCAAAGGGGCAGGAAATAGGGGGGGCAAATGCGTGAGAGAATTTCGAGCTGATTTCGAATTGTTTGTTTGTCGCCAAGTCTGCGGTGTCCAAAAATTTTTAATTGATTTTCTGTGTCCGACCCTCAAAGCTCATTAGAATGAATATGTGAATGAATGTGTGAATGTGAATGTGAATGTGAATATGAGTGTGGATTTTGGTTATTGGGTACTTAGCTGAAAATCAAATAAATAAACTTGCATTATTTCTGCCTGCTTGCAGCTATGAATTCTTTCGCGGACCCTATGTGGGCTGGAAGAACTCGGTGCGACACAATCTCAGCCTGAACGAGTGCTTCAAGAAGCTGCCCAAGGGCATGGGCGTGGGCAAGCCGGGCAAGGGCAATTTCTGGACCATTGATGAGAACTCAGCACATCTTTTCGAGGATGAGGGCAGTCTGCGGCGTCGTCCACGCGGCTATCGCTCCAAGATTAAGGTCAAAACATATGCCGTTAATTCGAATTTCTACAGCGGCAGCTATGGTGATGCGGGCATGGTAAGCACTAATCTTTTCCTCCATCCAGATATCTTTTCTTATGTTTGAATCCTTGCAGGACAATGCCAATTTCTATGCGGCGCCTGCATATGCCAGCTATGACTATGGCGCGGCCGCCGGGGCAGGTTCTTCGGCGGCTCAGGGCTTCAGTGATGCGTGGAATGTGCATGCGGCGCACAGTGGCTCGCCGGCAGTGGGGGTTGCCACCCTGCCGCAGTACTCCAACATAACCTGCCTGACAACGGTGGGCAACAATCATCTAAATGGCTCTGCCACTCCCCCGTTGGCCCACTCCGCTTTGGGCTCCTCCAGTTCGCCGGTGGCGGCTCTTCAAAGTGATTATGCACCAGCCGCCAGTCTCGTGGCCGCCGGCTATTCCTATGCAACAAGTGGCAACGGCTTGGATAACGGTAAGTGGTTCAGTCCCAGTACGTCTGGGTGTCCGCGTCAATCACACACATCTAATTGCCCCAACCAGTGTTGTCAATTTAGCTTCTTTTTTGTATTCATTTCTGGCTTGTTTTAAAGTGAAGTTGTGGGAAGTGTTTTACAGTAGGAATTGCGTCATTTTCTACAATGAACCTATTAAAAATATGGAAAAGGATATATTTATTCCTGTTCATTTTCACTCTTTTCGCTTTCTAATTATTTAATAGTAAAAAGAATGGATATTTCTCATTTTATATCCAATAAATATTTTATAAAAATCATTTCGGTATGAAATTCTCTTGAAATTTGCACTACAATCAAAGAAAATATTGCAGCCTGAAAAGAAAACTCAATTTAGCTATTTTCTTATCTAGCTTGATTTCTTAACAACACTGTGGCTGACAGAGATCATGCATGTGATGTGTGTGTGTGTGTGGGTTATATGAGAATCATGTTGATCTCGGATTACCACCGCATAGCAACACATGGTGTTGTTGGCTGTCTCTTTGTCTGTCTGTCGTCTATTTTATTACTGCCGCTGTGAATTTTAACGCCGTATCATAAAAAAATACAAAATAAAAAATACGCATATTAATCGAGTGCTGTTTGTGCTCCTGTTTTCCTCTTTCGTTTTAGGTCTGCGCTCTATGTCGCTGCAGCAATTACCCGCTTTGTCCTCCATACAGACGGGGCAGTCGCAGTCGCAGCATCTTCACCATCATCATCACCATCATCTTCAGCAGCAGCATCCGCAGCATCAGCATCAGCAGCATCATGGAAGCATGACGCCGCCGCCATCGCAGACGGGCAATCTTGCCTTAGATCGTTCGCCCATCGATTTGAAACCGGTTTACCTGCGGCCGATGACTCCGCCCCCGACATCAATGAACGGCGAATACTATGAGACAATCAAATACTAAATAATTAGTTAGTAGCAATAATTAGCTAGAGATACTACTTCATTTTACATTATTACCTCAAAGGATAATCAATTTTAATGTTAGCTCCTAAGTAGGTGCAGACAAAAATTAGTTGCTTAGTGCGTAAAAGAAAAGGAATTATTATCAAATAAATACCACATATAAATATATTTAATTATCAAGAATTTGTAAAGCAAATAGTCAAGCATTATTTGTGATCAACTGTTTAAATTTAAATAAACATTGCTCAGATTGCATACGCATAACAAACAGCTTATATAAAATATTTATAATCTGATGTTTATTAATTATTACAGCACATATACAAAATAATTTAGAAAATGAAAGGCATTTTCTATTTAATCTTAATTTCCAATTCATTTCAAATACGAACTGTATATCACTTTATGTGATTTGATATATTTGAAAAATGCGCACAGTTGATTTGAGTCTGAGTCGAAAATTTGCGCACAGCCAACTTCATGTGAGCACAAAACATGCGTTGTGTGAAGTTGGCTGCGTTGCGCGAAATTGTGACGGACAAATGGTAAACAGCGCGCACAAAGCAGTGCTCTGCTTGCGACAACACTGCTTTAAGGCAAGACGTTATTTTCATTTGAATTTGAAATGTATTTTCAGCAGTCTGGCAACACTGAGTTTTTTTGGCTGAGTGCTAATAAAATTGTGAACATGATGTAAAATATTTTATAGCAGATGTATTTAAAATACCGGTATTTTTGACTATAAATATGAATATGTATATAAATATATATATATGTATATATGTATATATATGTATAAGCATATCCTGTGAAGAAATTTGTACTTTGTAAATTCTTTGTGAATCGATTTCTTAAGCGATATACAAATAAATTGTTTAAATCGATTTAATTAAGAATTTTAATTCAGAATTGTGAAATTTAGATGTAAATTTAACAGATAAAATAACCGCAGTTGAAAATTGTCTATTATCAGTCAAATGAATGCAAATGATAAATTTAACCTACCCTCAAACTCTAAAAGAGCAAGGGATAATAACAGCCCCGCACATTGTTGAAGAGGTTAGCAATCCAATTATTCAGTTAATTGTCTCACCTTTATGGGCAAATTAAAATCTCGTCCAGAGTCAAATGGAACACACTGTCCAAAGCTGCTGACCATTGTGCGAGAGCCGAGCGAGAAGCGGGCAGAAATCGCATCAAGAAGTCGTCGACATTGATAATCATCAGTTAGTCAGCCAGTCAGCCAAGAAGGGAAGACGGCAAACGGGGATGAGAATAGGTCACACAAGCCAGGATTCTCGGATAACGAAGACAACTCAATCCTTGGAGATAACCGTAAAATAAACACAGAACGAAAGAGAGAGAGAGAGAGAGAGAGAGAGAGAGAGAGAGAGAGGAGAAAAAGAGAGACAAGGTAACTTTTGAGTGAAGAAAAATTGTACAGTCAAAGGATAATCGGGATTAAATCTTCTTGAAAAGTTAATGTTTACACACGCACCTACCGTTGACGATGCGCCGATGACAACAGCAAAAGGCAAAAACAGCAACAGCAACAACAACAAAAAAAAGATGCAAAAATTATGAAAATATTGTCACAAGTGCACAGGCTGCAGCAGTAGCAGAAGGACGACAGAGGCAGTGGCAGTGGCAGGACAATTGAAGTCGGCAATCAAAACATGCAATTGTCCTTTTCATTCCGTTGCGAATCGAACAGAGAGCTGACGGGCCGAGTCCGGCGTAAGAGGATTTGTGCGTCAAATAAACAGACGAATACAGGACCACAAACGAATCCTGGCCAGCACAAAATCCATCAAAATCGAAGATGCAGCAGCAACAGCCACCAGCCTGCATAAATAAATAAATAAAATGATTTGAACATTTTTATTTTTGGCACAACAAAAAAAAAAAACAATCTACATAAAGGAGAAAACGTTCATTTTTCTTTGCGTTAAAATAAACATTTTTTTAAAATATTTGCTCGACCAGAGAGTTTTTATTTATTTTAAATTTATGCGAAATTAAAAATACTTTTTCGCAAGGATTTTCAACTGATGAATGTTTTCACAGGCCGCGCATAGCAAATCGGCAGAAAACGCAGAGATCTGTTTACGATGAAAAATAGTTCTTTACAGCAAATGATTTTGCCAATTTATATGGAATATTCAATAACAATATTCTATTGGCAATTTTAAATACCATTTCAATGCATTTAGAGACAAAGTCTCGAGTATGTCGCGCGTATATCCACCATATAAATAAACAAGAGTCTCGTTGGAATAACATGGCAGGGAATATTTATAAAATAAACATTAGACGAACAGCAGCAGCAGCAACTACAACAATAATAAGGCCAGCAAGACAAGTTACAGTTTTGAATGGAATACTTGGAGACGTCTCGAGGCAGCATTGAATACGTTGTTTTTATGAATGAATTTAGCGTTACAATGCAAAGTGCTTTTGAGTTATTCTCTAGCCAGGTTTCAACGAGTTCTGAATGAGTTATTGGGGCACTAAGATATGATGAATGAATATGAATCGATGGTCAACCAAACTCTCCCAAGTAGACAGCTCTACTGACAGCTCTTACGCTAGTTATAAAAATTGAGTATACTTTAATTTTCATTTAATTTGAATGCAAATTCAAACGCTACATATTTAATATAATTAAAAAATGTAATTACATCAGTTAGTCTTAACTTCAATTTGAATAGATTGAGGGCACTTCTGGCAGCGAAAATTTCGTGGAAAAGCAATTGCAATTGCGAAAACTGAAGCATCTCAGCTCATCACTTAAGCAAAAGGTCCACACCTCAATGCCGCTCCCCGAGCAGTACGAGCAGTGGACCGAAATAGTCTGGAACACCCACTTCCATTGCCTGGGCAATAAAAATTGTAAAACCGCAAATAAGCTACAAAAACCGCAGGACACGCGCAGCATAAGTAAAACCAGCAGCAGTCGAGACTTTTCATCATCATCATCATCATTATCATTATCAGCAGGGGGGAAAACCGAACACATGAAGTAGCACGAGTCCCTAAAAACAGGAGTCAGAGTCCAGGTAACTTGGCCGGGCTAAGTCCGGGGAAATTCCTCATCGAACGCTGTTCGTTTTTCATTAAGAATTCCCGCGGCGCGTATTAAAGTCTAAACATGCCAACCCAAAAAGCAGCCAACATAAAGTTTTCCCCTTTGCGCGCATTTCAGCATTATGATGATTAGCATCCGGTGCTGGACGGGCATTAGGTGTTAGTCCTCAGGTAATGCGGCGATTTAGCGCCGCCGTCTTGCCACTGAATTTCCGAATGATTATGGCCGAAAGACCGGAAGATTTTCGCCATGATTATGATTGCGATTATGATTACGATTATGATTAAACTAATGGCGAAAATTTCCCAGCCAGCAAAACCCTTTTTTTCTAAAACCAAATTTCCTGGAACAACCAAACCAAAAATGTTGTATCGACAACTAATCTGCTAAATTTGCTATACAAAAAAAAAGAGAAAAATACAAAACGAAACGAACAAACTATGTATGCATAAATAGTGCTCGATCCATATATACAAATCATAAATTTTAATGAGTGGCCAATATTGCGTGAAGACCAACCACAACCCCTGCCACAGCCCCTGCCACAACCACTTCCACAACCCCACAACGCCACCCACTCAACCCTGGGAAAACTGTCCAACGGCAAAAGCCACCACGAAAGCAGACAGTGCAGTGTGCAAGCAGTGCAATGCATGCGCCATTGCTACGCTCTTGCCCTCTCTCTCTCTCTCTTTCTCTCTCTCTCTCTCTCTCTCTAACTGTTTGCGCTGCTGTGTTTGCAGTTTGCAGGCCACGCCTACCATTGACTGCGCATTCGTTTGCTTGTGTGTGTGTGTTTGTGCGAGTCTACGCTTTATTGGCCCGAGCAGAGTGAGCAGCGACGCTGCGTCGACGTCGCATGCATATTCATGAGAGAGCAGCGAAACAACGTTTTATTTGTGTTGGTAGGCGAATGTGTGTGTGTGTTTGTGAATGTGTGTTTGTGTGTGTGCGTGCGCATATTTCGCCTTATCAGCATTTTTAGGAGTGCGCGTTTTTCAAGCGAAAGATATTTTTCAATTTCTTCTTTTTTTTTTTTTTGCCAGAAAATTTATTATTGTTGCAGCTTAAATCCTGTTTCTCTGTCTATGAGCGTGTGTGTGTGTGTGTGCCTTGTTCAAGTGCCGTTAACTGTCTGATTAGGGCACTTCGTGCACTCAGCGCTTTAAAATAAATATTGTTTTTAGATTACTCTAAGTAAAAATACTAAAATCTGCCCAAAAAAAAGGAGAAAGGACAGAAATTGCTAAATTTTTTTAGGCAATGAATTGCCATATGTTCTCCTCCCATTGTCTGTCCGATTGTCCGCTTGCACGCCCCTCACTTCGACATGTCGACATGTGTTGCAAATTATCCTCTACACTTTTAACTATCTATATATATATCTATATATGTATCTATTTAGCCACACTCCCCTCTGCCTCCCTTTTTGTAGTAAGTGGATACTTCAATGGCGGTGTCAACGTTCTGTTGACTGCCTCAAATTGAGCGTGGAAAATAGCTAAGCGAGCTAGCTATTTTTTTTTTTTTTTTTGGCGTCATATGCCACCAGCTTGATTGCGATTGTGCCACGGGTATGTCACATAAATGTCATACATGCTTTAAAGTTTCGTTCCAGACTGAAAATGTTTGTCAAATTAATGTGTTTCATGTGCAAATAGCGTGACCAGAACGCCAATCCACATTTTGCAAATTATTAAGTTCATTAAACTTTGATATTATAAAAAAGTATATACCGTTAAGGTCATGTATATATCACATTATCATACATCGTAGACTTTATGGTTGAACCGATCGAGCTGGCTTTGAAAATCGATTAATTTTTGAGAAAATTATGGCTGGAAGTTTTAAATCGACTTTCTCAATTTATATGTTGAATTAGAGTACAAAAATTATCCAAGCAATCTTGCTTTTTAAAATAGATTCGGTATTGACAAAGTTATGACAATGGAAAACTTTAGCAATCCCCCATATGGAAACAGTAACAATCAACAACAACAAATCATTTACTTTTTTCACTCACACAGAAAAAGCAATCTCTTTTGCACAGATCCTGTGACAGATCCAGCATTTTGTCCACCACGCAAGAGAAGCGTTATCCTATTTATCGTTATCGGTTTCTAATGAAAAGGGCTTATAGAATTTGATTTATTCCTTCAATTAATTTAAAGGACTCCAATTTTTTTTTTACAACTTTTGCGCACTCACATCTCTAGAGTCCAGTTTTGTGAATTTTTTAAAATTTATTTTCTTCTTTGAATTGGCGCCAATACAATTTGGATTTACTTATTTGTGTCCCCTTAAAGTTCTTTTTAAGCTGGCTGCATATCAACACATTAAATACTACACTAAATTAAATACCTATAACGATCCTTTTTTGGGCTTGAGTGACAAAATCATTGAGACAGCAATCAGTCAATTAAAAATTGGCATAGAAAAGAAAGTAATTAATTGCAGATTTGTTCGATTTAATATTGAAAGTGTTATTTGTATTGTATTAAGTGTAAATATCGATTTGTATAATAAAATCTATGTGGAATTGTTTTAAAAGATTTTTCGCTGTGAAAGTGAAAAGTGAGTTGTGAAAAATGCGTACCCAACTTGAAAATTCAATGATTATTTGTTGTCGCATCTAATGGAAAGATGAAAAAAGAGAAAATAAAAATGGAAGAAGAAAAACTTAAGTAAGAATAATGCATACTCTGAGTACTTTTCTGCTCCTTATCGCAAAACATCTAAAAAAAAAACAATTAAGTTGTTAGTAACATTTAAATGTAATCACTTAGCTTGAATGAAAATTAACCTTTGCCACGACTTAAAGTCTGATTAAACTTTCACTGCAATTGATGAAAATGATGTGAGGACTGCGAGAGATTAAAACAATATTTTCCTAGGTAAAATGACAGACAAAATGGAGCGGGATTTACGAATACGAGAGCTTCAGATACAACTGCCACATGAGCTTGTGACTGTGACTGTGACTGCGACACCGATTGGGACAGCCGGGCGAGGCAACTATGCAAAAAATAACATGAACCGTGCAAAGTGCAGAGAGGCAGACAAAGTTACACACACACAAATATACACTCCAACACACACACACACACACATTCAAGGCTCCAATGCCAAGAGAAGAAATATATAAAAAATAAAAATCAGAAACGATGTCGATGAAAACAAAAAATATAAAAAAAAAATGAAATGAAATGCGCAAGTGGCGAAATGAGAACTTGCGGAGCTGAGCGGGAGAAAAGAAAAGTAGGCAAGGCATTTGTTGCAGCCTCATTCGAATTTCAAATGCAGCCAAAAACTCTTGAGCAGGACATGACCGGGCTCGGACTCACTTGAATCACATGTGGTGCAAAAGGCTCAAAAGGCAGCGGTCCACTTCACGTCCTTCATCTCATCGTTCGTTATCCTGCCTTCGTTTGGCTCGCATTCGAAAAATTATGTTAAAACAATAAAAATATTTGTCAAAATAATGCGATTGCGCTAATAGAGCCAAATATTATTCTTGCATCAATTATCCAGGTTATCGAAATGCGCACAGAAAGAGATGGGGAGAGAACAATAACAGACAGAGATAGCCAAAAGAGGATGAGAATCTCGTTTTCGATATGCACGAGCTTTGTTTTTTACGAGCTGTCAATTTATTGAATTCATATGAAATTAATTATACTTTTAAATTATCAAAATATATATATATATATATATAGATGCACACGAAGACACATGCATATGTTTATACATATGTGTGGGAGATCCGCCACACACACACACACACACACACACACAAGTATTCATTCACTCTCACACTCACATTTACCCAAATAAACATTTAAAATTTACTTTAAAGCTGACAAAGTCAATAAATATTGTTGTACGAAAAAATATTGTTTCAATAAGCAAAAAACAAAAAACAAATGTTATATGTTAAATGTAGTCTGCAAAAAAATTGCTTGGGCTCATAACAAAAACAAACAACAAAAGAACAAACGACATTATGAGAAAAAACGTGAGAACACACGATAAAAAGTGGGTAGAGGACTCTTGTTACAAAAAATGGACACACGCTATTTATCCTTCAGAGAGATGGTGCAAATATAAACAACAACATCGATTAACTTAACTTAACATTTTTCAATTAAGAGATGTATACAAAAATTAAATTAAACATTATCTACAATTTAATTGAATATCTGGTTTAACTCAAGAGAAATGTAATAAACTCAAATCAAAATTGAATCTGATGTCATGATACCATATTTGCCGATAAGCATACGCCAAAGAAAAGCAGCCAATTGCAAATTTATAAAAGCAATAAAAAAAAATCGAAAATTTAATAGGAATGCTTGCTTCCAAGACCCCCCCTTAAAAAAAACACCTAAGAGCATCTGCAGTCAGCGCAGTTATAAAAAAAGCCAACTAAATTTCTTCATTTTTTTTCTTTTTCTAAGGCCTGAAACTTGTCTGGACTGACCAGGTGACAATGGGCAATTGTGTTGCTCTTCCTTTCACTCCTGCCTGGCCGGGCAGGTTGTGTGAGCGAGAGTGCTACTGCTGCTACTGCTGCTGTTCTGGCTAGGCCGCATTTTAAGCATTAGTTTGAACAACATAAACAAGAGCAACCGAGAGCAGCAGAGCCAGGGCCAGGACCATCACCAGGAGCAGGAGCACCAACTGATAGAACAACTATTTACACCTCCCCCCCCCCACAACAAAAAAAAAAAAAATCGTAGAGAAAGATTGCCACTTTACACGGGGCGAAAGGCGGTCGGATGTTTAAAATCATGAATGGCGGCCACCTCGTGTGGAGTGTACCTGTGTGAGTGAGTATCTGTGTGTGAGTGTGTTTGTGGGTATGTGTGTGCGTGTGTGTGTATTGTTGCGCACACATAGCTGTAGGTCTTCACTTACTGACTGGAACGTGCTGCTGCCGTCGGTGGTTGGTTACAAATACATCCACACACACATACACAACGTTTTGCCACACACAGATACAGATACAGAAAGAGCACTGCTGCTGACGCTGGCGTCGCTGCTGCAGTCGCAGTCGCTGCCGAGATTCGTTTGCTGCCGAGCTGTATGTTATTTCAGTTACACAGATTCAGTATCAGACGTGTTACTATCCCGAACGGTTCTTCGCCGCAGCACGTCCGTTGCGCTTGTTGCCTCTTGTTGTTGCTGCTAGCACAGATACAGCCACAGAGACACAACCAGCTACAGATACAGATACATAGATACACAGCTACAACTTGTTTAAGAAAATATTATTTGAACAAATAATAAACGCGCAGCAGCAAAAAAAAAAAGCGCAAAAAAACAAAATAAAAAGCAGTAGAAAACCCCTTGTGAAGTGTGCGCAAAACGGAAAAAGAAAGTTGAAAAGTTCTTGTGCCTGACTTTTCGTGTGGCGGCTCCGTCCGCAATTAAAAATATATATTTATATAAATATATATATATACATATACATCAATATATAAGCACGAGTTGCACAGATCGATAATGCATACGCTGTTCAGTGATCAGAACTCATTCTCGCGCCACTATGCGCAAACGGCCGCCGGCTACACATCCGCCTCGGCAGTGGCAGCTGCGAGCAGCGCTTCGGCGGCGGCAGCAGCGCATTACGCCTACGATCAGTATTCGCGTTATCCGTATTCGGCCAGTGCATATGGTCTGGGTGCACCGCATCAGAACAAGGAGATTGTGAAGCCGCCGTATTCGTATATTGCACTCATTGCGATGGCCATACAGAATGCCTCCGACAAGAAGGTAACCTTGAATGGGATCTATCAGTATATTATGGAGAGATTCCCATACTACAGGGACAACAAGCAGGGCTGGCAGAATTCCATCCGACACAATCTCAGTCTGAACGAATGTTTCGTCAAGGTGGCGCGAGATGATAAGAAACCGGGTAAAGGCTCCTATTGGACACTGGATCCGGACTCGTACAACATGTTCGACAATGGTTCGTTTCTGCGGCGACGTCGTCGCTTCAAGAAGAAGGACGTGATGCGGGAGAAGGAGGAGGCGATTAAACGGCAGGCGATGATGAATGAGAAGCTCGCCGAGATGAAGCCACTTAAACTGATGACCAATGGCATGCTGGATGCCAAACATATGGCGGCACATGCGGCACACTTTAAGAAGGAGCCACTGATGGATCTGGGCTGCTTAAGCGGCAAGGATGTCTCCCATGCAGCCATGCTCAATTCCTGCCACGACAGTTTGGCGCAAATGAATCATTTGACTGGCGGCGTGGAGCATGCTGGCTTCACTGTCGACTCCCTGATGAATGTCTACAATCCGCGCATCCATCACAGCGCCTATCCGTATCATCTGAACGATGACAATCTGACCGTGGCCAGCAGTCAGATGCATCATGTCCATCATGCGGCGGCGGCCCATCATGCCCAGCAGCTGCGACATGTCGCACACGTCTCACATCCCCTAACGCCTGGCAACGGCAGCGGCGGTGGTGGTGGTGGTCCTGGCGTGCAATCCTCGGGCGCCTCACCCACAACGATCTCAACGCCACATGGACCGGCGCACGGGGGCTGGTATACGCCAGAGACGCCGCCGTCGGAGCCAATCACAAATGGTCCGGGGGGAGTTGGTGGTGCTACCAATCAGAACAACACGCCCACACATCCCAGCAACAACAACAACAACAATAACAACAACAATAGCAGCATGCACAACCACAACAACAATAATGCGGTGCTCACCAGCAGTCCAAGTTCAGCGCTGGGCTTCCGTGACATGATCTTTGAGCAGAATCAATCCTGCCAACTGGACACGGGCAGTCCGACGGGCTCAATACAATCGGCGAGTCCGCCGGCATCGGCGAGCGTTGCGGCTGCCTCCGCTGCAGCGGCAGCTGCTGTCATCAATAGTCATCATCATCATCATCATCATGTGTCGCACCTGAGCGGGAATCTGGGCAATCTGGGGCAACTAAGCAATCTCAGTCATTATCGGCCCCATCATGTCGGCCACTATCAGGAGTATGGCATCAAGTATGGCGTCTAAATCTGCGCCACCCCCCACCCCCACCTCAAAGATTCGTAGGCGTGGCCGCTGTGCTCTCTTGTATATTCCTGTAAATATATTTCCAAGCATGACTCACAGCAGCAGCAGCTGCAGCAGTAGAAAGTATCTCAATGTCGAGTTTAAAGAAATTTTAATTATATTTTTATTATTATTGTTTTTTTACAACATTTTTGTTTTTGTTTCTCATTCTGGCAAATTGAGTATACGAAGTGTTGGCCAAGCGATCGTATTTAGTTGTTAATTTTATATACATCTAATCGTAGTATTAAAAAACAAAAACAAAAAAACCATAATTATTAACTACAATTAACTAACTATTAATAATTGTTATCACTTTAGGGCGTAGTTATGTCTGGTATGCAATTTTGTGATGAGTTTTTGCTACACTTTCCCGACTAAAATTTAATTAAACAACAAATATGAAAGATGTAAACTAAATAACATCATATTATGATAGTGAATCGCTTAGTAATATTATTATAATTAACTAGCCTAGCCTACGTAAGCAATAATAAATTATAAATAATTATAAAAACTATTATCAAATTAGCATATAAATAATAATATATGAGCAAAAAGTGTATTTAAAAAAAATTATGTTAAAATATCAAAAAAAAGAAAAAAAAGAAGAAAACAAATTGATTGCGAGTTTTATTTCCACTCTAAGCCAGAATCAAAGTTGCGCTTACACATGGCATTAATTCATAAAAACAGACTTTTCAGATGAAATCGATGGCATACGCAAATTCCATCGCCTAGCTGCTGATAAAAACTATCAAACGATATTAAATAACAATCAGACGTACTGGAAGTAAGAAGAATCGATTCATGAGCTCAATGAATGAGTCAGAAGCTGAAATGATATAATTGGATATCATATAAACTGCACTTGATCCAATTGCACGTGATCTCACCTATTGTAAAGTAATGGTGTAAAAAAGTCCAATTGGATCGGATTGTCTTTCAACACAATCAAACGATCTGAATCAGCAGACATAACTCATTCAGCTATTTTAAGATATAGAACTCATTTTATTAAATATATTTTTGTTGTGGTGTGCATTCAAACAAATTATTAGTTTTTAGACATTTATATATTTTCTTCTCAAAGGTTAAATCAAGCTATAGTATTTTAAAATATTTCTATTATATATGATTAGAAATTAACATGGAAAGAAAACGCGATTGGAAATTGGTTAACAACTATTCTCAACACCGCAATGCAATTAGCCTCGTTCTTTTGCTATTCAAAAAAAAAGATTGTTTTAAAAACTATTTCCACTTTTCTTCATAGTTGATCGAATAGAACCAACTGCTGTAAAATTCCACTCTGTAACTCAAACAAAGCTACAAAAAAAAAGAAGCTAAAAACCATTTACTAAAAAATACTTAGCTTTCACTGGGGACTTTTATTAGCCAAACAATACACAGTAAATTATAAATCTTTAGTTAAAATAACTGAACGAAAATTCCACCAAACTGAGGCCACGCCCCTAATTGCCAAACAATTGCAGTTAATTGGTAGAAAGTAAAACACAAAAGTGCCATTCGAAATGCGTAACGCTAATGATGGGTGCAAAATATAACAAATGATCAGTTTATTAGCCGAATCGACGAACCAGTTACCCAACCAAGTCGACTGATTAACTGCCAAATAGTATTTTGTGGCTGATGCCTGCCTGTCAATAAAATCGCTGCTGCTGCTGCTGTTGCTGAAGAAGAAGATGATGATGATGATGATGATGATGTTGATGATGTTGTTGTCGTTGAGCAAAATGCGTAAATTGTTGCCACGGTCTTTCTCTAAATCTCTGTGTCTCTGGTATAGTGTCTGGGCCTCCATTATGCGGCTGTCATGTTTGGATCCATTGTCACTTGAGAAACCCGCGTGGCGCCATAGCGGCATTGAGATGCCCGCTGGACAGACTACGACGATGCCTATTAAGCCAGGCATTGATATCGATGTGGGCTAAACTATGCTCAGGTGTCGCTTCAGTTTCAGCTTCAGCTGAAGCACGAGCTCTCTCGTCTAAGGGCCATTGGGCCATTGTTTTCAATGGCGCACACACTGATCTCGAGCCAAGCCATATGCTCGATGCCTTTCTGGGTGGGCACAGTCATCATCATATCACACAAATGAGCGCTGAAGTGCGAACGGAAAGTGTGCCAAAGCTAGTCGGGCTGGATTTAGGCCTGAAAGTGAGCTCAATGCGAACTACACTGTGCAACACATACAATTCGCTGTTGAATTGTGAGTTACACTTATTAACACAAAAATTGTATATAGTCATCGATCTTCTTAGATGATGATCTTTCTGCTGATATTGCTTTATCAAATTTAAATTTAACATCGAGCTTGAGATCAAACCACGACCAAAAAGCCTTTTGCTTTTGAAAATCTTACGAGTCTTGGCAAAATTAAGGAAGTTTATATATTTTTAGATTGATTACTGTGTGGATCTTTTGAAAAACTCTGATATTAGCTCAATTGCAACAGAGAATCGATCGCTAGAGATATAGTGATAAATCTACTATGACACTTTGTTAAAGTAACAATAGTAGTAGACTATGCCGCAGGGCTCTATGGCCCCGATGTTGTACTCGATTTCTCTATTGCTGTCTCTCTTTGCCTCCCCCCCCTCTCTCTCTCTCTCTCTCTCTCTCTCTCTCTCTCTCAGTCTCTCTCCTTATCTCTGTTCCAATGTCCCACATTGAACTTGGGCTTGGTTTGCTAATTCAGCGGATTCATTACAATTCTCAATTTTTCGGCTGCTGCGTTGACAAAGTCGCGCCAGGCCTGGGTCCATTCGGTGTCAAAAGCAACAAAATTAAATGCGAAAACAACAAAAACAACAAAAACCGAAAAGAAATGGAAAAATAAATCGCTTGAAAATTAAAAATATGCCCAACAGCAGCCGTCGCGTCGCGTCGCGAGCAATGGACGCAGATTTTGCGGGTGGTCCACGCGGAGGACGGAGGACAAGAAAAACAAAATGAGATGGCGACAACAGCAGAATGTTGCACTGTTTGCTTAGCGATAAGGATGCACACACACATCAACAGACACACACATGTAAGCAGATGCCGATGCAGGACACTGCGAGCCAGGACAACAATGGTACATATGCAATGCATACAAACACACACACATCCACACATATATATATATATATATATGTATAACGTATGTAGTTGTAATCAAATCATTTACAGAGCTGCCCAAAAACGCCAAGCATAAATATTGACAGCTGCTGTCCTATGCTCGTCATCCTGGAGCCAGGCCCGATTTACATAAATATTATTGCAAGCCTAATTAAATGCGAGTATTAGCTGGCGTTGCAGCCACACCTACGTGCCACACCCCTCTGGGACGACCAACTCCGCCCATACGCCACCCACTTTCGGCGCCAACAACTGCGAAAGGATATCAATGAATTTGTGTGCTTCGCACGCTGAGCAACTCCTTTTGTAATTAACGCTGCTTATTTTTCGCGGCTGCCCCTCATTCTCGTGCTGCTCCTCGTTTCGGGTTGTACATACTCGCACAACACAATATATTTATTTACCTGCCCAGTTGTGTTGACGACCTGTTATCATTGCACCGTTATAACAATAAATTCTACTGCCATTGCCTGACGACGACGCTGACAACAGAAGCGAATAATGTTGTCCTTGCTTGCTTCTGTTGTTGTTGCTGCTGCTGCTGCTGCTGTTGTTGTCTTTGTTATTGTTGTTGTTGTTGTTGTTGTTCTTGCGCGGTTTTGCTGTTGTTTTGGCAGCTGTCGTTGCAATTAACCTGGCGATAATAGAGACACACCGGGCTCTAAAGTAAATTTATATTGCATTAAATTGAAATATGATTAAGTTCTATTTAGTTTAACTATTCAATATCGTAAGATACGTATTATTTTATGAATATATTTGACTTATTGATAGAGTCGTATCGTAGCTATTCGTGCATTCAACTTTCAAGATCAAAGCACCCAAAAAATGGTTCACTTAATGCGCTGCTTCCACTTTGTAGCCGAGTATGAAAGCAAATCAACTTGATATACCATACAAATGGGATACAGTAAACTTCCGCTTCCCTTATAGAGTCCCAGTTATAGAGTCCATAAATGGTCGAGTTTTAGTGCCTACGATGATCAACAGCAGCAACAGCAACAGCAACAGCAACAATAGCTAGACAGGCAGCAGGAGCAACACCAACAACAAATGCATTTTTATGGCATTAAACAAACTTTGAGAGCGAATGTTTTCGAACACTTTTGAAGTTTTATTGAGTTATAAATACGCATAATGGCTTTGGAGTTGCCTTGCCTTGCCCCAGCAAGCAAAAAAACTAAACTGAACGGCAATTTTCAAATTAAATTTATGATCGATTTATGCCAAAAAGAAAGCAAATATGCAAATGAAAAGAAGAAATGTGAACAAAAATCAGCGCCAGGCGTCGACATTTGAGTAAATTAGCCCCCTAGGCAGGCAGCCAGAAGCGAGTTCGGGTTGAGACCAGAAGAGATCCGGGTGGAGCCAATTTATTGGCCTAGGCTGACTGACGTCGGACGGCACCAACAAAAACAATTTATAGCAAAATGTGCAACAACAAAAATTTTGATTGACTGTTGCGCTTGAAATGCTTTGATCTGTGACTTGGCATAAATGGATAGGCGAGGCGAAACGAAGCGAAGACAGAGGGGATGCAGTGCAGCATCAGTTTTACCAACTGACGCCAGCAGATGGCGCTCAATGGGCGATTAAACGACTTCGCCGTCGTCATCATCGTTGTCGTCCCCTTGGAAAGTCAATGAAGCTATCGCCTGCATATTATTTGATTATTGCAATCTGATGTGCAGTTTATTTTGCTTATCAGCTTTCGTGGGGCTTTGATGTCACATTCACATTTGGTATTCGTATTCGTATTCGTATTCGCATTCGTATTCGTTTAACTAGCTCGTCACCGGCCGCAAATGTTTATGCGTCAGTTTTTTTGGGCCATTTGATGCTGCCGACTTCGACTTCGACTGCGATGGCAAAGTTGCCAACCAGTTGGCGCGACATAAGCAAATAAATACTAACCCGAATGGCAATACAAAATCAAATTGTATTCTGAGCCCAGTATCACAAATAGAATTCAGCAAATTCAGCACTATCAAAGTGCCAGGCCGCCAACGACTGGTCCAAGTCAAATAATCAAAATTCACAGCACACATCTCTTCAGCCCAGCATCCATCCATCTCCATCCACAAACTGAAGATATGGTAATGCAGAACAGAAGGAAGAAGCGGACAAACCAAATATATACACGCACCCTGCAAATACTTACTAAAACCCATTGTTTATTTTGAATTTTGTTGGGCGTAAATCACGGAAACGACTTCTTTCCAACTCGTTTGCCGGTTTCTTCTACACGGCCAGACAAATTGTCGACAATTTCCATGGAAGTGCCATAAATCAAATGAAAGCTTTTTTGTAGAATTCTGCTTAATTATGTTTTCAATTTACAAATCGTTCTAAAGATAAAAAAATAATATGCTTTTGCCAAAGGAAAATAATATGAACTTTTTATTAAAAATATTATTCATCGAATAGTTTCAGCATCTTCAGAGCATAAAAACTGAAATTCTAATATTATTTGCCCCAATTGCGTATACGTTATTTTCTATGAATTGAAGAAGATCACTCACTCACTCACCCACAGGGCCTACTCATACACTTGTTATTCAATGTATGAATGAAAATAAGCCATTCAGCGAAACGAAAGCATTTGGCCCCAACATTTCGAAAGATTGAACAGTTTGGGCAGCGGCAAGGGTCAAGGGGGGGGTTGGTTGGGCATCGAGTAGCAAGTATCTCATGCAGAGCACCCACGTGCAACAAATCGAACGAAAGTCGATTGTTTAAACAATTAACAATAACATAAATGCATGCATAATTGCGGCAATATCGTGTGTAATTTCAAGCGTTTTCAACGGAAGCCCGCTCCCCACGACGCCCGCCAGCGAGTCGTCAAAGATCATCGACAGCGTCTGGCTGGGATTAACAGGTGCATGCTTGTGGCGTCCAATGCGCTGTGCACAAGTGCCTTTTTGTCCATTGTCAAACTGTGCAACGCATTGCATTCTAATAAGTGCATCGCCAAATAACTTGCCCCTTCATTTTAAATTCCCCACCCCAACGACCAACTGCAACTGCAACACTGGCGCCAAGGTGTTTATCGTCGCCAGCAAACTAAACAAACCGCAACAGCGTGGATCTGGACAGCGGATGCAGGATGGAGGGCGGTAGCGGGTGAGTGGGTGAGTGAGTGGGTGGATGGATGGAGACTGTTTGTAAGTTCATTGCGCTACAGGCGCACTGCAGATTTATCGCCCACGGAGGTGGTAACGCATCTTGCACGTGGCTATAAAACAGACAAAACAAAACTGGACTACTCTGCCATATAGCGCCAGCTCATGCTGAGCAGTCTCCACTACACGGCTACCGTTGCTCTTTGCTAATCCCCAACAGATGTCGGAGGTCATCCGTCCAAGTCTGGGTGGTTGGTTAGGCTTGAATAAAAAGACGTTCGCCTTTTTTCAAATAATATTTTCCTATCGATTTTGTATGGCAAAATAAGTGCATGAAAAGTAAACCCAGTTGGTGGTCAGCTGAAAAGCCACAATTAGCTCGAATCCAAAAATGTGCAGTGGTGCATGTGGTGCAAGTGTTGCATGTGGTCAGTGTTTAGTGGCCATCAGAGCTGATCCATTCGATGCAAGCAGTCATCAATCTTCTTCTCAAGGCCTTGTTTACGGAAGCAATATCGAAAATAGTTTTCATTGTAAATATAATTATTGGAATTGCAACAAAAACAAAATAGAAGTACAATAAACTGCGCCTGACTCATTTATAAATGGATTGGCAAATAAATCTTTCGCCTGCATTCTGCATTTTACTTACATATGTATGTGTGTGTGTGTGTGTATAAGCCATATGGCAGCTACATCGAAGGAGGTGCTAATTTATGGTTACGACAGCTTCCAGTGCAAACAAGCACACACACACACACAAATAAATATATATATATATATATGTTGGCATTAGAATATCTGGCCGGGAAAAAGCACCGATCAGCCCTCAAAACCAACAATAAAAACCATCTAATTGGCATTGGGATTGGGGGCAGTTGAAGCCGTTTAGCACATTCATCCAGCACGGTAAATATTTATTGCTTTGTTTATGTAACCCAAATTATAAAAATTATAACGCATCGAATCTTCTTCGATTGCGTTTCCTAACTAAAACTGATCTGATTTGATCATAGATCATAGCTAACTGGCAACGCTGTCTGGCAGTTTTCAGATCGATGGATATTAATTTGTTTGCAAACACATTTCATGCGCTTTGCCCAATTTGTAGACGAAAGTATCTGGCAGATAGAAAACATACAGCCATTGTATCTGTATCTCTAGTTGTTGCTGTATCTCTGCCACTGGCCTCCTCAATGTCTGCTGCACTCATGCTGAGCGTCGAAAAGTCTACGATTTCCGTTCGTCGTATAAATCAACTGAAAAACCTAAAGCAACATCTACATTTTTATCGGTGTTGAGGTATTTTTTTTCTCTCTCTCTCTCCCTCTCACTCTCTCTCTCTCTCTTTCTTTCTTTATTTTCCGCCGTGCTATTTATTTGTGCATAATAAGTTTTTGAGTTGGGAGCATGGGAGCGGCGGGTGGAAGGTCGGTGGCATAGACGCCAGGGTGGCGTGGCATCGGTGAAACCGATGGGTGAAAATTTGTTGTCGATATCAAAATACCAAACAAATCGTCAGCTCGTCATTTTTCAGTCAGTTTTTTCCATCAATTTGTAATGGGGCGAGAGTGTGAGCAGCCAACAAGCATACAGTGAGCTATAAAAAAAGACTGCTAACACTGTGCTGAAGTTAATCAAAACACAAGAGAAATAGATATCAATAACATAACTAAGAGTTAAGGGTAAAGGTAAATGTAACTGTAGCTTCTGCTCCATATAATGAACTCACTGATTCAAAGATTAGTCTTTGCTTTATCCATAATATTATCTTTTTGAATTAGATATATTTTCAGCTCTCACTCTAAAAGTTAATATGTAAATGTAGAAAAATGTCTTCAAAGTTCCGAGTGTATCTGAATATAATTTTTTAATGCTTTTGTTTCCTATCGATATCGTTCTCTAATCACTTAATATATGATAACTAAACTAAACAAAATAGACTTCACTCAAGCCTGGACTTCCTTTCATATTTTTACTTTTGTGAGCTGTGGTGCATTAACTTTTGCTAGGCAGTGTTTTCAGGCCAACCTGCTTCTCCATATAGACATTGGGGCGCGCATGTAGCTGCTTATTTATGTACATATGTAGTTATGTTGTTGTTGTTGTTGCTGCAGCCTGCCTGCCTGTTGGAGAAACAATTCATTAATGAATTTTAAAATGCTTCTAATCGATCGTTTGCGCTATAATTAATGTCAGCCGGCAACGGCAATTGGAATGTGTTGCGTGAATTTGTTGTTGGTCCACTGCTTGGATATATCACTTGATTCATGGATGATGTCGAAGAACTGGAATTGGAGTGCAACTGTTGGTTGAAGATCACCTGCTGTGCCACTTTGACCTCTTCATTAGCGTGGCAAAGACGAGCGTCTGACCGACATTTGACCAAGAAATCCATAAGGCAAAGCAAGCAGCCAAAGTAATCCATATTTAAATAGGAAGTGGACTATCGCTTGCTATTATTTTTGCCCTTGCTTGGAATGCGCCCCCAACTCAGTTCTACTTGTATTTCTATTCCCATCCTCAATTGTGTTTTTTTGTTGTTTTCTCTATTTCTTTTTTTGCTCATGGGATGTGAAACACTTGGTGCCGCGCTGTCTGCACGAGCCGCACCAATAATAATAAATGCAACAACAACAACAACAACAATAATAACTACAACATCAGTGGCGGCAATAATTGTAACAACAACAAACACACGCGTCTACTGCATATTTATGCAAGAGGCAACAACATCCACCAGATGCAAATGGATATAACTCAAAATTCCAGCCTGACTGGTCGGGGAGGCTGTGCGTTGTTTTTCCACGCCTTGCGTGAAAAGTGAAAAGTGTTGGGAAAAATGAATAAAACAAATGCCAAAGTCAAGTCAAAGACGGCCAGACCAAAAAAACAAAAGAGATATGTTGCGGCAGAGAGAATTGTTGTAATTTTTAACCAGTTTACTGAGCAAATATTTTATCAACATATTTTCAGAGACAACAATCAAATGTTTGTCTTGAAAATATTTAAATATTTACATTGTGAAAACAACTGCAACGAACGATGACGATGATGATGGCGACGACGTCGACGCTGAGAACGTTGATGACAACAAGACGCTGCTGCCTCTTTAAGAAATTGCGAATAGCTGAATTTTCGACATATTTATATATTAGAAACTATATGTGTGTTTGTAGGTGCTGAAGGATAGGGTGGATAGGGTGCAACTGGGCTAACAGGTAGCTGTTGATAATGGCAGTGGCCATGAATCAAAAGCATCTGTTAGATTTGAATTGAGCGGCCGATTTTATTTAAAATTCTCATTTCGAGTTACTTTAAAGAGTTCAATGTGAATTTAGCGTTGGCAGAATGTGAACATATAAATAATTGTAACTAAAGTTGATTACTTAAATAATCATTAGGCATGTAGATGTTAATTTAGATCTTCTGAGGCACAATTATCTCAATACTAAATAAATATAATAATCAATTCAACAATATCCATGAGATACATGACCGTTTGACGACGTGACATGCACAAATATCTGTCGGACTTGAACCACAATTAGCTAAAAAACACGTATCTGTCAGATACCTGGCGAAACCAATTAATTATGCCACAAATTGAGCTGATAAGCCGTGAAAACATTAAAAAAAAATAAAACCAACAACAACAACAACAACAATGATAACAATCAAAAGAAGAGATACACTATATATCTCAATAACCAACAAAAAATGATTTGAGCATTGCAAACGCGGTTGCAGCTGGGAAAATGTGTCGTCAATGGCGCGCGGTTAAGCAAACAACAGAGAAACACACAAAAAGCGGATCAGTATAAAAAAGATGCAGCCAAGGCCTTGAGAAGCTAAACAGATAGATGGGGGAGAAGGGCACACATGTCATCAAAGATTTCGCAGTCAATTTAACAAACGCCCATGAAATTATAGCCAAGGCGCGTGGTGTGCGAGGACACAGACAGCAATAGTGCTCTCTCTCTCTCTCTCTCTCTCTCCCTCTCTCTCTCTCTCTCGCTCTTCCTCTCTCTCTCGCCCTGCACCCCGAAATGGAGCGTATTAATTGGTAAACGTATATTTGAACAAGGTAGCTGAGCTGCCATATCTGAACCCTGGCTAAGTACAATGAGTAATTTCCTGCTGCTGCTTGCTGAATCTGTCTACACTCGAAAAAATATATATAAATTGCATTTGTATGATATTATGTCTTTGCTGCAGCAATTAGATCTGGGCATTGTTTTTTTTGTGTTTTTTTTTTTGCTGAGTGTACAGATACAGACACACACACACACACACACACTGACAATTTGTCCTAAATAAACATTTCAACAGCAACAACGACTACGACGATGAGTTTGACTATGTGCCAGCCTCCACATCTCGGCGTTAAAGCGTTTCGAAAGTGGCGCGCGACTTGGCTGTGGTCGCAGTCTGCGAGAGTCTCTGTTAAATTGTCTGCCCAAAACATACCACCGTTTAACCGCAGCCTGTCTCTGTAGTCGCTTCCCCTGCGCTCGCACTTCCGCAGCGACTGTTTCCCCTGGCCCCTTGCCCGCTGTCTCTGCTCCGGCTGCCCCTGTCACCATTTCGAGCACTTCCCAGCCAGCCAAGCGTCGCTCATTCGCCGTCGCAATATGCTAAATAAACATTGGGCCACGTCATGGCTTATTGAATTGTCACTTATGCCCGAATTTGAGTTTTTGTTGCCATCACTCCTGCTGCTGTTTCTCCCTCTCTCCCTCTCTCTCTCTCTCTCTCTCTCTCTCTCTGTATCTCTCTACCCTCTCTCTGTCTTGTTTGTCACATTCATAATGGCGACTATCTGACGTTTCCTTCTGGCTTCGGGCTGCCAGTTGCCAGCCAAAGTGCTTCCATTTAATTAGTTTTACGCCCTGGAAATTCAATTTCAACAGTTTGCAACATTAAAGGCTCACATCACATGCATATATGCGATATGCCCTGCTACTTTAATCAATAATCGATTTATGCTGTTTACTCTAAGAAGACAGAGAAATAAGGGGGATTTCAATTTGGGATATTGATATATGATTTCAGTAGATAATTGCTTATGTGCTAAAATGCAGTTTTGCTATTAGTAAAATAATTTTAACTATACTCCATAGTCATATAAATTCCATAAGATGGAATAAATAATTCCATAGCCTAAGCAGCATATTTCAAATACAATTGTGTATTTTATTTTTCAATTTAATGGCTCATAATTTCCCATGAAATTGTGGAGCTGCCACAATTCATACTCCAATATAGGCAACAAATCAATCAATTCTCACGTTTGGCTTTGCTCTCTTTAACATTAATTAACCCATACACACGCACATACACACACACACAAATACACACGCAAACTGATTTCAATTATGCACTGACAATTTAATTGAAATATTACAAATCTATGCGCCATAAAATGTTAGAACAAATCTTCCACAACAACCATGGCAATAACAATAGAAATAACAAACAATAAATGGCAATCAAAATGGAAATGTTTCAAGCTTCATTTAAAATGTAAAAAAAGCATACTATGAGCGTACTATTTCACTCGCCAGCGATTACAGATATATTTGTATAAAGAGAGAGAGAGAGAGAGAGAGAGAAAGATACATATGGGCTACAAATTGATCCGGCGGATACATTTCAAATAAATAACAATAAAATAACGTTGGTAAATTACAATTACAATTTCAATTTGAATGTTCATTTTCATGACTTCCGTTTAATAACAAATAAATCGCATAATCCAAAGCATAATATTTTCACAATTAAAATTTCAAATAAATTTTAGCAAAGCAGCTGAAATCAAAGCAATTACAACAACAGCGGCAACAGCGGCAGCCGCCGCAAGAACAACGCAAACAACAACGCAAACAACAACAACTCACACACATTCAAATACAATAAAATAAATTAGCACAATCGTCAAATTTTAAAAAAATTATAGATATACATATATATATATATATATATATATACATACACATATAAACACGTGAAAACAAACGATTATTGACACAAACACATAGCCAATAAATGATTGGGTCTACAAAGGGGCGAGCAGGTGGTAGGGGCGAGGGACAAGAGGGGCGGCAAAGGGGCCTATATAGATCGATTGTGCGTTGCGTGCAAATAAACAGCAAAATTAGCGAAATTATGCAAAACGATAATAAACAAAAAAATCAATAGGAGGGGCGATCTGTCTTTATTTTAGCTTCTTTTTTTTTTTGAAGGCGGCATGTAAAAAATCAAAAATCGAAAGAAAAATAAATAAATATGTGCAAGCATACAATAAAATTTAATGAACAACAAAATAATGATATTACATATCCGAAAAATAAAAACCAAATGGGTCTGTGAGCGGTGCGAGGAGACGGGTGGCAAACTCTGGCAGCCATTTTCGATTTGCATTTTTGTGGGTCGTTTAGCAAACTTTTTCATAATCTTCAACAAGCCACAAACGGCAAAACACAAACCAAAAACCAAAAAAAAAAAACACTTTTGCACCTTTTGAGGCATTACAGCTTGCTGTCTCACTCGCACACAGTGCTAATAGGGGCACGCCCTCTCGCTCTCGCCAGTGGTGCAGACGCTCTCTCACTCAGGCGCAGTTCACACCTTGGCTAAACCTTAGCAAAAGTATCTATCGTGCATAAATATTTATGTATCTAACTGGGGCGTGCCGCTACAACAGCAGCAACAGCAACAGCAATAGCAACAACAACAACAACAACAACAACAACGACGACGACGACAACGAAACAAGTTTTCGCATTTAAATGAGCTCCAAAGCTCGCCAAAAGTTGAATTATTGGCTCCGCCCAGTTGCGGCCAAAAAAAAAAAAGAGCAGAGCACAGCACAGCTCTGTCGACGTCAACGTCAAAGTCAACGTCAGCGCAGACTGCGACTGTGACCAGAGCTGTACAATTGTATCTCACACATACACAGACGCACTGCTGCTGCTGTTGCTGCTTAGAGCATTTATGAAAATAACCACCTCGACAGCGCTGTCGTCGTCGCAGTCAACGCCAGCAGCCAGCAGCGAGCAGCGAGCAGCAACTCGTTTTGGGCCGAGCAGTCTACAGACGCAGCAGAAGCCACAGTCACCATAGCCAGTGGTTACTTCTGTTGTTGTTGCGCTTGCTGCTATTATTGTTGTTGTCTTTGTTTTGACCAGTCGATCGGCTGTGCTGCCATTGCCATTGCCTAGTTCGCTCCCTCTCGTTTATGGCCGCCAGCACATAAATTACTTGCTGCTCTCCCATCTCTCTGTCCGTCTCTCTGTCGCTCTGCGTAACCGTCCATCCATCCATCCATCTGGCTGACTGGCTGTGTTACCTGTCGTCACACAGATACATTACATCAATGTATTAGTGTCTTGTGGAGCTGTGCGTCCTTCTGTTTTGCCGTCGCTATTTCATTCCATGAGGTGAGGTGAGTTTTGGTTTAGGCTAAAATGCAGGCATGTTCAGTTTGCTGTACATAAATTTTAAGCTATTTTATAATATAATAATATTTATAGTGTAATTAATTCAGTAACAAATGGGGTACAGAAGCACCAATAAATAAATATACATACTTAAATCAGTTTTATAAATAAATCAATTTAAATTAAATGCGCTCTTGAAATGCCATCCAGACATCAGATTCATTAAGTGTCATAATTGCAATTTGATGCGCTGCAAAAGCAATCCGAGCATAGATCACAGCTGGGGACCATTAAACCTCAGACCTGCAGGCAAATTGCAGTCGACAATTGGAAACCGCATCAGCGGAAATTTTAAACCAATTAAAACAGCTGCTGCAGTTGCTGCTGCTGGTCATCTGCATCTGCAACTGCGACTGCGACTCCTTCTGCATGCAACACAGCGTATGCGTAATGAAAAGCAAATATTAATAAATCATACGTGACCAATCAATTTCATACAGTCGGAAAAATGCCCCAACCATGCAATATGCAACCAAGCCGCATACAGACAAATTGGCCAGGAGGGCGTGGAAGATTTGATGAGAGCCACCAACTGGCAGCAAACGCTGAGAGTCGTACTGAGAACATAGCCCGAGCACACGCCACAGAATCAATATTTAATTTATAATTAACTTTACAACATGAAAAACAACTCAACAGATCTATGTTGAACAGGCGCCGTCGTCACTTTATCTTTTTAGCACACAAGCCGAAGCGATTTGTGGCATGCTGCACATAGGTAAAAAGCAGCCGACGAGGTTGCTCTTGACATTTCAGTTGGGGCGGGGATTTGTGGCGGCTTTAAACGTTTGCCACTATGGGCAATTAACGCGTCCATACGCAAACAGAGCCCTGATCCTTTATACAAACAGATGACGGGCGGACGAAACATCGAAAAAAAAAGGAAAAAAAGAAAATAAAATTGAGCGCTACGCAGCCGACACAAAAGTCTAAGCAAAATGCAGTCGGGGGTAAGTTTTGCCCTATGGGAGCGCAAAAGAGAGAGCAGACAACGAGAACGAGAAGGTGAAACTTTTTGGGGGTGCTAATTGAAAAACCCAATATTTATCTATGCGGGCAACTTACAGTAACGACAAATGGCTCGCTCTCAGAGGGTGTTTTTGTGGTAGTTACAATTGTCAGCCATTTTGTACAGCACTGAGAAACTTATACGATAATGATGACGATAATGAAGTTAGCTTACCATGATCGTTGACAAAATAGTGGCACTAACTTTGTAATGGAGGAAATGTTGTGACCTCTTGTTATAAGTGGAAGTTGGTACACAGAAATCAGGTAAATAAACAGGAAAAGCTCTGGTTGTAATTGAACCTAGATGCATGCAGCAAGCATAGGCACAGTCACATGTAGAAGCCAGGTGTCAAGTGTCAAGGGCGCTTTTGTAGCTTCAAGAGTGGAATGCAAATCAGCGAAAGAAAAAAATTAAAAGTGTTGTTAAATAAATAATGTCATTAGAGTTTTTAACTTCTAAAGGAAAGACCAGTTGACAAAAGTACAATCTAACAAAAAACTTACGTCGCTTACTAGTTAACTATGTTATTAAATCTTTACAAAATTAAGAAAGAAATTAATCAACTGTGTAACGATAATTTGATTACAAGTACAATAAGATTTGAATAATTTGTAAAAAGAATTAAACGTTCTTGAAGTTGAACTATATACAATGACTAATTATTTTTATAACCAATACTAATACGCTTTTCGTATAGCCTTAATACATAAACAGTAACTAACTATAAACACTTCTATTATATTTTGCATAAATGTTCATATTTTCCCATTTTTTCATACCACAATCTCAATTAGCAACTCCTGCAGATGACGCCACCAAATGTCAATTGCGCTGATTACCATTAAGGCCTTTAGTATATCCACATAGCAAATAGATGTGTATATAAATGTTGTGGCCATAAACTACATCGTTCTGCAGCCTTTTTAATGATCTCATTGCAGTTATGCGCTTGCCTGAGTTTTATGGACCTGGCTGCACAGACGTTGTAGACGTTGCGTCGACAGTTTTTTCCCAGAAAAAAAAATACACATGCAATCAGTTCCCTGGTCAAATGCAGATACAGATACAAATTCAGACAAAAGGCCGCAAGGCAAATTTACTCAGCACTTATTAGACTTTTGATATATGTATGTACGTGCATATGTGAAAAACGGGAGACGACAACGATGTTGAAGTTGTTGTGGGCATGGTTAGGGCATCTGATGTTTGTATTATTGTTGGAAATAAACTCTGATTTTATATTGTTGGAATTAATGATTTTGTTCCCCTAAATTTGTTAATTACCAGCAAACAAATTTGTGTATACAAACCACGCTTGAGTTTTTATGCATTTTCTATAGAATTTGAAAGTGATTACAGTGCTGCTAAATGTGCATAGAAACTGTAGCATCATATTGTAAGAATCCTACACACATATACAAAATATAATACCATATAAATTCAAGTGGGCACTGTAATGCTTAAAGATCAAAATTCACGTTTTTATGTCAAATGTCAACTGATCAATAAAATATATGCATTTATTTGTAATAGTATTTTGAAATGCCTAAACTAATCTAATTAAACACTTGATCTGCTAATTGCACTCCAAATGGGAAAACTGCTGCGATCAGCATTAGTTTTAAAACAATACAAAGTAAACAAACAAGAACAACAACACAACATCTGCCGGGACAGGAGCGGGGGGAAGCCAATATATCAATTACATGTCGATGTCGAACATAATGCAAGATATAATGCAATGCAGCATGCCAATGACTACCGGAAAACCCCAAACAACAACAACAATAGCAACAACAAATATGAAAAGTGCTTGCACTTAAACAAAAAATTGCCGCAGAAATAAGGCTAATTTAATATCTAGGCTCTTGTAATATATTTCTCAAAAGCAGAAACTTTTGCAGTTCATCGACTATCTTACAAATACATAATTTTTAAGAACTTTTCAGATATTCTTCTGGTTATTGATTATAAAAAAATGTACGTTCTAATTGAAAAACGATAGACAAAGTCAAGAATTTTTGAAATTATACTTTCTGAAAAGTGACTTTGGCGATTTTCTACAATTCTATGCCATGTATGTATTTTTTCAAGTGTAGTCATCAGCAGGAACTAAAACAGATTGCGGTGCGAGGGCTGTCAGCTTCAAGTCAATCAAATCGTCAGCTAGCTGCGCTGAAAAGCTACAAATGCCTTATTGTCAAAACAAACGGCAACAATTAGTTTACCAAATTACATGAAAATATTTTTTAAATGCTCCACAAACACTGGGCACCACAACAATTTGACACATGTCTTTAGACTGGTTTAGCTGCTTCTTGAGAGCGATCTGTGGGGAGGTGCTGTCACAAATGCTCTGGATGCAGTGTGGCAGTCAGTCCATTTGTGGCATGTCGCTGTGGCATCTGTGTGTATTGGGGATTTACATGATTTCGGAAAATATATCGCCCAGCACTTTGCATTTGCAGCCCTAACCCCAATGCAGTGTGTTTTATTTCAAATTCACACGAATGGAGCACGCGATTTGGAGTTTTGGTTTTCTTGCTCTTTTGTTTTTTTTTTTTGTTTTTTTTTTTGTATACAATAACGAGTATAGCAACAGAGCAAAACCATGGGGAGTATATCTCGTAAATTAACGGCGTTCCCTGCGCCTTTGTTTGCCACAGCCATAAAATAAAGTTTCGAGAAGCGTATAAAATTTATAGCGCCCGGCCAACTAAAGAATGGAAAATCTGACAGCGAACACCTTACGTCTTGTGATTGACAGGACCGCATGGGAGTCTCTCTGTCTCCCTCTCTCTCTCTCTCACTCTGTTTTCATTGCTACTGCTGCTACTGTTGTGTTGTTCCTGTTGTTAGTGTTGTTGTTGGCCTAATGCAATTCGCATTTCAATGCAATTTCACAGGCAATTGGTAGCGAACGGAACAATGGTTCTAAGCAGCTCACAGCTTACAGCTCAACTGGATTCCCCGGCGGAGCAGCCTCCCTCATGCGCACGATTAGGCCCATGTGAGAATAAAACTGAACAGTTACAGTTACAGGCTGTTCAGTTATTTAAGGTGCTTACATGGGTTGCTCTTTTTTTTTTATTATATTTCTCAATTCTTTGTGTTGTTGTTGTGTGTGTGTGTGTGTGTGTGTGTGTTTTGTTTTTGTGCAACAATTTGTCTTGGTGGTAAGCTTAGCCTGGCCGCTGGCTAACAGCTAAAATTGCTGTTGCGAGCATAATTCTCATTCCGCTCTCCAGCACTTCACTCCCAACCTGGTGGTCCTTGAGCAACCCCTTTTTCTCTCTCAATATATATATGTATATGTATGTGTGTGTCTGCACACCCTTCACTCCCCTCACTTAGCATAACAATGGCGTTGCGACTTCTTCCATTCGGGGGTTTATGGAAATTAGCCCTATACACAGCCTCCAGCTGACTGCTGTCGATATCTTTGGGTGTTACTCTATGTGTATGTGTGTGTGTGTGTGTGTGGAGAGAACATCGTCTGCAAATTAATTCATTTATATGCAGAAAATTCAGCCGTTTTGTTGTTGCGGACAATGTTACAATGTTATCAATTTGGGCCCAGCGGCCAATTGTGGCTCAAGCCGGAGCTTAAAGGTGTGTGGCCTGAAGATATTCGAACAAAACGCTGCTTTTAAGTAGTGGGTGGTTTGGGTGCCATGCAGCGATAGAGTTAATTGATTGTGGGCGCCTGTGAAGTCAAGGATTGACGGCCACTTTGATTGTTAGCATATGACAAAGGCAAGAGCTGATTAAACCCCCCCTAAAATGCGTAGAATAATTCGAATTCTTTTGAAGGATTATGTGTAAGCAAACTCCAGAAAATATACGCTTAAGCCCTTGAGTTGGTTTTAGTAGATGATGGTAAATATATAACGAAATGTTCTTGACAGCCAACATTCAAGGATTGAACTTAATTATTAGTTGTAAGATGCAATAAAAATTTCCGCGAAAAGCCATTTAAATAATAAATCCCATTTCAAAAACCGAACAGATTTTCAAAAATAGAATTACTTAGTATTTTCTAGATAAATGCTGACTTCCAGCATCACCGGAAAGAACTTTAAGATTATGATTTAATAAAATCTGGATTTTAATTTACAACACACAGTTTTCTGACTAAATATTTCTTAAAAACTCTAGCCTAAAAAATCGTATATCGAAATTTATACTGCAATAACTGCGTCAAATATTAGCCAATTTAAAAATTAATGATATTTTAAAGTTAAATTACTCTCAAGATAAATTCTGGATTTCAATTGAGAGACACAATTTCGTGGTATGAATTGGTTTAATTGGATAGTTATCTTCATTCACTTCTGATGGTATAAACCTCACTAAAGATAAGACAAACATATGCACAAATCTACATATTTAACAGGCAGAAGATTCCACACCTCTCACGCATATTTGCCTACAAAATAAAAACAAAAAAAAAAAACCATCACGCAAGTAACCCAAAACAAATACTCATTCAACTTGAGCTGGGGTTTTGGTCACCGTCTTAAGTATTTCCGCATTTACGTTGAGCCGTTGAGCGAAGACCGGAATAAGTGTAAGAAAGGCGCGACAAATAATTTCCATGCAATCTGAAGTGCATATTCAAATTACACGCATACAAATGCATAAGCACATGATATACTTAACTGCCCAAAATATTTGAATGGGCAGCAGCGAACCCCGTTAATGAAATGTGACGCGTATTTCCCCTGCGCCGCTCTGACCCAAAGCCCAAACCCAAGTCCAAGTCCAAGTCCAAGTCGACGGCAACAAATACCCATGCCTATCCCAATTGCCCCAGAGCGTGCCCGTCGTCCGTCCAATGTCAGTGGTAATAAATATGAGACTCATTAAGACAACCCATAAATAAATGCTGAGTCAGTGGCATGACCAACAATTAAGTGCAAGGAGCGAGGAGCTGTCCCAAGATCGATCCAAGGCAAACAATGTAAATGACGCGGGCAGGCAGATCGTGCTAGATATTGATGCAGCTCAAGACCATGTAACATGAGCAAATATACACAGAAAAAAAGTATGACCTACATTTTAAAATCATAGTTAAGCTCTTCTGCTTACCGAAAGAGTATTTATTATTAGTTCAAAAAGTTTTGGTTCTCAAACATACTGTGATTTAATGAAAAAATTAAATTATTAGTAGTTTACAGTTCGATTTAATTTAATGTATATTTTCCAAATTCAATGGAATATATATCTTTTTCTGAGTGCATTAGGGCATAGCTAGATAATGTCTAGAAAACTGTCGCCCGGCAGTCTGGCATGAACTCGGAGGCTATTGAATCCACTTGAGGCCAACAGGCGACAAATTTTTGGTGCAGCCCAAAAATAGCATGACACTTGGATTTGGATTGGTTTCACAGTCTGGGACAGGTTTTATGGTTACGCATTCATTGTATAATTTACTATATGCAGATGGTGCTCATATTACGGAGGAAGCCGGGGAATGCCGCTTGCCCCCGAAATTCTATTGAATTTCAACAGAATTTAAGGAGTCCAAGTCCAAGTCGATGACTGCACCATCTCCTATCAGTCTATGTGAACTTTTGCACCTGTGCAACAGTTACAAATACACACACACCCACACATACTGACTCTATTATAAATGTGACCCGGGGCTTGTTATGGATAAAAAACAATCAGGCACAAAAAAACAGACATACATTCAAGCTCTCTCCACATTGAATATGTGTACATAGAAATATGTGCTCCGAATGGATCCGATGCGAACCTTTCTGATTTCCTGTCAGCCACTCTTTGATTTAACTTTAACCCAGTCGGGAAAATTCCCATAAACAGACTCCTGACATTTTGCTCCTCCGTCAATCGATTGAACAATTTTTCGCATTGTCGCGCGCTCTTCCAAAGCAACCTGAGGCTACTTGGCCGCGCCCTCTTTGTGTCCGAGTGGTGCCCCCAGCGTGCATATGAAATGATGTGCCACACAAACACACACGCACATTCGCAAGTATACACACGTCCCCTGGCCAGTTGAGCAATATTTACAATCATAATATTATTCGCGCATATGGACTTGAGGTCGTAATCCATAATTGGTTTGCCTCTTATGCAATAAGCGAAAATCGTTCTGGGAGTTCTTTTGCGCTTGCTGTCATAATTGCGATTAATACAACTAGAGTTAATTCAGTTATTGGAATTTAGTTGTCTTCAGAAGTTGGAATATCACACAATTGAATTCAATTATAGATTTTCCAGCAGCCAATTTATAGTGCTAAATTTACTCATATTAATCAAATCTTAATCAAAACATATAAATCAAGATGTGATTGCTTTACGCATAAGTAACTCTAATGATAATAAACTCGTACATCATTTGATTGATCAACACCCAAAACCACATCGCTAAATCATTTGCCCTAATGCTCTTCTAATGAGCCCAGCATTTATGAGATCAGTGGCAGACCAATCGAATAGAGCATAGAGAGAGCCCCACTGCATCCGGAGGGTGGCATATGAATCATTCTGCCTAATGAATGTGTCTGTCACTCGCTGTCAACACGTTGCTTAGCCTGGAGCCCCCTTGAACGTGATCGTAGGGCACATGGTATATATGACGCCTACCGACTCCCGAATATGAAATGGAGCTGCCGAAGGGGGGAAACTCGTGTCTGTGGCGGCATCTCGAAATGTGCGCTATATTTAATACAGAGTGACATTAATGTCAGCCACAATTAGCCGTTAGTAGCGCCAATGGATAAACGGAAAACGTTACCAGAAAAAAAAGAAAAGAAAATGAAAACAATTAAAAAACGATAAACGAGGCGCGCAGAACGCGCCACCAGATATAATTTGACGTGTCCCGAGAAGAAGATACATTGCCAGAAGATGATTTTGTTATTGCAGCTTTGTATTTTGATTCACTATTTCTATGCTCTCTTCTGATATATATATATTTTGTATTTTTTTATTTGGTACGTGTGTGAACCGCTGAACTGTGAAATCTTCTGGCCATGGCCTTTTGTCTGGCTTTGTTACAAACTGGTAAACAAACAATTACACAACAAAGCGGCAGCAAATGGACCACAGATACAGCTAGAGACACCTACCAAAATAATCCACGAGAGAGCGCACAATAGAGATACCAAAAATACTCAAGCACGGTGGCATCCCCCTTATGCGATTCTACTGTATCAATTGTTCACCCCTAATCCCGGCCAGCGGCAGACAACTCAATATACACTTCCATTTTACTTCTGTTACAGTTCCCATTGCGTTTGCGAATTTGCCGCCGCTGCGCTTGGATTGATCTTCCTTTAAACTATATATGGTTTTTTGTTTTTGCCTTTTTTTGCCTAGGGGACTCTGTTCTCCTCGGATTGTGGATGTATGCATTGCCTGGTGGTGTTAATATATAAAAAACAGTGCCCCAAGTTCGCAAAGGGGCCGTTTGGCATTTTTTGCACCGTTGACGCTTTTTTTCACTGCCGGCGCGTGGTATAATAACCAAATCAGATAAAAGATATACTACGTGTTTATATTGAGAGTAGCACAAGCGATAGCAATTTGCCACAGTGGGCAATGATTGACATTTAATTGAGAGAAAATATATATTGTTGGTCCCTTGAAAGATAGAATTTAATTAAGTGAAACTATCAACATTTTATTTCCTCTATAAATGGAAGCGTTAATATAAAAATAATTTAAAATGTGAGAGATCTTAAATGTTGGAGCTCTGAACCCACTGTGCACCGATTTTACTAGCTCCAAGCAGCAGCAGTAGCAGCAGCCACATAAACTGCTCGGCGGCGTCTACGTCGGCGGCAGAGATCAAAGCGTACTGCAAAACGGTTAAATCTTTTGAAATGTGCGCACTTTTTGACACCCAATTTGTTTAGAAGTGTACCAGCCCCCAATATATATAGTAGAAACATATATATGTACCTATCGCTGTCGGAGGGGAGGAAATGAAGCTGAAGTGATCATACTCAGACTCAGTAGTAGTTCATAAAAATGAGAGGTGGCAAGGTGAGAGTAGTTTATTCGGTTCGTCAGTGTGCCACTATTTCTGCGAATTTCATTAATAAAAATGTCGAAAGTGTTGTTTGTGTAAAGTGTTGAAGCAGTTGCAGCAGCAGTACCGACACGCCACCATCCGTCCACAGGCCAATCGCTAAGGTAGAACAATCAAACGAATTTCCCATTTGGAATTTTTGTTTTTCATAAAAATTCAAAAGATTTACAGCCCACAAGTAATTCCACTTAAATTGTTGTAATTTTAAAGACGGGGGCGGAACTAAGAATGTTGGCTAAATGGCAGGGAAGGGGTAGTGGACGGTGTGGGTAACTCATCAGTTCATTCATAAAAACGTAGCGAATGCTTAATTAAGATTATTCCGTATAAAAAGGCAAGATGGAACTGAGGGATATATGTACATAGGAATATATATATATATAGTTATATGGTGTGTAAGTACTCGTAATAATAAGTTTATTGATTTGGGAAATGCCACAGCCGGATGTTTACGTCTTGGCTGCTTGGATGTTACAGGCAAGCAACGGTTACATGGTAAGCAACGTGTGAAATGTGTGCAGAGGATTAAGCGATTGGATTGCGGACTCGTTACCAATCCCCAATCCTGGCCAGCAAGTTGCTAAGTTGCTAAGTTGGTAAGTCAATCCGTGCTGCGGAAATTCCAATGCTCCTTTCCTGCCAAAAACCAAAGTCAAAACATACGGTTAACGGTTGGGAAAAAGACACGGCTGAACAGAGGCTGGATTTATTTGTACAAAATGACTTTGCAAATGAGATTCCGAGCTGACCACCGAATGTGTCAATATTATCATGGGCCCAGCCTATGCAAACACTACCCCGCATCCACAGATAGGTACATATACATGCATATCTCACACAGCGTGCTACTCGGTATTGCTGCTACCTGCTGTGTGCGAGGTGTGCATAGTTCTGTTAATGTCCAACACCTTCGCACTTGAATCAACGCCCCGCAACGTGACCTGTGGCCCCTAGACTGGATTTTGTCTTAGTAACCAAGAGTTATGAATGGAAGCGTCCAACCTGCCAAGTGCCATACGATGTACATGCACCGATAATCGATGTGATTAGGCCGTGTCGTTAACTGTAACCCCCAGTCGACCAGCAATCAATAATTTAATTCCAAAAAAATACTCGGTGACGTATTTAGACAGCCACTGACAGTCCAAGCAGGCTCAACACAAATAAGAAATTAAAACTATGTGTAAGACATCGAATCTTAGATACCCTTGCAAACATATCAAGTTATATTAGAAATTTATTGTCTAACATTCTTTAATGTATGAAGTACATTTCTATCCCCGATGGGATCGATCCAAGCCCCATCAATTATTTCGGACCGAAATAGATTTAAAGAATTTGATCAAATAAATGGTTTAAGAACAGAAGATTTACCGCATCAGAGAAAAGAGTTTTGCATACTGATAGCAAAAAAACTAAAGCAAACTATAAATTAAATAACATAACAAGAGAAATTTATATATTTAAATTCCCTATAAGTACCTTCTAAATTATCCGCATTATATGAAAGTTAATGTTATCTCTCGTCAGTAAAGAGTAAAAATCGACTTAGTATTAAAAATAGCTACATGACACAGCACAAAAATTGTTGGCTATGGTCCCCTTCCAGGGCGATAGAGAAGAAGGAAATGAGCTGCACTTAAATGCATGCGAGAAAACCACTCGATGCCAACAAGTGGATAAGAAGCCACCACCACGACACAAACGATGCCCAAACGAACTATCAATGTCAGTGAATTGGCAAAAATAAAATTTAAACTCAATTTGTATGCAGGCCAGAGTCCGAGGCCCCGAGGAAACCCTTTACTTGACACACCTCAACAACGGCTGCGGCTCAAGTGGCAGCATCCACACATCCACACACACATCGCATCGATTTACCGTCTGCCGTTGCATTAATGTCTGATGAACACCCAGTTGGCCAAGCGGTGCTCCAGCCAGGGGCTAAGCCGCTGAAGCATGCGTATCATCAATGTGCACAACAAATATTAATGATCGTTAAGGCTGTGCGAGGCGTTGATGACGCGACCATGGCGATGATCTGGCACATTTTGTATACCCAAACGAAATGGTGCTGAACTCCAATCCATTCATTGATTCCATTCATTTCATGCGGTGCCCCGAAATGAAGTACTCGAAATGCTTTGTGTAATGATTTTCGACTGCATTGATCTTACAGATTTTTCGTTAATTTTATTTTTAATGTGTATTATCATATACCATCATGTATATTTATATATATATATGTATACCATACTTCTTGATGCCTTCCTCTTAAAATTAGATACATTACAAAGCGCTGGCAAATTAGTTTGGAAACGGAATAAGGATTTGCAGCTAACAAATTTTGAGAATGCGCGAATACAAAGTGCATTATTTAAAAACATAATACATATATTCATATATATAATAAAAATATAAGAATAAGTATTTATAACATATGGATGATTGTATGTGTAGATGTGTATATAAGCGCCGCTTTACTGTGATTTTTGTAAATACTTTTCGATACATGCAACTGAGTAGACAATTTTTGCCATATAAGTTTTACGACTTTGCCGTTTTTCGCCAATTATTTTGTGAAAGTGAAATTGTAGTATTAAAGCCACAAATGCATCTAAATTATGATTAGGGGGCCTGCATGCGGCAACTCTTGTCTTTTCACAACAATTAACTAGTTTTTCTTTTTATTTTAGATTTGCAGATGCTTTCTAGTTGCTGGGTCCGAATGTTTAGTTCTTGAATTGAAACACTAGAATCAATATGACGGCCAATAGCACAGCGCTTAGGATGGCAACCAGTATAAGTTTCTTCTTTCGCACTTTGTTCTGCAATAGAATACATATATTTAATATAATTATAAAAGATTGGCCCATATTATCAACTATTTACCCTATAAGAACTGGCCTTGCGCAAATTCTCTGTGCCCTGTGAGACGAAAATGCTTGTTTGCTCCACCTGCGACTCAATAGAGTCGACAGTTACACCTTGCTCATAGACCATAGCACCTAGATTCTTGTATATCTCGTTGACACCCACAATGTTGTTTTCCAGCTCGCGTATGGCACGCTCCTGATCCTCAAGTGCTTGCAGGTCCACTTCCTCTTGCATTTGAGTTTGTAATTGCTGCTGTTGCTGCTGCTGATTTGATTTGCGATTGAAAAAGTTATCCTCAAAAAAGGATCCATTTTCAGCGCTGCTGCCATTGGTGGTGCTGCTGTTCCGCGTCGAGCCGGGCGGATGTGCAATGCTGAAATTATTGGCGCGCGCTTGATGCAAAGCACTACGCTCAATATCAGCCGTTTTGCGTTGTATGGCCTGCCAAACAAAAACACAGATAATGGATGACAAATTGTTTTGTTATGCACAACGATAAGCTAAGATTTTGATACCTGAAAGGCGGTCAGAGCTGCAGTGAACTCATCCACCAAACGATCGCGTTGTATTTTTAAATGTCGCTCTTTGCACTTGTCCACCTCCTTCAGCTGATTGTTTGTATCGGTCACCAGTTGCTTGGTGTAGGTCATTAACTGATGACTTTGTAAAGAGTACATGGTTTTTTCAGAAGATTTCACACAAAATATATATATATATATATATACTTTGCCTTTTGATAGCAAAGGCATACTTACAGTTTCTTTTTTAATTCGGGCGAATCTTGTGGCGTGTTCAACTGATTAACCATACGTTGCATGGTGGACACTAAGGAATGATGGTTGAGAGGGCATAACGATTAGTCATAGTTATAAAAATACGCCCCAAAACAAATGCTTACCATTTTGCTGGACTTTTTGTATGCTTGAAGCGATTATTTGGGCCAATCGCTGAAAGTCAATCTCGCTGAGGCCCCCTCCGCTACCGTTACCGCCACTTCCTCCACCTCCTCCTCCACCACTGCCGCTGAGGCCATTCTCCATATGCTGTAAATCCATGCTTTCGTATGCAGACACCTTGACGATCTACTTTTCAATGTCTCAAGAACCAGTTGTTGTTTCTACGCTGCAAATTTCCAATAGATTTTTTTGTTCGCAATTAAAATAAACACTACACTTATATCATTATATGCGTTTCAGCAAAATACACCTGTAATGTGGGCTTTTCTTTGGGTTTGTGTGTGTGTGTTGTTTCTGTTTTTACCCTTCGCAGGGGACTTAAATAGTCTTTGTTTTACTTTTCGCCTATGTGTCATCGCACCACTCACCTTGTTTGCCCTTGTCTCCTTGAACAGCGACGTTTTGCTATCAAAGCTTTATCTAGCACATGTCAATTAAATATATAATTATTCGCACACGTAAACGATTTTCTTAAAAAAAGCGAATAAATTTTGTAAGAAATTCGTGAATTTATAGTGATGGTAAATGCGAATCGATAACTCAAACAATCGTATTGTTAGCGATAAGTGTTACCGTGGTTACAAAAGCATCGCTGCTAAGAATTTTATCGATATATGTCAACAGTATCAACAAGATATATATCAGTGTGTTGGAACTTAAACGAGAAGTAACTAAATTTAAATAATATATATGAATTTGTCCTAAAAACTATCTTGTTGCTTAGGCTTAAATACAGTATTCAATAAATGTTAATATGCTGACTGCATATCGTTATTTTTTCAATGCCTTGTAAGGCAAAAAGCGTTTGTAGCGGCTGTATATGAGCTATATTTCCTTTATTCTAATAATTTGAAGTGTGTAGGGTATATAAAGAAAAAAAGAGTTAACGAAAGCGCGTTCTGACATTACTGCCTATGTATATCATACGTTAAGAATATGCACTGCAATGTCCGTAATAATAAATTAGTGTTTTAGTCTCGAACATGATTCCGTCTCTTTTCACCAATAAACTGAAAAAAAAAACTGTATTTAAAATTTCATAAACCATTATTTAGATAATACCAAATATGTTTTTGTTGTCATGATTAATATAGAAATAATAAAATACATCAAGCAAATAAGTTGTATTAACAATGATAAAAACAAATTGTTTACAGCCAACCTGTTTTTAATTTATTCATATAATTCTACATTGTGTATCATGAGACAGATAGAAAAACAAGATTCATTCGCCTTTCTTTTAAACGTAATTTCAACCATTTGCTTGCTTAAAACCTGCAGCTGCAGTAAACTATGTATAAAACCGATTTAAATTATCTTAGTTATACACACATCTGTAGTAGACCTATACATATTTGATTGGATATATGTATATATTATTTATAAGACCTGTGTCTCAAACCAGAAAACGTTTTCATCTACCGTTCGTCTTATACAATATTGTAATATAGCTTTCAATCTTCTAAACTTTTAAATAAATAAGCACGTATTCCCTACGACGAGGCTTAATTAGTTCTCGAACGCCGCAGACGTCAAAACTCTTTCGGATATTTCTGCAGTCGGTCGCAGTCGAAAGTTTTGTTACTATAAAAATAATCAAAATTCGACTATCGCTGTGATGATGCGTGTCTTTTCTTTAGCGTTCTCAATTCAATTTGCTTTGTGTTATTGCCAGTACATTTATGGGCCAGGTGCGTGACATTTAACCATGTGCCACATATACGTGCATATATATTAAAAGAGACTGTGAAAAATCGACTAAATAATTCTCAGAGCACAACAAAACACATTAAGATATGCTTAATTAAGTGATAACAGATGTGCGAAAAACAAATTTTTATTTTTTATCCAGCGAAATTTAAACTTTTGCTCCACTTTTTTTCGCTTTCTTTTGTTCTTTTCTTATGCAGATCCCACCTGGAATATTCGTTCCAAAAATGAGATGAAGAGCAAGGACTTTTGGTTTTCTGATGGCCAGCGTACGCTTTACGACAAAATATCCATGCAGGCCAATCAATATCTAGCCAAGAATATAATCTTCTTCCTGGGCGATGGCATGTCCGTGCCGACAGTAACAGCAGGTCGAATATACGAGGGTCAGCAAAGGGGGATCCTAGGCGAACGTAATCGTCTGGAGTTTGAAAAGTTTCCCTACGTTGGGTTGTCAAAGGTAACAATGAATGTGTTTCTTTATTTAAATGGACAAACCATATCCATCTTTATATCCTACAGACCTACTGCGTTGATAAACAAGTTTCAGACTCTGCCTGCACGGCTTCTGCCTACTTAACCGGTATAAAGGCCAATTATCAGACAATTGGTGTATCCGCTGACGTGAAGCATAATGATTGTGCTGGAGCTAAGCTACCCCAAAATCGACTGTCCTCCATTGCAGCCTGGGCAATGAAAGGGCACAAGTCGGCTGGTCTGGTGACTACAACCCGTGTAACCCATGCGAGTCCAGCTGGAGTCTATGCACACACCTCGAATCGTGACTTTGAAAGCGATTACGATGTTCATGATCTGGGCCACGATCCAAAGAATTGTCCGGACATCGCCCAGCAACTACTGGACGAGGTGGGTCAAAGCTTGAGGGTGGTGCTTGGTGGAGGTACCAAGAAATTCTTGCCCAACACAATGAAGGATGTTTATGGCAACATTGGTCAACGTTTGGATGGACGCAATCTCATTGAGGAGTGGCAACGTAGCAAATTTGGCAATGCACGTGTTGTCTTCAATCGCACGGAACTCCTGAGAAATGATGCCCGTTATACGGACTACTTGTTGGGTTTGTTCAATTCCTCGCATCTGGCATATAATTTGGATGATAGCATTGATACGCCATCGCTTGAGGAGATGACTGAAGCGGCAATTGAAGTGTTGTCGCAAGATCCAGCTGGCTACTTTTTGTTTGTCGAAGGCGGTCGTATCGATCATGCCCATCACGAGACAAAGGCCAAGAAGGCTTTAGACGAAACGGTGCAGTTCTCAAATGCTGTTCGAAAAGCGCGACAGTTGACCAATCGTTGGGATACTCTGATTGTTGTCAGTGCCGACCACGGACATACTATGACTATTAGCGGATACCCGGATATAAACAACAACATAACCAGTTTCAACTCAGAACTAAGCGATGTTGATAACTTACCATATACAACATTATCATACGCCAACGGACCGAACTATAAAAGATTCTTTAAGGTATCGGGGAATGAGGTTAATCGTGTCGATCTCCGCACTTTGAATATCGGTGATAAGAAAGCAAGGTATCCACATGGTGTGCCCATGTCTGAGGAAACTCACGGCGGTGGAGACGTTGCTGTATATGCTAATGGTAAGCTGCAGTATAGTCCAGTAAAAAAAATATATTTAAATTTTAATTTATAAATTCAGGTCCTTGGGCACATTTGTTCAGCGGTGTTTACGAGCAAAGCACAATTCCTCATCTAATGGGATTTGCAGCATGCATAGGCCCTGGAATTACTTATTGCAATCTCAGGCCCGATAAAACTACTAGTCCTTTCGTAAATTAATACCAAATATTAAAAATAGAACAATAAATTATGATTCCCTCATAAAAACCCGAATACCATAAGAAAAAAGCTTTAATTCACATAGGTATATGCGCCAAATTCAAATATTCAAACAATTAAAATATATTAAAAAGTTATTTGCTGCTGCTGCTATGAACAGAGCTATATCCGATTATATAGGTCACCACTTTATATATCGAATTTTAAATAGTCGTTAGACTTTGTGTAAACAAAGAACGTGCTAATACTAGAAAGCAGTGCTCAGAAATGTTCCACAAAAACATGTGCTAAATATGGCGCTCAATGCATAGCATCGAGTTTAACGGTCACTCTGAACATCTCCGCCATTTTAGCTGTAGCTGCAGAAAATTTTTCGCAATATAGTCGAAAAGAAGATGTGTTGTTTATAATGTATATATAATATATGTGAATAACGCATATTCATAGCAGCAAAATACAAAGTGTTACTTGACAACTACGGCCATTACTTACATTTAAACGTACGCCGCACGCCGGTGGCAGCTTGTTCGACTGTACGAGCGGCTTGTGATTGTGTGCGTGTGTTTGTGAAAAGGGGAGAAAAGTGTGCACGGCACCGCTAAATAAGTTGGTCGCGTGCGTTTAAAATCAATTTTTTTTCTTCGTCCACTTAACGTTCACGCAACCATGGCCGACGGCGTGGTGCTGGACTTGTATGCTGAAGATCTGGACAAAGATTTTGCCGGGCAAGTAAAGGTAAGACAACCACTCTTTGTATATACATATGTATGTATGTTTGTATGTATATATGAAGAAGATGTATTAAATAACATTGTTGATATTTGCAACAATATCGATAAACACATATAATATGTATGTATATATATATATATATCGACATTTTAAAGGATGAATTTTGCATAAAGGATGAGTTTGGTGGCGATGGAGTCGATTTATATGATGACATCGGCGGCCCCACCGAGCCAGCTGCTGCGGGCGGCGGCTGCGGTGGTGGCACTCCAACGGGCGAAAACTCTTCTGGACCCGGATCCGTTGACGGCTCCTCGAGCATCGGACCTAATGGAGTTTACCATCAGGGCAGTGGTAGCCAAACTCCAACGATGAACCGACGCTATCAACTATATGTGGGCAATCTCACCTGGTGGACAACCGATCAGGACATCTTGAATGCATTGCGCGAAATTGGTGTCAACGATCTGCAGGAGGTCAAATTCTTTGAGAATCGCGCTAATGGTCAATCCAAGGGTTTCAGCGTCATATCGCTCGGCTCGGAGCCGAGTCTCCGCACCGTACTCGATCAGTTGCCCAAAAAGGAGATGCACGGCCAGACCGTGGTAGTGACGTATCCGAGCAAGCAGGCTCTTACGCAATTCGAGAGCCTGCAAAAGACACGTCCAGTGCCGCCGCCGCAGCAAAATGGACCACCACGTGGTCCCGCACCACCCAATATGGGTGGACCGATGCCGCCGCATCCGGGCGTGCCTCAAGGTGGGCCGCCCGGTCATGCACCACGCATGAACCCCAGCATGCAGCCCGGCCAATACCGGCCACATATGTCCCAGGTGCCGCAGGTTGGACCCAATTCTGGACCTCCACGCATGCAGGTAAGCTTTTTGCCATATCTATTGGATGTTCCCCACCCATTTTGCATTTTGCCCTTAAGTCGTAGCTTTGTTATTTGATTTATACCAACAATAAAGGTCTTGGGATTGTTTGGGTCCTTAGCCCGTATTAACAAAACGCCATTTACATTTGTTTTTATTTAACTTTTACTCATTGAAATTGTTCTGAATGCAAAATTTGGTTTTATCACACAAGTCGAATAATTGGTCGCGTATTTACTTCATTAAATAATGTATGTGGATTATTAAATATATAATTTATTTAAGTGAATTGGTAGGTAAATATATTTTCTTAAATTGCATATGTTTTTAAAATTATAAGACGGAAGTCATTTAAATTCAACAGTGGTCAATCTAAATTTTAACTCTTTGGTTTAATGTACATAGAAAAATTAAACTTTACTAAATGTGTTTACTATATTTGTATTTAATGATTTCAATGGAAAGTATTAACAAATTTGATTTCGAAATTCCAAAAGCAATAGTTTTTAATACAATAATATTGACCAATAATTTGTCTGTGTATTTTTTGACAACTTAAGAGTTATCACAAAAATTCGACTTTAAGGTTATTTTTGTTGTTTATGTTTTAAGTACACCACATATTTGGGTTAAAAAAAAGAAGTAATTTCAGAGCAATTATTTATATATTTGTATCATTTTCATATACATAAGTTATATACATTACAATTAGTTTTATTTGTAATCTAGCGCAAGGCATAGTTGAAACAGTTAGTTTGAAATATTTTTGGAGTAAATCTGTAATTTAATGGCTATATTTATGATTTTGTAAATGTGTTGCATTTGTTTAAGATCTATATATGTATGTACCTCTAATAGTCTGTATTGTACTCTTTACATTAAAAAAAAAAATAATATAAAAATGTTTATGTATTACGCTTTATATTTATATTCCATTCCATGTGTTTTTTGACAACGCTTACGCACACTTCTACCCACCACAACAACAACAACTACATAAAATACGTTATAATATTAGCCGCCAATGCATCAACAAGGCGGCCCAATGGGCAACCAACAGCCGCCTCCCAGGTATCCGCCAGCGCAAGGTCAATGGCCAGGTCAACGTCCCGGTGGACCCCGACCGGGTCCACCAAATGGACCACTGCAACGACCACCAATGGTAACAAATTCCTAACAAACAAGCAAATACACATATATATATATATATAAATATATATATGTATATATATAAATGCAAAAAAATGCCAATGAAAATCCTATCTATATATATAAAACATATCTAATTATAATATAGTAGACAAAAAACGAAACCGAAACTAACCCAATTTAAGTTAACTAAGAAAACGACATTAGATGGTCTCATTAATTGTATTCAGAACATTTAAATAACTGCACATGTTTGTAACTTGAACACCCACCAAACACACATATACACACAGACAGATATATATATATATATATATCTACGAGGCTGCCATTACCACCTATACACCACCACCAATCTACAACTTGGTCAAGTTGCATATTTAACCCTTCGGTACTATTTGAGCCCAGTTTCTAAATTCTGCGTTCTGTGCTTTGCTTTTTGCAGTTCCAAGGTCCAATGGGAATGCCAGTACGTGGTCCGGGGCCGGGTCCGGACTGGCGTCGTCCGCCAATGCATGGGGGCTTTCCGCCCCAAGGGCCCCCGCAGGGTCCACCCCACATGCAGGGTCCTCCACGTCCGCAAATGGGACCTGGTCCACCGCCCGGTTCGGGTGGACCACATGGCGCTCCAGCTCCGCACGTGAATCCAGCATTCTTTAATCAACCCGGTGGTCCGCCGCCGCATCCAGGCATGGGTGGGCCACCACACGGTCAGCCGGGACCACAGCCGGGCATGAATATGCCGCCACAGCACGGACCTCCGCCTCATTTTGCACAGCAGGGTGGTCCACGCAATCCGTGGCCAGGACCACCACAAGGCAAACCGCCAGGATCATTCCCCGATCCGCAAATGGGACCGCAGCTCACGGAAGTTGAGTTCGAGGAGGTTATGAGCAGAAATCGCACGGTTAGCAGCTCGGCAATTGCCAGGTAAGCCGAAACATACAAATATATTGAAGTAGTTTCATTTCTGTAATTATGTGAATGTGTTGTTTTCCGACGATTACAGAGCTGTTTCTGATGCTGCAGCTGGCGAGTATTCGAGCGCCATTGAGACGCTAGTTACGGCCATTTCCCTGATCAAGCAATCCAAAGTGGCACACGATGAGCGCTGTAAGATATTGATCAGCTCACTGCAGGACACGCTGCACGGCATCGAGGCCAAGAGCTACAATCGTCGCGAGCGTTCACGTTCACGGGATCGCTCCCATCGCAGTCGGCAGCGTCGCGAGCGATCAACTTCACGCTATCGGGAGCGCTCCCGCGAAAGAGAGCGTGATCGCGATCGTGAACGTGAACGGGAGCGTGATGGAGGGTAAGTTGAGATGTGAAGTACTTGTACCCCATATTACTCATTAAATGCCTTAAAACACTTACCTTATATACAACAGCAGCTATCGGGAGCGTTCGCGCAGTCGTGAACGCGAGCGTCAGGCACCAGATCACTACAGAGATGACAGGTAGTTGGAGTTTGCTTAATTTACTCAATTATTTGTAGCTAATAAAAAAAATATCCAATCTATGATGTAGCAGCAGCCGCTCCGCACGTCCACGTAAATCGCCGGAGCCAGTGGTTGCCGAGGCCGCCGAAGCACCGTCATCTAAACGTTATTATGAGGAACGCGAACGTTATCGCTCATCGGATCGGGAGCGGCGTGACCGGGATCGGGATCGTGAGCGTGAGCGCGAACGTGATCGGGATCGGCGTGAAGAGCATCGATCCAGGCATTGACTGCTACACAAGCGAAAGCAAAACTATTAACAACAACATCGTACACACCCACACACACACACCTCGTAGACACTCTTATTAACACATAACAATGCAGAAAGCTGAAGGCCAGCCACAAGATTAAAAAAATATATTTTGATTTGTTTCTAACATTACCAATACGTAGGATATAAATATGGCATAACATAGTTCTCCTAGACGTACTAAAGTAAGCCGAAATGTTGACAAGTCTCGATAACAACACAACAGACACACACACTCAATCAATCAACAGATGGACTGCCACGCCCACACACAAATCAACACCTTCGTCATGATCCTGCATCTCATGAACGCATACCACATAAGAGTCGTCAGCGCGGGACAGGTCGTTGGTGGACGGACAGCAGCAGCAGCTTCAGACAGAATGAACTTCAATCTACATTGTCGTCTTCACCGCAGAATTTCAATATTATTGTACTTTAATATTTCGGTTTATTTAATAAAAACATATATATATGAAAACCAAAAAAAAAAAAAAAAAACCAAAAAAAATTGTTCCAAAAAAAAAATAATACTCAAACTGTCTTGCGTTGCGTGTCTTCTTGTACCTTATAATAACAAAAAGAATATAGTTTACGAATTGATATATATTTAAATTGTACAACTACAACGCATTTATTCTTAATAATATTGTTATATTAACACTTGCATCTTTTGCAATTTTGCAAAGCTTTTGCCAAATGAGGCCAAGAATCGTAATAAGCGCAATTGTATTGAAAGACATTATTTTTTTGTAAACCTTGTTTCAACCATTTATTTAAAGATGACTTTATTTATATATATTTAAGCGAGCTTTTTGCGCGCGTCTGTTGTGAGTGAATCATAGTTTTAAATGTTGACTGATCTTATCAAATGGATAAGTAGTATAGAGCTAGAGTGACAATATTTATTAAAATTATGTAAATAAGTTGTGTGAATGAGTTTTTTGTATGCCTGTGGCGATAATTAGACTAAATATCTCTAATTATTATAAACTAAAAGAAGGTCTTAACAAACTTTTATCGTAGATTTTTTAAACGCGATCAAGCTTTTATGTAGTTGCTATGTAACATCCTTTTATTTTTATTCTTTTAACTATATTTTTATTTGTACAGTGTACACAAAACATTTGTAAATGATATTCAATTTAATGATTGCTACACTAATCCAAATGATATTTATGTAAATTATAGATTTCGACATCTAGTACCTGTAACTTTTTAGGTCTGATCTAACAAGAAGTATTACGAGCTTAACGGCCGGCTACTACTACTACTTATAAACAATCAATCAAAAATCTGTCCTGTACAATTTAAACTGTGATTTCGAGAGTAACTGAACATACATACTTTTTAATGTAAATCATGCACAATACAGGTAATGTTTTACATATGTACATGACAATCTAGTCAATAAGTGTGCGTCTTGTTTATTTAAAAAATAATAAGATGAGGTATTCGTATTTATGTCATTCATATTTAAGACAGCGTCATTTTTTAAATTTATATTTTCGATTATTGTTTACAAATATACGCACATTCGTATTCGATTGATCCTAATATACTATTTAGAACCAAAACATTTGACCCAAATGACCCAAAATAAAAAATACATATAAATTATTTAGTAAGAGGGTTTCGTTATTAGCTAAAATTTTTCACAAAGGCTTTATGCTCTAACGCTTATTTCGTTTCAAACATTTATGATCCTTTACAAAACGGTTGCGATTTGCCTCCCTCCCTTTCCAGACATTTAAAAAATTATTGCGCGCCGATAAATTAGCTTGCCTTTCAATAAAAAAGGCGACCAAAGGTTTTTCTGTACACCAAAAAAAACGGTCACCCTATCATCTGGAAGCTTCGCCTAATTCAACCGTAAGCCAACACTAAATTGCAATATACATAAAGATAAAATAAATTCAGAAGCGAAAATATCACCGTAGTAGTAAACGTTGTTAAAACAGTCAATCTAATAAAGCAGACAATTTCAGATCACATCCAAAACTCCTCCGTTTGATAAAAAAAATTAATATAATAAAAAAGTGGAAAACTAGGATTCAGTATGGCAGATACAGCACAATATCTAAACGACCGTTTCCAACGTTTCAGGAGTGGAATCAGCCAGCGATAGTAAGTATAAATATATATATATAAATGTGTTTATTTACATGTATGTATATAAATAAAAAAAATTGTATTCATATATACATATAATATATATTTAAGAGGTCAATAAAAGTGCAGACGCATAGTCCAAAAGTTCGCATTTTGCTATAGAAATGAGTGCTGTTCGTAAACACCTTGCAAGAACCTTGCCCACGATACGGTGAGGCTGACGTGTTGTTTTGGTGTTAAACCACATCAACAGTTGGTCGCACTAAATCAATAGTCCTTGAAGTCAATTTGTACACGTACACAGACAGTTCTAACTGATGCCCGTTCTTGTATTATTTTTTCAGTGAGCCGTATGTGCGTCAGCACCTGGCAAAGGTGTACATGGTGCTGGCTAGCACCACTGCTGCTTCGGTAGTAGGTGCACTTGTTCAGATGCGAGGAATTCTTGATATGGGCATGCTTGCAGCGATTGCATCACTGGTTCTAGTACTGGGTCTACATTTCTATAAGGACGATGGAAAGAACTATTACACACGCTTGGGAATGCTCTATGGTTTTGGCTTTTGCTCGGGACAAACTCTGGGTCCCCTATTGGGCTATATTTGCAGCATCAACCCGGCCATTATACTAACTGCATTAACTGGCACTTTTGTGACTTTTGGTTCGTTATCGTTGGCCGCTTTGCTTGCCGAACAGGGCAAATACCTGTACCTGGGTGGTATTTTGGTTAGCGTCATTAACTGCATGGCCCTTCTCAGTCTATTGAACATGATCCTTAAATCGTACTTCGTTCAAATGGTATGTAATCGATCAATAAGTAATGATGATGCTCGGTCTAACCCCATATAACTCTATTGCAGACTCAATTGTATGTTGGCGTCGTTGTCATGGCCGCCTTCATTGTCTATGACACACAAAACATTGTGGAGAAATGTCGCATGGGCAATAGAGATGTGGTCCAGCATGCATTGGATCTATTCTTCGATGTTTTGAGCATGTTCCGTCGGTTGTTGATTATTTTAACACAAAAGGTATGTTCATTTAATTACCTCTGGCGGCTCAAGTTTGCTGATTTGTGCTCAAATGTGTGCCCTGTCTTACAGCTCAAAAGTTTTATGGCTTGATAACTCGCAAATTAGTTATATAATCAAACAAACATTGAATAACCTTGATCTATCCACATAAAGCAAATAATTTCAAAGATAAGAAATTAATCTATTCAACGGTATGACGTTTTATGCGTATACCCATATTTCGTATATCCAAGGCAATAAGTATACTCTCACAATTTAAATCCCTTGTACAATATCCGTAGATATAACAATTTTGATACTGGCTTTTTTCATACTCTTTCTTTTGTGGAAGTATATTTATTTCCAGGCTTACGAACAATTTTATGATATTTACGATATGCCAATATTTAGTTTGTGAAATTATATTTATAACCTTGGAAGTAGTCGTTTTCAATAATCACAATACTGTTTCTCACTTTCAGGAGGAACAAAAACAGGCCGATCGTCGCAAGAGGAAGTAATGAGGAACTTGCTCTTGTCACACACTGAAAATTAATAATGTTGGAACCTATTTCAAATTTCAAAAATAATGAGCCGTTGTAATTTTTTTTGGCTCTATATTATATATCTCCAAAAACATTTGGTACACACAAAAATGCAAATCCAAAAAATCTTCAAAAAACGTTTAATAAAATTCTCATCACATCCAACCAAATATATAAATAACCTTTCATATTCTATTGTATATTAAATACATAGCCTAGTAATGTTTCGCAATAGTATATTCATATGAATATATATTTCTAATACGTAAGGATTCATATTGTAATATTTATTTCGGGTCTATATTTAATTTGGAGTATATAAACAGAATTGAAGATGATTCAATAAACGAAATTTTCCCATCACATAAACTCGCATTATGGAAAAAGTACTACAAACACCTTCAGATTGCATGTGTTGATTATATCGATTAGCGGAACGATTATATCAACTAACAAACCAATTTAATTAGACAAAGTGGTAACGGGAAACTCATAATGCTATATTCGTTTTTAACCATTTGAGTTTGTCGCGTCCAAAGAGAAACATGTCCCAGTCGATTCCGCCGGTTAAGCCGTTACTGCTCCAATTTCAGCAGCTGTTTTCCTTATCAAAATTTGTGGGTGTCCTGCCACAGGATTTGACACAATTTCGAAATAATAATGTTCTCGAAAAGTCGCGCAATGGAATGTTCTATATGATTGGTCTTTTGATAATTTATGTGGCGTTTTACATATGGTTGATTATATCATTTGGTGAAGATGATCCCGCCGTGAAGGCATCTCAGAGTGAGTATAATGGAGAATAGATATGCTTTCCGTCTAAAAAATTCTGTTTTCCGAGTCTATTCCTCGCTATGCATTTTGTACATTTTAGGCACTTTGACGTTTGTTATTGGCTTGTTTTTGACCCATATTGGTCTTATTATGATGGCCACCGATCAGATAACTGCGCTTTTCAATCAAGGACAACTGGGTGACCTCTACGAACGCATACGCGTAGTGGATGAACGTCTATACCGGGAGCAGTGTCTCGTTGATAATAGCTACATAGCAAAACGCATTCGAGTAATGATCGTTATGACCGTTATTTTTGAGCTTTTCATACTGCTGTCTACATACATAAAGCTGGTGGATTATACACAATGGTTATCACTGCTCTGGATAGTCTCGGTAGTGCCGACTTTTGTCAATACCCTGGACAAGATTTGGTTTGCAGTATCGCTTTACGCACTGAAGGAACGTTTCGAGGCTATAAATTCCTCGCTAGAGGATCTGGTTACCGAACACGAAAAACACAAAGCTTTTTTAGCTAGAGATGACGATGGTAATGTGACAACTGGGAATCAAACTGCAGATAGTTCCGAATCGCAGCCGCCGCAGTATGACGCAAATCTGGAGTACTTGTACAAGGAACTGGGCGGCATTGATATTGGATCGCTGCGAAGCTCGGGCAGCAAAAGCAGGAACAGGGTAGCACCAAGTAAGTAATGCGTATAATATTTACTAGTTCTCTTACTGATATTAATTTAATATTAGTTGCACATTCGCTGAACTCGTTTGGCGAACGCATTCCTCGCAAGCCGCATCAGATGAATCCAAATCAAATGATAAACATGGCACACGAGAGTGAATTGAGCAATGCGACCAAGGTGGAGGAGAAACTGAACAATCTGTGTCAAGTGCACGACGAGATCTGCGAAATAGGCAAGGCAATGAACGGCCTCTGGAGTTATCCGATTCTTTCGCTTATGGCCTACGGTTTTTTAATATTTACGGCACAACTGTATTTTCTATATTGCGCCACTCGGTCCCAATCGATACCTTCATTGTTCCGGTCCGCTAAGAATCCGCTTATTACGGTTATCATTCTTGTGTACACTTCAGGCAAGTGCATTTATTTGATTTACTTGAGCTGGAAAACCTCGCTGGCCTCGAAACGCACTGGGATTAGTTTGCACAAGTGCGGCGTGGTTGCTGATGATAATTTAATATACGAGATTGTGAACCACTTGTCGTTAAAGCTGTTAAATCATTCGGTGGACTTCTCGGCCTGCGGCTTCTTCACACTGGACATGGAAACACTGTATGGAGTTAGTGGTGGCATCACTAGCTACCTTATTATCCTCATACAATTCAATTTGGCGGCCCAGCAGGCTAAGGAAGCCTTACAGTCGTTTAATAGCTTTAATGAAACGGCTGGTTTGGTAGGTGCTGCCACTGAATTTAACAATGCCAGCTCCACACTATATAATTTGGTGACCACCACAATGATGACGCCATCCAATTACTAAAACTTATATCTGTATATTATTCTAAGATCTAATTTAAATTTGAAGAACAATTACGAGCACTTTCCGCACCATTCATGCTTAAATATTTTAATCAAATATATTATTCTAAGATCTAATTTAAATTTGAAGAACGATTACGACCACTTTTCGCACCATTCATGCTTAAATATTTTAATCTAACACACATTAATTAAAGATCACTCAGCAGTCAAAGATTTATATTGAATTCGCGCCTGGTCCAGCTCCTTCAGGAGTTGCTTGAACGTTTCATTGGTGCCATCGTAGTCCAAAATGGCTACACAGGAAATCTGGGCGCGCTTATGTAGTGCATAGGACAATTCCCGACGCATCAGCGAGAAGCAGTAGGGCACATTTTGCTCCTGACAAACGGTTTTTAATTCATCTATCGTGTCATCGAGGCCACCTTTAAGGTTAAATGGTTAAAAACTCGCCAGATTTGTCAGTATTATATTTCTTACCCGGACCTGGACACTTCTCACAGTCTGGTGCCAACAGCAGCAATTTTACTTTGTGTATCCGCAACCTGGACAATGATTCTCGAAATCCCACCACCAGTCGAAGATGTGCACGAGCTTTGATTTCGTTGTTGGCATAGGCACGCTTCTGGAAACGTTCCAGGTCGTTGAGCAATAGAGCCGACAGCTCTTTGAGTCGTGCCGTCGTGCAGTTGTCACAATAGCTATATAAATAAATTTATAAATTCATATTGAATGCATTTAAAAAAAAAAAAAAACAGCTGTAGACTCTCACCTTCGAAACCGTCGGGAATGTATTTTATGGGCTGGCGGCTTTGGCGTCGTCTTCAACTCTGTTTCACTTATCGACAGGTTCTTCAAGTCGGTGATTACTTCCAATGTGTTTGGCTCCACATTAAGCAAGGACGAGCTCTGAACTGGAACTGAAGTATTATTTTCCACACTTGTTTCACTAATCGAGTCAAGCCCAACGGACATTAAATTAAATGCCTTCTGGAGTGGTTCCACCAATTGTGGATCCTCATCAGTACATTGTTTCCAATTGCGATAATTATGTATGATGCGCTTAAGGCGAGCCACACGATTTTTGGGATGCAAACGCGTTTTCCCCTTGCGCTTGGTTTGCAGAGTGACGCAGTTTCTCGCAATGATCATGTGTGGGCGTTTCAGTTTGTTTACCTTTTTGTGTTGTTCGCGGGGCACAATTAGAAAGTCGAGGAGCGAACATTGTTGCTTCTTTTTGTGCTTATTCTTATACTTGGCACTGTGTAGAATCTTTGGCGTTGTGTTCTCATTACCCTTTTTTAAATTTTTAAATGTATTCTGATCTATAATATTAAGTTTATCCGAACTTCGTGCCATTTTAAGTGTCTGCTAGGCTGCATTTGCACAATTTTTTGGAGTAAGCACAAAATCGATATCGATAAGTACTTAATTTAATTTGTTTTTACAACTGAATCTGGTCACACTGATTACTGATTGATATTTTTAAAACACCAATTCGGTTGTCCAGTACATTTATAATTGTAAATAATTATATATTGCTTTAAATTAACAGAATATGAGAATCGTTTTAAAAATTTACTAATTGACTTATTGGCTAATAACATTTAGTAAAACTAGTTTTGGCTGAAAATATCAGATAAGAGGGTTTCTTCTTGCTAACACCTTACCCAATACTTATATGCTAAATAGATTTACCGTCATGTTTTTAGTAAGATTCTAGCACAGTCAGCACAGATCTTTAAAAATCATAACTTTATACTACTACTCTCGATGGCTACATGCATTTCATTGAACTGCCTGAGATGGGACAAGATTAAATCGCGTTCCTTCACAAATACCTCCCAGTATTTTAAGTATTGACTAACGTGTTGCAACACCAGCTTTCCAGCAAAGTCCAGACAACTGCGCGCATGCCGTATACGCCGCCGACAACTGGCCAGCACTAAGCGTAACTGCTGTTCCGGTTCCAACTGTGCAAGTATAAAGGACATTATGTTTGCCGTATCCGCACGTACATCAATTGGAAACAGCGCAGATTCGGTGGGTCGAGATTGGGGAAACACAAGCAATGCTGGTGTCTCCGGCATGGTAAGCTCCCACGGCAAATCATTTGTTTGGCTATCGAACCGCATGAAATTCAGTTCGACACTGCGTAGCAGAGCTGCCACCTGCATCAGCTCCAGTGACATGACGGCGGACAAGGCGCAATCCGGACGATGGATGAGCACCACATTAGTCGCATTGGATCGCTCCAGTGCCTCCAAAAGCAACTGGCGATTGTATGTATGTATGTACGATGTCTGCCGGCTGGGGACGAGAGGGACCAAAACAGAGTTCCTTTGTAGTCGTGGCAGCTGCCTGGCATAGAACTGCTTAATGAACTCTTTGAGTGCTAGATAGGAAAACGGCTGATGCTGCGGCATGACATGCAACGCCTCTGCGGCGGCATCCACAATGAAAACCTGCACAGCAGACGTATCTCTTTTGCGTTGCTGTTGGTGCTGTTGATCGATGCCCAGCTGCTGCAGAAAGTCGCGATATTTTGTCGCATCGAAGAGCACCACGGCGAGGGATCGATTCTGCGACAAATGCTCTGGCGAGTGCTGCCACAACAGCTGACCGTATTTGCTGACCAGTTTGGCGATGCCAATCTTTAAGGCAGGTGTTCCTTGCTGGGCGTGCGTGTGCGCCAAGCAGCGGTTGCGGGTGTGCAGCGCCAGCAGGTGTCGTGCCTCCGTTTCCAAGTGGTTGTTGTGAGTGTGCTGGGACCACAGATAATTTAGATAGCCATTTATGTTGTGGTAGTTGGCCAGCGTGGCTGCGTTGAGTTGTAACCGTCGATAGCTATACTTGCCCAGCTGCTCAAATCCATAAAGTTCTCTAGGCATTTGCAATAGCGACCATTTACGCAACTTACTCGATTCCTGCAGGTCCTGTAGCCAGTACTGCTCACAGTCTACGTTCTCCTTGCGTGCCAGCTCATCGCCCACGACTAGCGACTGCTGATGCAGCCGTATGCCCAGTGCCAACACGGGCATATGACGTGCTTTGATCGCAATCTTCACTGGCGTACCATAGCCAGCTGCCAGTAGCGGATTGACTTTGGGTCGCACCCAATGCAGTATCTCCATGGGCTGCCAACCATTTGCATTCGTTATGTTGTAAATGTGCAGGCCGTGGCGATTATCGATGACCACAAGTTGAGGCAACGTTAACTGCTCCACCTTAAGCATTTGCTTGCCGCTCTCTCCAAATGTAACCGCATAGCGTACATTACGCTCCGGATCATATTCCAGCCAATACAAAGCGGTCGCCACAAATCGCCTGTAGGCCAGGCTATCTGCTGAGTCTAGCAGAGCCAGGACAACGGCATCAGAGATCTTCCACAAAGCGCCCAGCTCAACTGCGCTGTTTACACGATCGATGGGTTGTATCAGGTTGTTAATAAATCTCGTCAGATCCTCGAAATGCCAGGCGCCTTGATACTGCAGCCCTACACGTCGTCCATAATTGACCATCAATGTGGGCCATTTATCCGGATATCCGCCATTAACTGCCATGCCGGGGAGCTGTCGATGTGTGCGACTGCAGTTGCACTGCATGTGCCAGCAATCGATGGCACCGAAGGAGGCGTAATCCTTGTAATAATGCGCCACTCCATCGAACACCAAACGGGCCTGCCTGGCATCGCTCGACCACGACACGTAGTAAAACATGAAAGACATCTCACCAGATGACTCCACTTCAGCTCGCACCTGTGGCACGCTGCGTGTTGGGCACTCGCTTATTGCTGCTTGAGTGAACGGCAGTAGGCCTATTCCGATCCAAATGAAAGATAGTAAAATCATTCTGAGGTGGGTGCCTAATTTAATATTGAATTCAACAACGGCAACAGACACATTAAACAGCTGATGTGACAAAGTGGCCGTTTTCGCTTGGATATTCGCAACCTTGTGCTTGAACGCTTTACAACACTGTTTTCATCCTTCCGCATTGATGCCGCTTCTTTTGTTTGCGCAAGCCGTTTATTATTTAGCTCAATAATTACAAAATGCAGAGCTCGGGCGCTAGCTGGCAGGATCTCGGGTGAGCGATCTCTAAGTAAATTATAAATAAATCTAAGTAAAAATAGCTTGCTTCTGCCCATGGTATAATTTGCTTTAACATTAGCAACAGAATCACCATCGCTCGGATCTTAACAGTTTCGATCTCTGATAATAAAATATCTAGACACCTTAAATTGTTTAATATTGGTTCTCGTATACCCTACATTATAATCCCTAAAACCATTTTTGTTTAATTTTTAAACATTTTAGACGCCGACAGCGCATGGAACATTTACTTAAAACTGGCCACTTGTCGGATTGTAGTTTCGTAGTCTATGACGACGATGGCGAGAAGACCCTGTTAAAGTGTCACAAATTTGTTCTGATGAGGTGCGTATTCTTGTATTATATATATTCACTTTTAATAAATAATAAAAATATATCTGTAGTGTTTCGCCTGTTTTTGAGCGTATGTTTGCGGGCGACTTTGAGGAAGCAAAAATTCCGGAAAAAATTGTTCTTGATGATGTCTTGGGACACGATTTTCAGAAATTTTTGGATTATCTATACTTTAACGACAACCAGCGACTGGAGTCCTATGATCTACAGACACTTCAAACGTTAACATATCTGAGTAAAAAGTTTATGGTTTCATCTCTCACCACCAAGTGTTTTTATGTGATCAAACGGCGCTTGGCCACTGGCTTGGATGTGGATGTAACAATTGATTTGTTCGAATATAGTCACCAATTCGAAGACGAAGATTTAATTGATAGCATTAAAAAGGTAAATACTGCGGTAGATAACAAAACTAATCGAAATTTGTAAATTACTATTTCAGATATTTCGATCGAATCCGTTGTCGTACATCGATACGGCTGCCGTCTATGATCTTAGCTCCGATGTCTTTTTAAAGTTTATAGAGAACTTGAGTACTTGTGTGGCGGACAAGCTGCTCTTTAGTGTAATCGATCGTTATTGCAAAATACAAGGATTACTCATGGATCCAACGCATTCGTCACCCGATACTACACTTGCCGAAGATCAAGATGAAGATTATTTGAAGGTGTCCAAGCGATTGAAGCCAAATGACAGAGTGCCAGAAACAAATCAGAATAAAAAAGACGAGGGCATTGTATGCAAGAAGGATGAAACAGAAAACAATGTGGATGAAGAGAACGATACGTCTGTTAAGCAAATGGATAATAATGAATACATAAGGATCCTATTAAAAACTATCAAATTCACATCGATGTCTCCATATGATTTTTGCGCTGGCCCAGGTGAATCCAATTTATTAACAGCTGAAAAGAAGTTCGAATTGCTGTCTTCCATTTGCATTGCTGAATACAAAATGCAATTGTTGTCAAAATATTAATCAGATTATATCCAAAAGTTTTCCATTTTTGTTTTTTGTTTAAAATTAAAAGTTTTGGGCACCTGTAACTATAGATGATATAGATGCACATTATTTATTGAAAAGTACACTTTATTTATAAGTCAAAATGGTATAAGGGTATAAATACAAATGTATAGAGTTTGCATAGTTTTAAAATATGTTCGTTAAAATTGTGCATACAAAATGGACATGTCTTAAATCTGATTCAGTTTTGAATATAATTGATTATATACTGTTTACATTGGTTACCAAAAGGGTACATAATAATTAAGGAGCAATCTTACAATACTAGAAGACACTTGAACGGCAAACATTTCTTGATGAGATTTCTCAATGTAGAAGGCACGAATTGTTTTTTGTTATAGAATGACATAAAGGCTGTTTGAAATTAATTTCAACTAAATGTAGTAGGCACTTTGTACTGTGTATTTAAATAAATTGTGTACTTTAGCAGACACAATTACATTTTTCTTTTGGTGCCAGTGAAAAGTTAGTAGTAGTAAAAAACGAAACTTATGATAAGTATGGTTAATTGTTGTGGAAGTGCTTAAAAAGCTTTTCGAGAATAGTGTATTTGAAATGGCGATACGTATCAGGCATAACTAATCTCATGCTCATAGGTCTTCTCCCGCATATCATGATTGTCGGGCAGAGCATGATGACGCAGCCCGCAGAGGCGTGGACCCCAGCGTAGCATGACAATAATTACGCCTATAACGAAGAGGGCCACCGCAGCAACGGCGGGATATAGAAAGTATAAGGCCATATCTGTTTAGATATCGCTCTCACGCTTCTGCAGCTCAACGTATTCTTCGCGCTGACGCTGTTGATGTAATGTACGACCCTGTGGACGTGGTGGGCGCTGATGATGCGGCTGATGTACAGGCTCTAAATCGTCAACGGATACAACGACGTCGTCGGAGAACACTTGCTGGTGTGTCGTGGGCTGCAAATGGGGAAAATTTAATATTCTATTGAGGCATAGCAATGTATTTGACAACTTACATGTAAACGATCGAAATAGGATGCGTCTTTGAGCTCAGTAAAGTCTAGCGGTGGTTGCTTGTGTGGCGTCGAAGACCAAATGGAAACTAGCCAACGATTGCCTGTATGCCTGTCCTGCCAGTACTTGCGATGCTTGGAACAGCAGCCCAAAATGATATTTAATATGATTATCGAGCCGAGGACAACAGTGCAAATGGCAATAGTCACATAAAACGGCTTATAGCTGCCGTAGATGTGACCAGTAAAATATGGATTATTTATGTACGCTTTACGCTCCTCTTCGATTGTTGACATAGTCTGGACAGGGTCTGGGCTTTATTTACTTTTGAGTGTATTTTCAAAGTTGCCAATGACTAATGCAGTCGCTGGCCCTTTTTCCCTATTAGCCACAATATATTCCTTCCACAAAACCGTATTGTCTGCCAAAGGATGGAAACAATAAAACAATAAGAAACGTTGCCGACACCACCTTTTATTCAGCTTTATAAGTTCAGTTCAATCCCGTTTACTTTTAATCCGTCACATTGGGCGTGGCACCGAGTGCCGCGTTGCCTTTTCTCTTTTTTTCTTTAAATTCTTCTACTTACCATTTGCACTTAATAAGTGTCAACTGTAAAAGGAATTGGACACAGTTTAATTCACCTCTCAATCGATATATATGTGTTTATAATTAAAAGTTCAATTGTTTTCTAATAGCTGTAGCAAAAACAACGCCCAAGCCTGGCTCACAATTAAGCTAAATTATCGATTCTCAAGTTACACTACTGTCAGCCATCGATATTAGAGTTCAACTATCGATAAATATTTATCATCTTATTTTTACTTTAGGTGCGCATTTGAACTAAGTTTTATTGGAGCAATTATAAATGACATTCAGAGACTTCGAAATTCAATAACTTTGTCAGAATCGAACCTATAGTTAAACTCAAGACCAATTTGATTAGTGATTTCACTCTATGCTGAACATTTTTATTTTCATATTATGGAAATTGTTTAATACCTTTTTAATTAAAAATCATGTTTTATTTGATTTGAAACAGTATTCTGTAAAGGAAGAAATCTTGTTACACCTTCCCTATCATAAGCAGCAATATATCACCCTGCCGGCTAGCTATCGGATATATTAGTGCTTTCGATAGGACTGGTAGCAAACAATAACCAACGAGACCCATTTGCAAACTATTCAATAGCGAAAATGCAGCGCTTTTTACTGGTCGTAAGTCAAAAAATTGTCATTCTGCGTAAAATGACGCGCCAAAGCACGTCCATCATCTGTCGGCGTACTAAATGCAATGCGATCACGGGATATTTCAATGCCCAACACCGTGTGAGATTGCACAGCGCGGAGCAATTTACTGGCGATCCCCTTGCGTCGTTGAAATGGAGAGACCCAAATGCGTGACAATCCACAACTGGAAGAACGAACAACATTAAAGTTTTTAACCAAAATGGAAGTCATCTATGCAGCACTCACCTGGCCTCAAAAGTATCCTCACTAAAGTAGTCGGTGCCATCGACTTGAATAAAGCGATGAGCCCGCTCCAGTGGCTGGACAAGGCACAGACCAACGATTTGCTGCTTGCGCACGGCAAAGAAGGCAACAAACGTCTTTGGCACAATATACGAGGAGTAGCCCAGTTCCTTATCAACAACACCAATTAGCTCTGTGAGACGCTGCAAGCGGGCAGCTGGCGCAAGTTCATTTAGCCGCACAATGCGCCCATCTGTCGCCCAGTCCGGATAAACGGCCACAATGTCCTCATCTATCCAGCCCTTGAAGCGTAGCACATTCACCGAATCGTGATATTCACGATGCAATCTTTCCTCCTCGGGCTCGTGTACGGTATATACTAATCCACACTGCTGACACTGGCGGGCACCAAAGGCCTTTTGCCCGGCGTCGATTTGCAACTGATTGGCACCGCTGGCACCAGACATCAAACGTGCTCTGGCATCCAACTTGCGACGGGTTGTCTTTTGTTGCAACGGTTGCAAACGCTGTGTGAATATAGGAAACAAAGTGACCGACGTTCGCTCAGTGGCTGGAGGTGGCTCAATGACCGGTGTTGGCTCAGTTGCTGGAGGAGATGTAGACTCAGTAACTGGAGGCGGCTTTTTGGGCGGCGTCTCCTTATTGACTACTACGTTGTCGCACTCAGGTACTTGCAGCTCTTGCTGCTCCGCATTGACCACCATATAGAGATGATCAACAATGCGCGTGGCCTCCTCCTGATGATTCTCTGGATCGCCTATGAATATCTCAAAGTTGTCATCCGTGCAAATGTTGTTACTGATTAAAAAATCGAGCAGCAGTGTTTGCTGTTCGATAATTGCGGGATCGTTCGTCTGGTAGGGCAATCGATGACGAAATTTTGCATAAGGATCTGTCGGCAACGTCACTTGCTCCATTTCAACATTGGGCACTGGCGTCGATTGTGGCGCTGTTTCAACTATTGGTTCCGATTCAACTATCTCATCTACAACGGTATCATCCATATTACGTATTATCGCATCCACGGTGGCCTGCTCCGCTGAGAATATCGTTGACGATCTGACGCGCACTTGTCGCTGCCTCTTCACCGGGGCCTCCACTAATGAAATCTTGCCCTGGCTGACAGTGGCGCGTATATTTCCCGTTATCCGTACCTCCATGCTACTGCGCCGTCCAGACTTAAAAAATTTGCGCTTGCTCAATTCCTCGGTGTCCGCCTTTGGAGATGCATCTGCTTGATGACGGATTAATGGTATAACCGGTTCCAGCTCCATGGCCGTAGAAACCGAATTCCCTCCACACAACTCATCATCGCTGAGATCCGAAAAGTCGTTTGTTGTCGAAGAAGCTGAAAGTGATAAGGCTTCCGTGCCGTTATTATTATTATTATTACTATTATTGTTGTTGTCGTCGTCTACGGCCATAGTGCTTAGGGGCTTGGCCATTTTAATGGGATCCGTGGCGCGTCGCATCGTTTCGTGCACCTCCTCCACCTTGGCGCGTTCCTCCCGCTTGGTGGTAATTAGCAGACGCAGTTTCTCATTGCGCAATGAGCTCAAAATGTCATCAAAATTTGTAACTCCACCGTAGGGACGTTGTGGCTTGCGAATCTTGTGAGACACGCCCCTATTAATGCCCAGCCTTGGACGAGATGTGGGTGAAATAACCTTTGACTTAGCGGCACGTTGGTGCTGGGTTTTGCGTGCTGATTGGGATTGCGATGCGGCTAATAGTCGCTGAGCAGTGCGAGAGGTCGTAGCGTGCGAATAAAACGCCACTGTTGGGATACATTCACTTTGTATCTTGCGCTGCTTGCACTGTGGTGACTCCGGAGAGGACTCAACGGTTCTGACATCCGCCAACTTATGGGAACGTTTAGGTGCTTGAGTGGGAGATTCACCAGTGTCCGAGTCTTCGTTGCATTTTCGTGTTTTAGGCGTGCGTGGACTAGAATTATGGCTTGTGGATGTGCTGCTGGTGGTGTTGATGCGCATTGTGGTGTTAAACATATGCGGTAATTGTTCATCCGAGCACACGGATACACCAGAGCCACGTGTCTTCGATGCGATCTTGTTTTCCTTATTTGTCTCGGGTGAACTGCTAGTGCTACTGCGCAGCAGACGCATTCGATGTCCTTCTTTTTTGTCACCATTGTCAAACAGATTTCGCACATTAGTTGGCATCTCGGCGTCTCTGGTATGTTTATGTTGGTGTCTAGGTTTCAGTGGAGTTATACCCAGCAGTGGATCCTCAACATCAGCATCGTCATCTATTTGATCTAGCATGCAGCTGCGACTACGAAACAATTGCTTCTTGCGCTCCGAAAGGCGCGGCGTGGCGGTGCGTGTGGGTCGTGCAGCGTGTCCCGTTGGGGTTTCCATAACTCTTCCAGTTTAATAACAATTAACAATTATATTTCCCGCTTTTTTAATAAGAGCGCAAATTTAGAATGCAGTGTTGTGAAAGAGACGAATGATGAGTCCCTGAAATTAAACACATCGATCAATTTTCAAATTGATATCGTTAATTATTTTTAGCGCTTGATAGGGGTGTTCCACCAAAACGTTTTGGTTATATAATATACATTTTGTATGTACGCTGTTTTTATTCTAAATATATTGAAAGATAGTTTAGAAAATTAACTTAAATTCAATTCAATTATTCCATTCTGAGCAATTAGTTATGGCACTTATTTCTATCGACAACTGCAGTGCAATCGATAACAGCTCTCATATACACATAAAAATCGTTTTTCTGCTGAGCAGTTGAGAACATTGCAGTTTGCTTGAAGTTTTGGGAAAAGGAACAAAAACTACAATTTAAGCCTTATTTTTGTGTCGTACAAGCAGTTCACAGGTAAGAAGTCTTTAAATATTTGAAGATATTTATAACAATTGAAGCCGCCGTCCTGCCGCAACAAAACTACGGTTTCGCCTAGTCGCCGTCGCTGTCGCCGCCATCTTGTCTTTGTATATATTTTGTGGAAATGGAAATAATTTTTCACGCGCTTGTGCATGTGTATAGATACTACTAGAGTTGAAATGGGTCGCGTTCACACATTTGTTCTTGGTTTTTTTTGTTTGTTATAATTTGCTTCGATTTAATTGCTCTGCTGAACTACTCAAAATCAAAATGAAAAATTGCCATGCTTCTTCTTCTTCCACTTTGAGGTCGCGGTCGTCGTCGCTGTCTCCGTCGCTCTTCTCGAAGCTGCCGCTGAGTCAAATAACGCGTTAAAATACAAAAAGCAAAACAAACCAAATCACGGACACGAGAATCGCTCGCGTACGTACGTAACGCAGACAAGCTTCCCGAAGATATTCATATAACGCAAGAACCGTGGACGACGCCGTAGCCGAACCCGCCGCCGTGATGCCCGGAGCCGGCACGTTCAAGTTGTTCATCGGTAATCTCGATGAGAAGACGCAGGCAACCGAATTGCGTGCGCTATTCGAAAAATACGGTACTGTCGTCGAATGCGATGTGGTGAAGAACTATGGCTTCGTTCATATGGAAACCGAACAACAGGGTCGCGATGCCATACAGAACTTGAACGGTTACGTTTTGAACGATAATGCCATCAAGGTGGAGGCCGCCAAAAGCCGACGCGCCCCAAATACGCCGACAACAAAAATCTTCGTTGGGAATTTAACCGACAAAACGCGAGCGCCGGAGGTGCGCGAACTGTTTCAGAAATACGGCACCGTCGTCGAGTGCGACATTGTGCGAAACTATGGTTTCGTCCATTTGGATTGTGTCGGTGATGTGCAGGATGCTATCAAGGAATTGAACGGTCGCGTTGTCGATGGCCAGCCGCTCAAGGTGCAGGTCTCCACCAGTCGTGTGCGCCCCAAGCCGGGCATGGGCGATCCGGAGCAGTGTTATCGTTGCGGCCGTTCCGGTCATTGGTCGAAAGAATGTCCGCGCTGGACAGGCACCGGTGGACGCGAGCCACCACCACCTCTAAGCGCCGGTGGCTACAGAGATCGCATGTACAGTCGTGATCCGTATCCGCCACCACCGCCGCCATTCCTGCGTGATCGCATTATGGACGGCTTTAGGGTAAATGCGAACAACAAACACACACAATTTTGCTAATCTCGACAGGTCGCTTAAGAGAGTTAACTGCTTGAAGATTACAAATTAAAGATAAATGTTACACAAAGATTAAACATTTCACATTTATGGAAAGTTTTAAAAATTCCAAATTATAATTAAATACTGCTCGAGTTTATTTGCTGATTCCATAACGCAGTTATATATATTCAAAATGCTTAAGCGTAATTTATGTAAACCGGAAACTTGACTTAATTTCTTCAGATTTTTAAACAGTTAAGCTTCAAAACGACTCGCCGCAAATACCCTAAAATCTTATCTAAACATATACAATTTAATGTGCGATAATTTGTTTCCTATTAATATGCAAAATGCTTTTTTTTTGTACAACTATAGGATTACGATTACTATGACCGACGTTTTGAGGATTCACGCGATCTGTATGAGCGTCGCTATCAATCATCACGTATGCGTGATTTCCCACCGCCACCGATTTCACGTCGTGAGCCGATGCCGCTGCCTCCACAGCTGAGCGGCAGTCTGCGCTCCTGCAGTGTTTCACGTGGCTACGATACCATGTTTAGTCGGCGTTCCCCACCGCCGCCACGCAGCAGCAATGGCATGAGTCGTTACGGGTAATTGCTTATTGCTTATCTTTGACAATTAACTTATAATTCTGATACTTATAATCTTTATGGCTTAGCTCACCGACACCGCATGGCTATGAGGACTTCAGTCGTGACTCTTTCGATGAGCGCATGATTTCGTCGCGCGGCATGCGCGGCCCATCGCCTCCAGGACGCCGTTATGCGCCCTACTGAGATGAGTTTTATTATAACGGCAGCAGCTGAGTGACAGCGGCTGCTTTGGGTGGTACATTTGCGGCAACTGCACCACAGTTTCTACCCATTTACAACTATAACGCTTCCCGCGGTCATCCATGTTGGCTTCTTTATTGGCCGGCAGCGCTCCATCCTCAACATCAGCAACTGCAGCAGTTGCCGTTTTTACGCATGTGGCTGCCGCCGCTTTGGTAGACAGAAAAAAAGGAGATGAACAAAAAAATCATAATCATAGAGTCCATTCTAGACATCCCTATCATACTATTCATAAATAATCTAGTATTTCTGACTGATAGTGATTGTGACAATGCAATGTGTATGTGGCATTGTGGCAAAGATTGCGTTGCACATTATCGTACGGTGCAAATCACTATTTCATCAAAGAAGTTAATTTTTAAACTAATACTATTACATTTTTATTGAATTTGAGCGTTTAGAATATTCCAATAAAACTCAATAAGCATCAATACTTGTTTGTGCTTTTATGGAGAAATCAATAAACTATTTGATTGATAAAAGTCATTAGCAAAAATATATATATTTGTAAGTAACTGTAATTGTTAAATTACTTTCTAAAAATTCAAATAGAAATAAGGGGGCAGTCATCCAGATATTATTGCAACACACGAAGTCACTATGCCGGCGATTGTGTGGGTATGTGTATTGCCTTCGGCGCCGTTAGAAGTTTATCCACTTCTCCGATCTTAGACGCAATCGGCTCATTGCCATTGCTCCTATTCAGCTCCTTCATCTCTGCCAATGGCTTCTCGAAGCTTGGTGGTACAAGTACGCGGCTGAAAGGATTACAGCGGGGATGATTTAACGATTAGTATTGAGAGTTAAACAATGACTGAGAGCTACTTACTTGTTGCACAGCAGCCAAATCATAGAAATTAACATCATAATCGATGTAAAACCGAATGTCCAATAGGTGCCCAGCCGTGTGTAGATCAAGCCAACAAAAACTGGACCCATGACGCGAGACAAGCAGCCCGCACCGGTCAGCATGCCCATCCAAACGCCTTGAGGTCTCGGACCAATCACCTTGGAGAATATCGTCTGTATTAGCGTAACGCCGATCGGATAACCCACCGATGTCAGTGCAAATCCAATAATGAACTGAGTTAATGTCAGCGCTGGCAAATCGGGACACCAGTCCTGCGATGGCGGACAACCCAAATAGATGGGATCCTGATCGTTTGAATTGGCGCTGACATTAAAAGCTACGGCCAGCTTGGGCGGATCTGGTCCCCATGGTATGTATAGTAGACGACCCACGACCATCAGCGAGAAGCCACCCCAGATAAGCACATAACGCTCCGCAAACATTTTGCATAGTGGTCCAATAAGCACAAAGGTGACTAACGAAATTATGGCTGCAATTGCCATAACAATTCCCATGTAGTAGAGGGCCTCATTATTTGACCAGGCAAACATATCCATGGTGAGTGACGTGCCCAAGCTGCAAGGAGATAATAGATGGCGCTTGTGGACAATCTTGGGATTCGAGTGTTTTGAGAACTTACGTCTCCAGTAGCACAAAGTTAAAGACGAGCACAAAGAATGCCACAATCAGTGTCCAGGCGGAATAGTAATTCGGTTTGATGGCCTTCCACGTGTCGCGCTCCGAGGTGCCGCCCTGCATCACCATAATCTCTCGAGCAGCAATTTTATGTTCCTTTAATTAAACTTATTAAAGTGTGAACAAAGATGAAGAACTCTGAATCTTAAGTTACCTCAAATATGCCCGGCAAAAACATCACGAAGTTGGACATGCTCATCAACACATTGATCCATCCGGAGGCGGTAAACATGTTAATTTTCATGTTGTTCCCAAACAACGTTAAACCATCGGGGCCCAGCGGCGTCACCAGTGCTTGCAGACCAGGACCAATGATGAAGCCCAGCACCTGGGCTAAGGAAACCATGGAGACGGCGTGGGTGCGTTCGCTAAGACGCGTCGCTGCCGACAAATAGGAACGGCACAGGGCAATGTTTGCCGAGCTGACACCGATAAGGAAACGCGAGGCCAGCATCCAGTACTTAACATTATTCACGAGCTGCAGGGAGGAATATAGCGCGCTGGCCAGGGTGAATAGAGCCAGCGAAAGGAGCAGTGGTATGCGTATTTTGCCCAATTTGTTGCCCCACCACCCAAAGATGGGACTGAAGATCATTTGGCCTAATGGATTGGCTGCTACAATCAGACCCATAAACTCTTTGCCCGCACTGCGGTCTAGCTACAAAATGACTTGCGTTAACTAAATAAATATATGTGACACAAATGAACTTAAAAAGATCGCGCACCTTTTCCAGGAATGGCCAAATTCCACTTAATATGATGCTAAAGCCCAGCGCCATTAGGAACATAGTAAAGTAAATGATCCGAACGGAGCGCCAGCGCTGTGTATATTCCTCTACCGTTTCTAGATCATCATCAAGCACAACGGGCGCACTTCTGGATTCCATGCGTGAGCGAATCTTGCGCCACGCCTCCATTATGTACCTGTGGACGCACTTGAAGTTTGTGTATTTCCTTAACGTTACCGATCCTGGCACATGCTGCGAACAATGAAGACAATTTCTTATGTCCTTGATAATAATTTTTTGTTGTTGTTGGTGAGATATGAATATATATGTATGTATTTGGCTTGCTAGGCCCGGGCTTATCTGCTGAAACAGTAGTTTATAAATTTTGTTATACACTGAATACATCAACACTTTACCTATCCCTATAACTAATTCACCTACTGTCATTTCACACATTTTATTAATGGCTTACATGAAGCGTAGCGAATTTCCATAAATACCACCTAAAATAAACGCAATTTATTTATTTAGCTCATTTTTTAATTTAAAATTCATTCATTCACTGAAGCACTTAACCCTCCTTCTATTCATCTAATCACAATTGTGGCAGACTTACCACCTGCAGATAAACGAATGTCGATCTCTCAGCTGTTTTGTTGTTTTTTATCGTCAAACTAATACGACTGCTTATCGTTTCCAACTAGTTAGCACAAGCAGCTTGTCGCTGTATTGGTTATCTTTTATCGCTTAGCCAGCCAAGATATTTTAGCAGCTAAAACAGCAAAGTTGATTGCCCTAACATTTTATTACATGACTCTTTACAATTTATGCACTGCAATTGTGACTTTGATATTGCATTTAGATTAGATGAAATATTCCATATTTTTCACTAATTAATGCATGGAACATACGTATGTACATATATGCGTATATTTATAAATTGAACAAATTGTCAGATGCATTGATTTACACTTTCATTGATGAACATATTTCAATTAACTCTTTAATGGAAGCAGCTATAGCTTTGAAAGTGAATACAAAGTAATTCAAAGCCTAGCCGAGTTTCGGATTGTATTCTTAGTGCTTGTACGTACAAATATCTTTACATATATATATTTATTTATATACATTGTATCTTTGCCTTATTAACTTCTTTGTTTTTATTTTTGTTTTGTTACTGCACATATAGCTACACAGACAGGCACACTTGAGATACACACCTATGTATTTGTGTATGCTTATTGTCATCATCTGTTGATGGCGAACACATTCAAAACAAGTGGGTCTAACACACAAGCAGCCGAGCGATACGACGATGTGCCTGTTTTTGTTGCACTTTGTAACGTTACAAACATACACACATAATCACATGCGTGCGTATGCACAGAAGAGAGCTAAATTTCTCTCTTTCTTTTTGGGGTTCGCGAGTAGTACTGATTTTTATTTCCATTACTTCATGTTACCAAATTGTTAGCTACCTGTTAAAACGCCGTTAAACAGGTCTACTTAGAGCAACGACCGAAGGCACACTGCTCAGCGCAAGTGATCAGCTCAACTGAAGACCGTTGGCATCCATGGCCAACGTTTGAGTGAGATATCGTTCTTTCTCTTGCTTGCTCTCTTTCTTTTGCTTTGACTTCAATTAATAACGATCCCTAAAAGTATGCACTACGGATATTGTTTTGTGCGCCTTTGCAGTTGCTGCTCAAATGCATGCAGCACAAGTGAAAATAGTTTTAGATTTCAAGCAGCTAAAATGTTTAATTTTGTGTTTTTTATTTAAGGTACCACCAGAGATGAATTTATTAAACACGCCGAAATCGATTGGATAGTTCAAATTTTTAATACATTTAAGGGAAATTACAAATTGACACGCCAAAAGAAGACACACTTATTTTCTAAAGCCCAAAATACACAGAGTTCCCATGCATACTTAAAAATATAAAACAGAGATGGTTGATAGACAATCGCATCTATTGGTGTCCACGCCAACGCCTCAAGCGCTGCTGACGCAGCCAGGGGAGGAGCAGACCGCCAGGTGCGAGTGGAGCTGCGGGCAGGGTAAGAGGAGCAAATGTAACGGCACTAGCAGCTGGAGCGGCGTCCTCATCCCGATCTTTAGCACTGATGCGACGTCGAGTCACCTGCTTCTTATCTTTGCGCTTGATTTTCTTTGGCAGGACATCATTCATAATATTCAGACTAAAGACATCACCGTTGTTTTCGTCGGCAGCCAAATGACTGACCGTATCCTGAAGCACTCGAGGAATACGCTCCACAACCTGGAGCGCATCTCGGATCGGACGAATATCTGGTCCTGGCTTACGGGCTTTCGTTTCAGACTCCTCCTCCTCAATTGAAACGGGTCGTATTTTGCGGATTTTCTTTGCTTTTCTTAAGCTTTGAGTGTCGTAATTGAGATGATGACGCTTGAACAACGGAGCCGGTCGATTAAGACGTGGATCTGCCTGCTCCAGGAACCAAGGCTCTCGAAGTGGTCTTGGTATTGGATCTACTGCATGACGCTTGAGTGCGGCAGCCTTTGTCTCACGCTGCTTTTGGCGGTGACCCAAGGGTGACGGACGCACCAGCGAACTGGCGAAATCATTGAACCATTCCAGATGATCCACGGAACGCTTATGACGTCCAATCTCCGAAATCTTTGCCTTTGTCTGTGGTGTCTCCAGAGCGTTCAAGGACAAAGCAGCTCGCTTTCCACCCGAAGAAGATGACGACGATGGTTTGTAGATGATAATTGTGGAGCGACGATTACGTGTGGTCTTGGTTTCAACGGCACTTCTGGTGACCACCTCCCGTTTCTGCTCGAACTGCTGGGCGTTGCGCACGAAGCGATTGTTGCTGGGTCCCTGGATTAGAATCTCGAAGGGCGTGTTCAGGGTGCGCGCATTCACCTGCATGGTGTGAATGCATTCCGTATCGGAGTTCTCGTTGTTACACTCGCAGATGCACTCTTCTCCGCAGTAGAATCCCAAGCAGCCGCAATGCTCGCAGAGCGCCTTACAATTCCGTTCATGCCTGTGCTCCACCAGGGGATTATCGTAGCGGGACGTCGAGGCTGGTGCTGCTGTCGAGGTCGTTGTTGTCACACCAGATGCGGAAGTGACGCTTAGTTGGGTAACCAGCACCAATACCATCAATAGAATGGCACAAGTGGAGTTAATTATATTCTGTCTATCCAGTTGCATTGTGTGTTGTATGTACTCCGCCCGTACCTGTCCAATTGGGTTTTGGCTGTACATTGGCGACACACTGTAGATTTTATACGCTGACTGGGTGAAATCGTAAACGCTATTTTAGTTTTTCACAGCTACCGCTTCGTGACTGTCAGTCGAATTTTGATTGTGATTTGTTTTGCTTTGCCGTTCGCCGGAATTTTATGCTGACACCATCTGATCTTGAGACATTTTCAATTGAGCACATATGCACAATTGTTTATTAATACAAGCATTTATGCTGCTTCCATTTTTAGGGTCAACTTAGATATGCGTACTAATTTCTTAAATTTAATCGACCAAGGTCGAATTCTTGCACTTGAACTTTCTACACACATGAAATATTTTGTTATAGAATTTATTACAAAAAACCAACTAAACAACTGATATAAAGAAACTTTGTTTTCGATTCAACGGCGCTTTCCCTTGCCCTTTTTGCCACCACCACCGCCACCACCAGAGGCGCCAGCCCCACTCGTTTGCGGTTGCGGCTGCAGTTCGTTCGGTTTGTTCTGTCGCGTTTTCAGCTGCGGTATTTTGCTGGCCACATGCTGCATGATTGACTCGCGCGTGGCGAACTCGCTGCTGCACAGTGTTCCATCCGCGTTGCGTAGCTGGACACGAACACGTCCTCGGAACTGGAGTTCCCTACTCTTCTCGCGGCTGTACTGTTTATTTTCCACAACGAAATGCATATTGGACACGGACAGCACATCGCGAATCTCTACATACGTTGGATTGTCGACGCAGTTCTCTTTGGGCAGGCGGCGACCCTCCTGGCGAGTTTTTTTGCTGTTTATATATGCAGGATATATACAAATCCATCTGAAAAACAAGAATACAGGTGTTATTGTTGTGCCTGGTTGAGTTTATGCTCTTGTTACCGCTCCACTTCGTTATGTTTCATATTGGGATGCCAATTCATGCGCAAGGGCGGGGATGCAGCCATTGTTGGATTGAGTTTCCTTACAAACAAAGCGTTAAAATATTAAAACAAAATTATTTATTTTCCACGCAGGCACCTTGCCTTAATAATGTTGCAATCGTTATCGATACTTTTTTCAGAATTGCGAAGTGTTGCAAAACTTAAAAAAAATGCTATCATTTAATAAATCTTAAGGGTATTCCACGCCTGTATATCACCAGTCACTCTTTAATATACGAAATTATAATGTGCACAGCTCTGTTATGAAAATAATATGTATATTTCCAGCAGTTTTGACATTTTCTACTTTTAGTTTATTTATAACATAACATAAAATAATTTGATTTAAAATACCGCTCAGCTTTCAATCGACTTACCCTAAATATCATACCTGATAAAATTATAACGATATCACGGATTTTAGATAAAGAAAAGGTTGCAACCGATATCGATGCATCGATAAGATATCAACAATATTCGTCAGTCTGTTTATAGTAGGTTCAACTGTTGTGCTGTGTGTTGTGTCTGTCTGCCACTAGCTGCTCAAAAGTTAATAACGTCGAGCGGCGAAACAAACAATTCTAGTCACGCGTTTTGGAAGATTCGTCAACACTCCGTCACCGACCTCATCGCATCGCCACCCACTGTCGTGAGCAATCAACAAATACAAAGTAAACGCTAACGCAAACACAACACGCGCCACACAATGGACGAACTGAATGGCATACTGCAAAAAACCAAAGATAAATCAACGCAAAAGGAGCAGGACGAGGTAGCCAACCCACTTGAAAAGAACCCACAACCAGTTAACTGTTAACCAACAACAGCGACGATGTCACTTGAACTTTGACATTTTTGAACTGTCGTCTGTCTGTCTGTTGGTTGGTTGGCTGGCCAAAAGCCTAACCGAGCTCTAACCGTTAACGTTTACTTCTTCTTTATTAAATTTTTGTTTTATTTTGTGGCTTATATACATGATGATGATATCGCCCACGCAAACACACACCAACTCGCACACACATACACACAGATTCTGCTGCAGCCCTTTACGTACATACAGCAAATACCTGGCAAACAGTTTCGCTCCGAGTTGGCCTTGGCCTTCAATCACTGGTTGCTCATACCGGCCGAAAAGTTAACGCAGATAGGCGAGATTGTCCAAATGCTGCATAATTCCAGTTTGCTGTGAGTGAACATTTATTTATTATCAATGTTATTTCTATTATTTTACTATATATTGCACATTATATTGGTTTGTCTACCGATTTGCATTTTGAATGGTGCCAATTTAATAACAATATCTCATTCATCGCATTTGTATATTTTGACTAATCAGATGACCTTTGCCTGTTTCGATTTTGCATTTACTTTTAACCGCTCATCTGTAATATTTCCTTCACCTCATCATGTTATATCTCATTTCACACTTACACATTTGTATTTATATTTACATATGTCTGTTTGTTGATGCTTCTCGCCCTTTATTGCTTTGCTTGCATGCAACGTAAGTTCGAAATTTATTAGCGCGTGAAATTAAAAATAAAAAAGTTACAATGAAATGAAATTGTTTTCCGTTGTAGCAAGAAAAGTATATGTACATAATACTCATGTACTTTGGGCACTCAGAAAAAAGTAAGCGAAATTCTTTGGAATTGAAAATATATACAACAATCTAGAAATAGCCAAACAAAAATAAGCAGCTCTTACAAACTTTAAAATATTAATATGTTAGACTATAGATTAGGTTAATTTTTCTTTCCTGTCTTAAAAAACCTTAGTAGATAAACAGTTTAGAATCCACATGAAATCCATAGATATACAATAATTGCGATATTAGATATATGTTTATTTTTCTCTTTGCAAATTAGATATATCGTTGGAATAAATGTGTGTGAGTTTCCAGTACAGTGCTTCTTGGCTAACGCAGCTGAGCATTTCTTATCTCGCAGCTGGTATTGTTCAGATCAAGCTGCGAAATTATAAATATCATATTTAATATATATATATATATATATATATATATATGTATATTTTGCATTATCATCATTGTTTGGGCACTTAGCTAAGAACTTAGGCAGGTGACTCACACTTGCAAACATTGAAAACAAACACACACATAAACACACATGCCACAGTCGCTGTGTGCGCACAATTTTGGTGTTTGCCTCGAATTCAATTCCAAAATGTTAACAAAAGCCCGCAGCATTCTATTTATGATAAAATTTCAATTGAATTCATTTGCAAATTGTACCTATACATTTACTCAAATGGAATCGCATTAAATGTTTATATTTTTCATTATTGTTGAAACGATAAGGGTGGCAGGGGGCCTTCCGTTTCAACAACAAATATGTACATATGTGCTTCACATAGCGCCTGAAAGATGCGCAACAGTTACACTTTGAACTCTGGCAATTAAAATGCTTGGAAAATCTTCGGCCGCCTTAATTGATCCAATGAATGATGCCTTATATAGAATTTTTAACAACATATTTGTTTCAATGTATGGATGGGTGTCTACTTATCACTTGCTTTGTCGCTTCCATTGTTTGACTGTGCTTTTGTCTTGTTATACCCTTGTAATTGGCGCTAAAACTTTGTCACGAAATGTGTAACGCATTGGCGAAGACCTTGACGACACCATTTAAATATGCAAAGTCTTGGTTATTATTAACAGCCATATCGAAACGACCAAGTCGACAGCCAACTTGGTAGTCATGTCCGGAAGATGAGTTGATATGTAAAAAATGTTTTTTGTTTTTTGTAGATAGCTTATTATATTTTTGGGATATATGCACTGCGATTTGTTGATTTATTGTACCCCCTGTGGATAGCTTAAGCAGTAGTTTTATTTTTGTTTTTTTTTTTAATATATATAGTTTTTTACGTCGGCAAGGGCACTAAATATTCGTCCATATCGGAACGAAATCTTAGCAATTTCTTTCTTGTTATTCACTTCAATCATGCAGGCTAATCCCGTCTCTTTGCCACCTGTCGCTGCGCCCGTTATTCAAATGCAAATGTGCTGAAATGTCCTTAATGCTGCTTAATATCCTGCATTGTTCGCTGGCACCAGTTGTAGTGGGCGGTGCTGGGCTGACAGTTGAGTCGCCTGGCTTCCTATGCCTCCTGTTTCCCCTTACTGCCTTATAAATGGCCTCCTACACAAGTCTCTCTTGCTCTTGCTCTTGCTCTTGCTAGTGTCATTTTCATTCTTTCTTTTTTGTTGAAATGCATTCTCACATCGACAAAAACTTGGGTTTTCACAACTATTCCCATCGTTCAGTGGATAAAAACAGCTTCAAAGGCGGCGTCATAGTCATCGTCATCACCATCACCATCGCCAACATAGTCAGCACCATTGTCATTTAGTCAGCTTGTCGACAGCCATTGTCACAAAGTTAAAACTCTTGCAAATGCAACACGCCCACTCCACCCCGATCCGCTCCGTTTGACTGACTTACTGACTGACTGACTGCCACCCAACTAAGCCCCATCTCCTCTCCTCTTCCTCCTCCACCCATTTAGCTGTCGCTGTTGCTGTCGGCTCGCTTGAACGCCCACGCCTCTCAATTCCCTTCAAATGTTTGCAGCCTTTCGCGTGCTCGCAAACATTTTTTAATTACGCAAAATGTTGGCTGCCCAGTTTCCCTGTCCCTGTGCCTGTCCTTTCGTTGCCTTCCTTTGCGTTGCCATCGGGCGTGTTATTCAAGTGATATGGGCCTCAAAGTGAGTTTAAATTTATGTACATTTGTTGATATGTTTGTTTTCTGCCAGTGCTTAGCATATTGCGAGGGTTGCTCCAACATCCCAGTTATAGTCAAATGTTCTCCATTGATAAGAAACTTATAGGACAGTTAGATAACAGTCTGCCCTTGTTAACTATTTAATAAACCTATTTATTTAACCCCAATATTCCGAATTGTTATTGTGACGTGTTGCTTGATTTTGATGTTATCCGAAATATTTACATTATTATTATGTAACTAGAAACTGCTGTTTCCAACATATGACGGTGATTGGGTTTGGATTACTTTAAAAAATTGCTCGTAAGACTGTGTAGAAATCGAATGCACTCAAAATTTGTCTTTCGATAACTACTACTAGTTATACCAATATTTAGCTACCAGCTTTTAAACTAAAAAAAAAAACAAGATACAAATGAATTAGTACATATGTAGTAACATAAGTAGCAGTTCTAGATAATAATAGATAGAACAAATTAACTGAGTGTTACATGTTTGTTCTTAACACTAACTTACAGCATTGATGATATTGAAGACAATTCGATACTTCGCAGAGGTGTTCCCGTTGCTCATTCCATTTATGGCGTGGCCAGCACCATCAATGCGGCCAACTATACACTTTTCCTGGCCCTAGAGAAGGTGCAGCAATTGGGACATCCAGAGGCAAGCTGCAACTTTAATCAGTTAATCAATAACTTCTGGAATAATTAAGTTTTCCATGTGTCCAGGCGACAAAGGTGTATACGGAACAGTTGCTGGAACTGCATCGCGGCCAGGGCATGGAAATCTATTGGCGCGATAGTTTTGTATGTCCCTCCGAATCTGATTACAAACTGATGACTGTACGGAAGACTGGAGGTCTGTTTATGCTGGCCATACGCCTTATGCAGCTTTTTAGTGCCAACAAGGAGGACTACACAAAGTTAACAGCCATTTTGGGCCTATATTTTCAAATTCGTGACGACTACTGCAACCTGAGTTTGAAGGAAGTGAGTCTGCTCTATATATAAAACTATGGCACATCTAAAGACTATAATCAATATTCTTCTTACCGTTGCAGTACACGGAAAATAAGAGTTTCGCCGAGGATCTTACTGAGGGCAAGTTTGGATTTCCAGTCATACATGCAGTGCGTTCGCAGAAACAGGACAAACAGGTTTTGCGTAAGTCCTTGAGCTAACCTCGCCACGTGTGCTTATTGCCACTCATTAAGCTGTTGTTCTTCTTGCTCAGATATTTTGCGACAGCGCACTCACGACATTGAGGTCAAGAAGTATTGCATTGGACTGCTCGAAAAACTGGGCAGCTTTCAATACACACGCAAAGTGCTCGAATCGCTCGATTTGGAGGCACGCGCCGAGGTAGTTACCTTAAATCTTGTAATTTGTAATCTCTTGCAACCGACCTTATGCGTTTTCAATGCTTTTATAGTTGACGCGTCTGGGCGGTAATCCCTATTTGGATAGACTGCTCAATAAGCTGTTGTCCTGGCAGACTAGCGATAGCGCCAGCATTACACAGTCGAACCAAATCAATCACAACAATGTCACACGCAGCCCCAACCAAAACACGCTCAATTGTAATTAACAGCCAAAGAGGCAAAAGAGGGAGCAGTTGTGAATTGCAAATGGCAGAGCCAATGCCCGGGCCCGAGTCACCTCCTCTTTTGCTGCTATTCCAAAAGCAATGCAACAGCAACACCAGCAACATCGACATCATCAGCAGCAACAACAACAGCAGCAAGCAGCATGCGTTAGTGCGCCACTATTGCGATTTTTGCGAAAATTGAAAATCTTCTAGGGTTTTATTTTATGCACTTGTTTCTCATTTTGCCTCCCAAAGCTGCTACAGAGCAAACGGTTTGATCATTTATTTATTTATTCCAAGAGGTTTGATTTTGTATCGCTCTTTGAACTCTATACACAAAAAACAAAAACAAAAAAATGATTGTAATGATATATAACTGTAAACTTAAACAAGCAGCAGCCTTACAAAAATTGTTAAGCCAAAAGTTAATTGATAAGCCAAGCTTATGAAGAGCTATCAAAAAGCCATAGCACCGCTTCCCATGAATTTGTTTAGTTTTTATAGTAAATCCAATATATTATAATTTTGTTTATATTCTAGGTTCTTAGTTGGTACTAGTATGTAAATATATAAGAGGTTCCTTTATTTTGACTGTTATATTTCTAAATGTATTTTATATGCACGCCATTTTTTCAAAATTTCTAAATGTCTCATTAATCACTTTCGATCGAAGCTTAATGTGCACGTTCTTTATCGACGTTGTTCCATTTTACATTTGTTACAAAAGTTCAGCTATTATAGAAATAAATAAAAAACAATTCATATGTATTTAATAACAAATTGTTAACGTTTTAAGCAACAACAAAGAAACTTTGAAACTATATTTAAAATGATAAAAAGAAAATGTTAAAATATATGCACTGCACAGCAGAATTTTTTGCACTATATATACACACACATATATATATATATATATATATATATATATATAAATATATTTTTATTGTATACATGGTACGTAAGCGAAAAAGAACTACAAATGCTGAAGAGATAGCAAGAGATTTATTGTGAAAGAATGGAGAAAAGTCAAGAATTTATTGTGCACGCCAGAAATGCACCTCGTAAAACCTATTGTGCGACTAACACACACACATATATTGTCATACACGAAAGTATCTTTGAAATATTTAAATAAATATTGTATTTATGAATGTTTTATCGTTTTTCGTTTAATATCTTATACATTTATTTGTACACATATCTTCACATCTTAATTCTATGCATCTTGCTCAATCATGTCCAGTAGCTGCAGAATCTCCTGTGATGTGGCATCCACCTGCGCCACGGGTTCAACATACTCATTATATTCCGCATCAGCATCATCCTGAGGAATTTATTTAAAATATATTATCTACATTGATATTAAGTGATTTTATGAACGCACTTCGAATCCAAAACAGTTACTGGCATTGATTTTGGGCTCACGTTTGACCACAACTTCGTTATCATCGTTGACTAGCTGCACGATAAACTGTTCATCGTCACCCTGCAGCTCCACGGTGAACTCATTGGCTTCCAGCTCCTCCTTGATGCGGAATGTGCCGCCCTGAGTTTTCAACTCGCGATGCACCCGGGGTACATTCAATTGCCGATTGATAATGATGGGCTTGCTGGGCGAGCTCTGCTCGCGCTCTATTTTGCCTACCGATTTCTTTGAGCTTCTCGTTCTCAAGTTGGGTTTACTGGCTATCGTCTCCATAAAAACTTCGCTCGGCCCTTCCTCCGCCTCCGCCTCGTCGCCCTCATCTTCAATTTCCTGGAACTCAGTAATCTCATACTGCTCATCGATTTCAATGGAAGTGCAATCGTTATTGTCCAGCGGATCGATATCGTTGCCGTTGACCAAAGTGACAACTGTACCGTCCGGCTGCAAGCGCACATTGCGCCCCAATTTGAGTTTCAGTTTTTCTTCGCGCGCATTCAACGTATCATCGTGTGTCTCCATGTGCCGCATCAGATTACCCTTGTGGGTGAAAACACGCTCGCAGCTGGGACAGGAGTGCACCTTCTCCCGCGGCTCCGGTGCCTTATAGTCCTCGTTGTGGATTAGATTCACATGACGACGCAGCAGCTGACGTTGCCGGAACGCCTGCGGGCACAGATCACACTTGTAGGGTTTGGTGTCGGTGTGTATGAGCATGTGCGAGTCCAGATGCCGCTGTGAGACCGACGCATAGCTGCAAAGATTGCATCGATAGCATTTCTCGCCCTCGTGCGACTTAATGTGCAGCTTGTACTGATAGCGATCGGGCAGCTCCTGGCCGCAACGCTTGCAGACGAGCGGCTTCTCTGAGGTATGCATGTTGGCCATGTGGGTGCGCAGGTCCGCTTTGCGGCCGCATGTCGTGGGGCAAAGGGTGCACTGAAAGACGGGTTTGTCCACCACGCTGTGGATCAGCTTGTGCGCCTTAAGCGAGTTGGATTGGGTGAAGCGTGACTTGCAGATATCGCATTGGTATTTCTTCTCACCCGTATGGATGACTAGGTGACGCTTCAGCTTGAACATGTCCTGCGAGGCGTACGTGCAGTGCGGACATTGATACGGACGCTCGCCCGTGTGGCAGGTCATGTGACGACGCAACTTGGTTAATTCGACACTGGCGTAGCTGCACTCGGTGCACTTGTGCGGCTTCTCCTTGGTGTGCTTGTATCGTGTGTGGCGTATCAGTTCGCCACTGGTAGTGAACGCGCTCTCGCAGAGCTTGCATTTGTGAGGCTTGTTGCCCATGTGCGTGTTCAAGTGATTCACTAGACCCATGTTGGACTTAAAGCCGCGTTCACAGATCGAACACTTGAACGAGAGTTCGGCGTCGTGGGAGCGCACATGCCGTGATATTAGGAATTTCTTGCTGGTCGTATAGCTGCAATGGGAGCAGGCATATTTCTGTGCCGCTGCCGCGTTGGTTGCCACCGGCTTTAGCTTGTACTGGTTACCGCTTAGCACAAAGTCCACATCCGATCGGGCGGACACGTTGGCCGCATTGTCTTCAAATTCGTAGACCTCATCAGAGTTGTTGTCTTTGCTTGCGCTGAGATCGACACTTGTTTCCGGTATATCAATGGAAACTGTGCTAACATTCGCATCGCTCGGTTCATCTACAAGCTCTTCAATGTCCTCCACTTTCTCTATTACCACTTTGTTTATCGTCTCCGACTCGGATCGTTTGGCTTTGCCTTTCGCTGAACGTAAATATGCTCGGGGCGTGTTAACAACTGCTGCTGAAGTCGGCTTGTTGGGTGTCCTTTTTGGCGGAGCCGGACGTATGTTAATTGCTTTGGGTGTTTTTTGTGGAGACTGCTCCACTTTGGACTTGGCTGGACGCAGGTTAATAGCTGGCACAAAAGTAAAACATGATCAGAAACGAAGCAATGAAAGTAATCTTACACCATACCTTTGGGAATTGAACGGTTAGCGCTGCGTATTGCAACTGATGCTGCTGAAGCACTTGAGGAGGTTGTCTGTGGCTTAAGTTTCTTTTTAATCTGTTGCTGTTTCCTGGGCGTAGTTTTAATATAACAGTTGCCTTCGTCATCAATAAAGTACTTGTCGTCATCCTCATCGCCTTCATCATCATCATCATCATCGTCCTCCCCTTCGTCCAAGCGTTCTTCTTGATCTACGGCGGCGGCATTTGGCTTGGCATCGTTGGCATCAGCGTTGCCCTCATCGATATCCTCGTGAAAATTGGCTAAAAAGGACTGCAAATCCTCTGAATCGGCGTCGCGCGTGCGTTTTGACATTTTGGCTGCAAGCATTGACAAACTTTTATGAATTTTAGCGCCAAAAAAAAACCGTCGCTCTAGTGGCGACCTACAGCGGACATTAAGCGTCCAGCGACCTCAAGCGGCTATTGATTTCTCGCAGCGCCAAGCCTTAGCGAAAATAGAAAACATCGCGAAACTTTGGCAAAAACAGTTCCACTTACGTTTCCCGTCGTATTTCAGAATTTGGCAACGTTTATGCATAAGTAGCGTCTGTTGACCAGTTGTTTCAATAATATAGTTAACTTTTAGTGCGAAGAATTTCCGTCAGAGGCGGAGCGAGGGCAGCTGCGCAAAAGATGGCGAAATGGTTTGGCGTTGCCACCTCTCAGCTATAGTTTTTAAGAGTGCCATTTTGAGTATAACATTACATTCAAGTGGCAATGTCAATTAATTTGGCGCGTAAACCATGGTTTGGTTAACCCGTAATTTATGGGCATGCAGTTAACAGTTTCTGAACACTTCCCCCCACAATGTGTCAATCGCCCTTTAATACAAACAAGGTTGCCTTTAATTTTAAAACATAATTTTTTGTTTAATTTTCAGATTTTTTTTCAAGAATTAATTCATATTTTAAGTATTGAATTTTTATTGATCAGTTATTATAAATACTTATGCTAAATATGTATTGTAAGACTGAACTAATTGGAATATAAGAATTATTCAGTTTAAAATATTTAAATTTTATTGTTAACTGACGACATGTACTAAACATCATTTATCTCGGAACTCAGCAGGAAGTAAACTCCAAAATATATCAATGGTTGGTTCTCCCGTTGTTCATCTTGACCCACTTTATATCAAGGTTTATCATTCCAGTGGAGCACCGGTTAGTAAAATTTCCCAATATAAAAATGTTTAGCGTAGAACCCAAAAACAAATTTTATTTGGCGTTATAATAAGATACAAATATGAAAATTTTACAAATCTGCTTACGTCCAATATGGTTATTAAATATATATTTAGGTTTAAAAAGTAAAATTGAAAAGTTTAGAGATTGTTTGCATAAATCTTACCCACATATATGTAAAAGTGTCCCACAAAACTGATGACCCTTTTGCCCCATTCCGTTTCTTTACTCATTCAACTTCAATCCCATACTAAAAATCAACGTCTCTTTAATTGCTGTCAAAAGAAACAACGATAGAAGAGCAACCCAGTAACTTTTGAAGATTAATTGTTTAATTTACGATTTTGAAGAATAGATGATGCCCAAATACTCACATACTAAGGCAGTTTGGTTAGCCAGCATCATTTCTGTGTACGTAAGGCATAATAACTTTAGTTTGAGAAAGAGATTAAGTCAAATATGGAAATTTTGTTTTTATATGTATGCATGAACCGTTACGAGAGATTTTAATACAAAAATTTTGATTTTGTTGTTGTGAAATACGTACGTTAAATGTGCGCATCGAACGAACCCCTACAATCCATTTACAGCTGCAGCTTGACGCATACGTACCCAAAATATGTCGCTAAGTTTTTAAAATTCTAACGATTATAACAATATATGCATACATACCAAAAACAACATATACACAATCGATCCCAATGAATAATCATCGGGCCGGTTTAGGTTCAGATGACGAATACGTACCAAAAAAAGCTATATGCATGTGCATATATCGGGCATGTCTATCACATACACTCTGCAATTAGCGAGATCCCTAGACATTTTGAAAAACCATTAAAGGTTGGACGTTTTGATTTTGTTTTTAATTTGCACTCAATACGTACCCAGCGTTTACGGCTGCAAAGTGACTTCAAGAAGAAAACGCTTAAAGGTTACAATTTACAATTTTTTAAGTGAGAGATAGAGTGAGAGCAGTGAAACAATAGGCTTACCCTAACGGGCCAACAATACAGTCCAAATACGCACCACAGCTGGAGCAGCGCTGACAGAAATTAAATAGCTCAAATTTGCATTTTTTTCTATAAATTGTTTTTCTTTTTGGTTTTTAGGATTGTAAATATATTGGTAGGTTATTTGGGACTCTGGCTCTACGTACCGTACACATTTACAATTCAACTTTTGCCGGGGCGGTTGTCGAAACTAGTATATTAATTGTAGTATTTACTTATTAGGCTCTGAGTTTCAGCTCAAAGTATTGTTATTGATTTTTCTGTTTACACGGATGAAAATCAAAGATATGGATTATTATTATTACTTTACAAAAATATTTGAATATCTGAATCTATTGTGTATTCAAGTCATTTATTAATTAAATAATAATGCAATCAGTTAACTTGGTTTTTGTTTTTCTGTTCTATTGATTTTAGTTTTAGTTGTAGTTATATTATTTCGTTTCTGTTGTTTTCTATTGTATTTTTGTTGTTGTAATTATTGCTACGTACGTGCGCTGGACACTCAGCCATGTGTGGAACTGGATTCCGCCTGTCAGCCCCTAGCGACGATAGCGTTCGCGGGAAAAGGAGCGTCGCCGGTTGCCAAAATTATTATTATTATTGTAGTTGTTGCGTCGATCGTTGCGTGGCGAACGGTCTCTGGAACGGGAGCGACGTCTGTCGCTGCGACGATCCGACAATCCGCCACCGCCTCTACTGCCACCATCGCCACCTCCACCGCCTCTATTGCCACCATCGCCACCTCCACCAGAGCCAAATCGTCCTCTGTCGTTGCGCATGCTGCGGTCTCTGTCCCGACGGACATCACGTTCCCTGTCGCGGTGATCACGCGAATTGCTTTGGTCAGGACCACTGCTACGACTGGGGCCACGTCCATCATTGTCGCGTCCCCGTGACTGGACTGCACCACCTCGCTCACTTTCAGCCTCTCGAGTGCTGCTTCCCCTGTCGGCACTCCTGTCATTCGATCTGTCTGATTTTTCTGCGTCTCGCTGCCGCTGACGTTCCCTGGAGCGGGAGCGATGGACGCGCGAACGTCGATCCAGCTCACGTCCACCTACAAAGTAGTGATTCCGACCGCGGCCATCTTCTTCGCGTTCTGGTATCTTACCCGAGCGCTTCAGTTCGGCCTTGCGCGGCGCTGCTGTCTTCTCCAGCTCGATGAGCTTCTCGCGTATGGTGAGAAAGCCAAGATGCAACTTACCACCAAAGTGGTCCGCCAGTCGAATGTCGTTGTCGTGTATCCCCAAATAGGCGGAGCACACTTCGCACACCCGCAGCTTCTGTTGCTGGTAGGTTGAGGCTGGCATAGAGGTTCTGTATTCGTGCTCGGCCTTGATCTTCTTGCCGCGCAGCTCGTCGATCTCCTTCATCAGCTCCATGCTGTCCTCTACTTCGCCAGCTTCGCCGAGTGCCTCAGCCTTGGCCAGTTTTTTGCCAATCTCCTCCGCCAGCGAGTGTACCGCGTTTGCCTTCTCCGCTACCTCGGCCGTGAGCTCCTCTTGCGTCTCCTTTAGGCGCTGCTTGGCGGAGTCTGTGCGGCGATCACAGTCCGCAATGAAGGCCTGCAGATGCTCCATGGCCTCGATGTCGTAGTAGTAGTCACGCGACTTGTTCGCACTCTCGTAATCTGCACGAAAAGCCAGATCATGCACTTTGGGACACTCACCGAGATCCATGCGCGTGGATGCCAGTATGTCGTGCGGGCAGCAGTCCAGCAGAAATGATTTGCAGACGCGTGCATCAGAAAATTTGAGGCCGCGTCCGTCGTCACCGTTTCGTGTGGTGCCCATAAGTTGGTCCAGCATCGCGCGCATCTGATCCGTTGCGGACATTTTATTGCTTGGTGCGCTCATGGTGCAAACAAATTTCTTATATTTATTATTGCTTTTTTAACCTGATTTCTGTTTAGTGAAAATGAATAAGCAGACTTTTGTGAAAAACGTTCGATTGAACGACTCACTAAACTGAACAAATGAACTAAGCCCCCGCTCACCGTTCATTTAGTTCGTCAGAATTGTTTGCCACCTTGTCACTGTTTGTACCATGTTAAATGTTTGACATGGAAAATGTTAACTTTCATAAAATGGTTATGAGTTGAGTTAAATTGTCAGCAAGAAATAATAAATAATTTAACTAAAATGCTGTAAATTACGACTGATTTACAAAAAATCAGACGAAAAATTACGCCGGAATTTAATTTAACAGCTGTAAAATTTCCTTAACAGAATCACGGTTACCTGACTTTGTCACGAGTACAAAGCAAAAGTTATCGATGTTTCAATATCAACCCTATAGATATTACGACTGTATTATCGATACATCGATGCGATAAACGTTTGCGGTGGCTTTTTGTTGTTTATTTCGTTGGCGTAATTTTTGTTTTAAAAATTAATTATTTTGGATTAACATAGAGAATGTCCGATGACGACGATATCCAGTACATCAAGCGACAGCGCACGTTGCACTATGGCTCGCTCGAGGAGACAGAACGCAAGCGTCAAAATGTCGCCACAACGGCGTCCAATGCCGGCACAACGCCGGCAGCAGCAGCATCTGCTGGCTCAGCAGCAGCAACAGCAACTACAACAGCGGCAGCAACAGCAAGTGGCGCCCAATTAGAAGACATTGACTCGGATGAGGATACCTATGAGGAGGCAAACAAAAAGTCGAACAACAACAGCAACACAAAAGGCGCAATGGCGCCGCCCACAGCTGCATCGTTAGCAAATAAAATTGACGATGACTATTTTGATCTGGAGTCGGATATGGAGCGGGACAAGGTGGCGCTACTCGAGGAGTTCGAGCGCAAAAAGCGCGCGCGACAGATCAACGTGTCCACCGACGATGCGGAGATCAAGAACAATCTGCGCCAGTTGAACGAGCCCATCTGCTTCTTTGGCGAGGGTCCGGCGGAACGAAGGCGAAGACTGAAGGAGCTGCTCGCCAGCCTGGGCGAGAATGCCATCAAGCAAAAGCAGACGGAGGAGGAGGAGCGTAAGCTGCAGCAGCGCGAACAGGAGGCCACGTGGTATCACGAGGGACCCGAAACATTGCGTGTAGCGCGTCTCTGGCTGGCGGATTACTCTCTGCCACGGGCACGCGATCGCCTAGAGCGAGCGAGGGAGGCACAGGTGGTGCCGAGTGCAACGCGTGCCGGTCGCATGGTCGAGATGCAAAAGAAGCTACAATCGCTGGCGCCACTTTGCTCCCAGGTGGGCGATACGCGTCCGGTGAGCAGTGCTGCCTTCAACCACGATTCATCGCTGCTGATGACCTCCTCCTGGTCGGGTCTGTGCAAGCTCTGGAGTGTGCCCAACTGCGAGCTGAAGCAAACGTTGCGTGGTCATGCCAGCTATGTGGGTGGCGTTGCTCTCCGACCGGGTGTCCATCTGGACGAACAGAATGTGGTGGCCATGGCGTCCGGCGGCCATGATGGTGCCGTTAAGTTGTGGGGCTTTGGCAATGAGGAATCGATTGCTGATATTACGGGACACATGCCTCATCGGGTGTCCAAGGTGTCGTTTCATCCGTCGGGTCGTTTCCTGGCCACCGCCTGCTACGATTCCTCGTGGCGTCTGTGGGATCTTGAGCAGAAGACGGAGGTGCTGCATCAGGAGGGGCACGCTAAGCCGGTGCACTGCCTCAGTTATCAGTCTGATGGCAGTGTCCTGGTCACCGGTGGCCTAGACGCCTTTGGGCGCGTTTGGGATCTGCGCACCGGTCGCTGCATCATGTTCCTCGAAGGCCACCTGGGCGCCATTTTTGGGGCGGACTTCTCGCCGAATGGATTTCACATAGCCACCGGTTCACAGGACAACACCTGCAAGATTTGGGATCTGCGTCGCCGCCAACCAGTCTACACAATTCCAGCGCACACAAATCTCATCTCGGACGTGAAGTATCAGCAGGATGGGGGCAGCTTTTTGGTCACTTGCTCCTACGATTCGACCACCAAGATCTGGTCGAACAAGACGTGGCAGCCACTCAAGACGCTACAGGGTCATGACAATAAGGTGATTGCTGTGGATGTTTCACCCAATTCGCAGTATATAGCGACGACCTCGTTCGATCGCACCTTCAAGTTGTGGGCGCCAGATAGTTGATCTGATTCCCTGCATCCTTCACATTGGCTGCTTAAAGCCTCCCTCCCCTCGCTCGATTTGTTGTATTTACTATTTACTGTTGCCCATTTTCGTTGACACACACTCACTTACACACTCACACTCACACACACACACAACAAAAAATAGCCCAAAACTCTTTATTCATTTTCATTATCATATTTCAGTTGATTCTAACACAATTTGTTATTATTTAATTAGGCGATAACAAATAATGCATTTCGTACATTTAAGAATTTTGTATAGAAATTGTTAATAAATAAAAAACAACTTTTTGGTACAAACTTAAATTAGTATTGTAAAATTAATGCGTTACATGATTCCTCACAAAATTCAAATGATATGCAGAGGCATAAAATAGATGTCAGTATTTTGGCGCCATCTGGTGTTGCTAACGCACACAACACTGTGTACAGTAGCAAGAATATATACTAAATTTAATAATAGATGGCAGTACAAGATTAACTAAAATAACTCACAAGATGCCGCTCATGAAAATGATTCTGCCGTCAGGTATAGCCTACTAATTCGCTGGGTTTGATACTCGGCTGTTTTACTGTGCACCGCAAGCTGTTCTCAGTATTCTAAGAAAGTCCTCTAGGACATTTAAATTGCTCGTGTGAGAGTTGCCAGACCAGTGAAAATTGAATTTTTCCTTAATGTTCACAGTTTAAATAGTAAAAGGGTGTTTACAGTTTAAGAACTCAAGGCTTTAATAATTTGGTTAATTAAAAACGCATTAAGATTAAACCGGTAAAATTCCCTAACTTTCCGATTTGGACAAAGAAACAAATCTAGATCATTAAAAAAATAACGATCGATCTGCATTTCATTATTGATCAGGTTTCGGTTTGTTTTATGAAAATGAAAACGCCACAAATGGAAATAAAAAAATGTAAATGCTAAACGTATTTAAGTCGCTTGTTGTTGTTTTTTCTTTAAGATAAAGCCATAATCACAATCGCAATCGGAATTGCTTGTGTTTTGCTGATAATTCAATAAACATAAATTAAAGAGATTTGCAATATGGAAATAGATCCATTTGTTATTGTTTGTGCTCAACGTATCTTAAATGCAAATCTGGCCAACGATTTTTGAACAAGTTTAAGCACACATATTATTTTATTTTTTATTTCAGAAGTTCAGGCCATGGCTCAAAAGTGAATTTGCTTCAAGTGTTCGACTGACATTTGAATTGATTTATTTTTAGTGTATTTTAATTTAAAGAATTCTTAAGCCAAGCAACAGGTGCACTTGTTAAAGCTGATAAAAACTAATACTTTAAACCTGCTTATGTAGATTTTGAGAGCGACATGAAATATATATGTATATATGCAAATGTGGCATGCAGCGCGCAGCATGGGGAGCCACAAGAAGTGTGTGCATAATTAAGCAGCACGTGTGAAAAAAATGCACAATACCCAATCGAATGGCTGTGACTATTAACCGGCTCCAAAAACTGCGCTAAAAGCCGTTTAAGCCGACAACATCCACGATAACAACGCCAACGGAAAGCGCACTGAGACGCCAGCTGCGACAGTGGGGCGTGGCGAGGAGCGGGGGTTGTGTCGTAGCCGACAACAGCAGCAATAACAAGTGGAAATGCTCTAGATCGAGATGATGTAATAAAATATACCCTGTGCGTAGCGACGAATTGCGAAAATTAAAAAACATTATGAAAATATCTTAAAATTACTGTAGCACTAAAATAAGCTTTAATTCTTGATTGTTTGTAATGATATACGAGAGTTGAAATGAAGTTCGCATTATAGTGATTTAAATCAATAACAGAAATAAGTTCACATTTACAGTAAATTTTCTCATACATGAAAATAAAGTGAACAATTTTATTTGCTTAATTATATTTAAATGAAAACATTTAAGTTAATTATTTATATTTCAAACGTTTGCACAATTAAATAATAACAACAATTAAAGACACTCTCAATGGCTATATCGCAAAGCAGTCGGACAAACTGAAACTGAAAAATTATCAGCAGACAGCCACCAAGAGGGGGAGGGGAAGGTGTAGGGAACTTGTTCGATGCATGCCAATGGGCACCGCATGGGCGCCGATGGTGCTTAAATAAACAATTGGCAGCCGGCAAACAGAACCAAAAAGGACTGAAGGATGACAACGTGCATTGCAACAAGCACAACACACACAAAACAAAAACAACAACAACCGCATAAACAACTGAGGCACACGATAAAAGAGACGCTCTTTTTACATAAAGTTTTGTCTGCATGCAACAACATGTATAATGTCATTCTGATAACGCGTGCAGCACGCACACACACACACACACACACACACAAACATAGGGGGATAAAAGCTTGCAGTGGCCGGCAATGTTACGCATACGCCACGTGTGAAGCTGGCACTGACGCTGCTGCTGTTGCTGTTGCTGCTGGCGTCAACAGCGACGACGCCAGCTTCTCTCGCCGGTTACTCTCACTCTCTCACTCTCTCACTCTCTCACTCTCTCTGTCTCTCTGTCTCTCTTTCGTTCTGTTGCCGGCTGGTTTCAACAACTTGTATGAATGTGTTTTGCTATTTTCCGGCATTTTTGCTACGCCCCCACTCCACTTCACTCTACTCCAGTCCAGTCCACCACATTACCCCCTCTGTGGCAGGCCTATGCTACCCTTAGCTGAGTGCTAACACCCTTCACATACTGTGTGCCATTCGCATCAACTGCTTTTCAAATTATTTATAGAATTTGAAATGAGGCACAGATGCCTCACTTAATGTTCATATCTACGTGGATAGTTGTAGTTTCGCCTTTGTAAATTATGCTCACTTTTATTGCTTACCTGCTTCAGTTTGTATAAATATTTAAAATCAAAGCGCATGCGGGGCCCCTGTGGGATCACGCAAAAGGGCATTAGTTAGTTAATAGTTAGCCCCCCCCCCATCACACAGAGAGGGTTATTTTTTGTTTCTTATCTCTATTTGCATAAGGTATTTATGCTGCTTTATCTCAAACGGAAGTTGTTCAAGTTGTGAACGAAACTTAGCACATATATTGTGAAAATATCTATTGTTAATTTTTTTTTTTACTTATTATATATTTCTATAAAATTCTACAAAATAATATTCGCCATAATCGTTTCACAAGATAAATCGGCCGCATAAAGAACCGCTAACGCTAACGTCAACGTCAGCGCCGACGCCGGCGTCAGCGTCGACGTTCACTGCTGCTCCAGGCCCAGCGCTTTTTCGACTCTGGCGCTTCAGTTTCAGTCTGTTGTGTGACGTTAAGTTAGTCGCTTCGTAGGCGGACACAGAGCACACAGTATACGCTACGCGATTATTTCGTGCCCAGCAACTTCACGCGTCCGTTCGTCTTTTTTGTTTGTCTTTTCCTTTATTATTGTTGTCCCCACCTGCTGTTGTTGAGTGCGCGCTGCAAAAAAAAAAAATATAAGCTTAATGTTTCATTTTCGATTGCGTTTGAATAGCTGCACTGTGTGTGTGTGTTTGTGTGTTGTTGTTTTTGCCGGTTGTTGCTGATTATGTGCACTTGTCCGTTCTTCTGCTCCACATTGTGTTTTGAATTGCTTTTGCTTTTAAGCTCTGTGCCTTTCTTCTTATAGCAATACTTTATCCGCTTTCAATTGTCTCATCTTTGTTATAATTTAAATGGACGCCTGACAGCAGCGTTTTCCAGAGTATCTTTTGTCTTTGGTTTAGCTATAAAAATGCAAAAATATATATATACATTTATTCATCGCCACAATGCCAATGCCACTAAGCAGCACTGACCGCAATGTGTGTTTGTGTTTGTGTAAGAGTGTGTGTGTGTGCCTGTCGAACCAAAGTGTTGTGTCGCGTTCCTTCCGTGTGAAATATCCCAAGGCCATTTGTTAACCATTTTCCAAGCATTGATGATAATATTTGTGTATTTTGCAGCAGCGTCTGCCATGTGAAAAGTTAAAATACATTCACAAATATTTATGCCTAAAATTTATTAAAAAAAAAAAACGAAAAAGAATTGCGTTTATTCAGACATTGTCAAAGTCAACGTTAGCGTTAACGTTCACGTCATCCGCATCCGTATCCGTGTCATCTTCGAGGCGCCCGACAGCGGTACGGAATCGGATTCGGAAGCTGCTGCCCAAAACTATGCATGATTAGAACGAGGCCGGCAGAGACTGACTGACTGGCTGACTGACTGACAGATATCCACAAGTAGCCCCTACACACACATATATTGCAGGGCTGAGGTAAGTAAACAGATCAGACAATTATTTTTATTGTTCTGTTTTCATAAACTCAAAAACAAATTTTCACTTGAAGTCAGTTGAGATAACGCTTTGTGGGGTGTATAAAAGACATTTGAATTCCTACCGATAATTGATATTTACCTATTAGATACTGTGCGCTGTGTTTATTTTCTTTGGTTATGCAGATTTTGCAAAATTTAAGTCTGTTTTTTTATATTTTTTTCTATCTACGTACATTTATCTGTAGATACACAAAGTAGAAGAAGCTGCAGTATCTTTGGCTGATTTCGCACGCTTCCATCAATTCATTCATTCAGAAAACAGAAAAGAGGCAAAGACAAACAAAATTTAATATTTACTAAGAGCGCCACGGGCAACTGCGACAAAGAGCTGAAAATAAATTATGCATATTTGCGCGGCTTATTTAAAAGAACAAATTTGCATTTGAAAACAATTCCCGATTGAACGAGTACTTGTATACCCTGTAGAAAGTCGTATAATACTAAATACTTATGTATAGTTAATTTTGTGGGGTTTATTGAGCATTGCATGTAATTTATGGTTTAATATATAAAGCTGAGTATAATAAAAAAATTAATTGCATATAATAAATAAGTTTATAGTTGTCTGTTGAAAATTAGAATTTCTTACACTAAATAAAAATCTGTTTTTGACAAAAATTTATTATATACTTAAGTTTTTCCAAGGCTTTTGTAAATATATTCATATAGAAAAGTGATTAGAATATGTCTGTTTAAATAATTAAATTTAAAATACGATGACTGACCTTCGTTACTTTGAAAATTTTAATTGTGTCGTAAAATATATTTTTCCTAATTTATTTTAATATACATAGAATTGTATTAAGTATCTCGGGACCCCTTAATATAATATATAATTTATGATGCATTGGGATAATAATAGAAAACAATCACCGTCTCTCACTGTTTGACAAGTATGTCAATAACAACTGTGTACTCACTATCATTGTATGAATATATATATATATATATGTATATTTATATATAATACACCCCTTGTTCACATATTTATGAAATGTAGGGTATAAGGGAGTAAGCGTATCGGATGCAAGCCCCATGGATGCTCGCAACTGTGATTTAACGAAATCTAAAACGATTTACCATACTCAGATTTATTTACATAAATAGATATAAATATATAGAAACGTGTCCATGTACATTTATATTTACATCTAATGTTTGTATGTTTGTAAATGTGCCAACAAAAAAAAAAGCATTTTATTGTACAACTTGCAGTGTTTGGCTTGAGGCATCAGTCTGATTGATTTATTTATGTTACCAAATGCAGTTAATAAGCAGTCTGCAACCAGTTATTAGCTAACACGGCTTAAGTTCGGTGCACTGCATTATTATTGATACAATCTAATTGCATCAATCTGTTTTGGTTTGCTTCGCGCCTGTCTTGCTTGTGGTATATTTGATTAACAGAAAATGCATGTTAATTAACGGATATCAACGAAAACATGTGCGACTGTTGATTGCTTGTTAAGAGGATAATCTGCTTTCAGAGTTATTTTTTTGAGTATATTTATAGACACGATGTTATTGTTCGTAATTTATCTTTTAAATTAAACTCTTCACTTAAGCTCTAAATATATTTTATATGTATATTTGTAAATTATATTAGTTTTCCTTCTTACAGCTATTAGTGTTAGTACTTGCCTTCCTTTTCTACTGTTCTAAAACCTGGTAAGCTCTAGGCTCTCTTCAGATGTGGGAGCAGGGGTTTAGCAAACCAGGTCAACTTTTAAAAAATTAGAATATAACTTTTGTGATTCCTGCATATTGTTGTGTGTATCTTTGACATGGATAACAATTTGGGCCATTGTTGTAGCTGTGACTGTCGCTGTTGTGGCTGCTGTTGTTGTTGTGTTTAATTTGCTGACAGCCAGCAGCATTTGTAAAACAAATGTACTTTGATGTAACACACATGAAACATCTGTACATTTGCGACAAACAGCGACGACTGAATTAGTTGGATATGTCAGGAGTCGCCATGCCATATTGAAGCGGAACTGCTACACAAACAAGTTGTGTGCCAATTTCAAAAGGGTGTTGCCGAATGACCCGAGTCCCCTGACTGAGTGTGGCCTACGTGCTTAGAAGTTTTTTTGGGCAATGATGAATAATAATATGAATCAAGCAAATAAGAGGGAAAGATTTAACTAGCTGCCCGTAATAATCACATTTAGATCTTGAAAACACTATGAGTCAGAGAAACTGAATGTCATTGAAAGCGAAAATATACAATTAAAATTTACATTCAGATTAGCGCGCTCTCTATTTGTGCATGCGATTTGCCTTGATGACACTTGGCTAAATGCTGTTACGCCCCGAGAGGTGAGGAGCAGGCTGAATCAGCTAAAAGTGACGACAACATACAAATGTTGCAATGGACATGCCTAGAACTCAACAAACAAGCTACCAATTGGGTCACTTCTGAAGCGGGAAACGGGGGACAAGGGAACTGCGTAATATTCAAATGAGGAACATGCCCACTGGCGTGCAAAAGCAAATTGGACAACTTGTTGCTTGACGCATTCACAATTTGAATTGACTTAACACAAGTCGAACTCAATGGCCCAAAATAAACTATCCCCTCCCCCCTCTCTGTTAATGGAATCAATATGCACAAGCATATCTTCCACACTTCAGTCAGCGGGGCGATTTAGATAGGGAGTGGTCTGTGGCAAAAAAAAAAAAAAAAATACAAAAAAAAAAGAAACTGTAGGCTCAGCGTTAAAGTGGCAATGTACCAAAAATGGCATATATTATGAGCTCAAGTGCAGTGCTGTATAACAGGTTTGGTTTGGTGAATCAACACTCACTCCTCACTGAACCATTCAATAGTCCACTGCAGACATTATTTACACACTCAAATATACACACTCACGCACACACACACACAGACAAATATTTAAATAAATTGTCTTATGAGCATAATTGTTGAGCAATATTTCAGTTTATTTGTATCGGAATTATGCAAAAGCCAAGCGTGAGTTATTTCCTTGGGGGCGTATGAGGACTTTGATTAGCTTCACCTCTAGGCCCATCATAATTTGCATCTTGGAATTATAAACATTTTCCATTCCCACGATTAGCCGATGATCAAATGCTACGAAAAGAGAAAATCATTTAATTACTAGTGTTGTTTTTAAAAATGTTAGATGAACATTGACAACATTTTGACTTGAATTTGGAGTTTAAATTATAGTCAAGGATAGAGAGGTCAAACTATGAAAATTATTGAAAATCTTAACCCATCTCTGCACATTTTAACATGAATTTGTAGTGACTATTTTCTTTCGATCTTTGAATGTAGTATTAATTTAAAAGGCAATTCATGTTCTAAGACCCATGTCTTTTTGTAATCGGATCAGTTTTGACAATGTTATATTATGTTATGACAATTTCCACCCAATCGAACCAAATAGCGATCCGTTTTGACTTATGGCTGTATAACGTTTAGACACATCTTTACGAGCACATTTAAGGGTGAATTTAGAGATCGATTATCGCGTTTCAAATTGAGGTCAATATTAATATAGAGGTCAATCTATGATTATAAAAATAGAAGTTATGGCTGTGGGAAAGCACTGCTTAAGGGTTTAATTTTATCTTTCCGCTTGAAATGCTACTCGATTATTACAAATTTGTCTACACGTCATTTGTATATTCTTATGCACAACATATGTGCAAATTAACAGAAATTAGCAAAGGCATGCCGCATTATGTTACACAATATGAAGCAAATAAAATTTCGATATGGCATTCCATCTCGGGCTGACCTTCAGAAAGTGAATGCTTATGTATTTATTCTCCATTCGTTCCCTAGTCCCATGCATCTTAAAGTGATACATAATAGTAAGTGAATGGTTGCGAACTGCGAACTGATCTTTTGCACATGAATCGAACGCATTTGGATGTTGTTTATGTATTACTTGGCATTGCCTCCTTCGGCCTACGCACTTTTTATACCCCTTTGTTCTTCTTGCCAAACAATGGGCATTGTTTAAGGATGACGATGATGATGATGGCTGCAAGCAATAAAACAAGATAAAAATCAAAACAATGCTGCGAATAATAATGTTTCGCTTTTGCAATCATAAATTTAATTCGCATATTGCGTTAAATATTTACAATTATATTTTGAGTTGCTTTTCAACTTGTTATTCTATTATTCACTTACTGGGAGTTGACAGCTGTCGCTCGATTGCCATTTAATTGCGCGTACTTAGAAACAGATTATTAATGTATTCATAACGTTTAGCGTTGTCAACTGGGCAGGCGCCTCTGACCAACTTGCCCACATAGGGTATGATAAAGTAATTTAAGCCAGATTTTATACATATATATACATATGATATATATATATATATATATATATATTGTTGTCGAATGACGGCAAACTGCTTTTAGCACAAAGCGCGTAGTTAATTCGATCAACGCTGGTATTGGAGACCAGTTTAATTTTTGGACACTTATCTGTTCAATCGCGAGACAATTAGCCAAATGAGTTGGCAGCGATTTGAACCGGCTCTGAATACACTGACAATCAAGCACTCGTGCCAAAACCAAATTAATTCTCATGCATCATGTGTGTGTGTGTTGCAATTTTTTGTTGTTGTCTGGCGCCTTTTGATTTGGCGGCATTCCAACTTGGCACACAGATCGACAATCGATTTGCTGTCGATTGATAAGCGCATTGTGTAAAGTCAGTCGCTGCATACGAAAACAAGTGCTCGTTTCTCAAATGCGAAGGAAATATATGCACAAATACTTGTAGACTGGTCACATTTGTGTGTGAATTGTCATAAATCTTTGCATAAGTTTTAAATGTTGCAACCAGTGAGTTTGTCTATTGAAAACATGCGGCATGCAGCATGCAACTCACGGGCTTTGAGCTGCTGGCGATTGTGGCTGTCCTCCAGCTGTTTGGCTTACTAACTATGTTAGTTAACCTGCTATGCAGCTATGCATCTATGCAGCAGGCTGTGCAATTTATGCCAGTTATGTAAACTCGGACATCAATTTGACGTTATGGGAATTAGTATGGCATACATATATTTTAGTATAAACATATAAACTGGTTTATCTGTGGAGTGACTGTATTGACATTGTCAGCACAGTCATTAAAGTCCAGTTATCAAAGTCATAAAATGGGTAATGAATTACTTTGTGAGAGACAGACAAAATGATGTTGTTTGCCATTGTTCACTATATGTAAATACATTTTGTGTAATTGGATAGGTTGGCAACTGACTGATTTTTCTAAGTTTTACTGATTCCATATCTTCATTTATTTAAGTTCATTGGAATGTGAGTCTTAAGTGATACCTCTTACTCTGAATAAATTATTCATTTCAACTGGCTACTTCGGATTATTTCATATATGCAAGCTTGATGATGTCATGTATGTCAATGTGAATTTCCCCAAAATTATCACAATTTAAATATAATTCTTTCTTGTTTTATGACTTTCCGTCAGCTGACTGCAGAAATATTCATAAAAATAACGCGTCGGCAAATGCTGGATAGGGTAACAGCATTTGCCGACGCGTTATTTTTATGAATATTTCTGCAGTCAGCTGACGGAAAGTCCGGTTAATGTGAATTCTTACATAATATTTTACTCTGCTATATATATATATATATATATACATTTATATGCTTGGCTGCAAAGACAGGCGGCTTCTGCAATCAATTTGGTTCTAGGGTGATCTTAAGTGCTCGCCATCAGTTTTCTGCCTATCACAAAAAAAAAAAAAAACTAAAGATGCGTAGACTTGCACATGTGTATCAAATCGTATTATGCATATAAAAATAATCTTAGATTTGAAAAAAAAGAAGCGAAATACAATAATAGGCATTAAGTCATTTCTATTGTAATCTAGGTCTTTCCATACGTAATTGTTTATAATTGTGTGTGGCATGCAATATATATAACTAGACTGTGACTTTGTCTGTGACAATGAACTAAATACAAGCAATACATTGAGTATTGAACATTTTTTACGTACATTATTGTTAGATAAGATCATTATCTCTTTTGCCACTTGTTGTCTGTCTGACTCTCGGGTGGCAGAAATATTCGTGCTTCGATTTCAATTAAGCTTTTCGGACGAAAAACCCTTGACAAAATTAATGCTTGGATGGCATAATGTGTTCACCACTCGAATGGTGTGTGTGACTTATCGTCACCCATCGTGAAATAACTTCCGTTTCCTGTTCGCCCAGCCTCAGGCTCCATTCCTCACCGCTGTCTCTCTTTCTCTTTAGCGACAAATTGTATCGCACATGAATGGGTCCTGCTGGCAGTCAAGTGCCACTCGTCAACTAGGTGCTTGACCCTTGAAGCAGGACTCGCAGACCATCCCCACCTCCCACCACTGGTAATGTGCTTGGGGCTCTATATTATTTTTGCTCATTCTGCGCTGGCAATCAGAATCATCAGCCAAATGAGTATTAACTTCCGTAGTACCGTCAGCCAGTGGCTAATAGAATTTTTGTGATTTCGATGACAGACTTTGATTGGCAATCAACTCCAGTCAAATGAGTTTCCCTTCTATTGAATTAGTTTTATTTTTATTCGTTTCATGCAACTCGAGGCATCTTTAATTTAGCAGTATACTATATGCTCCGCAGATATGCAAGCAGCTGCAACCGCACTGATAACGGCCTAACGGCAGCCAGTTCATAAATATACGTAATAGTGTTTTACACACACACTCATATTTATACACATATATATGGCCTGGGGTATCTGGATATTAGACACCCTTATGCATTCGGCCACGCACCAGAAACCGAGGCGTTTAAATATCCATTTAGAGAGTGTGAATCATGTTAAATTAGCAGAAGGCATCTCTAAATTATTTAAATAATAACTTTATTACTTCAGAATTCAGCTACTATGTTTATATATCAATATTGTCATAAATTATTTAGTTTATAATCGAGTCACAACTCATTAAGAAAACTATTTATTAGGAAAAATATTAGTGTGATAAATTTAAATCAGGTTTTAATTAGAGACGCGCTTAACCCATTTTAAGAAGCTCTTTTTTAAAACCGATTCAATGATAATCTAAAGTTCGCTGCCAAATTCTTTTCAAAATAATTTGATGTATTTATTATGCAAAAGATAATCTTTTTTTTAAGAACAAAACAGATTAAACCAGATCGCTACAAGATATGTAACAAGTGGCGCTTTGAAGACAAGTTTAATTAAAGTTTGTCGCCGATTAAATAAATATATCTGTTTATATGAATCTGTTTCTATTAATAATTAACTATGAGGCGCATTTATTTGGTTTCCATAATTTTGTATGGAATTTGAGGAGGCGATGAATACATGAATATATTTGGACATTACAAAGCTAGAAAAGTGAAATTGGTCGACAACTTTTAATGAACTTTTGCCCCATTTCAAGTCACAATTCGCTTGGCTGACTGCCAGACTACTGGCTGACTACTTATGTCTGGGTTCAGCTCCAGACCTGTTCTTGCAATGCAGCCTACACATCACATAAAAGAGCCGAACCTCGAGCTAACCTTGAATTGAAGTAAGAATTTGTTCTGGCCCAAGTCAACGCACTCTCCGATTCAAGCGAAAAGAGTAAGAGTTCAGTTACCCAAATTCTGATATATGTCGATTCAAAACACAAAAAAAAAATAACACAAGAAAAGCAGAAATAAAACCCAAAATATAATCCAAAAGGCAACATGCAATTGGCAACGCAACAAAGACTATAAATAACAGCAGCAGCAACAACAACAACAACAACAACAGCAAGGCACATTATAATGACAGCAATAAAGAACATGATGATGACTCGGCACACACCCCATTCATCAACATCGATGAGAGCCACTGTGCCTGGATACTCATCCATCCAATATGCCCCTCATAACCAATCCTTTCCCTTTCCCTTTCCCCAATGGGGCGCACCGCAACGAACTCAATGAAGATCTTCTGAGCTGTTTTTGGTTGCGACAACGTGTTGCACATGGCTGCTGCCAGTGGTGGCCGGGACGACGACGTCCCACAGCACTAAGTGCAATATGAGAAGTACTCGACGCTTGAAGATTATTTAAATCGCCATCGGGCAACAGGCTGCAGACAGCGATGACTATGACGACAGAGTTTGGACTGCGTTGCCTGTTGCTGGTGGCAGCTGTTGTGTCTACAGCAAGGGAACACTGAATAGGGGAAAACATGCATCAACTTGGCTGCTGCTGCTGCTGGTGCTACTGCTGCAACTGTAGTTTGGTATGCGGCTAATTACCAAAATGCTGCCACAAATCTCTAGACTGGTCTCTGGATATAGTGTTGAAAACGTGCCATTTTCGGCGCTGTGTTTATAACTTAATTTTGTGCGCCTGCATTGCGTTGTGGCATTCTATGTCATTCCCTGTGTTTTATATTGTTACCTAAATAGACGGATTTCATATTTTCTTTCTGTGTTGCTGCAAACAAATATAGGTCATAATTCACAAAATTAATTACCCCACTTGCAATAATAATAGCAATATGCTCTTATTAAAAATGCAGAGCCAAATACGAGAAACTTTAAATGGAGTAAATAAATCTACCGAAATATATATATATATATATATACGCAATCCTACAGTGCGCTACATAATTATACAGACGAGGCGTGTGTGAATTGAATCATTGCATCAATATACAGCATTAAACTTAGGCGGTATGGCAAAATAATAAAAAATAATAAATTACAGAAGTGAAGAACCCACAATAAATCTTGCTTGAACTAAACTAAAGCCAATTCTGCTATTAGCAATGTGTGGGTTGCGATAAATTTTGGATACTGCGAATTTATTTATTTCGAAGACAGCTGGGTTTGTACTTGGAGGCCATATATTTGAGCTTTGGATAATAAAATAATAAAGATTTAAATTAAATTGATCTGAAGCAAGTTTAAATTACAAAGTACATAATAAAGAACATAAGCGAATCCATCTGTTTTCAGTTTGACTGTCGACCTCTTCAGTTTATGTTTACGATTATCAGCGCGCTATAACATGACATTAATTATATATTAACATTTTCATTGTACAGCTTTTATGTGGACTTTAAAATGCTCATAGAGGGTACATATTTGTGCAGATATCAAGTTACGCATTGTTAATTTTGTATTATTATTATTATTATTTAAGCTGTTGTCGTTATTCAGATTGACAAAGTACAAGTTTATGGTTGCGTGCAACAGTTGGATCTCAACATGGACCTGGATCGGGGCCCTGGGTCTTTGTATGCGGGTTGATAATCTGATTGGGATGCCGCAACTAACTCGTTTCGCTGCACTCGTTGCTCCACTGCCGGCTATTGACCGGCTTAAGGCCGCATTATTTATGCAAAGCTCTTTGGAAAACATTTCTACCTTGAATGGAGGCACTTAAATTGTTAACATGCAAAACAGTCAGAGAAGCATGTGCCAAGTGTCAAACTTGTTGATGTCTGGCCAGCCAGGCAGACAGGCCATGTGTAGGCTCCCTGCAAAATAAAAGCGAAAACAAATAAAGTCAAATTTGGCATGCAAATCCTTTAAATCAAACACAACGAATTGCGACTGGGGTGGCCAAATAAGAGCAATAAACGTTAACAAAGTGACTAACAAAATGACGGCGTGTTTATGTTTGTATTTTATTTATTTTTATTCTTTCCACTTCTGTCGTTGGACTTAGTCACCCCAACCATATCACAAGTCATCCCCAACCCCAATCATCGAACAGCTGTTGCTGAGCGTAGCACAACAAATTGGAAAATATAAAATCAACAGAACTAATAGTTCACTTAAGGGGCAACAACTCACAGCAGCAGTCGAAAGAAAGGGCACGGGGTTGCTACTGCTGCTGCTTGGTTTGACATACTGGCATACATTTGCCAAACACCCTCCCCCTCCCCCTCCCCCTCCCCCTCCCCACCTGCCACCACCACCCTCCCACCTAACACACACAGAGACAAACGCGTCGCCCTTTCTGTTGGCCCGCAGTCATATTGAGCCGATTTACTACTCAAAATAAATTTTTATTCGATTTTCTTTTCTCGCCTCTCGTCTGCTTACCATTCTTAGGTCTTCCTCAAGTATGCAACGCTCTGACGACTTTTGGATTTGATATGAAAGTGCGTCGATTTTTACGACTTTCAGTTTCCGATATTGGAAATCATCTATTTGAATTTTAAACTCCAGCAGATGTGTTTTTGATTTTCCTTCAAATTTGGTTGACGTATTGCGTATGGCAGACGGCATAAATCAGATACAATATCTCAAAAGAATACACGGCGGAAAATCATAATGATTCATAAATTTACGAGAGTAATATTTTGATTGTGTTTTCGTTTGGCATCAGAACTAGCGAGTATTTTATGTATGGCTTGTTGGCCACGCCTTCTCAGCTGTTTTGACTGTTGTCGCTGCTGACGCCATTTGTAGGTTAGGCCCTGCTAATCGGAGTTACGTGCGATCCATCCCAAAACATTTCGCCTGCTTCGCATCCGGCTGCTTCGACAACGCTGCTATTGTTTGGCAATTTTGGGTGCCAGAAGACATATGCATGCCAGGGCGGTCTGTGACTGTGCACTGCATAAAAGTTGCCTTATTATGTATGACTAATCCAAGTTTAGAACTCTTTAAGCGTTGATGGTGTCTGCTTGCAGACTCGCAGAAAAGCCGTTTAAAATTCATAGATTGTTTGGCTGGCAAGTGTCGAATCCACGACTTTCTACCATTTGTTTCGCGCTACTTCAACTTGATCTATTTTAGATATACATTTATTGTCATATTATGTTTGTCAAAAAGCAATTATGTCGAAAGTTTAGAACTCTGGTATTAAATTATATTTTGCTTACATTCTGTGTGTGTAATGGACAAACTTAATATGCTCTACATATTTTTATAGTTTAAGACTTTAGCTTTTGAACATTAGGATATAAAACCTTAATAAATACGTATACTCAATTCAATAACTGAATGTAGGCCGGTACAAATAGTTAACCCATTTACTTTAACGTCTTCAAATTGCGATGTTGCTTTTCATTTTATTTTTGAGTTGAGTTGTCAATTAAAGACATTTGACAATTTTTGGAATACAAGTTATTTTGATCATTATTCACTGTCAACACATCTGAATTTGGCCGAACACTCACGAAAATGGCATCAGCCGAATGTTATCAAATAAATGTGTGCCTAATTAATAGGATAAATCACTTTTACTTCATGCTGCTCACAATTGAAAGTCATTTGCATACACAAACACAATATGTGTGAAAGTGAAGTCCCCCACCTCCCCCTCTCTCTCCTTCTATTAAACACAACCCGTTGTCAGTTATTCATGCGTGTTCAGCATTTGGTGAGTGGGTATTCGAACGTATAAGTGAATGGTGCTTATGTATTGCTCTTGTTCTCATCATGTAAACTTGATAAATATTAATTGTTTGCCTGAATCCAGAGACAATTTGAGGTCAGCAACAAGCTTATGCATGCTTAAATAGTTTCATTGTGTGTGTATATGTGTGTGTGTGTGTGTGTGTGTGAAATGATGTCCATTAATTCGATTCGATAATGGGCCCAAATTAAGTACGTAGCAAACGCATGCTTGACAATTTAAATTTAAATATCAGCAGCTGGAATGCGTAATTACCAAAATGTGCCCAGCCCAATAAAATGATTTATTAAGTTTGGTACACAAGTACAATATTATTTCGACACAATGTTGACAAATTTTGTTTATAGGCAATTTGTTGCCTGATCTTTTGACATTTATGATTATTTTTCATTTTAATTTTCATGCACTATTCATTCTGGGTGGGTTTTAACAACTTGTTTGCTTATCGTTGCACAAGGTATAAATTAAATCTGACGAATCCGGCCATCAGCAGTACATCGAATAGTGATTAAACTCGGCATAGGCTTGATTACCACTCATATATACATCTACAAATAAGTATACATATATGTATGGAAGTTGATGTTTTGCTCCTAGTTTGTTGTTCGCCTCACACAATTTTGTAGACGACCACAAAACTGTGTGGCTTCCAGCTTGAGTCCTCCTTTTGTCAACGGGGGGTGATTGTGGGGCATGTCGATGGGCTGTGCACAGGTGTGGTTGACAATAAGGCGCCACCCAGGAACGCCTACCCACAATTTGTAATTGCAAGTGCAGTCTGCAGATTTGCAGACCTGCCGCTCAGCACGTGACGTGGTTTGGGCCGCTTTCTCGGGGGGTTAACGGGGTCTCGTATTACCAATGATTGCAGCTGGTAGATGAAGTGTCTGCGGTTGCTTAAAGTTACCTCAGTGGTAAGCAGGTAAATTAGACATGGTATAGTTTTGGTATGCCTACAATAGACTTATTTAATTATATATATTTAGTTATATATATTATAATTGTTTACCTAAGTAAGAAAATCATTTTTTAATCGATATAATTATTCTTTTTGCTTTTTCAGTATTCTAGTCCAAAATGCGTTGTATTCTGTCCATTGTTTGGCTGGTTTTGCCGTGTTTCGTTCCGGTTCTGGGATCTCTCGAATTTATGGGCCAGGGCATTAAAGGTGAGTATAAAGCACAAGAAAGTTGATAAAATCGTTGCATGCTTGTAGGCTGATGTTAATAATGCAACGACCGTGCTCTTAGCACTGCATACTTTTAGGTTTGCTAGTGTAATTATATCTTAAGCATCATTTTATTGTACAATATTTCATATTCCTCGCAGATGCACTGGGTGAATATATGCTGACGGACATAATGACCGAAGCGAACACAGGCATTGAGTTTGAGGACGGTGATGATGGTTTTCCGGTCTACAAGTTTCTGTCGACAGCCGATGTGAAATCGCCGTATCAAATGTTGCTGCCTGAGAAACTGTACGACTTCGCGATATTGATCAGGTATCGCCAGGGCTCCCTCAAGGGTGGTTATATATTCAGCGTGGTGAATCCACTGGACACTGTGGTGCAACTGGGCGTGCATCTCTCCCCGGTGGTGAAGAACACTTACAATGTGACACTGGTCTACGCACTGCCTGATAACAATCCGGGCCGTAAGCTGGCCAGCTTTGCTGTTGACTATGTACCGGACAAATGGAACTTGATTGTATTCCAGGTGTACAACGACAAGGTGGTCTTCTACTACGACTGCAAGATGCGCAACACGACGGCAGTGGTGCGAGATCCCTTTGCACTCGCCTTTGAGTCCGCATCCACTTTGTACATTGGCCAGGCTGGCTCCATAATCGGTGGCCATTTTGAGGTGAGTCCAAACGGCGCCCAATTCTTTCGTCTACTAATAATTATTGTAACAGATTCAAAAGGGCAGCACACATGTTCATCTATTACTGTTAGACAATTTATTATCGGGGTATTTTTAAAAAGGCGGCACATCAAAAGCATAAAAAAAAACCATCTGCTGCACTTAAATTTGTACTCGAATTCTTGTGCAATGCTGTTAATGTAAAAGTACTCGTAAAAGTACTCAGCAAGTGCCTGCTTGAACCTGTGTTGAAATAGCTTTTAGCTAGAGCTTTTCAACACACCTAGGTAATTTCAACACGGCGCCACTTTGACGCGAAGCGGGCATTTTTCGCAGCTCACATTGCGTTTCACTCAGTGCTCGCTGTTTCGCTCAACAGAACTCATACGCAGATTTCACTCAAGGCTCTCTCTCATTTTTTCACTCTCTCTTTGTGTCTGTGCTTCATTCAGCGCTCGTTGAGGACGAAGTGCTTTTGTATTGTCTGAGGCACACGAGTTCTGCGTGTGTATGTGTGTTTGTGTGTATCGTCCTTTGGTGTGCGCCATGTTGCTGCTGTGATTTGGCTTACGTTTTGGGCCTGGCCGAGACGAGTGCGTTTACCTTTTCAGTCGCGTTCGGTGCCGCAAACAGTTAACATGTGGGTACGGCTGAGTCGAAGCTGTTGCATTTTATATCCACGGCCACAGACAGAACCACAGCCAGAGTCACGCTGAAATCGCGCTCCAAGCTCGGTTCGCTCGGTCCGAGTCCTGTCTCTCGTACCTCGTCCTCATCCTCGGGTGCAGTTCATCGTTGCCGTTCCGTATGCGTGTGTTGGTGTGTGTGTGAGCCAAAGTCAGGCGTAAATGAAGCCATTGTGCGAGTTTAGCCGCATAAAAGAAACGAAAGTGATTTATTCCTAAATGAAATATGCATTTGTTTGCGTAATATGTCCATGTGAAACCCAAACCCAAAACCAAGTCGAGTCAATTAAAATTCAATTATGCGCTCAAAGATGAAGGCAAGATGGCGCAAACGTTTGAAATTGCGACCGCACACTTAGCTACCAATCATTTCATATTGGTAGTTGTCCAGCAACCAGCAACCAGCAAACACCAACCACCATCAACCATATCAAAGCTGAACATATCACAGCATATCAATGAGCAATATTCGTGCCGGTGATTGTTGTTCTTGTACCACATTGTTGTTCTTGTTGCATATCGCGTGCAGTTAACTAAACAGATTTTCTGCAAAAATTAATAAACGTAATTGTCGAGTATTACCCATGGCTAAGAAAATTGCAAACAAATCCGCAACCAACACGCCTTCTCCAGGCCCAGGTTAATAAAAAAAAAAAAACGAAGACCGTCGCGTAAAACACCAAACAGAGGACAAAAAAAAAAAAAAAAAACAAGGAAAAAGAACGTAAACAAATTTGTGTTTGCACGCTGAGCAAATATTTGCAATTAGTTTGGCAGGCTCGCAGCTGTTGTCCAGTTTGTTGCCGTTGTTCGCCGCCGTCGTCTTCGTCGTCGTTGTTGTTGTTGTTAATATTGTTATATATATAGTTCGTGTCGTTGTTGTGGTGCTCATTGTCCTACGTGTATCCAGTTCGCGTCTATCATATCAAACGTATCAAATTTGAACTGCCATCGTCGTCGTCGTCGCCGGGTTTTGTGTAAAAACTTTCGTGTGGACCAAAACTAGAAACAAAAAAAAAAATAAAGAGAAGAAGGAAATAGTTCAAGTTGAAGATGACAAATTTAAATCGCACTGCCAGCTGCCAACTAGCCAGCGAAAATCTATAGTGTATTTTTTTCAAATGAAAATCAATCAATTGCACAACGCGCCAACAAAATGCATGTGGTGTGAACGCGAAAATTAATTGCGCTCAGCGGGAGCCAGCCCTTAACAATTGCTAGTTGCCGCAACTGTTGAACACAGATACGAATACGGTGCTGTCTTTTTTTCCATTTGTTTGTTTTTTTTGCTACGTCTCTTCGATTAAAAACAAATAAAATACGCTGTCATTTGTAATTACAAATTGGTTCGAGCAAGTGCATTACTTTAACAATGCGAGCATTTAAAAAACAAAAATAAAAATAGTAAATAAATAAAATAAAATAACAATTTGTAATTAAATTATCTGTGATTTTGTCAACATATTCAATATTATCAACATACATATTTATTCGACGTTCATATCGAGTCAGACTCAATTTTAAGGTAAATACATATGCATATATATGTACATATAGAATATATGCTATATGCTATATAATATATGTGGTATATAGTTAGCTCTGATCAGCTAGCATTACCAGTACAATATGGCCGCAATACACACAAATGGTTTGAATGTCGCAGGCTGTTGCCTATCAAATTGAGCATTGGCTACGCATAAATTATGACAAGCCTAGGGGATGGGAATAGGCGGTAGGGGGGGGGGGGGGGTGAAATGAGAGGCAGAAGGATATGTGGAGGCGGCGGCTTCCTGGATGGCTTGAGCCTTATTCGCGTTGGCCCAAATCAAAGGCAAACTCATTATGGCAACGCAATGCTGCAGCAACAACAACCATGAACGAATAACACACACACACACACATACAGTTACACACATCTATCACACACACTCCAATCCATGCATATGCATATTAAAGTAGCTCTGTTCTATTTATGTGTGCGTATGTGAAACGTTGTGTATACGTAGCATTTTTTTGTGCTCGCTCGCAACGCTTTTGTCTTAACCGTTTTGGCCGCTGGGCAAACGAATATATATGCGCTTTATTTATTAAATAAAAGGCCTTTTAAATGTCTGCACAGAAACAAAAGATACTACACTTACTCTGACCTCTGGCATCAGATATATGTATGTGCATCCATATGTAGGACGGACAAAAGAGCGAGTCAATCTATTGATGACATCACGTCCCTCTAGCGCAGGTTAAATATTAAGGACATGACTGAGTAATTCTTCAACGAAACACAACTACTTACACACAGTGAAGCGTCCTCCAATTTTCCACTCGTGACAATATTTGGTTTAATTTTCAGCTTTTGCTGTGCAGTCAGTGCGTGCATTTAATTAAATGGTATTACGTATACGACAGACAATATTAATAACATAGCAATAACAAAAACAACAACTCCAAACTTCAAATAGTTGATGTATATATAATTTTGCAGGTGGGTGGTGGGTGCTGTGGCAGATTACTTTAGTTCGTGTTGAAGACACGCAGCAAGCATGAATAGTCATGAATTTCGTAGTTGAATATTGCGTGGCACCAACTGTGTGTATTTACATATGCATATTTATAAATATATATATGTATATATATGTATGTGTGTGTGTGTGTGTGTGTGTAAATGATGTACATTCGAATATCACAATTTGATTATGTATTTTGTTGCTGCTGCTGTTATTGCTGTTGTTAACAACGTTGGCTTACATGTCTGCCCGCAAAATGAGCTTTATTTTGCAGTAATATGTAATTTTGATTTGCAAATTTATCAATTTAGCATCATAATACAATATTTTGACCCATTATGTTGACACAATTTAAAATCCAATTTAAAATGTTTATTTACATGTCCCAGCCAAATTGTTATCAGCCAACACCAACCAAATAAATTATTTTCTGTGTTTGCCACGATTGTGTAATGGAATTAGATTTTACTAAGCTATTGTCTACTATAAATACTACTTTAATATATGCAATTTTACTTATTTTAAATATTAAAATGCAACTCAAATTCGCTGTCATCTTCAATTCAATTCAAGTGTGATTTGTGCTGATTGCAATTTTCCAAATGACTTGAGCAAGTTTTTAATATTAATTCCGTCCATTTACAATTTACATTTTCTCTTTTGATTTATTGCTATCTTTACCGTCAAAGCCTTCAACAAGAATTTAAGGAATTTAAAGAATTTTAAACTAATCAAGATATATTCTGGTTTTGAAAGTTTCATTTTATTAATTATACATTTTTTAATTAAAATAGCTTGTTCAGCTCTTAAACACACACACACACATATATATATATATATATATGTACTAATTCATGCTTTGTTGCCATTTACTCTTAATCAAAGTTTAGTGAAATATATAGATTTTTTGTTATATAAAGTAGTCCTTCTGCTTATGTTGCATAGATATGCGAGCATGATGAAGATACTTAAACGGTCATTTGATATGCATTAATATATCTTTTATTGCTGATAAGAATGCAGCTCGTTAAATTGAAATACGATTCGGGTTTTATGAGCAGCTGTGCGTTTTGTAAGCTATGCAAAAAGTACATAGCAGAAAAAATGGAAGCAACAAACAAAAAAAAAAAACAAAATGTGCTCAAGCCAATCCGAAGGTCAGTCAAGAAACTATTTTATGATTTTATAGCTGAGTCGATTGGGGTCTTTAAGCATGGGAACTAGCAGCCCAAAACCAGCCACCAATAAAGATAAATTATGCAAGCGTTGGACTTTAATTATACCACCAGTGAAGCGAATAACGCCACAAAACGCCCACTTGTTATATATAGGGTAATGCGCTCGACTAGTTGGCTTCTTATTAATTTAACCAGCTCTTTATGTACACGCTGGAACGACCATACACACACAACACACACATACAAGCACACACATACAAGCACACACATACGCGCACAGAGAGATTGTCGCATTCAGTCATATGTAAATTGGGGTTTTGGGCCAATTGTCAGACGGGAGCCAAAGGAGCTGCTATCGATCAAACTTGGGCAACTCTCAGTGAGAGTTAATATGGGAGGATGAGCAGGGGGGGGGGGGGGAGGGTCTTTTAACATTCCTTCTGGTGACATTTTATTGTGCTTGCTTCTTATTAGGGATGCATGTGTGACACATGTTTGGACCCCATCCCCTTAACCTTCTGCTGAGTTAGAACACATCAGTTAGTCATTGTTACTTGTGCTGTTTGAATCTGAATCTGACACACAAAAGCATGCCAAATCAAATTATCTAAAGCGGCATTTTGCGTGTGTAAGTGTGTGTGTGTGTGTGTGTGCATGTGTGTGTGCGCTGCTTATTAAAAATAACATGTCAAAATGTAGAAAAGAAAAAACCGCACAGCGGATGAGTAGATATAAAATATACACACTCATTTGTGTGTGTTTGTGTGTGTGTGTGAGTGAGTTAGGTTAGCCTTTTTAAACATGTCGCCCCATTATCTTCATTAGGCGCTAACGTTTTGGGCAACGAACCAAAACAAAAAGGGTCCTCTGTCACTTATATCCTACTGAGCAGAATTATTATTATTATTTTTGGTTACATTTAGCATTCAACGGCTTACATTTTGGTTACCATGACAACTTCAAAAGTCATTACTCATTTTGGCGTACTTAATTTGCAAGAAGATATGAAATTTCTTATCGTCTACATTGCCCCCGCGGCCAATCGTATTTTTTTCGCTCTTATTATATTTTTTTGGGATGTGGCACAAGTTTGCCCCTTTTCCACAAGGCAACCAAAAAAAAAAAAATAAACAAAATAAATAAAAACGCAGTCCAAGTAGGTAATTTCATTAGGAAACTTGAGCTGTGTCAAACTTTAAGCTTAAACTGCTGCGCCAGTTCCTGCTCCCGTTCCTTGCTTGCAACCATAGAATTTTAATGCTGCGTGAAGAGAGCGCCACCAAGGCGGCAAAGGCAAAGGCAGTGCCAACACCAAAGGCAGTTCGAGTCCTGGGCGCATAAAAAAGTTTCCTTTTGGCTTTACTCTTTTCATTTTTTAGGGCACACAAAAAAGTTTGTTTTACACCACTGACTCAATAACTGGCTGCCATTTCAGAGTGGTTGTGTTTGTGTTGGTGTGTGCAGGTGTGGGTGTGTGTGTGGGTGTGTGTGTGTGTAGCTGTCGGGTGTCAGGTGAGCGCGACTGTTTGGTTGGTCTGCTGGTAGACAGACACGATTATCGTAATTATGCGCCGACTGTAGCATACTTTTGAGAGCGCAGAGGAGCCTCTCGCTTAACTGCTCGCTGGATGCGTTTGTATTTGTGTTTATGTGTGTGTGTGTGTGTGTGTGTGTGTGTGTGTGTATGTGTGTGTTATAAAGGATACTTTTGTGTATGGCTGTGTGTGTGTTTGTGTGCTGTGCGGCAACTTTTACCGCAATTATGTAGGTTGAAAAGTTGGCGCTCGTTTTTTATATCATTTTTGGGCATGCTCGCTCAAGGACACGCAGCAAGCAACAGCATAACAGCCACCGACACAGTCGCCCGGTCACCCATCCACCAACCAAACCCACCACCACCCACCGCAGGCATGCGGCTTATGCCTTTATACGCTCTAAATAAAAGAGCCAAGACATCTCTAGCATGTGGCCAAAATCTAGGCAACGCATTTTCCGTTTAAACTCTTACGCCATTGCCATGACGTGGCTATAATTCAATATTTTCGCAAATAAACTTGTTGGCAGCTTAACTTTTCATAAAGTTTTTTCTTTTTTTCATTTTCGTCTTCTTATTTTTTTTTTTCTTTTCTTCTGTTGTGTTTGCTTTTATTTTTGAAACGCCCCTTTGCTGTGGCACAAATCGGTGAGAAAATGCTGACAGCAAAGCAAAGGCTGGGCAAAAGAGAGAAGCGAACAAAATTAAATAAAACGTGTTACGTTTGTTGCCTGAGTTAAGGCCGATATGGGCATTTTGAGAGGAGCGTGTGGCACACAAAACGCTGGGCAAGGTTAATACGTGCCACAAAAGCCATTAGGCAGCCTTCAGTGGCGCCACAGGCAGACACAGCAGCAACAGCAGACGCAGCAGCCGAAGCAGCAGTAGCCCAGGGGTCAAATACATTCAAGCCACAAACAAAATCATTCAAACCATTTGTGTGTGCGTTGGTCCTCAAGCCTAACAGCCACATCCAATCAATATACCAATTCATACATCTTTTAATTCCAGGGAAATTTGTATGTGTGTGTGTGTGATTGAGTGTTACCAGAGTTGATTGCTTGTGCTTAAATAGTGTGAAAAGTGTTTTGGCGCTGTGTGTGTGTGAAAAATTAAAAAAATGGCAATGGTCATCTCAACGCGCGCGAAACTCGTGATTACCGCGCTAATACTCTTCTTCCTGCTCGGCATCGTGCTTGTGACGGGCTCGACAAAGGGTTGGTTCAACCCCAATCGTTTCAACGGCGAGCGTGTGGCAGCCAGGATTCAGGTAACTAAACTACACCCAAAACCCACGCAACAAGTTTTGCCTCAGCTGGATCCATTTTTTTTTTAAATTAAATTTTATTTTGTTTTAATACTTGTTAATAAATTATAATTCCGAGTATCCTAAAGCAAAACATGTGCGGCTGCAACGACTTCATGAGCTTTTCAGTTCTAGCTCTAATTTATAGTCATAGTCATAGGGTTAGCTGCTAAACTGTGTAATTTGTAATATGTAATGTGTAATTTGTAATTTGTAATGAACATGCTTTATTTCCTGCTACCTACCACTTTAAATGCAAACGTAAACACACTGAGGGGCGGGAGGTGTGGTTCGCGGCTTATGCGACACCAACACGCACTCAAAACTTCACACACACAGAGAGAGAGAGAGAGAGAGAGAGAGGCAGGAGAGACCAGTTAAGACTTGGTTTTTAAATGTATTCGCAGTTAGAGCGCTCAGCAAATACAAAATGAAATACAATGAATTTCTGCACTACACGAAAGCAAATAAAGTTTATTGTGACAAATGTTTCATGACAGCCAACCATTTTCCTGCTGTCCTCATGTGTCATATGTGTGTGTGTGTGTGTGTGCGTGTGTTTTAGGTTATGTGGTTTAGCTTGAACAGGTGAGTTAATGCTATGTCAGTGTGTGTGTGTGTGTGAGTGTGTGAATGAAATGTATAAATTAAAAAGCAACCATTATAATTATCAAAAAACATTAGAGGCGCTTATCGTTCTCTGCCCTGTGCTCAAGACAAATTGAGCAAAACTGACAACGGTTCAGCACAAAAAAAAAAAAACTCTGAACTTCGCAGTGCCAACTGCAAGGTACACTGTCCCAAAAAAAAGCTCATAAAACTTGCATAATGGGCTATAAATATTGTTAGCTAATTGTTTTACACTACGCTGAAAATTATTTACTTTTATTTTTCTTTTACAAAGCTTGGAAAGTAAAAAAATAAAACTTAAATTGTTTCTTTTACAATGTGCAATATACCTTTTGTAATATATTTTATTTTAATTGAAACATAATAAATCTAAATGGAATTTTACAAACTTCTTATCCAAAAAAATCACATTTGCTGACTATATCAATTAAATTGGAAGTGAAATGGATTTCTTATGTATACCATAGCTATAAAACAACACACATAAAAATAACGAAGCTCGTTTGGTTTAATAGTGTTGAAAAGAATCCGAGCTAACCAAAAGTACTCATTAGGCCTCTGGGAACAGAGCATGGTCGACATGTAAATGTGTTCGGGTTAAGTTTTGTGCACGGGGCGAATGCGTAATATAACCTTTCAACTGTTTTGCGGGATCTGATTAGTATCTGTGTCTCCTTTTATGTGTGGAGTGTGTACGGATTAACAGGTGGGCCAAAGTAACATACAAAAGCTCACTCAAGTGGTATTTTAATGGCCTCACAACGGTGCGTAATGTGAGTGTATGTGTGTGTGTACGTGTCTGTGTATGTGTGTGTGTGTGTGTGTGTGTAGGCCAAATTTAACCCAATCATATGCAAAATTTGATACTCCAGCAGATTTTGCAGCGCAAGGGTGCAATTAAAATTGAAAATTATATGCATAAAAGTCTGAGAACAAAACTTGATATTTCTGTGACTTGAGTAACCCCAACGCATATCTCTTTCAATTCGAATTTAGTTGAAAATTAAAGCATAAGCGTTGAGATATGCGAGAAAAGATATGTTGTTTGCCATGTTTGCATGCACAATATTTAATAGTATGCTCTACTTTGGAATGGACACCTCCCATTAACGACACCATTTGTGGCAGGTAACAAGGATTGGAATCAACGCCGTCGCCTCGTCTGCTAATACCTGCATAATTGTTGTGCTAATTCTCGGCCATCACGCCCCGTTAATGTTTCTATTGACACCCAAAATGGAAGCGGGTGCGCTTGTCACAGACCGTTCATTTAGGTAGTTACAGTGAACTACAACTGGCAGAGTGTGTGTGGAGAGTGCTTTGACATTGTTTACGCTTATTTATTTGCTTGGCTCGCCTTCAGCTGCCAGCAACGTCGTCTGCATAGTGATTAAACTAATTTAATGCAGCCACAGACCACAAACAGCGTCAACAACAACAGCAGCAACACCAACCAGGGTGGCAATAAAAAACCATTTAAAACATTCAAAGTGTCGCATGAGAAAGGACATCCAAATCGTTGCCGTAAACGGGCTGACTTCGATAAACCTACCTTTTTGCCCATGCTAACGACTCGATCCGGTTTTAGCCAAGTTAAGCAAAATATAAAAAAAGGAACGTAGAAAAACGAAACAAAGTTTAGCAATAAAAATCTAAATAAAAGCCGGAGTACTGCCAGCGTCACGGCGCGGCTGCTAATAAAGTCATTTCTGCATGCTGTCGCCCGTCCGTGCCCCTTGACCCCACCCCGCCTCCCTACAACGTGCCCCCAATTGGCACGCTAACAGCAAGTTCATTAGTAGCAGCTAACATTACAAAAGCTTCAGCGTGTAGTTGCTGTTGTTATTGTTATTGTTGCCCCTAGTTTTTCGCACACAGCCGCTGTTAATTATGAGTGAAACTCGAGGCGAACGCGCCGCGAAGCGTCTGCACGGCAAGCTGGAAACTTGGGGATGGCAGACAGCGTGCCAGAATGGGGCATGAAAATAGGTGGTGGTTGCTAACGTACTGCGTCTCCTACCGGTAATTTATAAAAGTTACACGTAGATTGACAGCCAATTTGTTATTGTATTATATTGAGGTGGTTATTTGGACGCCTCAACTGAATCTATTCACTGAGTGTAAATGTTGAAACCTGTGTTAATATGTCTGCTGGTCTGTGTTGCTCTTTGTTGGTGTGTGTATTGGTGTGTGGTGGTGTGTGTGTTATATGGTCTGTGGTTTAGCCGTGTGGTTGGATACAACCACTGTTACGCTGTTACTGTTACAGTAAAGCAACAAACAGCAAGAACATCACCGTTGCGTATTAATTAGTGTCCAATTAACTAAAAGCGAATTTTATCCGAAAGCCAATTATTTTAAATGTATTTAATGTGGCCTATTGAATTAGACTTGGGGCCGCCTGATAAAATCACTTCAACTCTTATACACCAGCCTGTGATCCGATGCAGGTGTTGCACATTTTGTTGGACATGACCCATTCTGTTGGTTATTGAATCTAATTGCTCTTGGGAGCATGCCACAATTCTTACGCATGTGAGTAGAACAAAGCTGTATAGTCTCATCCCCTGTTTTGTTATGCCCATATCCAAGGAGGTGCGTGTTTCACAAACTGGACACTGTCACGCAACTCCTGAATGTGCTTCAGTTACTTTATGCCAGGAACATGACCATAAACCATGCAGAACTGCAAGCGGATATGGCTGCAACTATGAAAACATATTCAAATTAAAACAGAAATGTTGCTTGCAAAGTCAAAAGTAATATAAATAAATCAAATTTTTAAGTTAAAATCTAATAATAATAAATCTGTTTCGGTTTTTCTTATTAGACATTTTTATAGAGATTTTGATATTTATGACAATAAAATTTGTTAAACTATGTTTTCACCTGAAAATTTTCTAAAATGTGTTGAATAATTTTTGTGCTTTACCGCAGAGTATCTCAAAGTCGACCACGCTTAAGTAGGTCACATTTATTTTTAAAACAATTTATTTTTATATCTATTGCTACGTTTGTTGTTGATTTTACAATGAAATATTTTTTCAGCACGTTCTTAAGACTGATATATTTCGATACCTTATCGATTTGCGGTGTTTGTTAGCAGAAAATTCTATTCTTACAAATTGAACTTTACACCGCAATGCGGAGGGGTAAATAAAAAGTAACGTCATGGTGATAAGTAGCATCCTGTGCTGTGGGGTTTCTAACAAAGTATGCGAGCATTTTAAATGTAACGTTGCTATATTAGTACGTTACGCAATCTACCTGCTACCTGTTACCTGTTCCCTGCTCCCAGCTCACTCTCTTATTTAACTGGCACACAGACAGACTATATAGAAACTCTCGGCTCTCGGCTCTCGGCTGAGCAATAAAAAACTCAAGAAAATACATTCCATTTAGATTTGCAAACGGCATTCGCTAGTCATATATTTATGAATGTCTATATGTGGAAGTCGCAACTCGCCGACTACTCTCACAGCTGGCAATAAATAATCAGAGTATCAAAATAACAAGGGGAATGGCAAAGTAAAGAGTTGGCCCCAGAAGTAAACAGAAGCCACAAAGTAACTTTGGCATGTTGTAAGTAGCAAGTAGCAAGTAGCAAGTGGAAAACAGCAAGTAGCAAGTAGCTGGAGCCAATCTTCAACATTCCAACTCGTGCGCACACATATTTGTGACTAAGCATACGAAAAACTATCTTCCATTATGCTTATGATAATATTTTATTAAAGCAATGGCAATGGCAATGGCATTGTCAATGGCAATTGGTAGTGAATAAGTTAGACCCTTCAACATACACCTACCTACTATCTGAACCAAGTCGACACGCCCCTCCAACCATTCATCCATTATATATTTATTGTGATACGAGCGAACCAACTTGACGTGCCTGCCCCTATCTGCACCCTCTCCCCTTAATTCTACCTCTACCTCTACCCTTGGCTGACATGCCTCGCGGTCACAGCGGCTGTTGCCAGCCCCATTGGAACCCCACTTGATGTCGTAGATACCACAACTGTCGCACAAGAAGATGCCCTGACTTCTGTCGCCTTTGATAGTGATAGGCACAAACAAAGTTCTTGTCAGTTGTTCGAACTAAACTTGTTGCATTGACTGGCCAACTTTGAGCGCAAGTTGCGTTGTCGATTTGCCGCACACAATGAGCTGCATGTCACAGATAAAACGCTGACGGTTGCAACTGAACTTTAGGGCTGCTGACTTCATTGGTTATTTTTGCAAATTGGATTGAGCCCCAAGCAGTGGCAAGCAGCTACCACGCACATTTGCAACTAGTTGGGAAAGCTGGCCATAAAATAAACAGCATTGATTTGCGCTCACAAATACGAACGGGACTTGTCGGCAACTGCAAGTAGTTTTTCTACTATCAGCTACTTGTGTTTATTTCGGAGAATGACTGCAAGTGCGACTTGCTATCAACCCCAAAAGTTAAGCTCAGCCAACCATAGAACCCATTTGTTTATTATGAATATACAGACAGATAGGGGGATACACTTAAAAAAAAAAAGATGACTTCTAATTTACAAAATCAAAAGAGGGTATATTAACACGTAAATTTTTAAAACTCACGACTTTTCATTCTAGCGTTAAATACGTTTGAAGAGCACACATATTTTTTCGCTGAGTGTAGGAAGCGGCGGCTGTGCTAGATGTGTGCTTTGGTGCAGTCCACAAAAAACCTTAAACTGATGACACACTTCACGTGGAGGTTTTCGCCCGTGGCTCTTTTGGCTCCTCTCCTGCTGCCGTTTCAGAGCTGCATTTCCGCCTGACTGGCGCTGGTGCTCGAAAGCAACTGGCTGCCTGGCAAAAGCGAAGAGTGTTGAGCAGAATATATATCAGAAGTGTGTCACTGAGGCGGGCGGCACAGCTTTAGCCATGTTGTACTTAACGTTTTAAAACTGTGCCCTGTACATGGCACACTATATTGAGTTTGAAGTATAAAAAGCTTTTCTGGATATTCCCAATACACCAAGGGGTTGGAATTTTTATTACAGCCCAGTGAAATGAAGCCCTCAATGGGCCAGCGTGTATGTGTTGGTATGTGTTAGCCGTGTAAAATGGACAGGACAAAGGAACTGTTTTTTCTAGACATGATGGCTTTTTCCTAAACGGATATTGCGTTAGGTGAAGCGATGACAGCAGCAACCGCAGCATCCTTATCATTTAAATCCCATTTGACTTCGAATAAAGCGCAAAAGTCCTCAATCACACTCTTCAAACTAGTCACGCGCATGTGTAGTTTGGTGAAGATGTTCTCATCGATCATTTTGAGGAGTATGCGATCCTCGATGTCCTTAGTGTATGAGGCTTTCGCCCATAACATATTGCGTTGGTCGAACTGTTTATTGCAGTAACAATTGCAGCACTTGGCATACGCAATAAAATCCTCAATGATGCTCTGCGCCCGATGGTAGCGGTCCAATTGTAGCTGCTTGTCATTTGATTGATTCGATTCGGCATTGCAATAAACGTTTACAAAGTCCTGGTACTTGGCCGCTATTGCTTGCAGATCTTCACTCATGCCTTTGAGAACGTTCTGGGCGAGAAAAATGAAATCCTGCAAAGTAAAAACTTACAATATTATTTAACCAAATGAATCAGTGAACACATATAACTCACACTCATTTCAGTCATGTAGTGCATTGGTGAATAGACGCTGTAATCTGGCCACCAATCTACCCCGGCCTCAATGTCATCCGTATTCCGGATTTCGGAAACCATGCATGTCGTGACTATTTTCTGCAGCATTTCAATACGTGGCTGCATTAGTTCTCCGATGAGGTTGCGCAGCTCGGCATTAACGTGTAACGGGACTAGCTTCGTAACGCTCTCTTTGGTCTGTGTACATTGGGTTGTAGTCGCAGACATGCTAAGGCAAACACAGAAAATAATATTGCAATTTATATGAAATTGGAATCTAGTCAGACGAGTCGACAGATTTGAAGTAAATTGTTGTTCGACTTTGGAATATCAGAGTTTGACTTTTGGCTAATGGGTAACTTTAAAAGAAAACAATCCAAAATCTTTCGACTGTATGATTGCTTATACGCAGCATTGCCCGAGTATATTTGAATTCAACAGACGCACAGGATTCTAATACATGGATAACGTGTTGGTTTATGCAAAATGCAATGTAAAGTGTGCGCTTTGTGCTTATGTATGTGTATATATATATATATCTATATATATGTGTGTGTGTGTTAGTGAGCGTGTGTGTATGTGTGTATCTGTGTCTGTGCTTTGCTTGCTTTAAACTAATTGTTGCTGCCGCTTTCACCAAATGCTCGACGCCATTGTTGCAGTTCCGTTTCTCCAACTAGTTTTTTTTGTTGTTTTTTTTTGACTAGCGTAATCCTCCTACCGAGTCTTCTATAACGCGCCTGTGTGTGTGTGTGTGTGTCTATGTGTGCATTGTTTGTGTTTCAGCCACAAAAAAAAACAAAAGAAAATGGAAAAAACCTGCAGCTTGTTGGGATGAACACAGATGCACAGGCAGAGATGTAGAGAGGCAGAGCAGTTGGTGACAGTTCTGTCAGGCTGTCGGGCTGGTCGAGCCGCAGTGGGGCAGTGGTGGAGCAGCTGTTTGTGGCGGAAGAGGGGATGAGAGGAAGATGGGGGGGGGGGGGGTAGGGTGCCGCAAGCAAATATGTTGGCGTAACAACTTTCGAGATTTGTGTCAGCTCGTTTGAGAATTAGTCGTAGGTTTTAGCAAAATTAAAAATATCTGTCACTTTTGTGAGGTTGGCATTTGCCGTTTCATTGTTCTGCCTTTGCGTCTGCTGCCACAATTATGTATATAGGCACTCACACATACACACATAGCACCACACACACACAAACACATCGCATTCCAGATAAGATGTGAGTTGAGCTTTTGGTTTCTGAGAGGTATCTTAAATTATTTATGCGCTGCAAAATGTGCAAAGTAATTTATTCAGATTATATGCAAAAAACACATGGCAAGTAAAAAGGCAACTTCAAATAAAACGAAGATGAAGCCCTTTTCAAACGGCCGTCAAGTGTCCAAAGTCAAGTGTAGAAAATTAAGCTCTGCACCTGCCGGATGCTGCTTAATGGCGCTTCTTCTTCCACAACTTGGCCGTTAAATTTTATGTTGCTATAATTTTGCTTTAAATCGCAATACACACACACACACACACACACACACACCCATACTAAAATGGGGGCGGCATCGTGGCTCACGCACTTAAACGGAAATAAAATAAAATTACAAAAAGTGGGTAACTTTTTGACGCAGCGATTGTTATCCTTGCCACTGCTACTGCTCCGGCTGCAGCTCCTGACAGTAAGTGATTTAGAAACTATGCCAATGCTGCCACAGTTACCTGTCCTGGTATCGGGGAAGGAGACGTGAGGGGCTGAGGAAGTGGCACTTGTTTGCCAAGTCGCTGGCAGCCATAAAGGTGAATTTAAATTTGGTATTTTTCGCCCCGTCTCGCTTTCATTTCTGTCATTGAAATTTGCAATTGAAATTGAAATTGAAATGGAAGTACTACTACTGCAGCCCTTGACTTGTAAATAAACGTTTAAAAAGCAATGTCATTATGAAATATTAATAGAAATATAACTACTAAAATTCGGTTGCACGTCCATCCTTTCAGTTTCATAAGCCATCTCAGGGCTAAATTATTCGCACACTCCGTCATCGGTATTAAGCGTTCCACAGATCTTTGCGTGAATATGCTAAATACGTCAGAATTCCGTTTACATATTTAATGCGCGCTAACTGGCTTAATCAGCATTACAAAGTAATTAGACTTAATTCCTTTGTACTTGAACGCGTGTCGTGTACCTGTCGCTTCCCTCAACCCCCCCTCCTCCTCCTCCATACTTCACATCACTTACACCTGCCAGTTGGTACACGGCATTTTTGTGCCACAAAAGCGCGACGATGACGCTCAGAATATTTGTAAACTGTTGCGTGGCAATTTGCATGGTTAATTATCTATTAACCTGCGCATATCTTTTGTACAAACGGATGGATTGGGGGGGGGGTAAGACTGGTGCCTGCTGCCTGCTTTTGCCACTTACTCGTAATGCCAGGCTATCAGATATAAATACAAAAACACACACACAAACACACAGAGAGAGAGAGAGAGCGAGGCAAACAAGACAAAAATGGATGTATATCCGTTTCCGCCTGTTGTGTCATTGTCGCTTTCGCTATCGTTGTCTCTTTCGCTATCGTTGTCTCTTTCACTGTTCTTATGTAAGTTTAAGGCACACCGCACAGACATAAACAATAACAAGCGGAATAAGGAAGGAGGGGCAGGCAGAGGAGGTGCAACAGCAAAGCGCTTATAAAAACAAGTTATGCTAATCTTAATGCGACGCCATTTTCAGTTTACGTTTTAAAGCAGTTCTTTGTTCTTGCTGCTTTCTGCTGCTGCTGATGCTGATGCTGCACGCCGTAAAATATTCTTATTAAATATTTGTGCTTAATTAAAATTTCATTTTAACTACGTAACACAGCTGCCTGTCCGCCTACCTGTCTGTCTGCCTGCAACTGGCAACATTCAGCTGACAGCTGACAAAGTGAGGTCGAGTTTGGGCTTTCAACATATCACTTATGACTGTTTAAGCAAAACAGTAGTTTTATTATTATTGTTACGCTTGAAAGCTATCATAACAAAAAAAATAATATAAATATAACATTGACTACAAAAGCCGACGGCTAACAATTGAGTTATTGTATGAAAATGCTTAAAGAAAGATAACGTAAGCATAATCGTAATGGAAAGCTGCTTTCGTATAAATTCTTAACTTTGCTACATTTTTTCCTGCAAAGAAAAGTGATTTAAAACTTAGCTCGGTGAGCATAAAAAAAAAAACAATAAAAAAAATAAGCACATTAGCAACCCTTATTGCTTGTCGTATTTCGGACATATCGCAAGGCGACCCCATTTCTGAGAAGCAGTATTTAAATATAGATTTTTGCCTATCAGATTTTTGGAAAATTTCTCCAACATTTTGCTTGAGTTTGTGTGACAAACAAACAAATACGTGAGTTGCCCACCTAATTGAACCATTTGGTCGTACGAGGGATACTTATAATCAATTTGAACCCTTTTCGTTTAATTTTTAAGGGGTCCGGAATCGTCTCCAATCGATCTACATTATTGACACATTTTTGACAAATTGCCAGCCTGCATGGATTCCGTTTGCGGTCAATATCCTTTTTTGTGTTTTTGTTTTTATATCAAAAACGTGATTGGCATTGTAGAATGAAGCGAAACGTAGCGCACTACTGACAAAAGGTTGAGCATACCTTTCGTCCTGTTGAAGGAGGTCAACGCTATGAGTTTTATTTGTTTGTTTTACTCTCAGTGCGAACCCTTGTCAAGTGCAACCCACTTCACCCCCGCAATGCCGACGTGCATGTCTCACTGCTCTCTTGGCCTGTCCTTGCTCCGCTTTAGCACTTCCACTCACACTGCTGCCCTTAATTATGTGTGCTGCGGCCCAAGACAAAATCAAATGCACACGCCACTCGCACGCCCAGGGAACAGAGGCTTTCACTCTCGGCCTAAGTCCTAGCCCCAGTTAATTGCTCATGGCGCCACTTGACCGAGCTGCTGCTGCAGTTTAGTCGCCTGACAGCCTCAAACAAACAGCCTCACCTACGACATAATGGGGTGGACAGACAGAAAAGATTTTATTTCTGGTCGCCTCTCTGGGTCCACTTTTCATTATTTAAAGAGACTCAGCGACCATTGTCTGTGCTTGACCCTCTCTCTCTCTCCCATTCTCTGTATTGCTATCTTTCCAGTATTGCTTGCTTATTTATTTGAGCACGCCTTTTCGTTGGTGACCATGGTCCCACATCTTTGTATGCCTCGTTGCGCCGTTGTCGGATCCAATCTTCTAAAGAGGTTCCTTTGATGTTCCCCAATCAGCAGTTCATCGCTTTTCTGAATCATGTACTCGTGTACTCGTGTCCTACTCTACAGGGCCTCTTCAAAACGGTTCAAATTGCGAGTACTTGTGAACCCGTTGTGGATGTTCCCTTTGTCTTGGCAGTCGTGGCGCTCTTATGCCTTGTTGTTGACTTTGAATCTTATTTCGAGGCGACACCTGATATACTGAAATCCTGGCAAATTATTCGCTTAAAGACCGTGCCGCTTTCAGCGACGTATTCGGCAATTTCTTAGTATTCCATTATTACCATATTTTTCAATAATTAAAGCGCAAAACTTTGAACTGTTTACGTTTTGAATGAGTTTTTGAAGAAACACATGAACGTTCTGCTTGGTTGGTTTTATAAAGTGAAGGATTAATAATGTTTCTTGGAATTAATACGCAGATCGTGATGAACGTCAGGAATCACAGACAGCCGGAACAAGGAGCGACGTCTCACGCCCCAAAAATACCCTTTAACCACTTTATTTCCGTTTCCAGTGAATTTCTTTGCGGCTAATTTTGTTGCACGAGCGCACACAGATAAAAACAATGGAATATGTTTATAAAAGAAGAACAGGGCCCACAAACACAGAAGCCGCTTTGTCTGACTCTTGTGTATACTATATACGGATATTTATGAATGTTTCGTGCTTTCGAATTTTGTTGACCCGGCAAATGGCATATACTTCAATTCTAAATAATGCGAAGCATACGAAACAAGTCTCATTTAATCGAGAGATAGAGAGAGAGAGTGATCGACTTGGAAATATGCTCTACGAATAGAACACATGTACTTCTATAAGGACATATTTTCAAACTGATCTACAACATACAAATATAAACAACATAATGTATAAATTATAATTTTAATCATGGCAAAATATAAATTAATTAAAAATCCAATGTTCTCAATATAAATGGGAATATATTGAACAATATATTGAGATCGTTACGTTGTCGAAGATAAAATAGCGCTGTTAACGCTGATCAAAGATATGTGGAATACCCATTAAAAAAAAAAGAAAGCTTTAATGTCCCATTCAGGGGACTGCACAATGGCTAAAAACAACTGCAAGCCAAAGCAGAAGCTCAAAAGGGAATAAAACGGACTGAAAGAGCGGTCTATGCTTCTATGTTTATTGGCAGCAATTTAATGCACTGTTCGTGTGTGATTCGGTGATGTAGTCCCAGCTGTCCTGCTCTTGCTCCTGCTCCTGCTGCTGTTCCTTCTTTACTCGGTTCCAACAAACCCATCTCTACTTTCGCAGCGACTGTTGGGCATATTAAGCCATTCTGAATGCCGCTTGCACGCTTTTAACCCGAAACTCAACGACTCTCGGCGTCTCAGACAAAACTTTTAACATGGGATGCATAAAGGCACCGTGGCCATTACTATCAGTTACAGTCTATGCCAAGCCAACAACAACGACAACAACAACAACAATAATAATAGCTGGTTGACTGCTGCTGCATTGTGCTTGGCTTGGTACTCTGGTGGTATAGCCCTGTGAGTGTTTGCCGCAAGTTGTATTTGAAAGAACTCGAAACTGGGTTTATGGCTGATGTGCATTCAGTTGTCTACCTATCTCGCTCTCTCCTTTGATATCGTTTGAAATCGGTCTCGTTCTGAACCGTTGTCTGTGTGTCAATGCAACAGCATTGCATTGTCCGTGGTCCATTGTCTCCTAGAGGTAGGTCCTTTAATGTCTGCGGTTAGCATTTCTACAGACTACACTGATAAGTGCGCCACCCTTCCATTTCCCCCCTCCATTTACAGGTATAGTGTGTGAGTGTGTGAGTGTGTGTGCACATTGTGTACTTATGTGTAATGGCTGAACCCTTTTCCATTGTCACACGGACTTCCTTTTCTGATGTGAGTGAGAATGTTGGAAAGGAAGGACAGTGCACATTAGTTTGCGTGGGTGGCACATGTGCGACAAGTGATCAGAAGTGGCAAGTGGCAAGTGGCAAGTGCTGTTTTGAAATTAACATCAATAATTAATTTCGATTTGCAGCAATTACAATTGCTATGGAACTGAGAGACAGCCTTGGGCTGCATTTATTAACAGATTTATGTGTGCATTTATTCAAATGATTCACAAATTGATTGATTTATTATACATATTTATTGATACATTAGTTGCCCCAGGATATTCGGGGTTGCAGGCGCCTAATGTGGGCGGGTTTCATGTGTGCTGCTCGCCGATAAATGCTACAATAATTATTATAAACGCATTATTAATATGAATTTGGACATGCGGTCAAGCTTTAGTACAAAACGTATGTATTTCATGTACACAGGGCTATTTAACAAAACTGTATGTTTATTCGAACCCAGACGCTATAACACTTCTATGCGAGTCACAGCCAAAGCCAACGGCAGCAGTGTCAACGGTAAGTCCAACACTGAGCTGTGAGCTCCACATCATTCAAATGGTGGCAATTAAATCGTAATTCTGATGCAGCTGTGATGAATAAATAAATTATTTTAAGCTCAGAAATACATAACATTAAAATATTGAGCAAACATCATCATAAAATTGTTTGTATATAAGTAAGATAATTTGCCCATGAAAAGTTTTGATTTGAATATTGAATATTTGCTTATATATTTGTTTGCCATTTATTGTGTTTTTAACCATTTTTTGTGTTTTAAAAACCAATTTTAATTTTATTATTGATTTTTACCATTAAATTAAAGGATTTTGAGGATGAGACATCTACCGAATTGATCAGCGAAATGCTAGCAGATCCAGAAGAGGTATATTTTTGTAATTTGCTTATACATTTTTATTTCACAATTTATGTTTGTTCCAAAGATGAAATCATTTTGTGGTCTTTTATTTATGATTTATAATTATTGTGTTCAGATTTCCCCACCCGATGAACCAGCTCTTGATCAAAATGACATTACAAATGACAGTTGGTGGGCTCAGGTTTGTTTTTTTTTTTTTAAGAATAAGTAAAATAAGCTAATCTTAAAAATTATTTCGCAATATTGATTAAGTTAAATAATAACCCGACAATCACTCAATTTATAACAGAGTTGATTGTGCAATTGCAGCCGCAGGTTATGCAGAATTAAATAACATGTCAACAACAGCATTTTGCACTTTGCACTTTGCACTTTACACTTTTCACTTTCCGCTTAATGCGTTTTTAATAAACCAACGTCACTTATGTACGTATATAACTTTACCGTTCGCCCACAGGCAAGTGACAATTTCGAGGAAAGTGGATTACAGACCCCCGGACAGACGTCTTTTACGCACGAAAGACGTAAGTACATGTGAAGCTCCGGGCAAGATTGCTGTCCGGGTTTCTAATTAGCCAGCTTGCCTAATGAAATGACTTTTGCTTTACCCAAACTCCAATTTCCTCCAGCAGCATTACGCAACATCAAGGGCGAGAAGGGCGATCGGGGACCCAAGGGCGATAGTATACGTGGCCCGCCGGGACCACCAGGTCCGCCGGGCCCCAAAGGTGAAGCGCCAGCATATCCGCCTTTCATCGAGACACCAAGTGCGGGGGCTGTAAGTATTAAAATCGATCTAGCACTCATTTCCAGACTCTGCAACTGTGCAAACATTGTTAACCGCAATGCAAATGCAGTCGCAACTGTAGTCAAAACTGTAACTCTTTTTTTTTTTGGCGATTTATTAGCAAATACAAATACGAATCTCTACACTCACAGAAAAATTTATTACCCAGAACTCAAAAAATCAAAATTAATTTGAAAACAATCTGTCAAGAAATTTTGGCATGCAAAATTTACAAAAATTATTTACAAATTTTTTTCTGAGTGCTAATTTCGGACAAAATGAGCAATTTTTTGTGCATAAGTATTAAGAGCAAAACGTGTTTGTATTTCAATTGCAGAAATACACTGGCGAATGTACATGTAATGCGTCTGATATCCTGGAGGCCTTCAAGGACAATGAAACGATTCGTGAAACATTGCGCGGTCCGCCCGGTGCGCAGGGCAGGGATGGCAAAACCGGCGCCTCTGGACTTACCGTAAGTACATGCCACTATACTCTATACTCAGCTCATGCAAGGGAGGGGGAGGGCAAAGGGATTTGGATGAAACTGTTGGCAAAAAGGCAATATTTGACATGGATCTAATGCATTTTCAATTTCATTACACACATCGTCTAATCTACAAGAGCGAACAAAAAGAGAAGAAGAGATAGGGCGAACTGTAATAGGAATGCGATGGTTATCGCCAGTCGGTTACACATCTACACTCATATACACACACACACCACACACACACACACACACACATACATGTAGATGTTGATGTACACATCGTATTGAAAACTCGCTGCTCTGTTATCCCATGTCAAACATCATAATTTGCAGTGTGTGTGTGTGCGTGTTTTATGTTGGTGTGCGTGTGCGTGTAACCGGAAACAAGGAAAAACGTTAACGTGCAAAGAGGAAACGAAAATTTCTTTATAAGGCAGGCAACTCAGGCTTAAACACTTATCCACTTTGGGGTGCTACTGGCACTTGTTATATTATCTCATCAGCCGGCAACGTCTTTCACAAGCCATAAGAGTTGTATCTACGGCACAAAGAGATGACTCTCTCTCTCTATATATATATCTGTATTAGGTTGCCGTTTCATTCAATGTGCTTGTGTGCGTGTGTCTGTGTGTGTGTGTGTGTGTGGGTCAAAGGCTAAATCCACAATGCTACAACGAGATGTTGGCCTCAACATCCACTCGACCCGAAAGTGCCTGTCACGTTGCAAAGGCAAAGACTACTTGGTAAGTTTCATGGGGCTAGCCAAAAATATAAAACCTGCAGGCAAATGTACTTAAGCTGTGTAGCACTATCTAGCAAATGCATTTCATTTTGTGTCAACACACACAGAGGCACAGACACACACCGACTCTGTTAAGTATCTCGAAAAACTCTTACTCATTGACAATGTGCTTAGCAACCTGTGGAACGCAGCCTCTCCAGAACATTGCAATATATCAAAAGAAAAGCGGTATGCAAAAGAAATGGCCAAAAATAAAGTAAAGCATTCTGCGGCTAGCAGCAAAACAGCTATGAAAATATGCCTGCCCCAAATTGTATGAGGGCCACAAAAATATACCGCTGCGTTGTGTAGTAGGCTGTGTACTGGCCCCTATATCACAGTCATTGCACACAGCTATTTTCAGACCCCAACCGGCCCGCAATTCAACTTATACGAAATGCTTGAGTAAAATATGGCGAGCTGGTGCGCATACCGGAAATTCCTGCGACAATTTTGCTGCTCTACTGCTAATCCCTTAACTAATCGCAATTAATTTAAAAGACGACGATAAGCAACAGAACATTATAACAACAGCAGCAACAACAACAGCAAACAACAGCAGCAACATCGACAGCAGCAGCAACAACAACTGCTGGGAAATAGCAATGTACAAAGAACAACAGAAACACGAACAATCCAATGGCGAACACAACACGCAAATGGCGCACAGCGTGACCATTTTGCATAAGATTAAGGACATTGGAAGACACATTTTTTGTGTGCTCCACAGCACAACCCAAATACAAAAAGCAGCCTACCAAACCGGATCTGACTCAAACTCAAACCACAAACCTCCAGGGCCTGGGCAGCTGGGGCTGTGTAGATTAATGAGCTCGGTCTAAAACGCAGCGATTATGTAAATCGGCCACAGCCAGTTAAATCCAAAAACAGCCAGCAGACCCCCTAAATAGTTTAGCACACTCTCCAGACTATATATATATATATATATATATTCCCGCTATAGTAGACACAGAATTAGACGCAGACATAGATGTAGATGTAGTCGTATTTCAATATAAACGCCCACTTATGTGATTTATTTCTTGGTTGCCGGCGGTGTCGTTTTTCTTCTTCTCATTTATATATATATACAGGGTGCCACAGGCGTTACGGGAGCTCGTGGCCCGGAAGGTATCCAGGGGGAGAAGGGCGAGCCAGGCGTTGACGGCATGCCCGGCGTCATGGGTCCACCAGGACCTGCGGGCCCGCCTGGCTTGCCAGAGAGCTACGATGTAAGTACACCTTTAATTCGATTTACAAACTGATTGTAAGAATATCATCAATATATATATATATATTTATATATATATTGTCGTAAGTTCACACTTAATTTTTAAATTTCATTTGAATTAACCATACTTACCTATAACAATTTGCAATTTGCTTAAATTTAACATATATATATTATGCATCGTACTTTCTTATAATATTTAACAATTTTCATTTGATGTTCTCAAACTAAAATTTATTTATATTTATTTTCATATTTATTGGATCATTCATCACTTTAAAATTAAATTATGAATTCTTCTTGAGATCGGAACTGCTTTAGTTACGATTTTAATACCCTGTACCAAAAGAGAATGTGTCGCAATTTTTATTTTGATATTTGGGAACGTCCGTCTGCTCATCGAATTATCGAAAAAACTATATCAGTTAATTATTTATTTATTACAAACAACTTCATTCAATATTAAATTAGACTTAGAAAATGTTAAAATCTCTGTACAGGGTATCTCTGAGTCGAGCACTCTCGACTTGCCCAATAGTATACTAATTCTTATTAACTTTAATAACTATACTCTTGCATCCTGATTGAGTGAGTGAATAATTATCATTATCGCTCAATCATCATAAGCAAGAGCATTAATTCTTCGGCTAACCGAAGATACGAGTTAAAGTTTCTCTTTCTATGAGATGCTTTGAGTTTGAGCAAATAAATTGCAACTTTTACGGTTGACCTTAAAGGACAAAAGTCGCCGGTCCGCTTATCTATATATCCGACGGAAGCTTTCAATCACGCACCTTTTATCAATATTTTCTTTTTAATGAAGGCGCACTTTGCGGTAAAGATCGGTCATGTCTTGCTAGCCACACAATTTGCCTAAACCAATTTCCTTTTCCCCAAACGAATGACTGCACCTGTACTGTGAAAAATTGCCGGGCAGATTTTTGGGCATGTCAGCCAGGTGGGCGCCACCAGCACGTTGGTTGTCGCAAATGGGTTATCTACGCTAATAATCTTAAAACCACAAAGGTACAACAACGACAGCAGCAACAACAATGTCTCAAACAACATGAACATCTCTCAGAAACGCCGAAACGTAAGTGTCCTGAGCACGCAAACCGAAACAAGCCCAGACACCCATACCACCCCATAACACCCCTTGCCCACACCAGAAGTGAGGGGTGTGTGGAAAGCGGGTTGGGAGTGGAGTTGCAGCTGGCGGTGCCTGCGGGTTTTGTGATTCAGGTCTTTTGGAGTGCTGGCATGCCAGCTTGTGGCAATTACTGTTATCAGCGCATGGCGCGCAGTTCACGCGGTTAAACGCGCTAACACGCATACAGATACTGGAATTCACACACACACACACACATTTGGCTTGCCGACTTTGAACCCTTTCTGTGCAAGCGAAACTTTTATTTTTTTGGCCCGGCTTTATCAACGCATTTCAGCGCCGTATGTTGCCTGCTTGGGCGTATCTTTCGCGCATGTGTGTGTGTGTGTGTATGTGTGTATGCGGTTGTGGTCGTAATCATTATCGCGCTGTTACGGTTATGAGAGTGTCAAGCTACTTATGGCTAACGCGCCAGTTAAATCAGATGCTCGCTCAGTCAGCCTCCCTATTGTTTTATGCGCTCGTCGGGGGTTTATTATCATTATCGCAGCATGACATTTGTGGGGCAGCCAGGGGTAGGTACAAGGGGTAAGTGTTGGATGGGGGGAAGGGGGCGTTTTCAATTGCTATGTTGCTCATTTTGTTGGCAAACATGTTGACCTTGTCGGCGTAGGACAAAATGCTTTTAAGTTTATTGAAACGACTTTTGATTGTTGACACGACGCCAACTTTTTCAAAATGCTTACGGATGATGGGGCATTTGTATTTACATGTGACTGTACATGTATGTCATTCCAAGGGAAAGCCGATTATGTTTTGTAAAAGTTGCAATTTGAAATGCCAAACATTATAACATTTTGTACGCCATATCAAATTGAAATCATATAATAATACGCTTTAATTTCACGCCCATTGTTCTATATTATCATAATAAAATCCAAATCGTACCACAAAATATGTATTCTTGTAACAATCAACACATAAATAACAGATAAATTGGAATCCTACCAGGACTTTCAAGGTATAAACATTTAATAATTTCATTTTATGTTCCTACTACTAAACCAAAACAAAAAAAAAAAACAAAGAAAAAAATACAACAACAATCAAAAAAAAAAAAAGAATAGCTTAACAAAAACAACATGAAAGCACAAGTTTACATTGGGTAAGCAATGGCCGCAAAACCTAATGGACTAGAACCCCGTCGGCATCATTAGTCCCAAAACATTAGGGGCGCCTAACACACAACCACATACATACTCTTCAAAAAAAAAATAAAGGGGCGCTTCAGATCATTAATCAAATTTCCGTAGCTGACATGTATGTGTATGTAACTACGTGTATCATTGTTGTGGGCCATCGTGAGTGGTGCCATCAAAGGTCGCCTGCTGCTTAAAAAATGCTGCCCCAAAAATACATGTATTGAAAAAAAGAAATTGTACAACAAGCAAATATTTAACAAATTACTATGCCTTACCTTTCCACCATACACAAACACATCGCACAGGAATCCTTAATGGGCAACTCAATGACCAGCCTACGCAGCTCCACATCAACGCAGGCAGGACCAAAGGGAGCGACGGGCGATAAGGGTGAATCCGGACGTCCAGGAGATCGCGGTGAAAAGGTGAGTCAAAGTTCAATACCGCCGTTTATCCGGCAAATATTGGATATGTGGATGTGAGTGTTTAATAAATGTGGTGTGTGTGTGTGTGTGTGTGCATTATAAAGTGTGTCCACAACATTGTTGTATCAAATAATAACTTCTGCTCTATTGATTTCTCAATTGATTTCGGGGCACTTATTGTTGTTGCAACCATTACGACCAATCGAAGTCTTTACAATCGAAAAATTTGATTTACTACGCATTCCCAAAATTATATGGCTTCAAATTTTCCACAGAAATAACTTTATTAAATCTACACCGATTTTTAAAAGTAAAGTCTGTTTGATTATGGTGTGACATCAGGATTAGCAAACATATTCATTTTGAAAGAATGATTTCTTTTCAAAAGTTACACTCAAATCGATTATATTTACTTTGTAAAAAGTGAATAGTTTTGGAAATCTATATCGTTTTGTATGTGGTTTGGTCTCTATTTAAGAATTCTTTTAATTTTGGAAACACATTGACTTTGTTGTTGTGGCAACTATTCTATTTGTGAAACGTCGACTGTATGAAATGATTTGTTACTTGCCCAATCACATAATCGCATATGCTTTTATTTATTGTCAGATATGTGGGATATATTCGTTGTCTTTTTCTCACTTGTCATATTTGTGCTCCAATCCCATGAAATTGCCATCATTTAGGTACAATTTCGAAGATTTATGGCAGTGCATTCATTTGCGTAGTCGGAAGTCCATAATTTGGTGCATAAATTTCTATCAGTCCTCCAGTGGAAACCACTCTTATGAGAGTATGTCGCCACATTTGATGTGTGTGGGGCAATTTGTGAACGCTTATAGCTCATTTGGTTGCCAGTTGATATGATTGAGGTGCTCTCGAGTTTATTAGAAATCGTTTACCCACATTCAAGCACAGAACAGCAGGATGTTCTATATATATATATAACAGCATGACCCCAAATATTGTATCAGTCAGTCAGTGTTTGTCTAGTTCTTCGTCTTCATCCAGTTCTACTCCAAGTTGTATTCTGTATTATTTTTATAATAAGTTTTGGCCATTTCTGCAGCTCATCCTGCTTAGAGGGTGCTTACTTCCTAGCCATTACGCTTCATGCCATTTAGCAGCTTAGAATTCCTATCTCCCAATGGGCCACTGCGACCACTGATTATACACGTTTGTGTGTGCGTGTGTGCGGGTGTGCGGGTGTGTGTGTGTGTGTGTTGTTGCAACTACTGGACCCCTCGTTAGCGAGGGTCGGCGAGCTGGAAAAAGTGGCGTACATATTTCTTTTATGTTTAACCTCAAAACTTTAAGCTGCCAACACATCCTCGCACATTTATAATATGTCTCTAGTTTGTTTGCCATTTGTCTGGATCGGGGGAGTGTCGCACTTGGTTGGACATGGAGGCGGATTGGGAGCATAAAACTAGAAACTTGGTAGTGGGCGTTCCACGGTTTGTCAGCCAACTTACGGCGAATGCTGCTTCACTTACTTATGATGCTCTTACACCTCCACACCTTCTGGTGTGTGTGTGTGTATGTGTGTGTGTGAAGATTTATTTGACCTTTGATATATTAATAGGTACACTGAAACAAAAATATGCCCCAGAACTTGGACACTTTACCAAGGCCAAAGATATTTAAGAAATTTTGTACTCAAATTATGAAAATTTTTAATCAAAATAAATACGATAATTTTCTTATTATTGATTACTAGCAGTGGTTTCTACATTTCAGAAATTTATTTCGTACATAACCGAAAATTATAAAGTTGATAAGCCGATTTACTACGCATTCCTTTTCTCAGTGTACATACATACACAGAAGTAGGTATGTTTTCAGGTCTCGTTAGGTGGCCCATGGCAAAGTTTTTTGTTGGGTCAATCTGTGTAGTTGACTGCTTTCTTACGACGCACACCTCTCGCTGTCTCCGTCGTTGAAGAACCGTTGGTGAACCATATTAAATCGAGCGTGAAATAAAAAGAAATTATGCAAGCTGTAAGCTTCTTGCCACAGCTACACAAAAAAATAAAATCGATTTAGATTTTCTGACGAATTTACGCCCAATTTACGAAGACATACACTCACTCTCATATGCAGAGCAGCACCAAAAAATTTATTATTGCATTTGAAATTTGGAAACTAATATGGAAATTAGCATTTTAAACGTATAAATACACGCACAATTAGGTACATTTCATTAAACTCAAAAGACAGCCCCCATTCTCCCTATTCAAACCCACCACCGCCCCCTCCATTTCCACGTATTAGGCCTCCATTCAAGAGAACGAGCGAAGCAGTCGATCGTACACTGTAATGTGATGTGTTGTGTGCGTGAAGAAGTGTGTGTGTGTGGGTATGTGGGTGTGGTTGTGCTTTGGTGGCGTATGTGTGTAGCTTATTAATTATTCATTAGTTAGCATCAAGCTGCCGATATGGAGCAAGGCCTGCAGCAATGAGCACATACGGGGTCAGCTCAATTTAAACCAGTCCCACACACAAGACTAAGGGCGCTCATCCTAAACCCCAAGCCCATATTCAAAGCCCCAGACCCCAAAAACCAGACCACGACGACGTATATGGCAGCGAGTAGGCGCGCGCAAATTTATGGCAAACCATTTAAGGCGCTGATGATGTGGAAGACGACACTGGGGATAAAACGGGGTGGAGAACTTGCTTAGGCAGAGGCAGGCACTGATGTTGGGTGGCAACTGTGGACCACCAGTCGTTTAGCAAACTTCGACAAAGCAAAGTCCCAAAATGGGAGACGCACATATAAGCGACAAGATACCTGGTTGACTGCTTGGCCAGGACTCGACGAAAATATACCCGTGCTGAAGGATGGAAACTGAAATTATATTTTTGGCCCATAGTCTTAAAAATAAATTAATAGTTCGCAAATATCGAAAGATACCTAATTCTCTGTATATTTATTCATTATTGTTACTACTTTTCCGTTTGATGGTTTCCTTATTTAGTTTGTCAAAAATATAAATTTAAGTTTCAAGGCATTTGACATCAATTTTAAATTAAAATCGCTATAATTAAGTTTGCTTTTTGTTGGAGTAAATTACCTATTTTTTTTATGGTAGGCTTTTAAAATTATTGCGGTATTGTTTACGCCAGAAAAGGTTCGATATACATTTGTCGACTTATTGTCAGATATTTTCAATTTGTTCAATTGAATATGAAGTGTTGACACGCTTTCATTTTTCATGTGAAGAAAATAGGCGTAGGTAGCAACAAGAATAATATTGTGTATCGCTTGATATCTGGTTTTGGTTCGGGTACAAGACCCAACTCAGGGGTCTCGTCTTTTGGCAATGGTTTTGTGTTTTCGAGCTTGTCACTAGCACTGCATACATTCAGGCGCATAAATTTATATACGGTTCATGTGTGTGTGTGTGTGTGTGTGTGTGCGTATGTGTTATTGTGTGTGCGTGCGTGTGTGTGTGTGTGAGTTGGTTTGATTGTGGGGATTGTGGATTTTAGAATTGATTTGATTTCAAAATGAGTTTGAATTGAATTTTTGCCGACGACAAAACGTTTGAAATTGAGTTTTACGGCCAAATTAGGCGTGAGTGCGTCCCCACGGGGCATCTAACGTATATTTAATACCGTAAATCATTTTACACACACTCTATCCTTCCCTTTCTCTCTCTCTCTCTCTCTCTCTCTGTTTCGCCATTTCTACTGAACAGGGCCATAAAGGTGCACACGGACCCGCCGGACCCAAGGGTGAGCCCGGAGCACCCGGTCTGCCTGGTTTGGCTGGCCAGCCCGGCGATGGCAACGGCACCAAAGGCGAACGAGGTGAAAAGGGTGAGAAGGGTATGCGCGGCCGGCGCGGCGGAACTGGCAGTACCGGACCAATTGGACCGCCAGGCAAACCAGGACCCACGGGTGATATCGGACACTCGGTAAGGCACTCGTAAATTTTACATCCATATTCATGGCGAGTTCGAACAACTTTCACTTTTGTTGTTTTGCTGCACGCGCAAAGTTCATTAATAGCCAGACAATTTCTGGCCAAAATCCGCCAGATCGGCCAAAATCGACAGAATCGCATACCAAATCTGCATTTAAATCGGCGAACAACATGATGAAGAAGAAGAAATATAAGAATGCTCAACTTGACTGGGAAATAAACTCAAACGTAAAAGTATTTTAAGTGCATTTTCATCATGGTTATTTAGGACGCGGAGGCAGCGCACGATTCCAATTGCAGTAGTTACCCTAGAATTTCAGTCTCCAGCCATAATACTGCAATAAAAGCAGCAGATTCAGCAGCAACAACAACAATGGGAGCTATTCCAATTGTAGTCTCTGTACAAAGGGAAAAGTTTGCTTTTGGCTGTCTGCGCGCTTTTGCCAAAAACTGGCATCGCTTACCGCCTCTCAAAATCAAAGTCAAGCAACGTATTTACATGAATTGCCGCACCGAAATGAAGCCAAAACGAAAGTTTCACTCAATTTCTGGCACACGAGGAGTCTCAACAGCAAAAACATGAAGCAGAACTACCAAAAAGCGTTGATACTACAAAAAATGGTTGCACTCTAAACTGCAAAAGTTTTACGGCTTTTGGCGATTGTTCAACTTGGTTTTATTTCAGAGTTACTCCGCCTGTTCGTAACGATTCCTTGCATCCGTTACTATACTGTTGTCATTTAAGACAAAAGAATGCTTAGGCAGCAGATTTAACCAAATCAAATCATGCATTTGGCCTCCACTTATAAGTTTCTGGCATTTTCTAGGGACGGCCTGGCATGCTTGGACCTAAGGGTGATTCTGGTGCTAAAGGTGCTAAAGGAGATGCGGGTGGACGTGACGGAGTAAGTCCTAAAACAAACATGTGCATATTTACCTAAATATTTGGAATCTTAACTATTAAAACACATTGATGATAATTATAATTATTATCTTAGATCAAAGGGGACAAGGGTGATCGAGGAAGTGATGGACGTGATGGGTTGCCTGGACCTCCGGGTCTACCATCCACTGGTGGCGGTGATAGCGAAAGTGGTAGCATGCAATATATACCAATGCCAGGACCACCAGGACAACCCGGCCCACCTGGCATGCCAGGACTAACCCTCACCGGACAAAAAGGAGAGCCAGGAATGGACTCACGCAGCAGCTTCTTTGGTGATGCCTCCTACTACGGTCGACCAGGTGAGAGTAAGGATATTCGCACAAGTATGTGTCACAATCCAAGTTGTATTATACAAAGCGTACTCCTATATGTATAGTTAGGTGCCCGTACCATAAATCATAACTGTACATATATGTATGTATACACACAGAGATAACACTAGCATTTGCAAAAAAACAGAAACCAAAACAAAAAAAAAAAAAAACAAACCCGTTTCAATTCCAAATCATACTGTATTGTACTCGTAATCCAAGGTGCCCGCTCATCTTTAGACGAACTTAAAGCACTGCGAGAGCTGCAAGATCTGCGTGATAGACCCACAGATGGCACAGCTGGTAAACCATCAAAATCAAATCAAATCAAATCAAATCAATCCACACATTTCTTTGCTGTAGTCTATCTAAACTATTATCTTTCGATGTTGCATGCCAAAAACTATTCCTTACATACATAGTGGATATATGTACATATATACGTAGTCTATTCACCTCCAATCACCTCGGCCTGCATGAACAACAAGGATATTGAAGTGCTGTTGGAAATTGGCTTCATTATTTGCATATCATCATCATCTCATTTGGCCCGTTAATGAAGTACATGTAAACATTTTGCTTAACATTTTGACATCGTCATGCTTTCACTTACCAAAAAAAAAAAGAAAACAAAACACAAAAAACAAGAAAAAATATAACACTCCAACCAATGAATCATAAGTGAATTGTATTTTTGTAAGTGCCTCTAATAAGGTATGCTTGACCAACAAATATCCAGTAAGTGTAGATTCCCTTATGGAATGTTTAGATTACATTTATTTCTTAATTAATTTAAAAGGCACCATAAAACCACCTAAATTCAACAATTTTGCATATCTTAGCTAAGTTAACGCGTTTGTAGATTATGCATTAATATTATTATTATTAAACAGATTTTTTCTTGAGTTGAAATAAAGAGAAATTAGTTTTCATATAGAGTACAGTTGCAGTTATTATTAGTTTGACTTATCAACATGCACCGAATCAAATGCGGATGCAAATATATAGATACATAAATGCTAAATCGATGTTTAACACGCATGTATCGGAATCATCATTTGCAGAGCCACCTCGCCAAACGGCGCACTCGCACAAGCATGAGGAGTCCCCGTTGGGTGTTGAATTGGGCATGGGATTGGGAGATGGCGAGGAGCTGCCATATCTTTCCGCATCATCATCCAACATGAACATGAGAATCGTGCCAGGTGCAGTCACCTTCCAGAGCATAGACGAAATGACAAAGGTGCGTTGCCCTCTTTTACACACACACACACACACACACAGACACAAACTCACACACACAGAAACACACAAACTTGCACACACGTGCTTGCGAGCATATAAATTTAGCAGCATATATATTATATATTCTTTTAAACACATTTAAATTTGGTGTCTTTTGGGTGTTACACAGAAATCGGCGCTTAGCCTACCCGGCACCCTGGCTTACATTACCGAGGAGGAGGCACTGCTCGTGCGCGTCAATAAAGGCTGGCAGTATATAGCGGTAAGTGGAGCTCAGGGTCTAGGAATGCGTTTGGGATCTGCGATCGATTTGACAGTGGGGCTGGGCTCGGGTCTCAAAGCAAACAAGTGCCGCGTTCTGTGCGTGCGTTCCCAAATGCCAAATATGGCAAACAAACAGTCGCTAGCGGACGCCATTATTTTATGGAACCGCCCAACCATTCGACTGTTTTTCTATATATTATAAAAATATGGCTCGAGCAAAAACAAAACCAAAAATAAAAAAAAAAAAGAAAAAACAGCAACGCGAAACAAAATAAAATGCAATAAAAATAGAAAGCAGAATGGAGGCAGAAAGACGGCGAACGTTTCAGGCTCAAGTGACGTACATATGTTTGTTTATTTTAGTCTCTTGTTTTTGGCCATAAAATGGGGTTTTGTTTGGCATTGTCCTTGTCTTGGGTGGCTGGCTCCTTTAGGGTTTTTTATTTGCACATTAAATGTTGCAGACGTTCTGACTGATTGCCAAATGGATCGAAGCATGATGTCCCACAAAAGCCGTGTGTGTGTCGCGTTATTCAATTATATTGACTCGCGCCTGGTTTTTCAGTCAAGCGAGTTAACGATACAACAAGAATACCCGCCTATCCTCCTTCCCTCCTTAAACCGGAAGAAGAATGTGTGTGTGTGTGTGCCTTAAACTCGTCATATTGGCGGGGGATTGTGATGGACAGGCCTCAGCCGATTTCAGCCAGAAGGCAATTTGAGTCAACCTACTTGCTAGAAGACATCTACTTAGCCAGTCAGTCAGTCAAGCAATCACACAGCTAAGCTGCTGAAAGAGAAAATTTTATTGACACAGAATAAAACATGCATATGTGACCCTCCCCACCCCATACCCTCACCCCCCCCCCCCCACGACTCGTCTCCCTTTATCACATTTAAACGTTTGGCTGTGCAATATAAAGGAACAGGAGATTAAAAATATTACCGAACGGAAATGGAATATTTGATTTTGGCAGTAGTTGACTTTAACTCTCTTCAGCATCAATTTGAGAAATGGTGCATTACTCAACACTGCCAATTAATCTTGCCTGTCGTCTGCAAACTGGCACTTTAGCCTGGTCAGCACTTGTGCAGCAAAAAAGTGAAGCTTGAAGCATCCGCAAATTACACACAAAATTTAAACATTTTGAGAAAGCTTCTTCCACATTAGAGTGGCCACAATTTGTGATGATTTCTCGGAAGAGGTCTGTTCCCCCTGATTACGCTAAAAGTGTACAATATATATTCCCAAAACTGTTCAAGATTCGATTTCCGCTTCCGTAGTTGCAAGCACAGAGCCAGCACAGCAGCATATTATGCGCTGTGGGTGTGGCCCAACCACCCATCATAGTTCAACTGCTAACTGTGCCTGACATGTCCTGTGCATGTCCACAAAAACTGTAAGGGAAATGAAAATGTATTCGAATATACAAGGGAGAGCAGATATGAAGCTCAATTCTCATGCCATTGACGGCAACATTTAAATACTTTTGGCAACAAAACGTGCACAGAGACTCCCCATATCCATCGGAATAATGGGGGTAAATCAAGTAAAAGCTCATTGGCAGCAGTGAAGTCAGTGTTGCCATCTATTTCCTTTGCCAGGAGCTGGCATCTGAGCTGCCTAAGCCACTTGCAGCATCAGTGGTGACATTGTCCTCCTAATTAGATTTCAGTACACAAGTCGACTACTTAAAGTTCAAAATAGTAATTAAAACTTTTGTCAGGCGGCGTTGCACAGTGTCTCGCAGTTAAAAGCAGTTCATTAAAAATTAAATTAGAATTTATAAGATTGACATTGGGACCGAAACTTATTTGGAATTTCTGTATTGTCAGTATGTAAATGTAAATAAATTTGGCTTGTTATTCTTTGACATTGTTAGGAAATACCATTGAAAAGACTGTCATGATTGAGCACATTCCAGTGATGATTTTTTATACAATTTTCGAAATAGTAGATGAAATCTGAAATATATACAGTTCGAGAAATGAGGTTATAAATAGATAGTTAATCAATGTGTTTGCTACTTAGTTCATGTCAACTGCTAAACTATTAAATACTTATAGTGTTTAGAGCTGATCTGATGTGAGGGTGGTATGAGGGGAGGTAAGGAGGCTGCCTGCAAGCAGATTTGAGCGAAGGTTATGAATTATTGATTGAGCCCAGTCGGGAAATGGTTTGAAATGTTGGCATGCTGCTTTCACTTTTAATCTGAACTTTTGCTAAATCCTCATAACCCTTTCTGTTTGACAGCTGGGCACTTTGGTGCCGATTGCAACCCCAGCACCGCCCACCACAGTGGCGCCATCTTTGCGCTTTAATTTACAATCGAAAAACTTGCTGAACAGTCCACCTCCGTTGCTCAACACTCCGACGGTAAGTGCACAAAAACTGTTGTCATATTCCATTCACATTCAAAGATTTCTCTGCTTTAACTCTCTGTCACATTTTGAGTACGGTTTTTATGCGACTAGAATTGTGAACGAAATTTAAAGAAATTCTCTGAATTTAATTCGTAACAAATTTTGTAACTAATTTTTGGTATTCAAGGAGCAATTCTAGTTACATAAGTGCCGCTATCATGTTTCACATTCATATTTCACAAGAGCCTCGAGGACTCTTGAATAACTTGAATAATATGACAAATACAGCAATAACTTTCACTCGAATAGCTTCAAATGAATTATATATGTATAAGCACATTTAATATTTAACGAAAATTAAAGCAATTGAGTTAATAAACACAACTAAAAACCATTTATTATTAATTGTTATTAAATGCAGTTTACAACCGCTCCCGAATACGAAACGGTAATTAAATAAAATATCACACACTGAATGCAAACACAAAAAGAGTGCGAGACAATTAAAAAATACAAATAAAATATTACTAAATCGAGTTAACGCATCTCTTGCACACTCACTCTGACATACATACTCACACACACACACATACAGACACACACACATTTATATAAGAATAAATAATCTGATTTTGGTCTGGTTAGTTTTGGTCAATGAAAACGTTTCTAATTAGCGAAAATTGCATTTTGACTTCAGTTCTATTCTGTAACCTTTATCGAACAATTTGTGTAGTTTTCGTTATTCCTGCTGAATTTCCATTGCATTTATCAAATATTTAATTAATATATATATATATTTGTATATTAATGTCAGTTATACGCTTATTTCATTAAGTTTTTGTTACTATGTATGTGTAGTTTATGTTTTAAGAATTTTTTCTCAACTTCAACCGAAAAAGAGTTGAGAGTTTTTTTCTTTTGTTTTCTTTTTTTTTTAATTTTTGTTTTTTGTGTATCGTGTAAACTTTTCAATATAGTATATATTTTTTGAAACTACAACATTTTGTACTATTCACTCACGCCTGCGTCGTCGATCAAAATTATTGGGAATGTCAACTATATGATGCCCAATGTCAAATGATTTGAAATATTTGAATCGTACTATATTCTCAGTGGTATCCACGTATGGTGAGTGTCCTGTCTATACAAATATGTGTAAAAACATATCAAAAGGCCCCAGTGAACACCCTATATTTATTTTAGTTTACAACCTCTAAAGGTTTTTTTTTTGTTTGTCCAATTTACTGCTTTAATTGAAATATTCTGAAAATGTTTACCTATCTATTACACGCTCTTATCATTTTAACAGCCCCATAACAAGTTTTACCAACAATTTTGCTTCATCTTCAAGTTGGCTAAACAAACAATTCGCAGCCATTAAATTCTATATTAATTAGATTTCAAAATGCTTGACATAAATTTCAAATTAATTTTTGTGCCATATCTCCCCCACTCCATTCTCACACAATGTAGCTTCGCGTGGCGGCTCTCAATGAGCCCTATGTGGGAGACTTGCAGGGCATTCGAGGCGCGGACTTCGCCTGCTATCGCCAGGGACGACGAGCTGGCCTTCTGGGCACATTTAAGGCCTTCCTCACCTCCAGGTAAGCTCACGATCCAGCGTTAAGTGTGTGTGGCAGGTGGGGTGTGTCTTATCTGTCCTTTGATTTTTACGCGTATTAGGCATGTTTTTTATGTTTAGTTTGCCACAACGCCGCACTTGACCTGTCTTGACTCGATTCGATCTCAAGCGGGCATTGCTCATACGCAGTGTTGACTCCACCACCAAAAGCTCCAGCACCACCCGGTGTCGCTTTTTCGGGAACTCATTAACAGGAATTTAATCTTGATATTTGAAGCGAAAGAAAAAGAAGCGAAGAAAATATGAAAACAAAAGCCGCTGGAAAATAATCTCCTGCAATTTATTTACACAGCGGAAAACGCAAACAGCGCTGAATGGATGCCACAAATTTTTGTTAGCACTGCCAGAAAGAAAAACATAAACAAATAAATGCATACACATACATACATATGTGGTATACATATATATGTGGTATATATATACCTGCTGCCTGCTTGGGAATGGCACGACACTCTAAATCCCTCTTAGATGGTTGTTTGCTTACTCGCTTTTAATTTGTCGGGGCACTCAACATTCATGCTTGTATTGAATGCTTTGTCTTTGGTTTTTCATATTTTCTTTTCGGTTTTTGTCGCCTACAGGGTACAGAATCTAGACTCTATAGTGCGTTCGGCTGACTGGGAACTGCCAGTTGTAAATACCCGCGGCGATGTGCTTTTTAATTCGTGGAAGGGCGTATTTAATGGCCAAGGTGGCTTCTTCTCGCAGGCACCGCGAATTTATAGCTTTAATGGCAAGAATGTCCTCACGGATCCATTATGGTAAGTCCTTAAATCATACTAAGATAATTCGTTCTTGTAATTGTAACAAGAATGTATTGTTTTCGATTAGAATAGGAACGGAACAAAAATACTTGATTCAAGTGCAAAATACTCATAACAAGCATTTTGGTACTTAAAATAAGTGTTAAGCGTTTTTAAGGAGTTTAAATTCTTTGCTTATTTAAGATTTTATGTATTTTGAATGCTTAAAATGGAAATTACATATATGTTACTCTAAGTAATCAACTGACTATTAAATTGGCAGGCCGCTCAAGCTAGTCTGGCATGGCTCGCTGCCAAATGGAGAGCGCTCCATGGACACCTACTGCGATGCCTGGCACTCGAGCTCACATGAGAAGTTTGGCTATGCCAGCAATCTGCTGGGCAACAAGCTGCTCGATCAGGAGCGCCAGCCCTGCGATGGCAAGTTGATAGTTCTTTGTGTGGAGGCACTCTCCCAGGATCGGCGGAAAAAACGTGAAATCAGCAGCAGGTAAGTGAGCCATGAGGAGACTAGCGACAATGGGGGGTGGGGGGTGATTTGGCAATGAAATGCTTACACGTGTAGTATTGATTTGACATTAACATTTTTATGGCAACCAACCTCGAACTTTGCTCATTACAGTCACAGTCGCAGTCGCAGTCGCAGTAGTAGTTACAGTCACGGTCGCAGTGACAGCGAGCTGGAGTTCCACACGGCCGAGGAATATGCCGAGTATTTAGAAAATTTACGGCTGTAAGATGCCACCATTTCCACCCTCCCCCCACCTACTATGAAGCATGAGCAGCAAAAGGGGATTGGGAAGGACAACGGTAACGGTAACTGTAACTGTAACTGTAACTGTAACGAGAATAATATAAATACCGATAGGAAACAATACAATACAAATGTGAACACCATTCACCATTACCAATGCCATTCTCATAAACACAAACACACACACACAAGCAAACAAACACATATACATACACACACACAGGTACAGAAACACACACAACACACACATTAAATGTAAACGTAAATCATGGCCATGCATATAATCAGCGAATTCCAAATTGAAACCAAAAAATATTGAAGTAAGCAGACGGATTAACAATTGCATAGTAAATATGAATATATACATAAATTACATTATGTACTAATTACATACATACATTGGTAGGTATATACATATGCATATATTTACTAGAATAATTTGTCATTTCTTATGTTTGACAAGGCAACAAGCATTTTTTTATACAAGCGAGTTATGTATTCGTAATTGTAGACTAAAAAGACTAAGCTAATTTTTGTAATTAAGACACAGCGAAGGCAAGATGCAAGATGCTTGTTTGCACTGCCGTCTAGTTTAGCCCTTGTCCCACAAGGCACAGACGTGAGCTAATCCACATCAAAAACACTGTCAACATTTGAAATTAAGTGCAACGTTCTCGACAGAAAAAGAATATACCTACTGGCCAAATTAGTCTCCTATCTTCTGCCTGGATCGTTCAGCAAACAGGAAGATACATTTCACATGGCTGTATACGTGTATAAATGTATTTTGTCAAAGACTTCTAAGTGTGTAAACGTTTAAGATACGAAACAAAATCAGAACAAGATAACAAATTTTTATGCCATAAACCAACGTTTTTAACTATACCGCATGCATTAACTCCAAATGTGCATTATGTTTTATGCCAATACCGTTTTCTATTCTACTCTACTCTTAATGTAGTCAGATTTTCTACATTGAAATACTCGTTACTATAAAAATGATGTAAAACAAAAATGAAAACTCCTTTTTTATATGAGAACACAATAGAATAACGAAATTATAGCATTAATTGCGGTAATATAAATGTAATAAATAAATGCACGTACATAACTGTAATGTTATTTATTGTAATTCTAGAACGAATACTATAGCGAGAAACCGTAAAATAACTTGTATCAGTATAGATAGTTATATAATTTAATTTGCATTTAACTAATGCATTTCCAACTACAACTCTGTAATGTAATTAATTATAATTGTAATAACGTGTAAGCTTATTATTTTTAATGATAACAGAACAAATGAAAACAGACTCACGAGTAAACAAAAATGAGATTTGGGTTAAAGTCAATCCCAAGATATCACAGTATAATCTACATACAAATGTATTTATGCATTGTGCAAACAACTACATTTAGTGAAATCAAAATAAATACTTAAAAACCCTCTAGTCGTAAGCCCGACACTTCTATGCATATAAAAAGTGCATATAAAATAATTATAATACATCTACCTATGATAAATAAAATAAAAATTAAATTATCAAAGCCAACAACAATCTTCTCTTATTTCGTCTATCATAATTTCGATTCGTTGGCTTAAATCTAATAGAATAAAAGGTCTCAACAAGCAGTAAATGTTACATTTTAAAGTAGAGTTTGCTTTTGCCAAAAATAGCACGTGCAAATTATTTTATATAGCAAGAAATTGCTTTCATCAATATTCTTCAACCAAGTTAAAATCAACATCTATTTCCATTTTAAATTCGAACTAGCAAACAATCACTAAAAAACAAAGCAAATTATCTTCACACTTCTCCATCCCTGCACATTTGATTACCAATTTAAATAATTTTTCACTTGAATTAAAGCAAATGATTTCAAACAGAAGAGAGCCATAAAATACCGCAGCAAACCCCCAACTCAGCGAAAAAGCCAAAACCAAGCCCCCACCACCCATACACCCCATCCCTTTATTTCGATTCCGATGGCATTGATGCTTTATGAATTTCAATGGCAAGCAGCATAGTTTCGACAGCGGCGGATACGATGTGGTCGACAGTGATACTGATATTGAAAGCGATACAGAAACAGACCCAGTTGGAGATACAGTTACTGATACAGATATAGATATAGATAAAGATACAAAACGGCTGTAAGGTAGCCAAAAGGAGGCTTACAATCGACAGCAAACAAACAAAACAAATAAACAAGCCGACATACACACACACACACAACCAAAGGAAATCCAACAATTGCGATTACGATTGCGATTGGGTCTCGTATTGGGACTGAGATTGGGGGATTCAAGCTGTGGCTTCCAGTCCGCCTTAGCCACTTAGGCGCAGAGCAATCAAACCAGATGAGCAGAATGAAATTTTAATTTAATGAATGAATACGAATATTTTTGATTAGTTGATTAGCTGTGAAGGAAATCGGAGGAGCAAAGTGGCCATTGCTTCTTTCGACGCTCGCCCCAAAAGGAACCAACCAGCGCTGAGTTTGTTTAGGTTGAATCGAAATGAGCACTTCAGTCTCAACTCATTATAAAATCATGGTCTTGTATCTCCTGTAGACAATTGCATTTTCACTTTTCAATTATAAGAGTTGGCACTCGGTCAACTTTAAAATGCCAACTGTGCGCCTGACAATGTCATTCATCATAACACGTTTAGCCGTGAGCTTATTAGATTCCACTTTTGTACCCAGGCGCGTTTACAAGTTTCATTGCTTGTTTTAGCCGTTTTTACTTTTGTCTTTGTTGTTTCTCCTTTTGTTTTATTTTCTTTTCTTTTCTTTTTTTCAGGGACTTAAACAGAACTTGCTGCTTGTGAAACCACACAACTCACGCATTTGGCATCCCTAAAGAAGTAGCTTCTTCTCTGTGTTTCTGTGTTTCTGTGGATGTGGGCACGTTTCGTATGTGCGGGCACACACACACACAAACACACAACCACAAACACACAGACAAACACACAGACAAACACACAGCCAAACACACAGACAAACACACAGACACACACACATGTGCATGCATATGTCACGAATAAAAACAATTTATCATTTAGCTTATCAAGCGAGGCCTAACGTCCATTATTTTGCGGACGCTATGCGCAGAATTGTTTTTTGATGATAGCCGGAGGCCCACAGCGATACAGGCAGACATAGGCGGACATATATGGACAGTTGGACGGACAGCCGGAAGGGCTGTTTGGGGACTAGCGAAAGCAGAGGCAGCGCAAATGTAAATATCGTAAGAAATACCCAAGAAATGATTATTGTTCTTTTATCAGTGGCTGGAGTGGACTGTGATTTAGATTGAAATACATTGCATTGTTCCAGGTACTCGTTTTTGCACTCATATGCGAATATGCTGCACGTACTCGAAGTCAAATATTGAAATGCCTTTGGCTGGCACACACACAGAAGTACGCCGACTATGCCTCATTCTAATAACCGAGTTTTGTCGACTTGTGCGACCTGTACTACCTGACCTGAACGTGTAACTAAAACCCAACAATTATGCATGCCAAACCGCAGAAACCGATGCACCGGCGGCAGTGGCATCAACGTTGGCTGCATAGGTGGTGGCAACAGTACCGTCATCGGCGACGTCAAGAACGACAGCCACATCAGAATTTGCATAACTTTGTATGATTTTTCAACGGCACTATGCCACAAAATCATTCAAGCATGCACCAAGCAAACATTGGAAAATGCGCATCGAATTTTCAATACACTATAAAATATAGAAATAATTTAATGCTTTATATAGAAATCTTAAAAAGTAGGAAATGGTCATAATAGTAATAGTAGTAATAAAAGTAGAAAGAATATCAGTAGTATTAATAGCAAACTAGTAATTGCAGTGACATTACATTTCCAGTGTTTCTGAGTACGCACATCTTATACACCCTTCCGTAGTAAGGGATAAAAACGAAGCTATACGCTCTTACACACACACAGACACACACACACACACACACAGTGTTTTACAAACAATACATGCACAGTGTCAGTGAGCCGTCAACATTTCAACTTGTCATGCGAGCAAATACATTTACACACACACTTATAGAAACGAGAGTGCATGCCACACATGGTGGCAAAGGTGAAGACGATGCCGCTGGCCTGCCTTCAATTTGTCGGGCTTCAGCGGGCATTCGATATCATGGCTTTTGTTGCATACTTTTCGAATGGCAACAGCAGAGGGGCAACAGTAACGTATTATTTCACTTGAGTTTTGCGGAAATGCAACTGAAAACTTGCAATTTGTTTGACGTTTTGGTATTTTCGTATGAATTTATAATGCTTTGGACTTCAACACCTGCCTTTGGTATTACCATTTTGTTTGTTCGCCACTTTTTATGTTCTTGTCGTCGCTTTCAACTGTTGGCTCACAATGCAAAAGCGAATTCGAATTTGAATGCGAATGCAAACGTTGCTCGCTTCCGTTTCCATGTGTTGAGCTGAGTTAAGTTGAATTGAACTCGGCTATTTACCATGCGGTTTATTGCTATTTTAACGGAAGGTCCTGGCTGTACACACACACAGACACACACATACACACACAGTCACACACACACACACACATGCATCATGGCGCTACTCACATGCGTATTTATGTTATGCCGCCGCAGTAATACAAAAAGGTAGCAACTTTTAATTGAAAAACTTGAGCACTTACAACTTGCCGGCAGCGGGAATAAGTCAGTGCTGAGTAGGGGTGGAGGGAGGTAAGGAGGTCGTGAACACAGTAAAGGTTCACAGCTAGCGAAATATATATTGTATTTCCGCGCTACATACTACACCTACACCTACATACACACACACGCACACCCATTTCTGCGTCCTCTATTAGCAATTGTAAGAGAAACATTAATGGAGAGCTACTGCTTTTGGGAAAGAGTGGCATGGGGCGCGTTGTCGCCGACATTACTCAAGTTGTTAGCAATGTTTACAAACACAATAAGCAAATACGCTGACGATAACGACAACAACAACTTATAGTATCAAAAGCAGCAGCTACAGCAGCAGCAGCAGCAACACAAGCACAGCACGAGCGCACAACTGTAAGCGACTCTTCACCTGCACAGGTGTTGCAGACTTAGAGACGCCACTGTTTCTGTTTACACAGAAAGTTTTTTTCTTCTTGTTTGCTACGCGTGGGTTGGCGTTGACTTAGGCGAATAGTTATAGCCGGCACTGTCAGCCCTGAAACATGCTGTAGTAAGTAAGAAAAGTCTGCCAGCGAAACGTGCGAATAAGTTTTCCATTTTGTTGCTAAGGCTTCCTTTACAAATATTTACCTGCTGGTTAACTAAGCAGCAATACCGATTTAATTTCAAAACGCAATCAAAGCCAACTCTTACAATTTAATAGTGCAAATCGATAAACTGAAAAGTCTTTTATGATAATTTTATGAAATTAACTTTTAGGAATCGATTAAACATTTTCTGTTTAATATTTTTTCTCAAAAGTTATGCAAATTGCAACCATACTATTAAATATAAATCCAGGATTTGTAATACAAATATCCATTAAATAAGATATACAAAAGCTGTTATATTTTAGAGCAGCACGTAACGCGCATTGGGTATCAAATCAAAACTGTAAAGCTCTTAACTATCAGTCATTAACTGAAATGGACTTGTCCATAAGCCAGATAAATAAAATACTCAGCAGCAGCAGCAGCAGCTGCATAATTTAAATTATGATTTGGCTGTCGTTGACTAAATCTATTTTGAGGGAGGCATAATTGGCATTCGCTTAATGCAGACAACCATATACCAAATATGCCCAATGTTCGACCAATAACAACAACAACAAGAACAGGGATAAAACCACACATGCAAATTGCACCTCCCGCGTAGCGGCAACCGCATTGATTATCGAGTGTCGACAATAATACATTTAGCAAAAACAACAAAAGCCAACCCAATCAGCAGCGGACTAGCAGCGGCAGCAGCTAATGCCGAAAGCCACACGGCTCCAGCTTCAGTATATCATATAAGCCATAAGCCTATTAATAGCCCCCGTCTGCGATCAGACAAACAATTAAAATTGACGGCATTTTCAAGCATTCAGCATATCGTTACTTGCCTCGTCCCTCTGCTGGAAATCCACTCATTGTTCAATTGGGCGTAAATGCAATGTTGTTGGTTTTGTTGCACAGCACGGCCTCACAGCAGACCCTCTTTTGGCCACAGCGATTTGCCATCTCCCTGGGCATCACAATTAGTTTTGGCCACGTTGTCGCTTTTGGCCAACACACATGCATTGTTATGCTCTCTAATATGTGGAGGCTTTTGGCAGAGCTGACCAGCGACTTAAGCGACTTAATTATAAATTTATTTATATAGCTGCAGCAAGTAAAATTTTAACTGCAGATAAAACGAAATTGTTCCAAAAATGTGTGACAATTCATAGACCTATTCAGCTTCTGGGTAATAGATGCTCTCCTGTCAATAATGAGAACTTCTGGAGAAGTTGTAACATTTTTAAGCACTTGGTTTTCAAACCAAAACAAAAAAAAGCTTCCGTTAAGCTTATATTACTGCTTCCGGTTTGTATAAGTCTAAAAGCTTTGATGTGCTTTAGCGAGCTTAAAACGGATTGCTATAACAACATCCAGCAAAACTGAAAGCTTTAGTTAAGTTGACTACCGAAAGAGCTTTAAATTTAAATAAGGCTTTCAACTCCCATTTGAAATTGAAATATTCTTGTAGTTTCAGAAATTTTATTTAATCATAATAAACAATGCAAATCCAAAGCATTAAAATGTAAATTTTTATACTTAACAAATTCAAATATATTTCGAGGGCGTTGCCCATTAATTGTTAAAGTTTGTTATTTTTTAATTAAAAATTAACCCCAAATCGAATCGTAAGTCCCATCCATGAAAATTGTAAATATTTGCACTTCTTGGAATAATGCGATAATCGCTTCGAAATTCAAAATAACTTTATGTTAACGCCTTTTGACCAGTTTAGATATTAGTATATATTAGGTATATAAGTATTGGCATATGTTTTGTATATATTTAGTAATGTTAATTTGGTCTTTGTTTCATATGCAAATTGTTTAATTCCTTTACTCATAATACTTTAGTTAAATATTTAAGTTAAACTCGCGAAAATTGTTGCTGTTGCTTAGGTTAAATTGAAACTCGAATTTACTACACATAAATTCGGTTTAACACTATATATATGTATAAATGATGTATGTGTTTCAAGTATATAATATATATACTCATATGTTATCTTTGTATATGTTAAGTTTTTAGAATAGATTAGCTTGAAGTATTTATCATTTGACTTAGGTTCGGTATGTCGGTGTACAAGTTTTACAATAGTGTTTTTTATTGGACCAGAGTTTTAGTTTTTCGGTATCGGTGATTTTCAGCTGATATGCAAGACGGAAGTTTGATGTTTTCGGTGTGGAAAGTGTGACAAGTGTGTAAATTGTGCGCCTGAACAGAATGTGATGACATCAACAACAATCAACAATAACAATTAAATTAGCTATGAGCTATTCATATCTTCTCCATTTGTTATAAATATATAAACCGAGTCGAATAACGAATACCAATTCCAAGTACTTTCTAACATTATTGTCGCCTGCATATTTGGTTTAGGTGCGTCAATTAATTAAATAAGTGACATTCAAAAAATAAAAAATCCAAAGAGTATTTTTTTTTTAATAGTAAATTAGATTTTGGTCTTTTTAGAGTAGTATTTAGTAGGTCTAGAAACTGGGTGGAAACTGTGATTAATTGTGCATATTATGTATTCTATACTTAACTTCTTTGCCTTGCTAATAGTTAGTAATAACAATGCGAAAAATGCAAAATGCATATATGTATAATATAATTTGGTTGCCTAAGCCACATACATCTACACCTACCTATTAATGTATAAGTATGTGCTCAAGTATTTACATTACATAACGAAATCACACAAACGCTGCGTTTAAAATTAAGATCTCTCTTTCTCTTTCTTTCTCTCTCTCCCGCTCTCTCTCCCTCTCTCTCTTTCCCTCTCTCTCTCTCTCTCTCTCCCCTTGCCCCCTCACTACTATCACATGGACGCCAAAAGTCTGTCCGGAAGAGTGTTTCACATAAGGACGCAGCGATTCCAGCGGGATGTATTTCTCACCCCCTCACCGCCTTCATTCAAAGCCATCGTCTTGGAGCGCATCAGGTTGAGATCGGTACGGATGCTGGGACGTCTCGCATTTGGGGTGACAACACCGCAGGCATCGCTGAACCGACGCTTGATGGACAGCGCATTCTTTTTGGCGCCACCGGAGCCGACAGACCCATGCGGTGGCAGTGGCGAGGGTGCCCCAAAGACAGAGACGAGACGTCGATGCTGATTGGGCGTCATCTCCAGCGGCAGATTGGATACGGTGAACAGTGCATGGAAGAGATCATCGATACGATAATTCTGCCTTGCCGAGCATTCAACGAAAGTGCAGCAATTATCCTGGCCAGCTATATAACCCATAACCTCATCCAGCTGCACGGTTCTGTTCAAAATTATCGATTTATTAAAGAGTATTCTGATAACACAATGCAACAAATATTGATTGTAACTCACTTGAATTCCCGATCACATTTATTTCCGGCTAAGATCATTGGTATTTTCGGTAAACTCTTCTTTTTGAAACCCGAACCAGGATTGAGCGCCGCCCACTTGGTCTCCAGTATATTCTCTCGCAGACGCACCACCTCCTCGAAGGATTCGCGCGAATCCATGCTAAATACCAATATAAACAGATCGCCTGCAATGTAAGTCGAATATTCCGGATGAAATATTTAACAATACTTGATTAACTTAATGTAAATTTATTGCTTTGTTATTGGGTCCTTTTCCCATACACATGGGGACTATCGAATGCCCGCTGTGCAAGTGTGTGTGTGTGTGTGTGTGTGTGTGAGTGAGTGAGTGAGTAGCAATAACTGACTACGGCAGAGTGTGCAGCTGTGGCTGATTCTTATGATAATTTATAGCACATTAAATAGCGCCAGACACTCGGCAGCTTAAGTGATGAAACGTGCATTTGATATGATTGCGGCGATTGACACATATACACACACACACACACACGCTTACGACCTGCGACTTACCCGTTAGAAATGACAAACGGCGCATTGCGGGAAAAGGATGATAGCCAGAAGTATCCAAAATATCCAATTGAAAGACCTCATTTCGTATGCGATACAATTTCCGATGAAACTCCTCAATAGTTGGCGTATATGCCTCCTCAAACCGATTGCCCAAGAAACGTGCCACAATCGATGATTTTCCGGCACGTGATGAACTGCAAAAAAAAAAGGGACATAGTCAATAAAGTAGCAGTTTTGATTAGAATCAGTAATAGACATCGGTTATTAAACAAATTATACAAATTCCAATAAATCAGTATTTCTTAAGTTAAATTTAAAAATTGCTTATCACTAATTTGGGTTTTAGTTTTCTCTGTTATTTACCCGAGCATTACAAGTCTATAGCAATTCTTCGCCGAGGGCAGGCTATCATCGCATAGTGAGAGTCCTGCCCCCGGACCGTACATAAAATCATCGGCCTGCTCGATGGCATCCAGATTGGAGTGGTGTTCCAGCATGTGTGCCTGATGCAGTTCAGCTGTGGTCACAATACGGCTACTGGTTACGCCACCATTGTGGCTGCCACTTGGCGCATCATCCAGGAAGGTAACCACATGAGCTGCTTGCGGTGGTTCATCGGTGGGCGTTGATCGGTTTGTGTTTGCCTGCTGATTGCTATTGGCCTTGTTGCGTGCTCTATTTATGCTATTACTGTTGCTATTGCTGGTGTTGTTGGGCAGTGGGGGTATCGGTGGCGTTGACGTTGACGTTACTCCGGATTCGTTTAGTGCAACATCAATGTAGTTGTTGTTGTTACTGCGGGCACAAAACCAATTTTTGCAACGATACATTTTGTCTGTGTCATTTCCGCCTATTTAATGGTCAGCTTCCTGTCCCACACTTTCCAAACGGACACGCACAAGCACACGCACCCTCGTATTAAGCATACGCAGCGTACACAATGGGGTGGGTCAGTCTGTCGTTCGGCTTTCACCGTGTCCACCGTGCACTTGATTACTTGTTTTGCAGCCACAAAATTCGTTTCAGCTTCCCTCCTGTTGCGCTCCTTTCATTTAGTTTCTATAAGCGATCTGCATTTGCAATCTGTCAACTTTATGGTTGTGGCAACTTGTCGTCATTTGCATTTTTATATATACATCTAGATTACAGAACCTTTCAATAATAGAACTTTTGCTGCCAGCCTGAAGCTGCTTTGACCTCTTCTGCTGTTATCCTACTTTATCCTTGTTTAGCTGCAAGATAGAATATGCATATATATTACTCGACAAGTTGTGAATATAACAAAGTAAGAGTGCTTCCATTTAGAGTGCTCGATGGTGATACACTCTGTAACCAGTCAAAATACCTACTTTTCTATAGATGGCAGGTGTACATTTAATTCTTGTCTTGCTTTAATAGTTTCTCAGATAAACTCAGAAATGTGTCCTTCTGATCCAGTGTATTAGGCTATTTGATCAACTTTACGATACCCTTTTCAGCCATTCATTAATGGGTGCAGGATATAAAAACGTTACGCGTAGTGCATAAAGAACAGCCAAGAGTTGAGCTGACTTACATTTGGACTAAGTAATATAGGTGCCAGTGTCGGAGTCGTTGCCTGGAAAATGACCATTCCGGGCGAGTAGGCCACATAAAAATGGCGCATACGAATTTCAAATTGACTGCACTGTGCTGTCGTCCATTAAAATGGCTCTCAACCAAGGTCCATTTAGCTTCTATAATGACCATCTTGCACCAAATCTAATTAACTTTGTTTCAGCTCGCTACGTGTTCGTGGTACAACGGGGTACAACACAAGTAGCCACAACCTGCCTCGTCCCACATTCTGCTGCCACCTCAAAATGCAGGCAGTGAACAGTATCAGACCGGTTTGTTCCGGCCCTTAATCGAGTGCAGCAAGTACTCAGCTAGAATTTCGCCACTCGAGTAATGTTAAATGCCAGCAACGCTGTTGAGATGAATTCGTTTGGAAAATATGCAAGAAACCACAAATTCGGTACATAATAACTAAGTTTGGTTGTAATGCACACTAACTCGGTCGCCCCAACGACCTTGCTTACAACCCTTTCCACCCTCAGAACCACACACATTCCCACCCCATACCCATTGTTGCCAGTCAGGCAGCCAGGCAGCCAGGCAGCTGTTAACGTTAAGAACAAAAAGCCATTTAGAGAAGCACTATTTGGAATCGTATCATAATTGAATTTCAGTTTTCAGGCCCAGCTCAGAGCCATTTTCATGTGTTTTGTAAGAAAACACGCAAATTACTTTGGCTAACAGGAACGGAAACGCCTCGAGACAATGATGACATTTAAAGGCAAACTCACGCAAAAGCCAAGAAAAACAGCAAATGTGCGAAGAACGCACGAACAACTGTAAAAAAGGTGGCTGGTGGAAATGGCAAAAAAAAAAACAAATGAACGTTAGTCGGAAAAGCATCGTTGGATATGAATTTCGTGAAAAGTCAGAAATTAAAAGATAAATGATAATAGTTGTTTGTTCATATCATTTTTTTTTCTATTTCCCGTTTAAGTACGCATGTTTCGCTTGCTGTTTGTGGTCTTTACTTTATTTACTTTACCTTACTTTATTTATTTAGTTCTGAATAACATTTGACTTCGCATTTGCATACACACATTTCAAAAAGTTTTGTTTTTTCTTTCACAGGGCATACAAAAGCACATTTGGCTTTGCACCTTGTCAGAAGTTTGTAAGAGGAGTCTAGTATAATCTCACACACATATATCGACAGCTTAAATTAAATGCAGATAAGAAGAGCCTTGAAAATACATAGTATGTGTATATATAAATACATGTGAGCTTAAGCCCAATGCATTAGTCAAGTTACGAATCCCAAATAACGATTGATGTCTTCTGTGTGCGCACAAATTATTCAAAGTTCCCAATGCCACTTAGTATCATGGCCCCTTTTCAATTGTGGCCGACGGCCATGGTCATGCCCCATTCCACATGCCACATGCTCGAAAATGTGCTCAACCATTTCTCATATTCGTTTACAGTACGTGCATATAAATGCGAAAGGTGTTTCAGTCCACCACCCAGCAAATAGATTGAGCGGCAAGCCACGACTCCGATATAAGCTTGCCGCAAGATGTCGAACTATAGCAAATGCAATCGACACCTAATCTGGCTCGCACATCTGTGTTTTATGTGTCTTGAGCATGGCGAGAGAAAACCAATATTTAAAATATTTGAGAACAACATGTTTGCGTTATAAAGCTCGACAGATAAGCCCCAAGCTGGTGAGATAGAGAATTCACGCTCTGAGACCTCAGATAAGCAGACAGCGTCAATTATTGCTTTACCAATAGCTATGTCGAGAGTGCCAACCTCAAGTAAGATAATCGATCGTTGAGAATTTGAGCACATTTGCTGGTGTTATTGGCTAGTATCAGCCTTGCAATCTTACACTCAATCATTAAAGTACAACTGAAATTTAAGTTCTACAAATTTCATCTGAAGGTTTTAGGTATATTCAATATTAATATTTCTAAATATTAATAAATCATTCTTGTTGAATCTATTAGTGACTGATCCAAATTGAAGCTGATTTTAATCTGATATTCAATTTTTATCACAATGGATTTTATTTCAAATAATTACCAAACTTCTGATTTACTTATTCTGAAAGAGTCTTACATAATTCCTTTTCCTTTTTCGATTACTAATTAGTACCTTAAGTACAACATTTCCTTTTTTTCTGTGATTCCTAGCTAGTACCTGTGCATTTGTTGAGTCAAATATGGACCGTCAATTCAGTTGAGCGTTAACAAGCGCAGAATTAGAACGACAATTTTATTCAGTCTCCTGGCAGGGTAGAGTGTCAATATGTCAAAGACAATTAGAGATGATACCCGTTTTGACGTGGAACATTTGACGTGCTCTGTAGTGTGCAAAGCAGCCTTTGTTCTTAAGAGTCTGCTAATCAAAATTAGGGCAAATTAAACGTGGGTAAGTTAAATTAGGTCCGCAGAAAAATCTCATTTTAGCATCAGGGGGAAATGCGTCCTTTTGCAATGTATTGGTCTCGAGATAAGGTGTAACGATCATGTAATTATGCTCATTTTGGTAGCCACCGGCTGGCAGCAACCATCACTGGCTTGAAAGGTCCACCAGTCACTGTCCGAATGTCTGCAATTTACAAGTTATTAATAAAGATAGGAAAACGAATCTGTCCATTGTATGTGGAACACAACTTTTACTGATTGTTGCCGCGAGTGTGTAGCCAGTAAAAGTTAGCACAAACAATACCAGAAAATCTGTGAAACAATGTCCAATTTCCACGAATCGTCTGCTACCATGTGCATCACAGTCTGTAAGTGGCAAGGGCGAGTGCAACTGTGGTTGTGGCATGTCAGTTGTTGTCCGTTGCTGTGTTGTTTGTGACAAGTGAAAATAGACCATTGTCATTAAAACAAAGTGTAAAAATACGCCGACAAGCCTTACGGGCAACATCATAAAGACATAGTCATCGTGAGCGTATTAAAAAATATGTCCGACACAGCTTGACAATTATATGAAAACTTATATTAAAAAAAAAAATACATAAAAATAACAAATGTGCTGTTTAAAGCTCAACAGATAAGCTCCGAGCTGGCGAGATAGAGAATGCACTCTCTGAGACCGCAAACAAGCAGACAGCATAAATTACTGGTCAAACAAAAGTTATTGCGAGGGCGCCGAACTCAAGAGAGAGAATCAATCGATGTGAGTCAAGCAAGTATTTGAGAACACTTGGAGGGGTTATCGGCTAGTATCAGTTTATTGCGAGTAATATTATACTTGGGGAATAAAGTTCTTAACTCAAGTACAACCGAAAATGATCTCAACAAATTTTGAAATTGAAGACTTAAGTTTCTAAACTAAGAATTAAATATCTGACTTACTTATCATGAAACCGCTCGACTAAGAAAATGTTTCCATGATATTTTTCTACTGTGTGTGTTGAGTGACAAACCGACCGTCAATTCAGTTGCGCGCTGACAAGCGTAGAATTAGAACGCCAATTTTATTGGCTCCCCAAACATAGCAGCGCGCCAAAATGTCAACGACTCCGCTAAATAGTACTGCCTCCTACGTTGAGGTGGAATTGTCTACGACCAACCAGCGGCAGCAGCAGCAGCAGCAGCAACACAATGTGGCATCATACAGAAAATGTAGCCTTCGGAATTTGCTGAGCACAGCTGGCATTCTTGTTGCACTTCTGCTAATTGTGACAGCCATTTACATGCACTTAATACAGAATCATCATCTCGGGCGTCTGAATATCGATCTGTCGGAGACAGAGGAGCTAGATGTAACAGTTCCTTTTGAAATGGTCAGCGCACCAGCCGTGGGTAAGTTATATTACAAACAGGGATTAAAAAATGTTACCAGCGACTAAAAGGTTGTACTGGATTCACTTTGCCGAAGCTGATCCCATTTGGGAAACAATATATTTGTAATAATAGATAAGCTTCAACAGTAATACTTCATATGAATTTACAAACACAATTATATAGGTAAATCTGTTGGGACTTAACTCCTCAAACTTGACCGAAATGCATCCATATAACGACCCAATCGTTTATTTCAGCTGCACTGGGAACACCACCACTCAGCGAGAATTGTCTGGAGTGCATTGCAGCGACAGCGACAGCCAATAATCCGGCAAAGTGCAATGGAAATCCGTGCAGCATCTATCGCATTTACCGGCCGTATTGGCAGGATGCCATGGGGAGAGTGGAGGGAATTGGTAATGTGACTCTTTGACAAACAGCCACTGAATGCACTTAACTGGCTTCGGTTGACCACTACTAACCCGACTCAACACCATTCCAGATTATGAGAGCTGCGTCTCAGAACTGAATTGTGCGACGGATACTGTGCGTGCATATCTAGCGTCCTTTGCGCGGGATTGCGATGGGGACGGACTTATACGGTGTCAGGATCACATAATGCTGCACCAATTGGGACCCACGGGCTGCTTGGAGAAACCAATGCCGGCTATAAGCCAAAGGCGAATGTCCGAATGTTTGCGAGTGAAAGAGCTTCAATAGAGACAGAGTATGGGAGAGAGATGAATGTGCCCTCAAACAGCGTGTGTCAAACATGGGTTTTATTGATTGTTGCCGCGGGTGGGTTACAAGTAGAAGGTTAGCATAAACAATCCCAGAAAATCGTGGAACAATAACAACGCAGTAAACTTGTCATCCTGCAAACTGGCCCGCACTTCACCATTACCAACAATCGTTTGCACATGATACACAAGAATCTGCAAGTGGCAAATGGCGAGTGCAATTGTGGTCGTGACATGTTAGTTGCGGTTTATTGTTGTGTCGTTGGTCATAAGTAAAAAATAAAAAACCATTTGTCATTAGAGGGAAGTGTAAAAATAAGCAAGCAGGCCTTACGGGCAATATCATGATGACAACGACTGCTGTGTAGACAAAATATACCCAACTTAGCTTGAGGATTATGTAAAAGGCGACAACATAGATGCTTAACATAAACACACAGAATTCCCACAGAAACAACACTGATGCATGCTTTGTGATGTCATACTGCAAAAGAAGGGTTCGTCACTTGAACGTTGTCTGAACTATTTTAATATATCTATGGCTACACTTACACTCCAAAATAGGGCCAGTATCGTTGATAAAATCATGAGTATCGAAACGCATAGAAAGCCGATCAACAGACGAACGCAATTAGTCTTCGCGGCCAGTAAGCCTATAGCCAACACCAGACTCTCAATTACAAACACAGTAATAAGCAAACTTATGCAGGACAATAAGCGTATTTGATTGCTTGAGACAAATATTAAGAAGAACATCATGCTCACGAAGAACAACAATACCAGAGTTGGCTCATGCCGCTGAACCAGTTCCTCAGTCTTAGATCTGCAAATGTAGTATCACAAGATTTGTGCACAGAGAACAAAGGTAGACTTTAGATTACCGCGGCTGGACCAGTGACAATATCAACCATTGCAGTAAGGCCAGCAGCTGAAAGATTATAAACTGGATAAAGGTACGATATGTGAAGCGACGTCTGTCATTAGCCCTCTCAAGATGGAGTGAGCTGAAATTGAAGCGCGTCTTAAACATTGCAACCAAAATTTATAGAAATTTATGTTTATTTTGATGTGGAAACTGAAAACAAAGGCTAGCTAAGATAAATTAGATCTTGCCTTAAGTTGTCACTATTGATCAATTTTACGCAGAAAATTAGCGCAAAAGCTGTTGTGACTCATACATAATTGAACTCTACAAACTTTTTAATCTTGCGCACAAATTCAACGTCGCAAGTGAGTAATAATCTTGCAACATCGCGCACAAATTCAATGTCGCAAGTGAGTAATAATTAAAAGTTTACGTAGCACTTAAAACATTGAGGCGCCACCCTACAACAAATACAGACCCAATCCAAAAGTTTGAAAGTAACTTTTTCAACATACATATATACCTTGTACTTGGACAGCACACATTCTATACAATTTGCTTTGATTTAATTGGTAAATCATTAAATAGATTTTGTAATTTGGACTGCAGTCGAAGTTTTTGATGTGACCATTCGCTATGGCCAACATTCCATCAAGTTTCAATACATCTCCAATCATTCAATGGTAATTGTAATTAATGAAATAATCTAGACATTTTGCTGAATCGATAAGAAGCATAGCTCCAAGCTTTAACCCAAATGATTCTATTGTATTTATATCGAAATCTAATAATGTTAAACGTCTTTGGTTACCCTTATGTTATTTATATACGTTCAGTGACTTTGCCAAGTCCTTTGAGAGTATTATTTATGAGACCGCAGGGCGAATGCGTTATAATAATATCCAATGGATATACGTTCCACATTTCAGCTGTTATCTATTCAAGCGTGACCTTATCGCCACAAGTTTATTGACACGTAACCTGAACTGTGGTTTTTCGCATGCAATTTACATAAAATGCGCTGTTCGCGTTCATCTGTTTTGATTGTCGTAATCGTAATCATTCAATTGCATGACAAGTGTATATTACTTGAATCAACGAAATGCGCAAGTTCAGGGCACTAATGATGGTGATGGTTTTTGTCTGCACGCTCCTTGTTCGCATTCCATTTTTATTGAATACTAACGAATTAACTAATTGCAGATGTTTATCAAATGTTGCTGTTGTTTTCCTTTTATTTCAATTTTTTTTGTTTGTGGTTTTTTGGCTAAGTTTGAGTATTGCTTGATTGATGAATGTTCATTCCCTGCATTTAAGGACAAAGAATTTCGCTTGAAAGCAATTACGAACATGGTCTAAACTCTTCGGTTTTTTTGGAGTGGTCCTTGTCAAAGGTGTTGGTTGGCAGCAAATCCCACAGATTGACGTTAGGGAAAGCACGCGCGTCGCTCAAATTGATTGCCTTATGGCAGCCACTGTAGCGTTGGTGTAAAATAAGTGGGAACTGGCCAAGTTACTGAAAGTATTTTTTCGTTTATTTTTTCGAGCTGCACTCAATTTTGAGCTCACTTTTTTTTTGGCGTACATTGCAAAGTTGCAGCTGCTGTGAACTTTTACTAGATTTTACTGAATTTTTTGCACACTCGCCAGCAGCACAGCTCCTTTGGCCCTTTTTTTTGGTGATTCCGCCTCCTTGCTCATGCATTTTTAGCGTTTTGCTTTTTGGCAATTTGTTTGCCGCATGTACGAGACGGAGAAAAATACGGGCAATAAAATTGTAAAAAATGCATAATACATTTGCCTGGCATACTAACTGGATTTAATATATAAAATTTACATTGAATTCGGTGCACAAAAAGAGACAAAAATGTATCTGACAAAGACATTGAGATGCAAAACATCTGAAATTCTTCTGTAGTGAAATACTCAACTACCTGCACTCAGCACTTACCTACAGATGTATTTAAATTCATATACATATTGTGTCATCTATATTGAGCAATTTGATTGCAAACTTGCAGTACATGACATATTTGGATCAGTCAAAACAAATACCAGTTTACATTCCGAAGCTCACACTACGAAAAAAACTTTTAACTTATTCATTTGACAATTTATTAATACTGCTCTTCAAGGACATACGCAGCTTGTCAGTCTCTTTTCAAAACAATCTAGTAGCAATATTTATATAATTCTTATATTCTAATTAGGTTTCTGCATTGGCTAAATTGCCGGCAAGTAAAAAGAAAGAGGCATACCCCAAGGGGCACATAGGCAATGAGAAAAATTGCTCTCTCGACAATATCCGAGCCAATTATAATTGGCAATGGTGTGTTAGAAGTTGGATTCGATTGACACATTGCTGCTAAGGTTGCCCATGGAATGTTACTTAAGGTTCGAAAATTTCTTTCATAAGCCCAAAAAATAGTTACGTAAAAATTTCCTTTTCATAATAATAAGTTATACATGTTAATGTCAATCTGTATTTCTCTTCAACTGTCTATCCTATCCTCAACTGATTCTATGATGATATAAAAAAAAGATACTAACTCGATGGTATAATAATACACATTTTAATTGAAAACACATATACCCGATTTGCTTGTTAGGGTATGAAAAGGGTTGACCGCCCAGTGGCTGTCATAGATCGTCGGCAATCAGCAAGCGTGCCACTTAATTAAGTGTACATCAGAGATTAGCCACAAAATGGGGCAAGATGCTGCCCCAAAAAAGGGAACCCCGCTGGGCATAAATCCTGACTAGCGTCCGTAGCTTTTATGTGCATATTTAAATACGCATCGGCAATGAGACAGCAGCACGACAACATCTCAGCTATGTCAGCTGGTAGCAAAGAGGACTTTAATGTCTCTGTTGTGGCCTGTAGCTGTTTGTTCATAGCTGAGGCGCTTCGTTAATTTTTTATAGTCGCTGCGGAAGCTGCTCCAAGTACAGACAGAGAGAGAGAGAGAGAGAGAGAGGGATATAGATAGAGAAAGGGAGAGAGAATTGGAAAGTGATAGGGCCGTGAAATCTGAGGTCTTGCAGCGTGCGCTCCGCGGTTGTTCTTAGTTGTTCGTTTGGGCTTAGCTTTGAAGTTGTTACATATCTTGAGCAAAAGTTTTGATTGTCTAGCCACGCACTAATACACACACATCCGACCAGAGCATACACATACCACACATGCCACACATGCATATGTGTGTGTGCTGCCAACTCAAGTGGTTAAACGTGAAACTTTTTTAATTAGAGTTGTGGTGGGCAGCGCATTGTGTAAACAGTTTTTGTAATCTTGGGCGCATAGTTTGGTTGCTTGGAGCAGGAGACTCTTTGAGCTCCTCCTACTTTGTGGGCTTCTTGACTGCTACCCGCTCGCTGGTTTTCTGTCACGGCATTTGCTTTCTTCGTGGTGCAGCCAAGGCCAAAGCAGAAATCCGGCTAAAATGCTCATCAAATTGGCAACAGTGGAACCCCTCAACTCCGCGTGACCCCCAACCACTCTGCTGCTATTTTCGTGCTAAATAAAATTCATGAGCCTTTGTAATAAAAACGTCACAGCGTCGCAGCGTCGCAGCGTCGAACACAAAAGACTCTCAGACAGCACAAGCACAAGCAGAACAACCAAGTTAACAACAACAACAAAAACAACTACAATGGGCACTGAATGGAGCAGCTGTCACCACTTGGCAATGACAATGGCACCCTCGAGAGAGCGGAGCGCATAAATTCGAGACATCTTTTGTGCAGCGCCAGCCAAATTTTACAACATTTTGCATTCATTTAATTTTGCTATTATCAAATATAAAAAGGCTTTGCGCTTGATTGAAGTTTCGCGGAATGCCTTTGGCCAGCGGCTCAACGTGTCTCAAAATTATGCAAAAACCTTAACGATACCCAGTCACAAGGAATAAATTAGCAATATGCAAAAAAAAAATGTATATATATATATATATCTAAGAGGCACAGTAGCTAAATTTTAATCAAATTTAATTTAAACGCTCAATCTACCGAAAAGCAAAAGCCAACTTTGCTTGTTTTGAGAATTTTATGATTCTGAGAATATTCCAAGTAGCTTCTACTATAAAATTATACAAAATGCAAATTAATAATTAGTTTCCAATGAAATTCAATGTAATATTCCGATCAAGTTTTCATCGAGTTGTATCTAAGTGGTAAGGTAGATCCATTAAGCATTTTCTATTTGAATTTTACTTGTTGCAAGGATACGTGCAGATGATTCTCATCATCATATGTATTAAAGTAGGACTGCTTTCCGTTCCATTCGCGAGCTGCCATCAGCGAACGCCTGGAAATATCCGCAGGATGCGTTGGCTGTCAATGCGATTAAGACAACGCAATCAGCGAATGACGCTGAAACATCGCAGAAAAACACCAATTTTCCAGCTCTTTTCAAGCAATTTTCGATGCCCACGATGCTGGTTCTGTGCGCGCAGACATCGTTTACAAAATACACAGATACTGTATACAGTATATACGCAATTTCAGAATAATGAATATATATCATGAGAAAATCCATATCGTTACAAATCGCTTGCTTGTTTGCGTATCAATGAAGAAATAGCCTTTATTGCATACTTTCCCGAGTGAGTATTACGCACTCGCACACACACACACACACACAAATACACACTCACGCTTACACACACAAACAGATACACTCACAAACAGAAAGGCGATGACAAACAATTTCCGTAGCTGCCGCCTTGAAGCTTCCGTTGTTACTGTGTTTTTCTTTTCTTTATTTTTGTTGGTCTATTTTGTGAGCTTTGGCCACTTTTTTGTATTTTAGTCAGGTCACATTTATGTTTATATTGTAGGAGTATACATTAATTATGGCTATTTACATGGCCGACTGCCCCTGCCAATTATGTGCACGAAATGGCTTATTATTGGTCCATATATACATGCTTACATTTAGATATGGGTTCGCGTGGTAAAATCAGCTCACCAAATGGCCCTCAAAGGCCAATTTTATGTGGACCCCTAAAAGCGCACCATCAAAGCATACCAATAAAAACAACAACAGCAGACTATAGAATTTTCGGCAACCAAAAGTAGGCCGTGTTTGCACAGCAAAGAACAGTTTTAACATTTGTTTCCTATTATCCACTTGTATAGTATACTAATATTTGTCCTGAATGATGGATGTTATTATAATGTTGCTGAGAAAACTTAACCTACTTTTTATCTTGTCTAACCTAACGTTAAACCACAGAAAGAGAGTTTGTAAGCTGCTTACAAATTAAAAACAATTTAATATCAATTTGAGTCAGCCGCATTAAAACACCGCCGAGCACAGCAGAATTGCGCTTTTCTCTTGTGCTTGTGCTTGTGTCACAACTACAAAAATTCATTTGGTAATTACACTAATTGCTTGCCGACTCAACGACAAGACAAGCATAAATATAATGCGATAATTTACTGGCTGCCATCTCCTGTCCAGTTGCCCACTTTCATGACAGAAGTTGGAAAAACGCTGGCATATTCTGAGAACTAGAAAATTAGTTTGTAGGGTAAGCAACGCTGACTATGCAAATGCTTTGTTAATCTTTATTGTTTTTACTTTTAGCTTTATAAACTAATGACTGAATAAAGCTTTTCATAGTTACCATTAGCAGCTTAGCAATTTTCCGGCTTTCACTGAACTATATTTGTATGTCGAGTACTCATTCGAAATATATAAATCTGCCTCAATTTTTAGCTTTTTCTCGATTTCTATCGCTCTTTTCAAATGTGCTTGTGTTTATTTATTTATTTAATTTATCATCACAAACTTTTATTAAGTTATGTATACTAAAAACTTCTCTCTAGCTGCCAGAATGTGACACGTTTATTTTGGTTCACTCTAAGAATTTTGATCAAAGTTAAGCTCAGTTTCTGCTTAAAAATCAGATCAGCCGTTGCAAGCTCTTTGCTGCTTGCTTCCACACCTGCCCCAACGTGGAGTGGTGAAAAACAACAATCTTGCCAAGAGAAACATTTGTGTCATCGTCTTAAATGGCGATAGGGACATGTAACCGTATCACAAAAGCCACTTTAGATCCGACAAACCACAGAGGTTTTTACTGTAAACGAGTGGCGTTTTAAAGCTTTACCTTTTGAGTTAAGCCTACAAATATGTAACGCAATATGTAATCATTGGAATTGCCACGAAAATTCATAACAATGTACAAACAGACATAATACACTTCTCACCCAACAAACTTGTAGCTGTAGTTGTGATTGTGTGTGGGAATATTTTTAGATCTGTGTGTGTATGGATGAGGGTGTGTGTGTGTGTGTGTGTGTGGATATGTGTGTGTGTGGGTGTGTGTGTGTTTGTTTGCCCAAAAATCAAATGGTTTACGGCGGCAACACATGTTAAGAAATCAAAACAGACAGCTACAAAAAGAAAAAATAATTGGATACGCCTCAACGATCGACTGTTAGTCACCCTGTGTTCTGGTCATCACGTAAACTCTCCTATTGTTAATTTCTATTATACTTAGCCAGATAATAACAGCATAGCTTTCTTTTAACTAATAAAACACTTCATAATAACTTAATCTTAACAAATGAAACAGAGTGAAACAAATTGATGTTAATCTGTAAGGTGTTGAGACAAAAATGATTTATCTTGATGACACTGAAAAGTATATCAATTTTCCAAAGGCGGCAACATTCCATTAAGTTCTCAAGGACAGGGTATTTAAATAACGACAGCTGCAGAGCATCCACCACAACGAACCCTAAAATCATTTTACCAAACATTTTGAGAATTGTTGAAAAGACTTTCCAAAAATGGCAACACACGCCCCCATACAGCAGAGGCGTACTTCTCTAAATAAGGGGCGCCCAGTCTTCACTTTCCATTTTCCATTGTCCTCTCAACCGAAACTCAACCAAAATCGCTAAAGGATGTGTGAAAAGCGGCGAAAAAGCGTCCCAATCGCGTTGTTGGAAACAAAAGGATTGCGCTGGTGTTAAAGTTTAAGCTACGTATAAAATTACTTCGCGCGAATGCACAGCTGCTGTCGTTGATATTTCGACAGTCTTTTTAATTCAGATTTGAGGGGGCTGTGATTTTGATTTGTGGTGCTACAAAATCAGAAGGTTTTCATTTCTACTTCAAAGCACACATTCTCAACTCTCTCCCATATATTCAATTAGTCGACAGACATGCAAAATGCTAGCTAATTTATTAATGGCTAATGTCAAAATTGTTGCTGCCTTCAAATGACATTGAAAAATTGTCCATGATGTATGTGGGTGGATGGTGCTTAATGGTCTGGGCCCCCAACAAGTGGGAGCTGTGTGCCATATAACAATTTAGATAAGCAAAGTGTGCAAGTAGGGCACAGGACGCTTCTAATACTCGAGTACATATTTACATACAAGAGAACACAAACAAAACACTCTGCGAGTTCCACATTTAGTCGCACTGTGTTTGCTTTTTAGCCTGATTCTGCAATGCATGCTCATTTTTTTCGTTATGAAGCAACTTAATCAGTTAAATTTTTTTTACGGTTGACAAACTTGCTTCCTTTGCTGGTTGTGCCTACAGCTTGGTTTAAGGACCTGAGTGGGAGGTGCTCGCTGTTTAAACTCCAAGTGCTTCGATTAAAGCTCAACTATAAAATTGTATAAATGTAAGAGACAAAAGCCACAGTGTTCGGCACTCAAGAGTTGGGCCGTAAAAAAATTGAGTGTTTAAGTGGGGTAACCGAATGCTTTCGAGCTTTTTATGGGCCAAGTGGACGAGGGCTGGTCACGACATTCAACACGAAAAAGACAAAAGAAGAATAAATAAATATTTGGTCATGTCCAATGCTGGTACATAGATAAAAATGGGTGTGGTAGGGGCTGACCTGTGCCCGAGGCTACCAACAAATCAAATAATAAATAAAATAAAATAGTCCCAAATTGCATTAGGAACTGGCGAATGGAATAATGGCGCCTATCTGTCGATAACAATGTATTCCATTATGTGAAGCACACAAATTGCTCCTCACCTGGATGGTGGACATCAACCAAATTGCTTGTCCTGCACAATTATAATGTGTTTCTTATATTACTGACACCTTATACATCACTAATGCACACACAAATATATCACATACACAAACAGACACACACACACACACACACACACTTACATATTTATACACTCATATTTGCAAACCATCAACATTTAGGCGAAAAACCCGTAAACAGCATTCAACGCTCGAGGAGTCGTTGTCCTGTGGGCCGGTTGAATGAGCTTGTTTTGCTTTCGCGCAATACGTAATGTTGTTGAAGTGTGCCGTCGCTTGAGATTTAAATTGCCGTAAATGGTCGTTGGAGTGTTCTAACCAGTAGCCCGTCGCGTCCTTATCTGAAACGTATTGCAGCCATCGCAAGAAAATAACTATGAAATTCAATTGACGAGGATTTCGCGCAGGCGCACTACTTAACAGCGGGAGCAACTGTTAAGGACTTAGGAGCGGAAACAATATTAAGAGAGCAAGGACAAGTTCGAGTTCGGGTTGAAGTTCGACTTGCTTGACACATTTGCTGTGTTGCGTGAGTAAGTAAGTGTGCACATAGAGTGTGTGTGCATGTGTGTGTGTGTGTGTGTGTGCGTGTGTCTAGCTTTGACATGGAGTTAAACAAACAAAACAAATGTCAAGCTGATTTTTCTCCAAGCTCACAAACATAAAACGAAAAAGTTGTGATATCAACAAGCGACTTGCTCGCTTCTTTCAACTTAAACTCATAAAAATGTGACAAACGCACAGACGCACACACACATTCCAGAAATAGACAAACACTCCAGCACACCCACTCTCGTGTGTACACATAATTTACAAATGTTTTTTTCCTGTCGCCTAAGTCGAGACATTTTGTATTTCTGTTGATTTTGAAATCATTTTGTATGATTATCAAATTATTTGATGCCACCATGGAGCTTAATTTGTTACTCTTCCATGCTGACAAGCTTTAAGGTCCCAAGAGAGCAATTTAATGAAATGCTAAGACGTTGACAATTAAGAAAATACAGCGCCTACGTTAGGTCTAACTGCCAATGCTCAGATTCTCCTTGGTTGAGCTTCAATGTCCTGGCAGCCGTTGACTGCCTCCTGTGGTCTGGTGTTTCTTTGGCAATTTAGCTGCACTGTGGCTTCACACAATTGCCGCAAATCCCAGACGACGGTGTTAATATTAATATAACTAACCAACTGTGCGACTCCCCCACTCATATCCCTTGATTTAAGCCTAAAGGGTTGCTTGTCATTAAGTAAGCTATCAATTCAGAATCAAGAGATACACTTAACCTTGCCATTAAGCCATGAATTAGAAACGCGATTCTTTGTCCAGATTCATGTGCTCCCCCAGCCCTGGGGGATATATTACTTTGACAAAATACATTTCAAATTGGAATCGCGATGATGTTTAGAAATTCATTTAAATTGTCTGCCACGGAAAATGGCATCTGATCTGACTTCTAGAAAATGAATACAATTCAATTAGGAAACCAGATGATTTTCTCTAAAAATTCAATAAAAAATCAACACCTTCTTGCTTATAGATTTTCCAATGAATTGACGTTGAAATTATTCGAGAAAAGCAAAAGTACTCTCTGAGTACACATTTAGCATATATTTTTATGCACTATTTACACTCACTTGAGCGTAAGTTCAAAAGCCATTTAGCACTCAAGCAAATGTATAAGGTAAAGACAACGTTTATATTGCACCCGTGCAGAAGGTGATTGGCTTAAATATGGGGTGGGAGTGGCTACTTCAAGCCGGTACACTTGGATGCACATGCAAAGAAGATATCATGAGAGCAGAGAGAACAGAATAGATAATCAGATTTAATATGAATAAGCAATAGCCAGTCGAACTGCCAATAATGGCAATGAGTGATGAGGGCTAACATTCTCCTTTTGCGTGTGTTGTCGGCAGGCGTGTAAGTATTTGTGTATTGGAATGCGCTTAAGAGCACACACAAATATAAACACAGATATCAATGACATGATGTGCATTGTTCGAGGATACAAAAGGGTGGAGAATAATAATACAATGTCAGTCAATGAACGGCACCCCGCCATGATGAATGCAACTGTTTGCTATGAAAGCGTTGTGTGTTGTATAGCAACAGATATATATATATATATATATATATATATATATATATATATGTAACTGCATTTGTCCTACACACAAACCAATAACGAGCAAAATCAACACACACACAGAACAAAAGCGATAAAAGGCCAGGCAGGCAGCCAACCTGACTTGATAGCATCACTTGACAATTGAAATGAAAGCGGAAAACGCATAGAGCTAATGTAACGCTTAACATGTTAAATCTCTCCAAGGAATGACTTACTGACAGAATGCCCTTCGTTCTTTTATAACTTACACGAATCACAGTGCGACGGGTACCATTCCACTTCAGTGAAGGCTCTATTACCAAGAAGATCTCATTAGTAGGCAGAGAATTTAAAACGATTTATAATCAAATTAATTGCCTCGCTATAGCTGCTCACAAGTATTCATAAGCCCCAACAATTTCGCATTAATTAAATGCCAATAAATGTGAATATCAAGAGAGTGGAGACCTGAAGAGTCGATCGAACGATGGGGAGGTGATAAAATCCCCAACACGGCAGATAATCAGCCGCCTACTTTATTAACTCTGACGATGCGTAGGTAGCTTGGCGAGCTATGAAAACTAATTAAATACCAATTTATTGCAAGAAACACTCGCAACCGCAACTTCAAGTCTATCAATTAGTCAGGCAGTCACTCAACAAGTCAGTACACTTAGATAAAATGTAACAAAGATTATAGAAAATCTACAGACTTATTGTGCACCGCAATTTCAGTTTATTTTCATAGTGCTATAAAGTATATATCAATATATATTTTATGCTTTTAAATACATACCATTATTTAATTTGCAGTTCTTCAAAATATTTTAGTTGAGTGTAGGTGAGGAGTCGGACATTAGCCAGACGCAATTAGATTTAATTAGTTGTCGCCGCAACGGTGCTTGACCAGAGCACACTTTCACTTTTGCCGCTGCTGATTCAGATGGATTGGAAGAGCTCAGATTTAATGGTGACCGGCATCGGATGCTGGTCGTCACCATCGCCATTCAGTTAATGGCCCGCTTACAGTCAAAATGCGGCAGGCTGTGTTATTCAAATCAAACGTGTTCTGAATGGCAGCCAAGTCACGGCTAACTGTCCCAAAAAAGACATCAAATATTTACATATAAGTACACGTATGTGACCAGCTCCCAACTGTTGGTTTCTGCTGCTGCTCCTACCATATATCGATTAAATTGGCTGAGTGGCCTTAGCAAAAGTTAGCTGACCAGCTATACAATTTAGGGACATTATTAGCTAGGGCGGTGACGGAGCATTTTAATACAGACAGCCATATTATATGGCATCTATATATCTATATATAGAATTATGTATATTACTTGACACGAAAGTTGCAGCAGAAACTTGGTCAGCCACAAAGGGGGCGATCGAGCTGAGGTATGGAAATTCCGCCCTCGGGCCATACACACTGCTTCAAGTTTGTGAACAAGTGTATATGTGTGTGAGTGAGTGTGAGTGTGTGTGTGAACCACAACATGTGTCACCGGGCGTGAACAAAAGTGCTCTGAAAATCACATTACCAATATGCCAACGAACGACCCAACTTTGACTGCGGCATCAGCATTAGCATCAGGATGTGGCCTCAATGCCCATCCCCTTTGCCTTACGGGTAATGCCTTAATGCGCCTAAACTTGCTGTAAGTCAGCAGTGCTTTTAACTAATTTGCAACGTCGTCTCCTCGCCTTAAGCCCAACCAAACCAAGCCAAGCCAGGTGTTAAGGATCCCAAAAATAAAATCCAAACAATCGACTTTAAGTGGCCTTACGAATCGGACCGTAAATCGTAAATCGCAACCGCAATCATTTCAAGAATTTTAATGGAAATTTTTTAATAAACGATACCACATATGTACACTTATATTCAGGTGCTGGCGAATCCTCGAGTGTACAACAGCAACGTATAAGGACTTCAATTTACTTGGTGTAAGTAAAAAAATGTATGCATACCCTTAACACATATATAACTTTCATACATGTGCATACTTTATGTTCTTTGTGGCAAGAGCTTTAAAAAAACGCGTGCCAATATATTATAGGGCTGAAATAATGCAATTTGTGTGTGAACTTTTCAATGTAGTTTTTCACCCACACACACACCAGGCACAACAAAAATACGCAGACCAACGAAAGATACCCCAAACAGGACGCATAGAGGAGCTTATCAACCATGAATATTTACGTACTCCATTAGCACACAAAGGAACGATGTATGTTTTTTCTTTCTTACTTTGAACACTAGCGACGAGGCGTCGCACTACAGCCACGAGCAGCCAACGGAAGCGAACTGAAAGCCCGAGGAGCGCCATGTTGTGCATTTAATGGCGCGTTTCCTGTGCGCTGTTAAGCTTAACAGGCTGCTGTTAAGCAACTGTTGTTTGCTGCATGCAAACGAGATTGTGTGTGAAAATGCTCGTTAATCCCCTATTGTGCATTAATAAGTGGAAAATTCGCCGGCAACAACACAGCGAAGCAGAGTGCAGGTAATATTAATTGCACACCTTTTGGTGGCTCTTATTATTATTGAGAAGTAAATATGCAAAAAGTGATTGATTCATTTTAAATATAGCACTTTCGAAAATCACGACCAATTAAATAGAATCAGAAAATTGTTTCCATTGGTTTAAGTTAAATAGCAATTATTTATGATCGCTCAGTGAAGCTGCTACTGAGGGAGAAGAAACCGATTAGCCGAAAGAGCTGTTATAGAGCGTTATCGAATTTCACCGCCTGTCAAATGCATATTTCATCATCAAGTTTTTCAACACATTGTTGAGTTGTTAAATTAAAAAACATAAGCGCGATGACGCTCACGAAGTGTGAAACGTGTCAATTGGGCGGAATCTTCAGTACAGGTAACACGTTGATGGATTTTGTTTTTTTTTTTTTGGATTACATTTTTTAAGCTGACCAAAAGGGCACTACACCAGTTCACAGTTCAACTTTTTAATGGAGCAACGATGACTACGTTAGTGTCGGATGTGCGTCCATTACTGACTGTGTGTGCTGGTTTTTGGCTATTGATTTTTACTTAAAAATAAATTGGTTTCGTTTGTCTGCACTGCTATTTTGCTGTCGACAGCTCCTGGCATCGTTCATTGTACTTGCGCCTCGACTAGCCAAAAAGTTTTCTATAGCAATTATTGCTTGAGATTATTTTTCATTTGGACGCCCTGTCATCGCCTCCAGCAGTCAACTATTGTTATTATTAAAGCTCAGAGCATTTTTGGACAACTCGAAATATTGCAGCCCAAATGAAAAGTGATGTAGAGCAGCGTCACAAACTGAAAGTACATGTAGTACAACCCCAAATCCCATGTTTTCCAAATAAATGTTTTAATGACTGTTTAAAAAAATTTCTGCTTAAATGAAATGCTAAAGATTACGGTCGAGGTACCAAGTACACAATAAAAGTTCCCAAAATCCTTTCCCTTCTCAATGCTGCTTTATTCACTTTTAGCTTAATTGAAATGCTTGTTTTTGTCTACCCATTTCATGCAATGGCTACTTCCGAGTAGTGCTTTTGGGACGTATCATTTTCGGGTATTCGCTCGCATATTTTTCCGGCTACGTGACACATGCCGTTACAAAAACCATATCCCCCTCACCTCCCGGAGGCGCACCCCAAAACAGAATCCAGATAGGAGTGACAAAACAAAGCTATTTTTCTCTTTTTTTTCTCTTTGGTTAAATATGAGCATTTGGGAACCTGTATACTACTAGCACTATGTAGGGAAATACAAATGGTAGCCATATCGGAGAGACAGAGAGACCTGTTTGCATATTAACAGACACATTAACAAGAGGTCTGCTTCTAACCATATTTTCTCTATCTCTATTTCAATCCCTCTGCCTCATTCTTCTATATGCGATCCTGTTATCATACGTGTTGAAAGGAGGAATTGTGTGCGAGGGCAAAGCATAACAAAAAGTAATAATTTGTATAGTTGACAATAAAAATCACATATTTATATTCTCAATTAATATTGCAACTGTTAGCTGTTAGGACGCTTTTTCCAACAGTATTTAAAATTAACCAAATATTCAACAAGGGAAAATATATATTGTTTGGACAGTTGTGTATTATTTAATAATATGTATAAATGCATAAGTACACATACATTTCTGAAAAACAAACAAATGATAATAACGCATCTATTTTAAAATGTATAAACATCATGTGCTAAAGGACTCCTATCAGATATTAACACAAACACACACACACGCACATAAACACACAGACACGCACACTTTTGTCAAGCATATCAAATTGGGAACGCTTTTGTTTCCCAGATAGGGCCCACATTTCCACAAAGCATTTATCATCAAGTTGAAAATAAAATGTTAAATAGAAGTTTTTGATTACACAGCAGGCAGGCATTGTTTTTGCAGGAAGTCAAACGACAAGCAGCATCAGCATTCGAGCACGAGCCACCTGTGGTAGACATGGGAGAGTAGGAACGCGAACGACCGTAACATATAAAGAGCGATTGTGTTTACCTTTCGTTTCCTGTGAATAGGCCTCCGAACGTGAATTTACACAAGTGTTAACAAACGTTAAAAATATTTATGCAAAAATCAGCCAAATGTTTGAATCTATCAGATATGCTAATATGTTTGGGTGTTTATTTGTACAAGTTTATAATAACCCAATTGTAACGGACACCCACTTATTATATAACGCATATAGCACATAGACAATATATATGTACATAGATATATATGTTTGCACAACTATAGTGAATTTCCACATGCGCCTTAATCTTTTTAATTAACTACTCATATCCGCCACAGAGCATGTCTAATTGATATGGGGAGACCCTTTGCCTGGTTGAGCGAATCCCCCCATTTGCCACAGTACGTTGCGTGATTTTCTTGTGCGTGTGTGTATGTGTGTGTGTGTGCTTATCCGTGTGTGCGATTGGATGTTAGTGTGCTAATGCTCATATTAGATTCTTAATGAAATCCCATTTAAACAAAGGAACTGCATGAACTGTCGGCTCTGAAATCGTATATTACATTTGGTAGTACACAGATATACCAAAAACGAAGACCTAACATCAAATTCAAAATTATTGAAATTTTTCATTAGATGAACAAACTCTGCAAGCACTTTTTAAGTGTATCATTTTATCATATATTTCGAGCGCTTGAAACTTTGTATATAGTATTATTCTGCTTGTCAAACTTTGTATATAGTATTAATCTGCTGGTCAACTATTATATACTATATATCGTAGAAATATTGCATTTAAAAATCGATTCAGTTTTGACAGACTTATGTAAGATAGATATTTACAGTTATTTGGTCCCACGGTGCGCTGTTTGCACGGTGGAGAGTACTCATCGTTAAGGCGCACAACGCATTTGCTTATGGAATACGGATAGCTGTTGGCATTTTGGTGGTTTCTCGACTGATATTAATACACAAATTAAGTTTTGGCCCAATTGATAATGAATTGACAGGAAATCAGTTCAATTAGCAGCGTTTAATCTGCAAACTTTACGAATATGTGTAATAGTTTATTTGTACTATTTGAATGGACGTTGAATAAAGAAATGGGAAAAATTAATACCCAGCTTAGCTCCATTGTTGTTTGATGACTCGCCTAATACTGCTGTTGACGCCGAAGTTTATCCTCTTGTTCCTCGGGCGTGGGATTCTTTTCAATGTATTCAAGTGCACGCTGTATTTCAATCGGGATTGGTGGTGGAACGGGCAGTGAGTCAGATTGCGGCTGGAAGCCATTTTCATCAGCCACATAGCTCACATAGACTGGAAGTCCTTCAGGTGAAGTGTAGCTGAAACTTCCAACAGCAGAGTGCCCGGCTTGTCCTTTCTCGCTGACAGCAGTACCATCGGTTTTCTCAACAGTATAGGAATAGCTTCCGTCCGTATCAACATTTGATTCCAATTTTGTAACTTGAGTATCTGCGTAGTCTCCTGTCCTGGGAGGGGCGGCGGCGGCGCAAGCCAAGAGTGCAGCGAGCAGAAACTGTCAATAAAATATAAATCAATCAATATAAATCAGGATTATTAAATGAAATAGCAAGGCAACTTACAATTTTGTACATGATGCTAGCTTTAGTGTGTAAATTTTAATATGAACTCTTTGCTAGTCATCTCCAGTATTTATATTATTCCAAATACAAGACTTCCATATTAGCAATAAACACTCAATATGTAAATCAAACATGATGAGCAACCTAGATAAACGACATACTTATGAACACAAAATTCACATTTTATTTGTCAAACGACGATACGAAATTTGACTACGCTTACCAATGATATTAAGATATATTAAGATACTTAAGATACTTGAATAGTCTACATTTTTTAATTGCATTTTTTAAGACTGGGTAAGTGGCACAAATAAAATATAAGTAGGTGTACCGTTACTTTAATATTGGTGTGAAACAATTATCAAAATTAACCAAAAATTTGTTATTACAAAATGTGACTGTATCGAACTTTAATGTACACCAAAAGCAATTCAAAACTGACAACGATTGTATCCCTTAGTCTGTAGCGACAAACTCGTCGATCTTTTAAATATGTGGCAGTCTACAAAACTCATATCATAGCAGCTTAAGTACCATAGCTACTCTACCTAAAAGAGACGCAATGCCGATGACCCAAAATCAAATGTGACTCCAGACACTGAAAATCACTCAAGAGACAATCCACGCTGGCATGTTAATTGAATCGAGTCGCGACAAAAAGACGAAAAGCAGCAATTTCAATGTTACAACATTAAACGAGTCAATCCAGTCAAATAAAACTCGAATACAAATTAATAATAAGGCCAGCAACAACAACAATATATAAACGAATTTATAATGTAATTTATCTAAAATTCAGATGAAGATACTCTTAAATATATGCTGATATATATGTATATACGTATGTAAGTAATTGTGCGGAGAAGAACCTTGTAAACGTGCTATTTATGAGGCAGCTGGCCGTGTTGTGGGTTGTTGGGTGGATTTGTTGGCCATATGGTGTTGGTAGGCAAAAGCGATGCTATTCGTACATAGTATAAACAACAATATTAAATTGTATTTTTTCTTTTATTACATTATTATTATCTCTGGCAATAAATGTCAACGTCAACGAGAGCCGACAAAGGACACACTGCGCCCAGGAGCGGACGACTATATATGTATGTATATGGGTGTTTTTATATATATATATATATATATATATATATATGTATGTACAAAGCGTATGTAAGTTTATGTGTACGTGTGTGTGTCTGTGTGTGTGTGTGTGCGTATGTGTGAGTGGTAGTGCATGTCCCGACATGTGCGTGGGCATCCCTCAGTTCACCAGGTTCAGGTCCAGCGTCAAAGTTGTCAAAGTCTCTCTGATTGTTTGCTCATGTTTGTTGCCTCGGCCATGCAATAAACATATGCAAAGACATAGCACGACACACACACACACACACACACACACCCGAACACATGAATGCCAAGAAAGATAGAGAGAGAGAGAGAGAATGCGAGGCGGACTTAAAATACAAGATGAGCATGTTAAGGGCAGAGTGCATCAATTTAAAATTTCTTCTCGTATGGAAGACCCGATGCAGGGAATTGATGGCCCTGGTCACCAAAGGAGTGTCCGCCGCCACCATTACCATGTTGATACTCCTCGTTCTCTTCCTCCGGATGGGCTTGGTTCCATTCCAAGGACTTGATAATCGCCTCAGGAATGGGATGTGGTGTTGGCAGATGCTCACCCTGCGGTTGGAATCCGTTCTCATCAGCCGTGTACGTCAATTGAATGAGCTGGCCTTCCGGCGTATAATATTGCGATGAGCCGCTTGCATAGTAACCGCCCACTCCCTGCTCCTGCTGTGCTATGCCGTTGCTGGTCTCAAACTGGTACTTGTAGCTGTGATCATCCTGTTTGATTTCATTCACATAGCTGCGAATCTCGGCGTGCGCATCCGCGGAATCTGATGGTGCTGAATGCGAGGTGCCCACGAAGACAACAGCAGCAAGCATGACGAGTTGCTGCAAATGGAAAGGAACTAGTCAATATCCACGACTTGAAATTTCCTCCTGTTACAACTTACGTATTTGAACATTTTTGCCTGGCTTGGGGTTTGTTTTGGAGATTTTTAGAGTTTTTCTTAGTTGTTAAAAGCCAAAGAGCTGAACTTTGTTTGATGTTTTACATTGGGTCGACCTCAGTTTTATATACCCCCACAAATGGAATATCTATGAAAGTTGGAAAGGTGAGTGTGTGTGCATCCATTAACCAATGATAATGATGATTAGGGGCTAGAGGCCAAATCCAAACGGTTGCATTCACAATTATGACAGCTGCGTGTCGATATGGATTTGAAGCTTAAGCTTAAACTCTAATCAACAATCATTTTCATTTTCAACACTAATGCTTTCTCACTCTGCTAACTGAAACTGAAACCCAGACAGAAATCGAAACTCAAAACAAATCCAACAACAATCTGGTTGGCAGCACACTTATTTTGGGATGTGGGGAGCCCGGGGTTCAAGAAACTCCGCAAGGTACACGCTCTGCGCTTCGTTGCGGCTATTAAAGTAATTAAGTGTTGGTGTTAATTCATTAATTACAGTTGCTACATATATGTATTCACTCTGAAATGAAAGCAACTCCCCTCTCCAACAAGCTCACTGAATGTATATGTTTCCTAATTTGTTACTCCGCGTCCATTTGACGGTTTACGTGTTGAATGAGCTGCTCTATTTGATTAAATCTATATTTGGGTGCTTGTCTGAATTTATTATTCGTTCCAGAGTTTGTATATTTACATACAATGGAAGTATACATAATATATGGGCTAAGTGATATATAAATTTGTAATGCGAATATATTCATCAAATATGCTGACCAAACTTAATGCTTTATAAAATTTTGAAATTAAATCAAAAACATACACAGTATGTGGTTTTAGTTACCTATGTATATCCATCTTACAAATCTTTAATGCAGCTGCAACTTATGTTGGCGTTAGCTTTGAATTATTGACAATCTTCATTGTTTTGCCCATGATACAGTTAAATTAATATTAATATTATAAAACCATTTTGGTCATTTATGTAAGAAAACAAAAAGCGCTATCTGTGAGGCTTGTTTTGTTTTTGGTTTGATGGCTTGGCTTAAAACATGAGCGGTTCAAACCAAACCAGAGTTAGGCGTCACTTGGCCCCTTCAACATATACATAGATAATCGATCTACTTCCAATTAAAAACACCCAAATGTCTCTCATGTTTTCACAATCATTCACAACTTATATATGTAAGTCATTCGGTTGCTATAAAGTCTTAATTCCCATTGACAAATGATACCCAAACTCACATGTACATATGTGTGCACTCCAAAAAAAATCAGATTTTTCGAAACAAAAGACTATTGCAAAGGTGTGAGATTGTAATTTTGTAAATAATAGACACCAATTAGTGCCAAAATTTAGGGTTTGGCTTTCATACGAAGGCCAACGTTAGAATGTATGATGTTTTGAAAGTAGTTGACATTGTGGCACTTGTAAGCCAACCTAATCTAATGCCCGTGTGAAAGTCATCGGTAATAGAGGCTGGATAAAGTTATCAGCAAGCCATATTCAACAAATTTGTAGCTATTGGCAGCTGCATGCCGAAATCAACAATGGGACTAAAAGCTAATGAATGACCATAAATTAGGTCTTAATGCGTGCATCGGCCGACCAAATGTAAATTAGAGTACACAAAATATTCAAATGCCAGGTCTTAGACTTTTATGACGATCATCAGACGGACGAGAATTGAAAGGGCGAGCATGAGTTCACATTAAATGAAATACAAAATTGATATTGCTTTTTTGTATCCATGACCTTCAGACTTCAGACTTGTCGCAACCACAATATTTAGGTCAATTTTGTTTTGCTTTTTTTTTTATTTTGGCTGGCAACAACTGAGCGTGGAGCAAGTGCTCCTTTTATATGACTTTAATGCGACCCCCCCCCCACCCATCCCCACAAAACAAAACGGATTGAAATACAGACTCCAGCGGAAGCCACTTAGGCAGCAGGCAACGAGGCTTTGAGGCAAGGAAGTGAGTGCCTGAGAATCGTAACAAGTTTTTCTTCTTTCATTTAAGCTCAGCCAAGCGGCAGACGGCACCCGACCAATTGGGTCCGAACAGCCGGTTCCAACAAAAAAAAAAAATACAGAAATTACGAGAAAAAAAAACCAAAAAGAAAAAGAAGATTATGTTGCAGGCAAGCCAAACTCTGGCTGAAACGTCGGCCGGTCTTGACTTTGCGACTAGCACTCGCCCATATGCGAATACGAGTATTCATAAAAAGCATTCACAAATCTTATTAATGGAACAGCATGTAGCTGTAGCTTATTTCGTTGCTTTCCCTTTAGCGACTTATTCGCAATAGTGATGCACCACTAAATCACGCTAAATTGGCATATTGTACAGGATTTGACCTACAGTGGTTTAGATACCTAAGAAAAGTACATTTTGTTTTTTTTACTTACTCGATAATACATATTTTATGAGTATATCTTTATGCAAATTATCAACACATGGCCCAATTTTCAGTCTTCGTTTAATATTTATAAAGATAATATTAATAATTCTTTTGACTTTGTCACTGATTGCTTACGGCGGAAATCAAACATTTTTAATTATATTTTATTTCAATTAAAACCCAAATTCATATTTAAACTAGTTGGACGCCAAATTTTTTAATTAGCACAGCCAAGTTATAATTTGGTTAACCGATAATTGTCATCAAATAGTCGTGACTGAACACGAAATCATCTTGCACAGCTGCAACAACATCAAACTTCCATCCGACCATCCCTGTCATATGCGTAAAATTTTTAGCCAAACCAGAAGTCGACACATGTTGCTTTGGCAAGGTCGTGGCCTAAGCGCTTAAGCTCTGACATGGCTGAAGTTTGGTTCCTATAATGCAATGCTCACTGATTTTGTAATAAATGAATGCGCTCAGATTTAATCGACTTTTGAAATTTTATAATAGAATGTTGCAAATGAATTATTTTCGATTTTTTTACGAACATTTGCTTGCACTAACATTAGCAGAATATATATATTTTTTTTATGTAATTAAGCGAAGGAGTCATTTTTAACTGCATGCATGTGAAGATATTTCATTAACAATTTGCCACCTAGATGACACAAAATTTTGGGCAAGGTGCTAATGAATCATTAAGCAAAGCATTCAATAAAATTGAATTTGCTGTTCGGATGAATGGCAGAACTCGGCTAATAACCAGCAAAACTAAAACAAAAACCGCATGAGCATAAAATTAAAGCAATTTATGGGCATGTCTGTGTATGTGTGATAGTCGCTGCAGGGCCTGCAATGACTGTCTTGTATAACTTTTTAGCGTAGTTTCAGGTTCAATGCTGAACACCATAAAAAAGTTGTCGTTGCCTGGTAGTTTGTAAAAAGCTGACTATAAATGGACTGGTACTCCATTTCAGCAGCATTCATTCTCGCATCGACTGCAAACCAACAAGCACCATGAAATTTGTAAGTTTACAAGCCATTTGGAAGAAACATAATCTAAATAACTAATTTCTTATCAACTCTAATAGTTCATCCTGACCGTTGCACTCCTGGCCGTTGCACAGGCACGTCCCGACTCCTTTGATGCCAACGCCGAGACGCGTGAATTTAAGAGTGATCTGCAGGAAGACGGCAGCTATTCCTACCAGTATCAGACATCCAATGGCATTGCACAACAGGAGCAGGGCGTCGGAGGACACTATGCGACCGGCTCATCCGCCTACTACAGTCCTGATGGTCAGCTGATCCAGCTGACATACACGGCTGATGAGAATGGTTACCATCCACAGGGCGCTCATCTGCCCACACCGCCACCAATTCCAGCAGCTATCCTGAGATCCTTGGAATACATCCGCACTCATCCGCAGCAGGAGCAGCGTCAGGGAAATCGCATCTTCTAAATTGTAATACCTCGCAAAAACCAGTCATAGTTGCTTGCAATTTTATATTTAAAACAATATTTTACACATTCTGGAAGACACAAGTTACCAACAGAATAATAGCGTTGTACAAGCTAATTTTTTAGCTGCTTGGAAATAAAGAACTTCATCCATTAAACTTTATTTGTTCTTGATTATTTTCTAATAGCATGATTTTAAAATAAAATTGAATCTTAACTTAAATTTTATTAAAACGTTTAACTCATTTTAAATTCACAAAAATTCTAAATTGTATTTCGACGTTTTTAATCTTAACAGTTCAATTGTTATGATGTACAATCAAACAGACGAGCATAATACTAAAGTGATTAAATTAGCTTGGCAATTATGTATGGGATACTTACGGTGTCTCAAAGCTTATTTCAAGCAGTGTCAAGCAAAAAATTCAAATTGCTATAAAGTTTAAGCAATGAAAAAAAAACTCAAGATGTTTAAATGTCAATTTGTTTAATGTTATGTCACGTTTGAGAAAAAAACCTTAGTTTTTATTAAAATATTAGTTAATTAATTAAAATTAGTTAAAAACTGAAAACATATCCAAAATACATGTCAAAGCTTATTTCAAGCAGTCTTAAAAAAGTAACATATTTGGCGTATAAAAACTTAATTAAGGATGTTAATACTTAGTATGATATCCTTCAGCCTTAACAACTTCCCTTAACCTATTATACTTGGAAGATACCAGCTACCGGGTAGTTTCTGGGCTGATCTTGCTTCACTCATCCAGCAGACCATTTTTGAGATGCTGTTTGCTGGATATGCTGTGATTCCGGATGTTATTTCCCAGTAGAGCCCACAAATTTTCAATAACATTTAAATTTGGAGACGGGGCCGGTGGAATTATCATGTGAGGGCAGCTCCAGATAAGCCGGGACTGTACTAATCCGGACTTATGCTTGGGGTCATTGTCGTGGTAGAACCGGAAAATACGTCGGATTCAGGGCTTCTTGGCACTTTAGAGTACATTTTTCTTTAATATATTGAGGTACACATTCTTGTCCTTTGTTATTTCAATGAACACCAAATTCCCGCTGCCGAGATAGATGCCCATACCATGTCACTTCCTCCGCCGTGCTTGACTGTTGCCTTTACGTTTTTGGGATCCATCTCAGTATTAGACTGTCGCCATCCATAATGCCGTCCGTCCGAGCCAAAAATTTTGAATTTGGACTCATCTGCAAATATGACTGTGGTCCAGAACTCTAAATCCTTGTCCAAGTGGGTTTAGGAGAACGTCATCCTGGTCCCTTGATTTTTTGCACTTATAAAATGCTTCTCGGCGTTAAAGTCATGGTTGTACAGAACCAGTCGCACAATTTTTACACTGCACTTTTTTCCCATTTCATCCTGCACCTGTTGGTCAGTTTTGGAGCCGATAGCTTTCGATTCCCCTTATTTTCCTGATGACCTCCGCTCCTCCTGTTCGGTGAAAATCTTGTTTGGTGCCATTCTGCCCTTGTCCTCTGTCCGATTTGCGTCCACGAAGCTCCGAATGATGTTGTATACAGTTGACTTGCTGAGATTGACCATTTCAGCTATTTGGCGATGTGAATATCCCATTTGGAATTGTTCCAGGATGAGATTCCGTTGATTAATAGTAGTCCGATTGCCCATAGTCCTTGTTGGCTGGTTGCACCCGAGATGTAGGATATAACTAAACCAACTACGAAGTATTGGTCTATTTATACCAAAAATATTCAACTTGACGTAAAAATCCGGGTTTTATGGCACCCAGGTATCCATAATGTAACTGCTTGAAATAAGCTTTGACTTTAAATTGCGGTACTTTTACATAACCCGAATAAAAATAATATATAATTAATTTTTGACAGGAAATTAAAATTTTTGCTTGACACTGCTTGAAATAAGGTTTGGGACACTGTATATTGATATTTAGTTAGCACATCAATAGAATGGATGAGGTAAGTGTTTATTGCAACCCGACTATCCCGGAAGCGAAACCAGCTTTGTCAATCTGTCGCTTAGAGACATCTTTATAGATTCTAAAACTGAACTTCTATATGTATAAATAATTAGGCACATTCAAATATTTTATTGTGCTTCTGGTATTTAATACAGTGCATATTTTGAATAGTGGTTAAGTCTTACTATAAAGAGGACTATAAATTTCTAGAGCCCAGTTCTAAAATACTCTAATAGTCCTGTTATACTTCGAGTTTATTGAAAGAGTATTAATGCTTTAATTTACATAAATTACAAATTGATGAAATTTAATCACTTTGAGGTATTTTGTTTCGTTTTCGCATTTTATAATGTGCAATAAAAATGGATAGCTGCACATAATCTTAAGTTTGTTGGTTAGTCTAATAAAAACTCATATTATCCGACCTGCTTATTTGTTTTATTTGGACAGCTAAATAAGTATTCGACCGTCAATTCAGAATAAAACTCCTAATCAGTGTGAACTCCAACAGCTAGGCATTTTAAAATGCGACACTAAACTGACTATTAAAATTCAGTCAAAGAAATAAAGACACTTTATCATTCATAAACTAGTTTGTGAGCTTATGGATCTTATTGATATGTTAAGCAGCTGCCGGTTGCTATGTCTGGGACTTTCATAACTGATTGACAGTAACTAATTTTAATATACTTATAGTTGGATATGCATTTTAAATTAGCCAATTAGTATTATTAAATATGACGAACTATCGTTTTTGTGGGTCAACACTAAATAAAAATATTTATATTATTGAATTGCAGAGGCGTTCTTATATTGACATTTTCTGACATTCATCTACATCTTATTATATATAGAATGAGTATGCGATTATGCGATTAAAACAAAAGCTGACCCACAAATCAAATTATCTAATCAGGATATGCAAAATATATAACACTTCAATAAATAAAATACAAACCCACACCGACTAAAATACTAGTTAACGACAAATCTAGATGGATTTAATACTTGAACACGAGACTAAATCCTGTTTTATAATATATTTTTTTGGTCATCAAATTATCTCCAATGCTCAATTTGTTAAGCGCACACATTAAGCAATTTCATACAGAAAAAGTGAATTAACATTTCTGCCCAATCAAAAAATAGCCGGACAATAAAATCGAAATGAAAATTTAAAAAAAAAAGAGAAGAAGCTATAGCAAGCGCGGAGCCAAGTGAGACAATAAATTATGCTAAATATTTATAGCGATATATATGTACACTTAATTAAGTCAAATTGAGTTTTGGGTGTGCCGGTTGTTCCGCCCATCACGGCGGGGCAGTACAAGGAGGGTCTTGCTCGACATTGACACTGCTGCATGCGGCGTTGCTTTTAGTTTGTTTCGCTTAATTTTTAGTCTAAGCCCACTCAAAAAGTTATGGCTGCTGTTGTTGTTTTTATGCGTACACAGATTCTCCGGTTTTGGTCAATTCGGGTTATTGGGCTGCTCTTTTATTGTTATAGTTTTTTAGATTAATTTAGCAAGCATCCGACGTACAAGTGGTTGAAGCGATCAGGTTTTTTGAAAACTGCGATTTTTTTGTATAAATTCGCTTGCAATTCACAACTAAGTCAGCATTCCAGCTTGTCTATCAGTCAAAGATACACAAATCATTTTAAATATGTTCCGCTTCGTAAGTATTCCGTTCGTAATGCAAACGCTACAAATTTTAACTGAGCATCTACCTCTTCTAGCTCCTTGTAGCCTCTGCATTCATTGCGTGCGCCTATGGTGCATCCTTAAGCAACGATGCCTATGCCACTGCCAAGAGCTCTAGCGATATCCGTCCTGATGGCAGCTACGACAACTTTTATGAAACTTCCAACGGTATCTCTGCTCAAGAGAAAGGAGTTGGTGGCTACTCTGCAAATGGTGGATACTCTTACTACTCGCCCGAAGGACAATTGATCCAGGTCTCCTATGTTGCCGATGAGAATGGTTTCCAGCCAGCAGGCGCTCATCTGCCCACACCACCACCAATTCCAGCGGCTATCCTGAAGAGCCTGGAGTACATTCGCACTCACCCACAATACGACGATGCGGCCCAACAGTACCGTCAAGTCCAACAGCCCCGTCAGTCCAATAACTTCCAGCGTAACAAATTCCAGAGACTTAGCGGTTAAAAGTTGAAGACTCTATCGAAATTCTGAAACCCCTGTTGATATGTATTATTTGAAATAAACATATGTAATGTGAAGTATGCACTGAAATTGCAATATGTATTTATAATTTTTTGATCAGCACAATAAAAAACGCGTTTTGTATATTCTATATTATAATATTAGTCGATATACTTTAAAACCCAGAAAATCCCTAAAAGTATACTATGAACTATTGGAAACTTGAAACAATTTAGTATAAGAGTACAAGAGTTATATATAGCAAATACATATAGTAAGTAATTTTCCTACAATTTTAAAACATAACATGAATGAAAAAGTCGTATGCCTGAATCTTTAGAAAAGGAGTATTTATTAGAAACTTGTATTGTATACGAATCCAACTGACATTTTTTTTCGTCTGTACGCCTTATTCAAACCAATCACCTGGATAATATTCCTAAATGACTTCCAATTGTCAAAACTTTATCAAAACTAAACCCATTTCTATTGGAGATTTTTGTTTATATCATTCGTCTGCTCAAGCGAATCAGTCTAGACCAGTTCATCAAAAGTACTCAACTGTAATTTAAAGCAATTAAAATCACGTTAGCCCTGTCAGCCATCAATTTGCGTTATAATCGGTAGCTCGTTATAAAACTGACTCGACACACAAACATTCACCACCTTCAAGTCTATTGTCAGCGTCCAAGTTGACTAAATATAACGCTTACTTTTGCATTTCATTAACATCAAAACAGGTAACGGCCGAACGGCATTTGGCCAAAATACGAAGTGTATCAGCTGGTGATGTCTGTTGCTAATACTGGCATCTCTAATCTCTGTAATCTCTCGTGTATTAATTATTGTAGACACAATGCCTGTTAAATTAATAATATCTCACTTAATGTAGAAACCAAATTAATCATATTGGATGGAGGTTCCAGTGTAGTTCACGGTTTTTTTTTTTATTAATCTCCCTCAGCTTTCTTCAATTTGAGCGTATACATAGTATGGCCCAGGCGGGCACACTCGCCTTCGTAAAAGCACAAATAAACACAAATCAAATTAAAAAATTAATTAAAATTTACTATCTTAATCTTAACCTTAGTATGCTATGTTATACAATCTTATTTCTTGACCTGAATTACTGGAAATGGATGTGACTCAATGTAAGCCAGTCCCCTCAGAATATAAGCCGGAATTGGAGGAGGTGTTGGCAGATGATCGCCTTTAGGATGATAGCCATTGACATCGGCTGTATACTCCAGGCGAATGGGCTGTCCATCGGGTGATATGTACTGAACAGATCCTTGGGCATACGAACTGCCCACCCCGGTTTCCGCTGCCTGAATATTGTTCGAAGTGTCAAATTCGTAGCTGTAGCTGCCATCCGAGCTTGAATGACTTGTATACTTGGTAATAACCGCACCCGATTCGTCACCTGCAATGCAGCCTGAGATTAGGCAAATTACTCCAACGATAAGACTCTAAACGAAGATAATATAGTTTTGGTTAAGACGTAGTATTCTAAAGAAAATGTATATTATATATTGCACTTACTATTTTGTTCATATTTGTTGTGACTTTAGGTAAATTCGTATGCACGGATTGATATTGCAGATGATACTGATGTCCAAATCAGAAAATACATGACTTTTATATCAGACTTAGCTGGAAAATTTGACCTACACCTACAACACCGCTAAGGCTTTAACCAAGTAAATATTCATACTAAAAGATTATTAATTTACGGAATTATTAATGTACGCATCTAAATATGAATCTGACCGCGTTTTACACTGCATTCACAAATATGCTATTTGTGGTAAAACCGTCTTAGTTGAGTTTTACTTGAGCACCGAATGCTTTAGTCTTACACAAAGAAAAAAGATTCATATTAATTCCAGTTTATAAAGGTCATAACTCTTTGATGAATGCATGGGCTTATTATTCAGAGCATCAATTCATTTTATTACATTTAATAACAATACCTATTGATTTCGGTATATATATCTCATATGATGACTATCAGATATAATATAACTATAAGATTCGTTTTATTGCCTATATACTGACTTTTATCAGTCGAAATTCCCATGACCATCTTATCGAATTTAAATATAAATTAGTATTCGGAAAACCAAAACGAAAAAACAAACAATTAGATAAAAATTTTATAAAACATATTGATATTTTGTACAATATAATATAATAATAAACAGCTTATTGCTTTGCTCTACTCCCTATGAATCATAATTTTATATGCATGACTAGTAGCAACAAACGGCAAAAATTACACATTTATTGCAAAACTCATGCTAATTTCCAGTTATTTTTGTTCAGGGGTTGATAAAAAAAAAACAAAAAAAATGTCATTGACAAACCAACAAATACGGTTGGAATCGTTATCGCTAGAATTTAAAGTAAAACACAAGTTGGCATTCCCGGAAAAATCAACTCTACTGCTATCGTCATTGAAATGCTTCGCTCACCTCATTTAACAACACTAATATCGTAAGAGAATGGCTAGTAGTCACTGATAATGTTAGCTTTCGATAGTCATAATATATGTGGTTACTATCATATTGTGAAGTAATAAGGGTATTCAGTTATCTGATTTCATTGCTAATAACACATATGAATTTTAGTTTGAGAATTACTATTATCAAAATAAAACTAATCCTTTACAAAAAATTTGTGCCAAATACACAATATTTAGTTACAACAAGGTTTTGATGTGTACATAACACAGTAAAATCTATCGCATAGTAAAATATCGATTTCAGAATTAATCCGAAGCTATCGATAGCTATATTCAATGCTTTCCAGATCCGCTAAGCAACCCTGATTATCAGCTCTGATATCGCAATAAAAGAATAAAGAAGTAAAACGTAAGAATTGCATTACTTCCATAATTAATTTAAACGCAAGCTAATTAAAGCGAATTTACGCACAATGTGAACAACGAAAAGTGAAAATGAATAATGCATAAATATTGTTTGAAATAGAATGTGTTTAATATGCCTTTTGAAAGCTTTTGCAAACCAATAATTTTTCTTACAAGCGCGCCATTTTGTTTTTGGACTTTCTACTTCTCGCCGTGTTTTCTTTTGTGCAAAATAATAAACCATCCTCCCCTCTACCACGAAAAAAAAAGAATCGGAAACACTGCGAATTGCTCGAATAATGAAAATTTTAAATGTATAGCTAAAGGGCAATTATTTAGTAAAAACGCGCGACACATGCACATATGTGTGTACATACCTAAATAAAGGCTGCTGAAAATGTCAATACGATGAATAAACGAAGCAGCGATTAATACGACGACATCGGTCGTGGTCGTGCCTGTCGGCAGAGACAGGGGCAGAGGCAGAGGGTCAGACGCGCTAATTACGTCATAACAATCAAAGAAAATTCAAGGTCCCCATAGCGCACATCACAGATATGAAGCCTATGTATTAGATTTCGATACTTTTTTATTAAAAATAAAACTTAGGGCAAACCAAACCAACAAAAAAAAGCAGTACACAGACTTTCTGTTAAATTTCCAAGCATCTGTCCCCGTGTATGTATATGCATATATGTGTGTGTGTATGCTATTCGCGACTGTATAATTACACACATAAGCTGACGTACGTATTTGTTGTTGTTGTTGGCACTGCTGTTTTTTGTTGTTGTAAGCATCAACGTGAGTGAGCGCATACAGAAAGAGAGTGGAAGAGAGAGAGCGAAAGAATGCGCGCGTAGACAAAAAGAGAAGAGATATCTTCACAAACAGAAAACGGCGGAAAACAAGAAGAAGAAATCGAAATAGTTAAACCAAACAAATTTTAATATTGTTCTTATCAAATAAATACGATATATATAGAAGTGTTTACTTATAATAAATATTCCCTATTTCAGCAGCACATAAGATGTGTGCATATGTGTATGTGTACAACGGTGCGGTATAGAAACCGCCGCCAAACGCCAAAAGTTCATACCAACATATATAAGTGTGTCAGTACTTGCAATACATACAAACAGACAACGACCAGAAGAACAGCAACAAAAACATCACTTAAAGAGGCGCCCCCGAAAATAATATTGTACATAAATTTTAATTAAAACAAAAAAAAAAAAAAGGTAATATCAACAAGAGAAAAAAACGCAGAAATCAATAGGCGATAAAGAAAGTGTTATCAGCGTGTTTTTGTTATTACGTTTTGGAATTGGAATTGGATTTCTTTGCTTCGTTAGTATTTGCGACACATTGTTGTTGCTGCCGCGAGACAAAGTACGCGGCAGCGGCAACAGCATCGCGCTTTGTTGCTGGAGACAACGTTGACGCTGACAATGTCTGTGCAGCAGTTCTGCCTGCGCTGGAACAATCACCAGCCCAACTTCATATCGGTCTGCTCTTCCCTGCTGCATAATGGGACGCTAGTCGATGTCACGCTTGCCGCGGAGGGCCGCCAGCTGCAGGCCCACAAAATTGTGCTCTCCGCGTGTAGCTCTTACTTTCAGGTGAGTCGAATATCATATGCCAACTGAATATATAAATTTAAAACTGCATCTTTCGTGCAGGCGCTCTTTACAACGAATCCGTGCCAACATCCGATTGTCATACTGAAGGACGTGCAGTACGATGATCTCAAGACGATGGTGGATTTCATGTACTACGGCGAGGTGAATGTGTCGCAGGAGCAACTGCCGCACATTCTGAAAACGGCGGAGATGCTCAAGATCAAGGGCCTGGCTGAAATGCCCACTGATCCGGCCAACCTCACCAAGTCCGACAGCAAATCGTCCAGCGAGGCGACCGAGTTGCTCGGTCAGGCTGGTGCCAATGTGGCCGGCACTGGTGCTGGTGCTGCAGCGTCTAGTCTGGGTGCAGCCAGCGGCAGTAGCAGTGCTGGCGATTCGCTTTGGAGCAGCAGCGAGACGCAGCAATTTCAGCAGCATCATCAACAACAGCTGCAGCAACAACTGCAGCAGCAGCAGGCGCAACAGCAGCAACAACAACAGCAGCAGGCGCAACAGCAACAACAACAGCAGCAGCAGGCTCAACAACAACAACAACAGCAACAACAACAACAGCAGCAACAACAGCATCATCATCACCATCATCATCACCAAGCACAACAGCAACAACAACAGCAGCAGCAAGGCGGCAGCCAAGCGCAGGGTTCGCAGACGCATCATCATCAGCTGAGGCGAACGCCATCGCCGCTAAGTGCTGGCACCTCCCCAGCCACGCGGCGCAAGCGCTTGCGTAAATCCTCGAATAACGGTGAGTGTGAATTGGGTAAAGCATCGTACATTGAGTAATGTAAATTAGTAGTCGAGATGTTAATCATTTAATTTGTTATTGGGCATTGAACAGGTTCTGGTGATCGTAACAACTCAGAGGAGCAGCACAACAGCTCACTGGATGCAACTGGCGCCGCTGGCAGCGCTGCTGGGCTGAGTCTGGCACAGATGAGTCAAATGTCGTTTGGCGGTGGAGCGGGTAATAATTCGACTGCAGCACTGGGCAGCCTCGCAGGGCACTCGATGCATGCCTCCAAACTGCTGAAGGAGTCAGCGAACACTGAGCTAGAGCAACAGCCGCAGGATTCGGATCTGGACGATGCTCACGGACACATACATATGCAAATTGTAATGAAATTGGTCACGTTAATCCTATATCAATTTCGAAGCATTTTACTGAACTTTATCTCTCTCATCCCATTAATTGCTGGCCGTGCAGAAGCCGGAGGTGGACATCGGCAGTGTGAATCAAACGATGCCCCTGGACATTTCTGGCACCACAACACCATCGGAACACGACGCGCCCAATTCACAATCGTCGCACTCTGGTAAGTCCTCAAATATTTGTACAGTGTACTTGCTAAAAATGAATCGCACAACAGAAACTCAACCGATTTTTAAGATAAAAAAATTAAATAAAAAATTTTTATAAATGATATTGGCACTATTAAGAAAATATGGTAAGGGTTAAACAAATTTAAAAAATTATAATAATCATAAGTTTTTAGCTATAATTCAAATTCTTGACTGAGCTGAAAGCACTGAGTAAAAACTAAAACTTTATATTTAATGTTACGAAGGAACTATCTTTTATTTTGAGTTTAATTATTATTGAAGATCCCTTTAAATAACAAATTGAGTTAAGTGTGTGTAAATGTGCGATTCATTTTTAATGTGCCTATGCACTGACTGAGGTACAAGAAATTGATGCGCTAAAAAAAAAAGAATACACTTACATAAAAAATCATACGCCAAGATCGATCATGCTTCATTAAGGGGTTGTACTTTCTATATTGCCTATATCAGGCTGTCAATGCGGGAGTCGAGTAGAGGTGCTCCAATTTTGGTCCCTACGTTTTTGTGTTTATTTGTTGTTGATTTTGCCATCATTATCATTATTTCATTCTTAAGATTTTGCTCGAATATAGCTACTCCTGTTGTTACTCTGCTATCGCTCATTCATATGTCACGCATTTCATATACGTACACACACACACACATACATACACACACATACATATACATACACACATATACATATACACACAGGCATACACATAGTTCGCATAAAACTGCAATTCAAGCAATTTAAGTACGATTCAAAGCGCTTGAAGAAATGAATGCTAAAGCTAAATATGACAAAAAAAAAAATATTTAAGAAAACATAAAGCATAAAGACTACCGTTATACCGATTAAGTGCGATTAAATTAATTATGTTACATGAAATTAATGCATTTGTATGTACTTATGTATATAATTAACAACTATTGTGTTTTCTATTCAAAAACGAAATCCTACCTGAACTTGGGAATGGGAGAGAGCTAGCACAGAGTCCAAAAACTAAACAACTGTATTTTACTGATTTGAATATTTCTAATTTTTTTTGTTGTCGATTTGATTACTAAACTCTTTTGTTTGGCAATTTCTGTTTTTGTTTTCTTTTTTAATTATTTTTTTTTTTCTTGGGGAAAGCATTTTGAAGAGCGGTTTTCGAATGATAATGATTTAGCATTAGCAATCTTTCTACTACTCGATACCGAATACCAAATACCATTCTATCTACTCTGTAAACCACTTACTACTATACTCTATGCCTGTTGTCCAATGGTTTGCCCTTATATTTCCAAAACTCAGATCTTGGCCAATTGAAGAGCCCCGTCCCCTAAACAAAACGATAATTGAGAGTAAATTTTATAGAGAGTAATTTTGTTTCGATTTCAAACCCGCACTAAAGACAAAACCAAATCTTACGCCTGTCTCTCTCTCTCTCTCTCCCCTTCCCAGGTCTGCAGTGGACAGTTGTTGATTCAAACTATTCGCGCTTTTCGATGCCCGCCTGCCAGTCCAATTTGATTGGCAATGGCAACGGCAACGGCAATCAAAACAGCGCCGCGAATAGCAATGCCGGCGTCGGTACCGCCGGCACCACCGCCGACCAGCGCCAACAGCAGCAGCAGCAGCACGAAGCTCAGCAACAGGCGACGCAGCAGCAGCAACAACAGCATTTGCAGCAGCTGCACTATCAGCAGCAGCAGCAGCAACAACAACAGCAGCAACAGGGCGCCACAGCTGGTCAGGCGTACTCGTCGCAAATCATAACCGTAAATAATCTGGTCAGCGGGTATGCAACGGCCGCTCAAAATCTATCGCCCACATCGCCTAACGAGTCCAATATGGTGCAGTCCGTCTACAGTCAGGGTCCGACGCCCACACAGTCGCCTGTCCACTCCGGCGTGGGTGGTGGCGGCGGTAGCAGTGCGGGTGGAAGTGCGGGCAGTGCTGGCGGCGGCGGTGGTGGCAATAGCAGCAGTGGCGGTGGCGGCAGCAGCAGTCAAGTGACCAAACGCAAGCGATCCGTCAATCCCCAGGGCGATGAGAATTTTATCAGGGCATTGGAAGCGGTGCGCACCGGCGGCATCGGATTCTGCAAAGCAGCTCGCCTCTACGGCGTGAACAATCGCACGCTTTGGCTGGAGTACAAGAAACGCGGCTATCCGGTGTCGAGACCGAGCATAAAGGCGCGCGTCGTCAAACAGGAGCCGAATCTATCGCCCTCGCCCACACCATCCACTAATCCCGGCGACGACACGACCAACGAAACATATGATCATCTAACTGCTGCTGCTGTTGCCGCAGCACAAACGGCTGCGCTCAACATGCAGATACCGCCGCAGACGGAGACGCCGACGCCATCGCTGATGTGCGCGCCACATCATGCGAGCGGAGGAGCGGCTACCTCAGCCGGTGGGGCCAACACGCATCCGACCATCGGCGTGATGAGCCTCTTCGATGCCCGCTACATGGACTCACCGGCCAGCGTGCATACCATGTCCCGGCAGCGGTATATCGATGCGACGGGTGCCAGTGCTGCTGCTGCATCGTCGGGAGCGGGTACAATCAATGTTAATCCGGCCGCTGCAATGAATCTACAGAGTATTAACTTCAACTCAATATAGAATACGATTTCCAATCACATGGGCGTTGTCGCCGCCGCCGCCGCCGCAGCGGCAGGTGTAATGCCTCTGCAGGTTGACCAACTGAGCATCGGCGGCGGCGGTGGCGAGTCTGCGCACGGGCCAGGGCCAGCCCAGTTGCTGCAGGCGGCCGCTGTGATGGCTGCCAACGACCCAGAACCAATGAGCATATCAGCCGTGCCCGTATCGGTCTCAGCAATGGGCACTGCGCATAGCGCAGCGGCTACCGCTTTTCTTTTCAATAATTTTGTAACTGTGGCGGCGCCAGCACATCCGTCGCCGTCACAGCCACCACCATTGGTTGCCAGTACGTTTGCGCCTCTGGTTAACACTGGCCTGCAATACTTAGACAAATCCTAAGAAGATCCTCGACTCCCTCAATCCAGGCACACAGCCGTCTCTCGATACAGGTATTAGGGCAACGGCAGCTACTAGTGTGAACTACAGTGAATATATATTGCATTGCAGATCGGAATAGGAGGGGGTATATGGATATAGCGTGATGTCAGGCAATGGAATATAGTGTGTCCCTAAAGATAAGCAGATGTGCCGATAATACACACACACACACATATGTATGTAATAATTCATAGAACTTAATTCCTTAAACTACATGTTTCGAGCCGAACATTATTTTTACCGTTGTTGAACTAAGGAATCGGTATTACAATAATTGTATATGTAAACCCAAACAATTTGTATTTGTACATAAATTTATATACAATTTTATTAGTGTTAAATCATCGAAAAGCAAATGATTTATGATGTATCGACCTAGCTAGTATGTATATACAACTTTTAAATATAAACTACAACAAAAACGGCCTAATTATTTTCATCAACTTAAAAGAAGTTTCTCGTTCTCCCTTTAAATCCCGGCACTCGTGTTACAAAAGCAAACCCTTATTACGTATACATTCTAACCGCATAATTAAATATATATATATGTATGTATCTATTTATATATATGTATGTATATATTTATATATATATATTTAATTTATATATATCCTGAATATATATTTTTTGTACAGTTAAAGGTCAAACAGTTTTAGTTGAAATGGATGTTTGTATCTAAATTGGATTGTGGGTGAGGGGGGTGGAAAGGATCAGTCGTTAGACGGATGATGTTATAATCCGTATAAAATAAACCGTAAATAAATAATTAATTAAGCCAACTCAATAATGTATGATATATATGTACGTACCAATATATATATTTGTAAATGTACGCATTCATTTTGTATTTTCGATTTTGGGATGGTTTTTTTTTTATTTTCTGAATCATGGAAGCCACAATTTATGCAGAGGCTGTATTTAATCAGTTCAATATTGGCCCAACAAAATGTTTACACCATTCCACTAAGAGTTTCTGTTGAAAAATCTATAAATTCTACTCACACTTAAATATACAGATTGTATATATGTATGTTTGTACTATTTGTTATTATTTTTGGAGTGCAATTAAACACATACACTAAACATATCTTAAAGGGATTCTTGGTTTAATCATTTTGGAATTCATTTATTGTACATATTCCATATACATTTTATATGTTTTACTATATATACATATGTACTTATGGAGAGCCATACGCATACGATAACAAATAGGACTAAATGGGCAAGCCATATACGCAATATACAAAACTAAGATAACTCGTAACCACCCAAAATCCTAAATGGAGACTGCAGAAAGTAATGGAAAAATCGAATAGAATAGTGTGTTTTTAATACAATACATATATATATATATATATATATATATATATATATTTATATATATACAATAAAATCAAATACTTATAAATATGTATTTAATAAAATAGAGAACTTTTTATATTGTCTGCCGCAGGGCAAACTAAAAACAAAGCGTGATTTGTTAGAAGTCATTTGTATTGTAATTATAAACGTAAAACTTTGGTACTGCATTTTAATTCCTACATCTAGATGCATAGATCTTACACACGCCAATAAAACGAATACTAATTCATCAAAAACAACGCAAACAAAAAAAAAATAGCATAAACAATAATTATGACTAACTCTGTTTCCTACAATTGCGTGTTTAACATATACAGTTATATATATATTTAATTATTTACAATTAATGTACTATTAGTCATCGGTAGTAAATAAAATGAAAACGACTGTAAAATAAGTTACGGAAAATTTATGTACGATATAATGTAACTAACGAAACGAAACTTTTAGATTTTAGGCTTCTTCAATGTGCAAGAATCGAATAAAATTAAAAACAAAAACAATTATTCATTGTATGAATCGAATTCATAGCTTTATTTTCAATTAATTGTATAATTTTATATGATGTGTTTGATCATGATGATTTAATGTGTTTTGTTTTTGTGCCGCTTTTCATTACAGAGCCCAGTCCGGCGCATGTCACTCAGCATCATCCCACGCTGGCCATCATGCACAGCCAGGGCACCAGCAGCAGCAGTGGAAGCTTTGAGCGCACACCAAGCGAAACGGAGACAGCCACAGATCTGCAAACAACGCAGTCGCCGGGTGTGATGGGTTCTAAGAGGAATCGTGTGCTTACGCGACAGCCAAGGGTGAAACGGGACAGCGACAGCCTTTCGTCGACCAATCAGATTTCACCGGATACGGCTGCCACAACGCTCGACTTTGATCCGTTCAATGCGGCGGGCACGACAACTGCCATAGCCAGGGATTATTCGACGCATCATCATCATCAGGCTCAGCAGCAGCAGCAGCACCATCATCATCACAGTCCGCATCATCCGCATCTGTTGACAGTACCATCTCGAATTGAGCGGCACGCGTCTGAGCCTGCACCCAGTCTCGCATCTCCTCCGACCCCGCATCTGCTAAGTGTGCCGTCCAGCACGCCATATTTGATTAAGCAGCACTCAGATCCGCTGTTGCCGCGCCAGCATTCGCTGCACTCCACCGGCAGCATTACGGGCACAAATCCATTTGCGCCATTACACCGGCAATACTCGCATCCGCTGTCGGGAACAAATGCTGGATATGTGCAGCCAGCTCCGCTGCATCATCCACATCATATCTCGCTGCCCGAGGCAATTTATGCCTCCAGCTCGCCGCCACCAGCCGGCTCCTCGCAGTACCTGGTCCCCACGCGCGTCGTCAGTGAGGCGGCGGCGACGCCAACAAACTCAGGTGGCACGCCAGTTTCGGTGGTAACATCGCCACCTGCTGGCAGCAGTCGCCAGTCTTTCTCGCCCACATATGGCGGCAGTACGGAGCCGTCTCCCATTCCGGAACGTCGCTCGCCTCACTCACCGCTGACGCACATTGTGGAGCGCAGCAGTGCAAAGGTCGAAACAGCGAATGGTGGTGGTGGAGGTGTCAACAAGTTGCGTAGCTCAAAGTCAATTGGCAGCAGTTGCAGCAGCAGCAGCAACATTCACCTGCATCCCAGCCAGACGACGACGAGCAGTTCATTTGAGCATTTGCCCACGCTGCGCGTGAAAAACGAGGAACTGCAGCGTTCAGTGTCTTCACCACAGGTATGTAAATAAAGCATAATCTTTTGAAGAATTAAGTTAATTAAATTGCTTGCAGACCCATCGTGAAATCATTACCTTGGAGAATCCACGTTCTAGTCATTGTCCGGTCATACGACCAGGTCCAGCGCTGGGCTGCAATTTCTGTTGGAATACCATCGATGGACATGGACGCATTTTGCGCCGCAAAACGAAATACCATTGTCCCGAGTGTCAAACGAATTTATGCATCGTGCCCTGTTTCCAGGAGTACCACGAACGGCTCAACAATGAGTTAGCCGCTGACCCCACGAGCAGCAGCGAGAGTCATGCCAACACCAGCAGCAGCAAAGGCACCTCCACCTATGCGACAGCTGCTGGTGGTGGTGGCGGTCCTGCTGCTCGGCTTTACACGAAAACCGAATCGATATAAGCCGCACCGTGGAATCGAGTGCTTTGGCTTTACACACACACATTTGTATTTTGTGGCACGACGGATCAAAATGGGCGTCTGTCAAATTTGTTGTTTGTCGCCAGGAAAAGGAGCTAACGGCTGCTGGAGCATTAAGCACAACCAGCAGTAGTGCACTTTTCATCCTGCATCGAAAATTTTTCATTTGTCGCAGTTCGACTGTCTTGGACGGATATAATGCCGCCAGCACAAGGACTGCTCAAGCGCGCTCGAAGCGCAGCTAAATTTGTTTTGTACCTCTGCGCCAAATTTGGGGTCGCAGTGATGTAAAGTACATATGTACATGCATAAATACATACGCATATGTATGTTTTGACACATTTTAAACTAATCATAACCAAGCTATGTAAATGTAAAATTATTGTTACGTACATATGTATGTATATTCTTGTACAAATTGCAGAAGTAAAAATACAAAAAAAAAAAAAATCAAAGATATATAGCATCAGCGGTGCAGCTAAATAGTATGTGCAACTAATCAAGCTCGAATCAAAAGTTATATATATACATACACATATATACAGCAACAAAAATTCAACTTGTATACTATATTTGTACACACAGTGGTCGCTGGGCAAATAGAAAGCATCGGATTTATAGGTGTAATGAAAAATTAATGATTGTGAAGAAAATGATTTCAAAATAACGAAATCACAATTCTAATTTCTGGGATATTTTATTTTCGAGCGATCGCTGTATTTGTAGTACTACACACTTATTAACGTCCCGCCAAACAACTAGGATTGAAGGAGAAGCCAGGCACCGCTGCGCAGGCGCACGATTTTTCAATATGATAACCTGGTAAACTGAATTTTTGTGTTTTGTAAGTGTAACAATAACAATAACAAAACTATTTAAAAAACAAAAAGAAAAAAAACCTTCATGCATTTGCATGTATCGTGGTCATATATGCATTAATCCAAGCACATCTGTGTAAATTTAAATGTTAATAGGTATTTTTAAAAACGAGAATCAAAAAATCAAACACAATTCTCAACATTTCTCTGCTGTTTACTGTTAAGCTTGGTTATTAAATATGAAGAGTACAAAGTGAGGTTTGCAAATATATCAAACAGAAACGTAATGCCAACTAAACCAAGCGAACAACATTTAAATGAATTCAATTCTAGATGGAAATTTACGCGATTTAAAATATTGATGTTGTAATTCGATATATATATAAATGTGTATACTTTTAACCAGCTCATGAGAATTTAAGAATATCATGTAAAACTCAAAGCATGAATCAAAAAACAAAAAGGAAAAAAATTGTGAAATTGTCAAAAGTTTCTAAGTTACAAAAAAAACATATGTTATAAAACTTGACATTGTCTATTTTCTTACTATTAGAACCGGACTCCCGAAGCCTGAATGAAGGATTTAACTTTGTGGCCTCTATCAATAAATCATTGTTTTTAAATTTACAATTTCTACATATCGTTTTTATTGATGTATTCATCTAGTAATTACCATTAAACAAACAAACTGCAAAACACTTGTGATGCGGTTCGCTTACTTCTTGGCTGGCTCCACCACCTCGGCTGGTGGGTTTGCATTGCGGAAGTTGGGGAACTGCTCCCACGGTGCCGACAGATCAAACTTTCTAAATTCTTGTGCCAGCTCCAATGGTTCGCACACGACGCGTTTTTTCTCGTCGTCATAGCGCAGCTCAACATAGCCGGACAACGGAAAGTCGCGACGCTGTGGATGTCCCTCAAAGCCGTAGTCAGTGAGAATGCGTCGCAAATCTGGATGATTGGCAAAGAAAACACCATACATATCCCAAATCTCACGCTCATACCAATTGGCCGCCTTGTGCACCTCACAGGCCGAGTCCAACGGGGTCAGCTCATCAGTGTAGGTCTTGACACGAATGCGAGCATTAAAGCGTAGTGACAGTAAATTATAAATGACCTCAAAGCGATGAGTGCGGCACGGCACATCCATGCCAGCAATGTCAATTAAATTAGTAAATTGTGCCTGATGATGATCCTTCAAAAACTGAAGCACAGGCACAATGCCCTCAGGCGCAATGAGTACCTCCAGTTCATCGCCCGAGGTCAATTGCACCTTTTGCACATACTTCGGCATGCACTCGGCAACATAGCGACCAAAATCGGAGAGCGATGTCCGAGCAGCTGCGTCCGGTTTCCGTATAGTGGCTATCAAAACAGATAGAATTATATAATAAAAACTATTGCGCTTTACGGACTACTTACGTTTCTCGGGGGCTTTGGCATCGACGGTAGCAGTGCTGGACAAACGCAGGGCAGCTGTTCCAGCGGGCACCACTATATACATGTAAAGAATATGTAACAGCTTTGGTATTATAATTATAATGCTGAGCAGGCATTGGTTAGTTACCATGCTTGGCCGTCAAGGCGGCGGAAGCAATTCTGGCACCCAGATTTCTAATTAAGGCGGCCATGCTCGTTTTAAGCTGAATATTTGAGTACAAATCCAATAATCTGTACAATGTTTGACAGTTTATGTAACAAAACGTCAAGATGCCAGTGTTGGCTAAGCTCTTTCTATTTTGTGAACTAGTTCGTTGGTAAAAGAACGATCTTAGTGATACTTTAATATTTGGATCAAAAATGTTTTTTCAATGATATTAAATGCCTGGAGGTATGCAATCTGTGTACATTTCAGCTTTAGCTGTAAGGTCAGCAAACTAACTGTGAAGCAAATTTCAGAAGTAGACTCAAAGGATCATGACCATATTAAAAATGTTATATAAAATTTTCTGTTACAATTATAAAGAAGTTTTATAATAACATAATATAAAAAAATTATTAGTTAAGAAATTATAAAACATTAAAATAACTGCCAAGACCGAATAAAGCAAAACATAATAATGAACAGGTTCAGCTCATAGTTTAGCTGCATTTATTGAATGACAAAGTGCTAATTTGGCGCGTTAGTATTGCCACCAGCATCGCAATAATTCCATATTCCATAAATTTGATATTGCAAGTTAATGTTGATATAATTCTAAATATATAATATATATAGTATAAAAATATAATATACTAGTTTTATGTATTGAATTCCAAATTTATGATTGAATATATTTTTAATCACAAACAGCAACCATAATCGGAAGACAGTTGACAACCCTGACGTTCTTCATTTTCGTAGCGTTTCGCTTCGTGCACTGGAATAGAATAGAAACAGATTTTTGGAAAATAAAACACAACAAACGAAAATGGTAATGGTTTTTGGAACAAATGCAAAAAACAAATATCGACACGGATTTGTTTACATCTGAGCTGTGCTAATCTTTCCACAGAATCACCTGAAATGGATGGGCCACTCGTCCACAATAATGGATATCCAGCGCGTTCTGCTCCACCAGCAAAGCAACAATCAAAGCTGCGAGGTCCTGCTGGTGGCCAAAGATGGCATCAGTGTGCGTGCCCATCTGTTTGTGCTGAGCACGTGCAGCGATCTGATGCGCAATCTCCTCGTCGATCTACCCACTGGCCATGAAGCAACGGTCATCCTGCCCGACATACGCGGCGAGCTACTGGAGAGCATGTTGTCTTTCATTTATATGGGTGAAACGAGTTTGCCTTCAGCCCTGCTCTCCGAATTTCTCGAGGCTATCAATCTGCTGGGCATCAAGTCTGCAATTAGTTTTGAAACGAATCCAATCGCCATGACCAGCACAAATGTCATCAGCGGCGCTATGGCCGTCGAGGCAGCAAAATCAATTAGTGGATTGCAAATTGCAAATGCATCGCTTGTCGAGGAGGAGGAGGAAGAAGATGCTGGCGCAGTGGTTGGCAAACTTCAGATGGATAACACAGTGCTCGCCAATCCCCAGCAGCAACATCAACAGCAACAGCATCACGATCAGCAGCAGGGACGAACGTTAGAGTTTCTTGATGTGTACAGTGATCAGCCGAAAATAACATATTCCATTGAGCATATGGGCGGTACCAGCAATGGCAATCAGTATATATTAACGGAGAACACGGGCACCTTTACCATTACACAATCGGCATCTTCCGTAAATAAATTGGGCGATACGGTTAATTCCGTACTGGAAACAGCGACGCACAGCGGCGAACTGGTTGACGATGAAGTCGAGGCGGATGTCACCGATGATCACGACGAATCCGAATCCCAGTTAATCGAGGAGGAGTACGGAGCATCCGCTGATCCCTTGATAGAGATCAGTGCAGATGCAGATGCCGATGCTGATATGACCGAGGATGTGATGCATGAAGTGGGTGCCGGCGACGAGGAGGAAGAGGATGAAGAACTGTTGGATGTGAAGCCACGTAAATCCCACCTAGACATAAAAATGTTAAAAACAAAGATACGCCAGCGAGCGCCCACAAAGGCAGCGTCCAAAAAAGCGATAACGAAACAGCATCAACAGCATGTGGCACTGAAAAAGGAACTCAAGGAAGATATCAATGATGCTCTTGATCTAGCCGCAGATGCCGTCCTCCACGAGGGACTGAGTCTGCAGAAGGCTGCCGATCGATTTGACATATCAAAAACCGTATTATGGCGACGGGTGCGCTCCAATCCGGCGTACATGCGAATCAAGCGAGAGAAACCATCGCTATCGGAGGCCTACGAGCGTCTAAAGAACGGCGACTCTCTGAAGAGCATCAGCCAGGATCTGCACATACCGATGTCAACGCTGCACAGGCACAAGGTACGCCTGGCGGCCCAAGGACGTCTGCCCGACTTCGTCGCCTGTCGGCGGAGAGACAGCACCCCCAAAGATGAGCTACGCGACAAGCTGGCAAAGGCGTTGCATGCCTGCATCAGCGGTGGCATGTCCCAGAACCATGCCGCGAATCTCTTCGAAATACCCAAGAGCACGCTCTGGCGACATTTACAGCGACGCGTCACCGAAGCGGAGCGGAAAGTCAAGGAGGAGCAGGAGGAGGACGACGAGGAGGATGGTCTTAATTAAACATACATGCAACACATCCATACATTCGTACACACACATTCATGTACATTTTGACACTAACGTAGTTTTCATCTTGAAACCCTTGTAGAGATAATTTACCCTTAAGCTAAATATGTCATTAAAAATGCTTACATATTAATCTTTATCATAGATTGAATGAAAATGACCAGCTAACCCTTGCCGAATGTATAATACATCTTACCACCGATTGTTCCTATGTGAACCTTTTTAAAAATGTTATATTATTTGTAGCGGATGACTTTGGTTAAGAAAGCTTGGAAACCAAATGGATGGTCAATAGTTTCACTAGCAGCTATATAATTCAAGGGTCTGATGCGGATAACTTTGTCTGATGTACTGCCTGCAGTAATAATAAGAATTCATCAAATTATCTTGCTAAACTTATAGTAGCGTTTTTAAAAGTAAAGATGTGCGAAAATGGCTAAATTGGCATGATTTCAAACACGGCACGCGCGCATCTCTATCGATACTCTGGCAGTGTTATCGATACTGCAATGTCTGCCGGCTTGTTAAACAAATTCGAAATCTTGATATACTTTTCAGTTTATATTGTCTATATAGTTATTGGGCTGTATAAAATTTATGCACTACGCGATCGCATCGAAAACGCGGCAAATTTCCGGTTCATTGAAGGCTGGCGCCTGCTCCAAGGCGATGGCGTAGTGCGTTTGCGCGATGACAGCAATGACGAATTGGAGAATTTCGCTGATTTTATTGCCAAATTATGGCCCTATTACCTGTTGCATGGCATTGTGACTGGTGTCTGCAGCTGGAAGTGGACTCACCTACGTCGCTATGGACACATCGCCATCTGCACATTATCGCTGGGTTTACATCTGCATTGGACATCACTGATCATGTTCGTTATGTTGTTGGTGAGTTATTTTTGGACTGCCAGAAGACGGTCGAAACGTTTGACTTGGATGCTGACAGGCGTCTGGATTGTAGTCATCAATGTGGCCAAGGAGAGCACGTGGTGGCTCGATGAGGTGGGTTATGCGGAGTATGCAATGATGATAATCACCGCCTCCTGGAGTTTATTGCGTGGCTGCAGTTACTCCTTAAGTGGAGGTAGTAATGAGGGTAATCTGATTGATTACCTGGCATACACCATGTACTTTCCCTGTCTCACCTACGGCCCGCTTATCAGCTATAAGCGCTATAAGCAGCAAGAGAAATCCACTTCCCCACTGCAGTGGCGGAGATTCGTTGTGGCTCTGCTGCGTGTGGGATTCTGGTGGCTAATGATGATGTGGTCCCTGCATTATTTCTTTATTCACTACATGGAACGGGATGTGCGCACTGTGGCGATGATGGAGTCCGTGTTCTGGCAGCATGCGGCCGGCTACTTTATGGGTCAATTCTTTTTCGTCTACTATGTGGTCACCTATGGCTTGGGGATTGCGTTTGCCGAGCACGATGGTATTGCGGCACCGAGGAGGCCACGTTGCATCGGACGCATTCACTTCTACTCGGATATGTGGAAGTACTTTGATGAGGGCCTATACGAGTTCCTATTTCAGCACATCTACGCGGAGTTGTGCGGCAAGAAATCCTCTCCAGCTGCCAAGCTCTGCGCGACTGCCTTGACCTTTGTCTTTGTCTTCATTTGGCATGGCTGCTACACCTATGTGCTCATCTGGAGTGTGCTGAACTTTGTGTGCCTGGCGGCGGAGAAGATCTACAAGACGTTTGTCGCGCGGCCAGCCTATCAGAGATGGTCGCTGCGGCGGTTTGGTGCCGCCGGCGCCCAGCGTTTCCATGCGCTGCTTGCCACACAGTTGTTTATACCCGCCGCCTTCTCCAACGTCTACTTCATTGCCGGCCAGGATATTGGCAGCTTTCTGATGCGTGGCGCCTACCTGAGCGGAATGGGCAACTATTTGGCGTTATCCTTTTGTAGCTATTGTTTCTTTCAATGCTCCGAGCTGCTGCTAATCAAGATAAACAAGAAGAAAACTAAAGTCAATTGATTATTGAAAATATAAGAAAATAATGTATTTAGATAGACTGCTTAAAAACTGGGCTAGCTTACAGATGTTGTCAATGACTTAGTCGATGATACAATAAAAATACTCAAGACTGCATAGATGGCAACAGTTATATTTATATATTAAATAAGTTCGGAAGCCTCCATAAATGAGTTAAAGTCTATTCAGATTCAAACAATATACAGTTATTAGTTGGCAGTCTCCTGCCACTTAATCCAACCGCCAGTTTGCGTACAAGTAGACTGAAAGTTCTCCAGCAACTCGTCGAGCATCTCGTCGCAGGTCTGCGTATGCTGCGTATTATAAAGTCCATCGTCGTCGTCGTCGGGCCAGTGCGTTTGGGTCTGGATGTGGGATAGGCCGAGCTCCTCGAACAGCTCGTCGCATGTCTGGGTGTGCATGTGCGCCGAGGTCTGTGGCCCAAACATTGGCTCTACCGCCTGGTATTCCCCATAGACGACGCTGTCCGTCTCCAGATCGAGATCCGTCATTGTGCCCTGGTCGAGCCGATTGTCGAGCGTTTGGGTCTGTGTGTCACGCAGCAGTGGAGCCAGCTCGACCGCATTGTTCATCACAATTTCATTGAAATCAACGTCATCCGTTTGCGTTTCCATGTCGCGCAACAGTCGCTCCACTTCCTCGACAGTGAAGTTGGACAAGGCAAGCTCGCTCTCCTGCCTCGCACGCTCCGCCAGGGCAACGTTCAGTGCTTCTTGTACGGCATCATCCATGTCTATGCTATCCTCCGTTTGTGTTGCGGTCTGCAACACAAAAGGAACTTCAATATCTGGCAGGCAGCAGAATGATGATTGCATAGGTGAATCTACTGGGTCTATCTGTTCCTCAACAGGGTCATCTACAACAGCAACTGGTTTCTGTTTCCGAATGGGTGTATCTAAATGGCTTACTGGCTCCGATTTGACTGTGGCATCACTTGTTGAATTTGACGCAGTCTTTTGTTCCTTGCCGTATGGCGAACCCACTGGGGCTATCTTTTCCTCGCTGGGTCCATCTAAATCAGCAACTGGCTCCGCTTTGTTTCTAGCATAATTTTTCGTAGAATTCTGATGGTTTCTCCATGACTCCAAAGAGGGAATTGCTACTTTAGTTGATGGCACCTCATTGCTTTCCAGATGATTCTTGCGTCGCATGTGAGTGGCAAGGCTCGCCTTGCTGGAATAGGTGAGCCCGCAAACGTGGCAAGGGAATACTGTGCAGCACAGATGTTTTTCCAGATGACGTGCGAGCAGAAACGTTCCGTTGCATTCATTGCACTTGAAATCCTTGACCATGTGAGTCTTCTGGTAGTGTTGACGCAGGAACCGAATGTTCATAAAACTGCGGCTGTTTGCTCGCTCGACATGGTAAACACAGTTGGCCACAGGACAATGGTATTCAGTGATGTCCACCTCGCTGTTGATGGGCACCAAATTGTGGCGTCGTCGCAGATGCAGTTGATAGTGGCTCTGGTTGCCGAACACCTGATCGCTGCAGTGTTCGCAGCGGTACTCGCGTACTGGAAGCAACTCGGAGATGTCAGGCGTGCGTTTACATGACATGGACACAATATATACAATTACTCCAATCCCTCGAAAATTTGCAATAACAGAAACAACCTGCAGGGTTGCCAACGTATCTAAATTTAAAATTTGAGTAGTATCGATAGCTCAAGTCATCATTGCTGATATCGAGCTGCGAATATTTGTCGTGCCAATACTAAGCAACCAATATAATAGTGAAATAAAAATCGTTCCACAGCCGCAGAAGCATCGATGCCACTGAACTTATCGATACTCGATATTTTTTTTATTTGTATAATACTTGCATAGCTTGCATCACTAGTTAGCGTGTTGCCGTTCTTGTATTGTTGTGCAAAAGCTTGCTCGGTTAAGAATTTTGGAGGTAATTTGAACAACAATTTGCTTATAATCAAAATATGTATACACTTTTGTTTGTATTTGAGGGCAAGATATCTCGGAATATGAAGGTCGTGAGTGTTCAATAGGATTTACGTAAAATGCGTGAATACGTGAAATACTTGCACTCACATAAATAATTACATACATATGTTTTACACATGTGCATATATCAATATACATATATATAATTAAATATACATACATATTTTAATTCAGAAGGCTGCATTTTTCGGCAATAAATTATGCGTGTTTCCATTTCTCTTTTGGATCCGACTTGGAAATCGTTCAACTATTTATTATTGTTCGGTTTTATTTATTTTTTGTCTCGTAATGAAAGTGTCAGCGTTACTAACACACCCGCATAGCTTCTACATGTGTATATATGTAAATACATATATGTGTGTCTGTCATTAAAGTAAGGTAATAAAAATGTAGCTCAGATGAATTTAAATTATTCCTTTGCACATCAAATTGTATAATTTGTGAACAAGTGTGCAGATGTATGCGCTAATTTATTCAAATGTGTACACCTGTTTATACGGCTAAAAATATGTTTGCTGCATAACAAATACTCAACAACAACAGCATAAACACACCTAAATTACTACTACTTTTGTGTTTGCTCTCAGCTCTGCAATCTCTCTCCAAATTTAACATGACTACGTCATCTTTGAGGCGATTTTCGCAACATCTGTTTAAATGTACTTAAAATTGCTCAAATTTTGTTAATTAAATTATCCCTATTCGTTTCGCAACGTGCTCTTCACTTTGTTAGCATGGATTCATTTACAGCTGGTGTCTTGGTTAAATAGTCATTCTAATTAAATACATCTGTGTTTATGTATTTCATTAACAATATTATTATTTTATAATACACTTTGGGGATTCTTGAGCTGGCCTAAACAGATAGCTTCAATTTATTGAAATACCCTTTTTATACCCTGAAACCATTAAAAATGGGTAAAGAGGGTATAATGGTTTTGTGCAAATGTATGTAACAGGCAGAAGGAAGCATCTCCGACCCCACAAAGTATATATATTCTTGATCAGGTTCAATAGTCGAGTTGATATAGCCCTGTCCGTCTGTCCGTCCGTCTGTATGAACACGCAGATCTTAGGAACTGTAAGAGCTAGAGATTTGGAGTATAGGTTCTCGTATACCAGGCGCAGATCAAGTTTGCGTTATTTTTTCGATAACTGCCTTCGTTTATCGAATATCGATAAATTAAATTTCCGATAGCAATAAATGCCACAATTAAACGCAGCATCTTCTAATTAATACATGATATGCATATGCATACTATTGATCAAATGCCCAAATTTGTTAGTGTAAATCTTTTTAAAGGGGAATTTGCCAATAATAATAGAATATATTTAATAACTGGGTTTAGGGTATATCGTAGTCGAGTTTACTCGACTACAGCACTCTTACTTGTTTTTGTGTGTGCTTGGATAAATATATCTTTAATCCAATGACATCATGAACGAGAAATTTGACCACAATGCCAATGTTAAATTCTATTTATTGAATGTTTGATTAAATTCGCTGTTCCAATAAAGGTCGGCCTTTGTTCTAAATTATTACGACTTAACTGCAACGGAACAAACGAAAAATGTAATCAAATTTCCTCGTGATTTAATTGAACTTTTGCCGCTTCGCTGCTATAGCATTAGCACATTTTATGAATTGAATCAGTTTTGATGTGGGCTCGTTTTTCGATTTGCTGGACAACTTACTGCAGCATGCAACACCCACCAATAATAATAATAAATAATTTAGCTGTCATTGCCATTTGGAATAGAGCACAACTCGACTATGGCCCGCCCGATATCTGTTTTGCACACATCAATACTTCCGGTTGCGGTTGTTACCATGTTTCTCTCACTCTCTCTGTTCACTTGTTTTGTGGCTCGTGTTTTTTGGTTCGAGAAAGCTGAAATTTTTACAGTCGGTAAATTGGCAATGGCTCTACTTGTTTTGTCTTGTTATCACTGTCACTTGATTTTGACCTTGTATTTAACTACTCGAAGCAGGTCATACGCGTGTTTCTAATTATCAGTATGAAGTACATATTTTAATATTTAAATTTAACTGTGCTCATGTGGTTGTTATCTCGGCTAGCTGATGTATCCGCCAGACAGCACAATAATAAAACAAACATACACATTTGATTGTACATGCATACAATATATGAATATATATGAAAATAAATAAGTGAGCCCATTTCAATTGAATTGGTCACATGAAATGCTTTAGGCCAGACGAATTAAAAAGAATTTACAGTGGTCGCTCGATAAAATGAAATGCTGTTTTTCCTCAAAGATATTTTACACAGTATGGTTTGCTTTCCAGGTTTACCTAGACTTTTGTATCAAGTGAATAGCCTTCTCAATAATACGGAAACTCGAACAGCTAACAATTATTAATTAGATTTTCCAGTTAACTGAGGGTGGGTCGCATATTGTTTGCTCTCTCATTACTGTTCCAACAGACTCGGGCCTTATTTTCATCCGCTGTGAGTATAAACTATATTGGCCTTGCTCTTTGTTGATGTTTGTGTATTTTGAAATACTTTATTAATTTTCGTGGACTATGAGTCATCGACAGTGTCGTTTGCTATTTATAATTTATCTCTGCTTATGTTGGGGATTTTTCGTTGCTCTGGTAATTGTTGATCGTAGAATGATTATTGATTTGTGCTCTTCATTTTGCAGGTCTCCATCGGTCACGTGCATTTACATAAACTGTAAGGGAAAACATGAGCAAATCAACGGGCAATGCGCCACCGTTCACATACGTTCCGCCGCCATCGGCACCTCCATCCTATCTGGAGGCTGTGGGCGGGGTGAAGCCAGTGGGACCGTATACGCCACTTGCTGCACCAGCCACCGTTGGCACAAACATATTGACCACAGTGGTGCCAATTGGCCGCACCTCGACACACATGTTATGCCCCTCGTGCCACGCAGAGATTGAGTCAACGACACGTACGGAGCCAGGAATGGTTGCCTATCTGTCCGGTTTTGTAATTGCATTGCTTGGGTAAGCGACACTGTCATTTACTCATGTATGTACTTTTGTCTGACTTGTTGTTGTTGTTTTTTGCTCATTGCAGTTGCTGGTTGGGCTGTTGCTTAATACCTTGTTGCATTGATGACTGCATGGATGTGCATCACACGTGCCCCAACTGCAAGGCGTACTTGGGCCGCTATCGGCGATAAATAACTGCCACTACTGTCACGTCCACGCACAAATGTGACTCACTTATAGATATGGATGAGGGAGAGGGATGCGAGGTGGAGAGTTAAACTTAAGCGAAAGTTTTGTCTTTTTTAATTAATTGTAATAATATATCACTTTAATTCTACAGCCGACGGGAATGCAAGCGCTTAACTCTAATCTCATGCTAATCCTTGCTAAATTGCTCATGCTCTATACATGTATTTTGATAGCGGTAACGATAATGTAAACATTTACAGACATTTGTCCAATGAACTTTTGTTGTTCGCCCAAAATACCAATTTTACATGGAATTAAAGTTCAAAATTGTTTCTAGAATTGACTGGTAATAAATATATATATAAATTTAGAAATTTATTATTCAACGCTGCATACACACAATACAGTAATGTAATAAAAATACAGCAAATTTACAAATAATTATATACTACTTGCAAATGTCTTCATGCTGATATGCACACTGTATACCCTTATAAGGCACATATCTTAATGATCAATAATATCAATGTAATATGTCGCCCAATTTTTTAATAATAAAATCTGAAAATTTTTTTTCATGTGAGAAGCGATCTGAAAAATTTCAAGTACTTGGGTTCTTTGATTGGGTATGTACTTGCTACCTTTAAAATCTCGTAAGGATTGGGCAGAAATACAGCCAGTTTGTAAACGGGATAGTCCTTGATCGCCGAATCAAAAATATGAACACAATGAATGAAAGTCCTTTAACCAAAGAAATTAAGAGGAATTTCTGTTAAAGTTGAGTATATTTCGAAAATACCCTTGCAAGTACAGGCGAGTCATGTGTCTTTCGGATTCTAACGCACGATGTCTCTCGAAAATCTGCAAGGATAGATAAATTTTTATCGTCTACTAGCGATTTGTTCTTGAGGGAAATTTAGCCAATACATCAACCAAATTTTTGGAACTGGTGTGTGCATGCGGTATCCTTAACAGGAACCAGAAAGGAAAACGAATTCATTGAATGACAATATTTGCCACTCGATAAATAAACTCAATGTATTTCATTTTTTCTATTTATAAATTGTATTCTTTGTATAATTGTAGTTCGTTAGTTTCGCATAACATACTCTCTTAACATGTCAAATTTAATATGTTCAGATAACATTGTACACCACGCACATACACTTAAGTTTGAATTACATGGTAAAGTATAATATGTAAATAAATACACGTTACACTGTGTTTTTACTATTTATTTTATGTCTTATGCTGTTATTTTTTGTGGTGTACTTCATTGTTTATTATTGTATTTATAACATGACTTACACATAAATATATTGCATGGAATTTTCCGCTTTCAATTTATTCTTCGTAATAAACTCTGAAAAAACGGAAAGCACGCTCGTCTTGTTTACCTTTTGTAAAAACTTAAATATACAAAAATTATATGCTATAACTAACCATATACAACGGATGTATGTATATCTTTATGTCTGTATAGTATATATATATATATATATATATATATATATATTTATATATGTATGTTTGCTTTACATGAATGCGTGTATTTGTATAAACAGTTTCAGTTAATAATATAGTATGGATTTATTCATTCATTTTTAATGCATTTGAATTGTTAACATTGTTCACCACGTTTTGTATATGTATATGTACTTGTATGCTTTAACTGTTTATCTTTTATAATTTGTATATGTATATAGATTTATTTATATATTTATGAATGCGTAACGCCTTAAGGTAATATTTTAGTTGCATCTCTTGATAGGTTGATTTTTAAAGTGTCCGCACATGAAATCATAAAATTGTAAATCAAAAAGCTAAAACGTGGACAGTTTAAGTATTTAGGGGAATAATACTTTAATCTGCTTGGATTGGCCTTGCTTATGTCTAATTTAAAAGCTGATGCACAATGGTAAATACTTGGCTATTTACAGGGTATACCCGACTTAGCTCAGACAATTGGCGCACAAGTGGAGTTGGTTGTTGTCGCCTTTGGTGCCTTCACCAAACACGACTGCGAGTTGTTGCCCATACTGGAGCCGTCCAAGCTATCGAGATCGAGTGCGGTATCAATCATTGTCGTATCATGGAGCATCCTCAGTCGATCCGCCGACTTTGCCTGTTCGGCTCCATCACCCGCCGACTTGCGGTGATGGAAGGAGGCGCTTACAGGATCGTCCAGATCGAGATCGTCACTGAGCAGCGTTGATGAGAGCACAGCCTGCTGCTCACTGTGCTGCTGCTGCCGTAGCTGCTGCTGTTGCTGCTGCTGTTGATGAGCCTGTTGTTCATCGATGATGTTCGAGTAGACATGCAGGGCAGCATCTGTGGCTGCAACTTGCGGCACATTGCTGTACAAATTCTCTGGCTGCGACACGGACTTAATAAGTGTCTGCTGCTCACCGTTGATGGCAGCTGCGAGCAGAGCGGCACCTGCAGAGGGTTTGTGTTGGGTATCACCCGTCATTGGGGCGTTCACCAGTGCTGCATCAAAGTCCACATCGAAGAGATTGCTGTAGCTGCCACTACGGTTCCGGTTGCGCATCTCACGCGCCCTGCTCGACGCAGCGATGGCGGAGACAGCAGCAACTACTTCAGTACCGGCGACCACAACGACATCAGCAGTGTCCAGCTCATCCTCGCTGCTGGCGGCGGCTGCCAATTGGTTTTCATATGCCAAATCTGCAATCGCAGAGCCACCATTTGACAGCTGACGCTGCTTGTGGTGCCGAAACTGACGTGTCTGTGTGGCCGTTTGTTGCGTATACGCCGGCATGTCCATTTGGGCCAACGGAATCTCGTTGTCGACGAGCTGAGCTAGACTATTGGAATTACCTGTACAGAAGTAGAAGAGAAGTGCAACAGGTTAGTTCATTCATAATTACTGGATGTTTACTAATATGGTTTCTCGAATTGCATACATAATTAATGTGACACATTTATAAAAATGGTTAAAACTCTCATTACAACAAATTTGACAACTAATTAATAATTCGTATTTAAATTTTGCGTGTATTTTTTTCACTAGTGTGTTCTCTGTGGGCGTGGCTGGTGTTTTTTTTATATTTTTTTTGTTGGTTTGGGTAGCTGCTATTTAAATATGCAAACAATTGTAAGTTCTGAAAAGGTGGCAAATGAAAAATTAAAATATATATGTGTGTTCATCCAATACACAAAACAACTCAAACAAACATATCAAGAGTAAATTATTGAGGTTAACCAGACATCCGCTTGGATCAGTTGGGTTAACATAATTAAAAATACATAATATAATTTTATAATCACTTGAATAAATATGTAGCCAATAGCTATAATAAAATATACATTTATGAGTTATGATTTATGTTTTGTTTTGTTTGATTGTTGTCTTTTTTTTTTTGGAAAATTAAATGAATTTTCTATGCAGTGCCAATTCAAATAAATGCAACAATTCAATGCATGCTTCAATAATTTCGTGTATAGTTATAGAAAGTTCAGTTAGCCAATATTTCGAAATACATATAGATGAATATATAAATAAACATTGCTATTAATGTATAATGAAAAATCGTTGTGTGATTTCGAAGTCTGTATTAGAGATTTGCGTGTGTGTGTGTTTGTGTGTGTGTACGACATATGGTTTAATGTTGGGTTTGTTTTTGTTCTTTGTTTAAAAGCAAATCATAAATAATTCTTGTGAATTGGGTATTTGTATATGTAAAACAAGACTAAGCAACGAAAGGCAGCTCTGAACAAATTATAGTATTGTACAGGGTATTCGAACGCTTTTGGTTTACACGATTTCTTTAGCTAATTGCACTATTCGAAAAAGAAAAAAGTACGGCATATGTCGGATCAATATATTGTACGTATATATAGCTTTAGCTTGGAAAATAAATGACTGAAGCGTTGTTTAAATACTTGAATTTCATTTACCATTATAAAGTACAACAAAAATGTATTTTTCAATTAATTTACTTTGGTTTTGTTTTGTTTTTTTTTTTGTTGAAGGCAAACTCACCCAATTGAGGCATTTATGTTTTACTCTATGTATTAAGCGGCCCTCGAAAGCTTTCACTCAATTGCATTTAGTTTTTAGTTGCAATTTTGATTGGATTGCAATTGGATTTTTTTTTTTTTTATATAATTATTAAGACACAAAATGTTTATGGTTTTATTGTTGTTGTTTGTTAGATTTTTTTTCCATAGTCACAAGTTGTATTGAAAGATATAAAAAAGAGTTTGACATTAGTGTAAGAGTGTGTGTATGTGCAATAACCAAGAGAAAAATCAATCATGTATTTGCAAACTAGTATTGCTCGGTATTTGATTTTTTTGATTTTTTTTTTTTTTTTGTGAGTTTATTTGGGTAAAAGGTAGAATTGGTGTGGTGCGTCTGCTTTTGTATGGGCGCGCCTGTACCTTGAGGTGAATTCATGCGAAATTATATCACGCTAAATGGAAACTCAAATATGGCGGCGATTTTGGCAGCGTTGTACGAAGAAGAAGAAGCGCGTAAGCTTTGCAGAATGGCTGCCACATTGTAATGGTAACCGTAAACAGTTGCCACTGTGTGTGTGGGTGTATATGTGTGTGTGTTTGCATGTGTGTGTGTGTGTCTAGTCCTGATCTTCAAGCCAGCAGTTTTTTCTTGTCTTATTCTTGCAAACATTTTGTTTTCTTGCTGCTCTCTTATCTTCTATCAGAAACCTTTCACCATATTTTGTCACTCTATTTGGTGAGAGATATGTTAATGAAAATAATAGTACACTCTTTTGGTGAATAAACACTTTTGATGTCAAGGGATTATCGTTTTTTACGAAAACAAATATAGTTCAAAAATCAAAATAAATGTAAAATGTGGTATTTTATATATCATCAAACACGTTCACTGATGAAGAAGATAAGGAAAATGTTTGCAGGAATCACTGCTTAGTTGTTTACATACATATATAATAATTATTTGTGTTTTTTTTTTTCTGTTTCTGTTTGTTCCATTTGCTCAGTAACATTTCAATTTTATAAATACGCTAGAGTACATTTTATTGCCAAACATTTAAGTATAATTATATATAATTATGATCTGCATGTGTGTGTGTGTGTGTATTTGTGTGTATCATCATTTTATTATTACATACATAAGCACATACGTAAGTATATATAATATGTATATACTATATATATATATATATTATTTAACATGCGTCATTCTGGTCATATTCAACATAATGCATGAATACAATTTGTATAACTCTTCCATTGCTAAAAGGAACTCATTTATGTATATATATAATATATATGTGTATTGTTAATGCGTAACATTAATAGCCTTTAAGACTGGGGCACGAGCTGCTAATGAGCCGTTTTACAGTAAGCCGACTTATTGTTCTATATTGAATTTTCACTTAAAATCCATGCTTCCCTCTGGCCCAATAAACATACAAAGTTTGTATGTTCATTGGTTTTGCCAGGGGGATGAGCTTTTTGTAACATTTACAAACTACTTATGTTATGTATAAATATTTGTCTCTCAGTTTTTAACATATATGTTTGTTTTATGACATATTTGCAGTCACTTGGCAATTTGTTAATCCTAATAAATATCCAATATTCCATTGCATTGCATTGGTTTGACTAGATTTTCTTATTTTGCTTTATAATTTTCGTATAAATTACAGATTGTTTAAAATTGTTATACAACACTACGCATATCAAATTCTAATGGAATTTCGAAAGTTGTTTTTATTTTCATTGTTGTAAAAAACAAATTAATATACTAACAACAAAATGTGTTATTATTTTCGATAAATGGCAGTTTTTTGGCTATTTTGAATAATTGCTTGCTAAGTTTACATTTCGACTTCATTTAAGTGAAACCTTACAAATGAAATTTTAACTAAATTGCACAAGTGACTGCCACAATTCGAGGGCATATATATGTTCATATGTATATATATATGTATGTATATATTAAACAAATAAAAATCTCAATCGACTACGAACTGAGTTTCAAACATGCAGGTGTCTTCAAAATGCATTGCTTTTCAGTTAAGTTATTAGTTTTCGTTATAATTTGGTTTAAGTTATTTACTATTTTGGAGGTGGCGGCGTCGGGATATGGACTTTATACATTATATAGTGTGTTAAGTGTGTTTAATTGCTGCAAGAACTGAAAATAAGGTATATCTGGTCACACTGGTGCTCCGCTGTAACAGCGATGCGTCAGCGTGACATTGCCTATGATATATAAGTGCTACATAAACGCAAAAGTTTGTATGAACCAAGTTGTATTTCAATTTGGGAATAGGTCGAAGGTGCTACGAGTACGGTACAGGGGGTGGTTTGGGGCTTGGTGTATTGCAGGATGTCCAAAAATTTTCCAAGAAAATCATAAGTGAAAAATTCGCGATCTCTTAGCTGCAAAACTACGCGTGCAAAATCATAAAAAGGTTTCAACTGCAACGCTACCAAACATTCAACTATCCTAAAAAGCGCGCGCGACACGAAAGCCAATTTATTCAGCCAGTGTTGTTTAGTAACCAAGGAATATATAAGTATATGTAAATGTCATCAGACTCTAGCAAATTTTTACGAACTTCAAATACAATCGAACTTCTCTAACACTTTTATAAGTCGAACCAGACAAAACTAAATGCAATTTTCATAAATCCATCTTCAAAAGTCTCTTTAAGTGTTGTTAGCAGTTAAATTTTATGCAACACATTTTTTTAGTATTTCAAAATTCAATAACAATTGCAGAGCATATTTTTCATTCTTAATTTATGTGGTCAATTCTTAAAATAAATAAAAATTTCGACTAATATTATTTTGGAAGATGTTTGGGTTTATAGAAAAGTTCGACTGTATATAGGAAAATCCGTGCGTTACGACCTAACTATTGCCTGCACAGCATATATATGTAACTAGCCCGTAATGCCCGGCAGCAGTAGGAATCGGAGGCATGCTGCCAGGATGCCAGCAGCGTGGAGCGTGAGCGTGAGCGATCCCTTAATAGAAGAGAGTACAGCTTTAAACAACCAATCAATGTAGTCACAGTTAGAGGCGGCAGTGTTTGCTTGATAGTAGTAGTAGTAGTAGCTGTGATTAGCTGCGTACTAGGACGAATCGCTGCCCGCGGCATCCTCGATAATCGAGTTAAGATCGATGTTGAACGAGTACTCGTAGAGATTTGAGTAACGATCGCGCTCCTTCCATGGCGATCGATGATTCATATAAAGATTTCGTTTACTAACACGAAAGATCTGGCTATCCTTGATCGACTGATCGTCGTCACAGGGTTCGCCGCCACCGCCAAAGTCGCATTCGCGAATTGTCAGCCGATTCGTTGGTGATTTCAGCTCAAACATGACCTCCTGATGCTTGTAGGGCTTTCGCATCGGCAGCGGATGATAGCCGGCAATGTTGACCTTTTGCGAGTCCACGGACTGCGTAGATTGGCGTCGCATTGTGCGAGCCTGTTTTGGGAATGGATAGTTGGTGGTGCGTTGCGGGGAATAGTATTTAAAATCGCTTGGCGCCGGCGGCTGTGGTGCGGCTGTTTGTATGCTCACATTGGAAGCGGACCCCATCAGCTGTAGCGTTGAGGGACGACGTGGTGCCAGCGTCGGCGCCAAGGATGTGGATACCGGCCCACTCGTTGTCGTCGTCGATGTTGATGAGCCGCATCCGACTCCAGTTGCCCCACCACCCGTTGCTGAGACGCTGCCAATGGCAGTGGTTTGCTGTGCATGCACATGATGATGGAGCAGAGGCAGTGGTGAGTTTCTCGCATCATACGAGGGAGTCAACGGCAGATGTAGCGAACGCTTCAGATTAAGACGGTATGAGGAGGGGGTGGCTGGCGAGCGTAGCACAGATGGTGGCGTCACTAGACCGGAGGCAAGTGCCTCCTGCTGCAGATGTAGTTGCAGTTCGGCGGCCAAAAGTTGTTGCTTTTGTTGCGGTTGTTGTGGTTGTTGTGTTGGTTGTTGTTGTTGGTGTGTTTGGTGTTTGAGTTGTTTGTGTTTGTTGGCTTTGAACTGTTGCTGTGCACTGGCGGGCAGCAATGTTTGCAGGGAGCAGCGCTGATGCTGCTGGCGACGTGACTTGGACTTACCGTTCTGCAGCATATCATAGCTGGGGGGACGATCGAAGCCATGAGTCCCATTATGGCCATGCCCATGACCATTAACAGTTCCTCCAGCTGCAGCAGCAGCTGCTGCTAGTCCGTTGCTCTCCATGGTTGAGGATGAGGGATTCGACTGAATTTTGTTGTTGTGGTTGTTGTTGTTGTGTTTTGATGCAATAATGTGGTTGATTGTTGTTGTTTTGACGATTGTAGTTGAGTGTTCATATTTATATATATATATATATATTTAGGTATATAACGAGTTGTTACCAAAATGATTATTGAGCAAGAACCAAAAAACAAACATAAAAAAGAAGAGACAGAAACACAGCGTTAAAATGTGGTGCACATAAGTTCATCGAGTTAGATAGATTCAGAATGAGAGAGAGAGAGAGAGAGAGAGAGATATATATATAGAGTTATACAGAGAGAGAGAGAGATAGAGAGAGAGAGAGAGAGAGAGATAAAGAGAGATTTGAGATAAGCAAGCACAGGTGCCGAGACATTCAGATTGAGATTTAGTTGGAGTAGGTGCTCGAATTGATTAAAAGTCTATTTGGTCTGTTCGCTTACCTCATCGTAGAAGCGAGGCTTGAGCTCAGCGCCGACACCACCGCCAATGCTGACACCACCGCCGGCACCACCAATGCCCGACATGCCACCCAGCATTGGCTGCGCTGTGGTGACCAATTGCGAGGCGCTGATTACATCGCTTAAGGCATGCCGCGGACTGGAATGATGCATCTGTTGTATATACTCATCTGTGGCAATGCCCCGTCTATGAAATGTGTTTTTTTTTTTTTTTTGGTTGTTAGCAAATGTTGCAAGTGATGCATAGTCTGAAAAGCATTAGTTTACCTGTCGATCAGCGAGGGTGTCATGGGTCCGCATAGGATGTGGCAGCAGTTGAGGCAAATGTTGCCACGCGAATAGGGATTCTGTGTACGCGGACCGCCCTTCGATGAAAATGAACCCTTGAGCTGTACAACAAAGAGTGATGAAAACAGATAAGTCAAGATGAGACATGGGAAAATTTATTTCCAAATGCAGTTGCAAATTTAGATTGAAGAAGCACACTTACATCCTCATTCGTTGTCTGATCGCTGGTGGTCAGATATGTGTGAAATCCAGCCAGTCCGATAACCGACCAAATGGAGAAGAAACAAATAAACACAACAATGACAGTGAAGGGCGCTTTCTTTATTACTTCGAAGACCTCCTGTTCCGTTTTCATCACTACACAGATGCATGTTAATATACAGTAGTTTCGGAATATATATATTATATACTCACATAAAACTAAATGCGTCACAGAGCACGAGAATATAAATACGGCTAAAAATGCCAGTGAGACTAGAAACAAATAAAAGAACCGATAATTTCGCTTGCCCACGCAATTGCCCACCTGCAAAGAGACATCGAGACGAAAATTGTTAATTTCAATGAACCAAATCAAAAAAAACAAAAAGAACAAAAAAGAATACGTTCTCTTTTCTAAAAATCTACATAATGCTCATTATGCCAAGGCATCATCACACACAATAAGGTTAATTGCCCTTTCATGACCCACACCCCTTACTTAATGGGTGGTATCGCATCCATAATTGGCGACAAAATGAAATTACGCGTCGTGCACCACCCAGAAAGAGACAGAGAGAGAGAGAGATTGATAGAGAAAGAGAGAGAGAGGGAAATGCCTCAATTTTGCTGCCAGCATCGCCTGCTGCTTTAAGGCCCAAAAGACACACGAGCCACGAACACGAGGCGACCTTCAGCGCTGAGTAGCAGTTCCACCAGCTCATAATCAAGCCGGCGGTAGGCTTTGGCATTGGGGTAGAGGTTGGGTTTGGACTCGGGTCGTCCGAGCGAATGAAAAAAAAACCCCACTTTTTTATGCGGGTTGGCGCCAGCGAACCTGGCGAAAAAATGAGCGAGTCCCCTTCAGTTGATTAGGCTCTGAGATACCCTGCAGTGAGCTTTAAAACAAATTATAGTTATGCATATGTAAGTTAGTTCAACATAAAATTAAACTCATATTTATATTTTACATATCTTTTGTGGTACAATTTAAAAATAAATGTCAAAATCTTAATCCTGACTGTCCTATCTTATCCCTGTCAGTAGAAAATCTACCTGAAAACTATTTGACAAGGGGCACATAATTATAATAAAATACAACATTTATACATTTTCACTTGATTTGATAGTTAATTTTGCAAAGATAATAAAATTAAGTAGATAAGTTGATTACTTATAAAATAAAATGAACAAAGAATATTCTCAAGAAGATCTAAAGATAAATATCGTATAATTAATGCAAGAGGGTATAAAGGCAACGACGACAATGTTGCCTGAAAAAGCGCGTTACACTTAATTGCAACATGCCCCTTACACATACACACACACACACACCACTGGCTACTGGGCACCTACTTAAGTATGAGTATGCCAGTAAAGTGTGTCTGTGTCTGTGTGTGTGGTTGTGTGTGTGTGCCTTGTGTGCAGCGGTTTGTTTGTTTGGACAGCCACCCGCCACATCTTGTTGCATTTTTTAGGCGCTTGCGGAAAACTCGCGACAGTGAAAAAAATAAAAAATTCAAATTTGGATAGGTGGATAGTAGGTGGGGGCGGCTTGCTGCTGGCAGAGCTTGCTGTGGTCGGGCAGTCATTTTGCATGTTGAAATCATTTTGCATAGCAGTTGGCGCCGAAATTGGGTTAAAGTCGGGCAAAGAGCGAAAGTTATTTTTTTTTTTATGTGTGTGGTTGTGTGTGTGTGTGTGTGTGCCACACATTTGAGGCAACATTAACAGCTATGTACTTACCCAGGGACAGTGGTGATCGAAGCGATCCACACAATTATCGCACAGGCTGCAGTGCGAGGCGCGTGGTGGCCTGAAGATCTTGCAGGTGAAACAGTATTTCAGCTTGACCGTCTGCCCCTTGACGAGCACCTCCTTGGTGCGGGGCGGCGGCCGGTATGTAGGGCTGTTCAGCGAGTTTGGCACTTCTGTAGTTAACGGGAAACGGAAAATATGCGCGCTCGTCGCGTTGCCAACGGAAATGCAGCATCAGCATCAGCAACAGCGACAGCGACAAAAGTTGTTGTTGTTAATGTTGTTGTTGACATGCAAGTAAAAGAGAGAGAGAGAGAGAGAGAGAGAGAGAGAGAGAGAGCCAGAGAGAGTCAAAAGTGAGAGATGGATAGAGGGCAAAAGTTTTCTCATTTTAAATATTTTCGAGGCAGCAACAAAAACTCATTAGAGTAAAGGCAGCGGCGTTGTGGCACAAGCTTTCGCTTTGATGATTTTTATACATATTTTTGCAGCATTTCTATGCCAGGACACGCTCATTACTTTTTATGTGAGCCTTCACAGACACAGACACATACAGAAGCGCAAACACACTCACCAACTTAATGAAGTGAAAACAAATATATACAAATGAATAAATGCATGTGTGTATGTCTAGGTGTGTGTGTCTGTGTTTTTTTTTTTTGTGGGCGTGACAAGTCCTGAGCAATTCAACAGGCAAAGACGACCTTGTCCACATTCATTTTTTGAGTGGACACAAGCAAATAGGCAAAGTAAAAGGGGTGAATCGGTGAGGTGGGTCATGGAGGAGGACTTACCAATTTGCTTTTCAATATAGGCAGCCTCATCATTGGAGGCACGTGGTATGACGCCAGGATCCGTGAAGGTTGTGCGCAGCAGCGAGCTCATCGTGAAGAAGTATAAAACGGCTCCCACAATCGGTATAACTGGATTAATGCGCGTCGCCAGAAATGGGCAGCTATTGAAAAAGAAAAAGAGCGATAAAGAGTGGGTGGATAAAGAGGTAATTAGTAAAATGGCTAATCATTTAGGGCAAGATTAACTAATTGATCTTTACAAAATACAGTCAATGGTCAAAAATGGTTTAGGGCAGCAGCAAACGATGGGGGAATATCTAGTTAAGTTATCCTTAGGATAGTAATTTTTAATTTTAACAAAAATCAACCTGAAATTTAGAAAATCGCTCTTCTTCTTGTTTTTAGAAATTTACAAATATCCGAAGAAAAGTTTATCAAGCTTAGAAATACTTTTTTTTATATTTATCAGAAACATATTTCTTGATAATATAAAATATTCCTAAAAAGTAGAGATTCCTCATTACAGGCCGAGTAGCTCAGTGTAAACTCACTTAACTAGCGCGTTCGTTAAGCTGTAAAATTATTGCAAAGTTTATTGCAAATTAAATTATATGAATTCATAAGCTAACTTACATGTCTGTATATGTGAAATCTATAAACAATAATGTTTAATAAAAATAAAAGATCACATAAGAGTTAAAACTATATACTTGAAATAAGGCATTTTCTTATGGCACATTTTGGTGAAATTCAGTGTGATTTTCTTAAAATATACATTGATTAGACCATTCCATGAATATTGGTATATTTTATTAAAATAAATTCAATGATGCTTAGCTACATGATGGATTATCCAACTAAAGACTCGATTAAAGACTGGTCTTGAAGTGTAATTTCCGCTTGAGGGAAATGTGGCCCTGTTTTGCTCAAAGATTCATGCAAATTGTCTCTAGAGAGTTTTGGCAAATGTCCCAAATGTCGTGAGACCGCACAAATATGCAACAAGGGACTTTCGTTGAGTGTCGTTCAGGCGCCGAAAATAAGCAAAAACTATGGCACGAAGCATGCCAGGCCAGAGAGGGAATTGCGACAATAATGATGCGGCTGCTGCTGTTGCTGCCCAGCATTGTTACATTATGTCGCCCATGCGTGCCACCGATTTGTGAATAGCACAATAGCACACACACCCACATACGCACACACATACGCACGCACGCGCACACACACACACACACTCACGCACACACACACACACACTCCTGCTGACAGTTACCCAGCCCAGAGGACCCGAGCATAATGAAAGTAATGTGTGACAAGCCCCAGAGCTCAGAGTTTTGAATTGCAGCTGATGCATTTTGGGGCCAGTCGAATGTGCGAGCGAAAGCAAAACTAACCAGCTAAATACATTTGTCATGACAATGGCTAACAGCAGCATCCTTCCTCCCGTATCCTGCCACATCCCCATCGATTCACACACGGTAAAGCATTCGGAAAAGGTTTTTACTTGCATTCACCTGGCAAATCGCTGACAAAAGCAACATAAAAAGGAAGCAGCCAGCCATCGCTTTTGTGTCCTACCTTTTAGCGATTTGCATTGCGGAGGAGCGCGTTGAACAGAATACAATTTGGCCATAGCCCACAGGCGACAGATGCAGGTGCAGCTGTAGATGCAGCTGTAGAAGCAACAACTACTGCTGAAGCACTTAGAAGCATAGGAGATATTCTACTGCTTATAGGTTGCCACCGTCATCATTGTTGTTGTTACCTGCTCGACTGTGCGCTAATATAAAAGGCAAGCAATGAAAATAAATTTCGCGTTGCCGCATAAAAAAAAAAATATATATATATATATATATAAATACAAAAGAAGTGAGATTTGGCAAGCCAAAACTTAAATACTCTGATAGACCTCATATTGGTTTAGTTATTTTGGCCGACATGAAACCATTAAAAGAACTCGTCTTTTGATTGATGAATATTTGATGTGCATAGAGACTCGCAGATCTCTTCTTCACTGCTTTACATAATTGGTGAGATAATCGTAATACTCTGAGGAAGGGTATATGAAAATAGAGCCGTGCCGTCGGCGCAATTACATTGCAGTTGCCATAGTTATTGTTGTTCTTGGAGCTTTTCGGGAGCGCATAAATTTGGAGTGAGTTTCAGGCGGCAACAGCAACCACAACAACAATAACAATAGCAGCAGCAAGCAAAGAATTCCAATTTTTTTTTATATATATATTTTTTTTAATGCACACATGCAGTTTCCTTGGCGCAGTTGAAGCGAATTCGTGCAGAAAATGTTGAGCATAATTTTTTCTAATCGCACACTGTTGGAAATCGCATCATTATCCTTTCGCCCCACGCACGCAATCAGGATGTATGCACATGTGAATAGAAAATAACAGCATGCTGCTACACCTCCTGACGCCTGGCTGCCCTCTCTGCGTGTTTCTATTTGTATTTGTGCTACGTGACGTATACGTTATTTGGCCGTTTAGCGCAATGTAGGCAATGCACATACGACGCGTATAACTAAATATAAAGTAAGCTTATGCATGGAACTCGACCAATATAGAAATAACAATCCATTCAGCAACAAATATTTATTTAGTACATAATATATATTTACCTATTAGTTGCTGTTGTTTTAAGTGCAACAGCAACGTCGTAGGAAATTCAAACCAACGCAACACATCAAATTACCAAATTAATCTCTGTGCAACTTGCAGATTTAACAATTTCAATTCTGCAAATCAATGCAATCCTTCCAACTCAATGAACATTTTAAAGAAAACATTTACCAGCATGCCGGCGTATTTAAAAGAAATCCTCGATTAAAACCAACCAACAGTTAAATAATTGAGTCCGTTTATCTCTAATCCAGGGTAATCTGCTCTTACAATTACCAATTAAATTGGTGCCTTACATATTTGATCACTACCAACATTTTGTGTGCAGTGCATTTGCCATGCAACAAATTAACAAATCAGAAAAGCGAACCTGAAAGTAGTTTCTAGTCTCTGTGGGCAGAGGCTATGGACGTAACGGTTGCTGGTAAATATGCAAAGTTAAATCCCTTCTTTCATTGAGGCAAGAACATCCTTTGCCATCCGGTCAAGCATAACGCATACGCTACGTTGCACAGCAATAATTAAATGGCATTGGATACGTACGGTGCAGTACGTCCAGACAGTCAGAGTCAGTGTGACAGACAAACAAAGATTCAGTGACCATTAATGTGGGCGTAATTGGAAACCAAGTAAAACCAAAAGGATGAGAGCAGGCTCAGGACTTAGGTAAGGGAAAGGGACGGACTTTGGGATTGGCGATGCTTAATTAGCAACGTATTCATTTTGCAAACAATGCAACCGCAGTGGGAGGGAAAACCATTGAGAGGGAAAACTGAAACTCAGGCAAATGTGCAAATACACTTAAAGAAAAATTAAGTTCTACACAATTTGAGTACCTAAAATAAGATAGAAATTCTATTTGACTTAGGAAGTGTTTGAATAAAGAAAGTATTTGTAAAGATTAAAAAAAAAAACACCAATTTATTATGAGAATTGTGTTCTCTGGTCAAGGTCCAGATAATGACAGCGCTTGTACTTCATATCTAATTATTTTGCTACGTGTATGGTCTAGTTGAGGACCAGATATTGACAATGCTTGTACTTCATTTCTAATTATTTTGCTACGTGTATGGAATACTCACTCGAAGGCAAAGAATAGGGCACTGGTGCCAGTAATCAGGATACACGTCAAGTAGAAGACACCCGTGTGCGGTGCGGACATTAGCAATCCATCGCAGTAGAATTTATTGCGTCCGGCAAACAGTTCCCATTTGCGTGTGACGCGCTGGTTTGGTGCCATGTTACTGCAACAACAACAGCACAGAAGATTCATCGGATTGTTGTTGTGGCTGCTGATGCTGATGCTGCTGCTGCTGCTGCTGCTGCTGTTGCTGATGCCACTGCTGGTAATGGGCAATGGTTATGGAAGCGATTGTGTATGTGTCCTATTTATGCTTCAGTTGCAGTTGCAGTGACAATTGCTGGCTGACTATGACAAGTTGCTCGCTTCGGCTGCGGTTTCGTTTGCGTCTTCTTGATGATGATGGTGTTTTTGGTTTGGTTTTGTTTTGAGCAGGGACTGGTGGTGGTGGTGGTGGTTTTTGTGATGGTGTTAGTGTTTGTGATGGTGGGTTTGGGGGGTGGGGTTGATGATGGTTCGAAGCCAATTCGTTGCGGGTCTGCCACGTTGCGTACGCTTACGCTCTGCTGAAGATGGCTTAAATGTGGTGCCGTGGTGCCAAGTGTTGAGTGTTGAGCGTGCTCCTCTTTTTCCTCGCCACGTACCCCTTGGTCGTCGTCGTCGTCGTGTTTGTCACAGCGGCGTGTTCATGTGTAACTGCTGATGGGCGACTCCTTTCAAATCCTTGAGACATGCAAAAGTGACTGCTTTGTTTGCGGCTATTTCAGGCGTAAAATTTAACAGATTAAAACTTTGTCCTGGTACTGGCTGCTCCTTGATATTTGGCTGCTGCTTGGTCCTTGCTTATTTCTTGTTTCTCAATATATATAATTTTATTTATTTATTTATATTTATATTTTTGTTGTTTGGCTAATATTTCAATGCCGCTTTGTGTAAAAGGTAAATGTAATCAAAATGAAATGTCGGCTTCGCGCTGTTCGCTACCTCTCCTCTGTCTATAGATGCGTTATATCCGGTAAACGCAGCTCGTTCAGTTCCAAAAGCAATTTCGTCCACTTTGTTCTGCTGTGCACAGTGCGCGGCATCAGCCACATTGCGTTTCCAATTTCCTCTCACTCTCTCGCTCGCACACTCGCTGCTTGCTCTCTCTCTCTCTCTCTCTCTGTCTCTCGCTCTCTCTCTGTAGGCACAGCCTCCACGCGCCTCCTCCGCGCGTGTAAACTTTAATTAAAGCAGCGCGGCTGTCATTTCTTAGCTCCCTTGCCCCACAATCCGTTCTCTGCTGCTGCCCGCCTGCGGTCGGTCCTCGTCCTCGTCCTCGTCCTGCAACAATTATTCGCTTGGCTTTGTTAACATTGCCCGCTGTCGAGAACAAACTTGGCTCCGATTTGTCTGACTGTCTGTCTGTCTGTCTGTCTGCCTGTCTGTCTGTCTGTCTGTCTGCCTGTCTGCCTGTCCGTCCACAGTGCTCGCTGTGTCCTTTTATGATTCAATTATCCGTTGCGCGTTTGCTGCAGCGCCTCCAAACAGTAGTTAGTGTTGCCTGAAATGAAAGGAGCGGAGCGTGCACGGAATTAGAAAACTATACAAAAATAATCATTAAGTTATTTTGATTAAGCAAACTTTTGGACAAAACTGCCAAAAGGAATTCAACGTGCAAACATAAAGAAGAGGATGACGTTGAAAGCAAGACAAAGATTTGCTTGCAAATGATTTGTTAATGTTTCTTCTTGTTGCTTTTCATTACGATTGAATGAATAGAATGCATTTAAGTAAGTTACTCAATTTATCTATTAGTTGCTCATAGCAAACAGTGAGTGAAATAGAATAAATGATCAAATGTAGATAGTTGGATAGTATAGCTTGCCATTTCGTAATTGATACAAACCCAAGTCTGGCGCTTCGCAAATAAACAGTCCATAAATTAAGCGAATTAAGATGACAACAGAAGCACACACAACACCCAACACACAACACACAGCAAACACAGACGCACCGACATGTTCATTCATGTCACGACTATAATGCGCTTATACGCTGAATGCGCGAATTTTCGGCTGTCACAGATGAATTGCACTAATGAAGTTAAGCATACGCACCGTTGTACAGCTACCAATTTGCCAATTTCCCCTCTAACTAGCTCGCACCCTGCCAAATGTTATCTTAAGGCAACAGAAACAGACACAGCGCATGCTATAAACTAGCACACATGCAAACAACACAACAATTAGAATGGGAGGGAACTGTTTTGTTCGCTAAGCCGAATATTGTATACCCTTGCCTGCAAGGAGCACAAAAAGTATTATTATTCAATTGTTTGCAGAAATGTTCAAAAAACAATAAAGATGCATATATAAAGAGATGTATTCATATTGAACATGGAGAAGTACAACTACATCTGTAATTGTTATTTAGGAAAATACAAACAACTTAATCGTGCTAGAATTATGCATATACAGAAACATTACAGATTGCATGGTTAAATTACAGTACCATTTAGAAGGGTATAATGAGAAAGTAGGAAATTGTAGGGGGAGAAAGATAGGGCGAGACTGGAGGAGTGTTGTACGTTAATTAGGCGCACGTTGTCCATTAAAAGAGCCACAGTAGCTATATCGAGAGCAGCGAGATTCGTGGCGCCGCCAAGTTTATGCAAATTGAGCTGCAATTAAAGCAACGGCAATAGCTGCCTCGTACTTACTGGCAATGTGTATGGTTAGATAAACAGTTGCTTTTGCATTTAATACACAATCTTTAACCAGAGTGCCAATTAGAGGCAGCAGCAGCAGAAGTAGCAAATAACAAACGCAATTCTATGCGGGAATGTGCACTACTCTCCAATGCTGCTGTCGATAAACTCATAAATTGCACAAAATGACGCAAAAGTGCCAGTAACAATAAAAGCTACAACAACAACAACAACAACAGCAGCAGCAACGCCAAGTGTGGCAAAATAATAACAATAAAATTACAATAAAAACAACAGCAGCAAACAGCAATGTTTGAAGAGCACTTGGCAAATGCGGCGCCCGCTCAACGCAAATATGTAAATAAATGGCCACTTACGGCAATTCAATTCAAGGGGAGCAGCACAGACTTTGACTACGTATATATGCGTGTGTGTGTGTGTGTGTGTATACACATATGCAAACAATATGCCAATTTTATGTTTATTAATGTAATAAAACAAAAGACAACAGCGGGTCGCGCACATGTTTGCATTATTAAATAACAACAAACAAACGTCAACAAAGCGTCACAGTTTGGGAGGGACTCAAATGCAATTAGAGAGAGAGAGAGAGAGAGAGACAGAGAGTTAGAGAATGTTTATGTGAGAGGGAAAGAGAGAGGTACACACATTAGTTTCACTCACTCTCCCACTCTTCCGTAAAAGCACTTGGCATTGTAATTGCAGCTACGCTTACGTATACACAGTGACAAAATCGTTGTACTTCAATTACGTACACGCAATTGGCGTAAAACATATTTGATATAAAAACTATTTACTTAGAATCATAAAAAATAAGAATAAACGGCAAACTTAGGCACGCCTATTAATTATATTAGATAAACATCATTTACATTTTACGATATATTTAAAAAGCCGGTCGATTCTTCAAATTAAAGTTTTATAATACAGATGTTTGATGTCTATCATAATCACATAGCAACACGCATAACTGAAGAGTTTGATTAGGATAACTTGGTAAACAAAAAGTTTTTCAAACAAGAACTTATCTTTCGACAGATTGTTGCCATGGGAGCTATTTAATATAGTAGCCCGATCTCAATGATTTTTTGTCCAAATGTTAGGCGTATAATAATATGCATACCTGATAAGTTAAGCTAAAGTATGATTACTATTTATGGTGTCCAATTGGAATCCTAGTAAATAGTTTTCAATACGAAATTCGATATATTTTCTCTCAGCTTATGCGTTGTATATATTTTGTAATACATCAAATACTTAAACACCACCGAGCAGCACTTGAAGTTACCCGCATACTCTCACTCACACACTCACACACTCACACACACACACACACACACACACACTGATTCACTCACAAACACACTCATACGTAACGGTAACCGTTACTCATACGCATGCATGGCGAGTACACTCAACATTGTGGCGGCATTCACTCTCACTCACACCTCACACTTATAGTCGGCAAGTGCACTCACCGCACGTCGTCCAACTCTGACTCTGGGCGAGACTCAGCTTATGCTCGACTGGGCTTATTCATTTACGCAAAACACGCCTAAAAACCCATTTGCACGCCCCCCACTTATTACACACACACACACACACACAGAACACAAAACACACACACAGGCAGTCAGACAGACAGACAATACTTAATGTGTGTGTGCGTTTTAATGCTTTGGCCTGGCCTGGCCTGCAAATGAATAGTGAGTGAGTTGTGAATGAGTGGTGAGTGTTGGCGGGGTAAGTGTACGCGGCAGTTCAAGTTGTTGTCGCTGGCAAGTGTTGCAAGCTTTCCCCGTCAACGCCGCCCACCCCCCCACCCCCCCACCCAGTTTAACTTCCAACACTGGTGATAAACAATTGCCCAGTAGTTTCACAATCAACACAACAGCTGTAACCACGTTTCAGATAATGATACCCTCCCACCCACACCCCAAACAACCCCCTTCCAATGTATAATCTAGCATGAGTTCCCGCATGCATACCCATACGCCTTGTGAATGTGCAAAATGGCTCAGAATACGCAATCAGATGGGCACGCTTTTAATGCCTATTATTATGCGGTCAGACAATATGATAGTCGAATAATGGATTATTACTGCATAAATAGTTAATTTAACATTTAGTTAGACACTTATTTGAAATAACCCACTTACTTATGTAAATGTATGTAAATAACGACAACAATGTGTGTTTCATCAAATTTGTTTCTTAGCGATTTCGTAAATTTCTTTACAACGTGCGGAAAATGGCTAAATAGCTGTTGGTTTAAACTTTGATCAAACTTGCATTGTACCAGAAATATCTACAATGTTTAAATTCAAAATATTTCTATATACGACACACAAAAATGTATTTCTACAATCAATTTACTCAATGCCATAAAACTAAAGTTTTAATTGTATGAAATAATTGAGTTTTCCTTCGCTTACAGCTGCCTCTGACATAATGTCTGAATGTTTGTGTGGCACGTGTAGATGTTGCACATCATGAAGCACACACACACACACACACACATAGAGTGAGAGTGAAAGAGAGTGCAGAGGCAAACCGAAATCAGAGAAATGCTTAAATATGAAAACATATTTAGAACAATTCCGCTGAAACAACACAAACATTTCCTCGCATCCGACATAACATTCAATTTGGTTAATGCAACAAATCGTCACACACACAAACACACATACACACACTCATACACACACACACATCTTTATATTGCTTTTGTTGCTTTTGCTGGCGCTTTCATTGTTGCTGACGCCGTCGACGTCGCCGCCTACAATTTCCTCGGCATTGCCATGGTCATCGTCATCGCCATCGTTTGCCATCAGCGTTTGGACCACGTTTAGTCGCACATTTTATTTCACTGCCTTTCACATGGAAACAAACAAACAAAGACAAAACAGGCTGAACAGCAATACGAGGCAAAAGTGTTTGTCTAAAAGTTACCCTTTAATAATTTAAGAATGCTCTAAGCCGACCCAAAAAGAATAATAAAAATAAAATAAATACTTTCTTCTACTGTACAACTATTAATGATAACTTAACAAATTTGAATTCTAACTTAAATCTTAAGTGCTAAGAAACTATGCCTATTACTTAATACAGAAGTAGTTTAGACTTAATACCTTAACTTAACTGTATTCATACAGGGTAGATGGAAAAGAAACAAACTAACGCAACTATTATCGTAAAATGGCGAGTTTTATACGTAGTTTGTGTCGCGCTTGTGTTTGAGAATATTTGTGTGTGTGTATGTGTGTGTTTGTATGTTAGTATCTGTTGTTAATCTTTGGTGATTGTTCTGCTTTAATTTCGATATTCCTGTCCATTTGGCAGAAGACAAACTTTGCCAGCGGTTTCAGTTTCAGTTTGTGTGCTAGAAACTATACAACTATTTCTGCTGATGAACTGTTTGGCATTCGGTGCCCGCTTTATTTCTATTTGCGGATGTTATTTCCTCTCTCTATCTCTCTCTCTTTCTCCCCCCACTTCCTCAATTGTCCACTGAGGCGCATGCAATTAATTGGCGTTTGTTTTTGCCTTCTGCAAAGTTTGCATAATTGTTCTCCGATTGCATATCCTTGTGAGCATAAATTTAACATTGCACTGGTGGTAAGCGTTTAATTCCCAATCCACAATAATCTTGAGGGATAAATAATATTTGGAAATTAATTCTGATTGCCAAACCGTTTCAGATTCAGTTCTCAATAAATAATATATTTTAACATACATGCACTGTGCGTGTCAAGTGTGCATGCTCACAAGAAAATAGAGGCATCCCTATAAAAAACTGTTATCGGAACAGCAATTTTCAATAAATAAAATGGTATATAAATAAAATCAAGTTTACATATTAAGCCGAGTTGTTTGTATTGACATAGAAAAGAAGAAAAAAACTTTATTGCTGACCCAATACCCAAAAAGTTAGTTTCGGGTTCAACTCGATGCTATCATATTTGGATATGTTAAATATTATGCTGCCAGTTGTGGCCCATTTACTTAAATCGAGTGCAAACGCCCTTCAAAAATACTTTCGATTTACTTGTATTACAATAATAAAAAAAAGCCCTTACCCACCACAAATACAATATTGCCATAGCTCAATATCTATTATGTGCAAATGTGTATTCAGCTTCCGGCTGTTTGCTTATCTTGCACGCGCCCAATTCTCTGCTACTGCCACGCCCCCCTACTTACAGTCCAGTCCCCCAACACCCCCTACGATACCATCATCCTATGGCATCGTTCAGGCGTCTTGAGAGATTTTTACAAACGACTTGTTTGGCTGCTATGCTTTGGATTATTGCTTAATAACAAGCTTTTATTTATCATCGATTTGGCATCGCATCTGCTGCGAATCGTAGTGTTATTGTCCGAGAATGGCCAATGGCTATTTTCCTTTTCCGCTTGAATGCCTTACTTTCAATTTCACACTGAGCAGAGCTGCTGCTGATGCGGCTTGAGGATATATAACGTATTTCAAATTTGAATTATGATTCAATTAAAATTCAATCAAAAATCAATGAATTGCCAATTTTACATACAAACACACTCACATAGTATAAATACATAATGTAAGTGTGTGCGTGCTTTTTCGCATGTGGCACAGTTCGTGTGCCATAATCAAAAACTTTGTTTTACATGCACTGCAGCTGCAGCGGCCCCAAAAAGTATGCAATGGCAAAATTGCAAAAATCAAAATTGCAAAGCTATATCATTTGTGTGTGTGTGTGTAAGTGTGAGTGTGAGTACGTATTAGTGTGAGTGTGACACAAATTGAGCACGACACGAAAAACTGCCAAACATTTCAATAAAATTGCGCAGCAGCGACGCCATCAGCGACTGCGACGCAAGCAGCAAACAGCGACTGCGACTAAGATTGCCAAACGCAGATTGTTTAGAAATTTAGTTTTATGAGCATCGCTTCTGCTGCTGATGCACAGCCACTGAGTGAAAGAGACTGTGTGAGTGTGTAAGTGAGATAGAGAGTGAGAGAACTGACAGAAACATATGTCTGGATATGACTACTATGCTGCGCCACCAGCTGCGACGGCATTATGACCAAAAGCAGCACCATTTGTCAACTGCCTTTCATACAGATTTTGTGCGCTTGTTTGTCTGTTTTAGCTTGTTTGCTTGCCAGCTTGCTAGTTATGTTAGTAGTTGTAGTTGTTGTAGTAGTGGCAGTATTAGTTAGTAGCCTGATTGTGTTCAGATGCTGAACAATAGAGACGCTGCTCTTTTGTTCTCTAACATGTTGTAGCTGTTGTTGTTCTTGTTGTTGCTGTTGACAGGCATTGTTTGAGTTTTGAGTGCAACTGCAAGTTGTCAGCAATTTGAGTTTCTAACTAGACAACAAACACAGCCAGCCAAAATCAGCAACAACAGCAGCAGCAGTTAATCAACAGCCCCACCAAAATGCTTATCGGCTGATTAAACAAAACTTCAAAAGTTGCGCCTTGCCTGATGGCGTTCTACACATCACAAAACACGCAAAACTCGCTACGCCATTTGCCTAAACGCAAAGGCAGCTCACGTTTAGCCAATTTTGGCACGCGCCGCAGTCTTCAAGCCGCGCAAAACATGAACAAAAAGAGCAACAACAAAAAATTGCTTAAATGTGCGCAACAAACCAAGCACAACACACAACAAACCAACACACAGCGCAAAAAGGGTAACTCTTTGAAGCAGCTACTCACTTTTAATAGCCTTCTCGCTGTTGTTGTTGGGATTCTGCTTTTTGTCGACGCGCTGGTGCTGTGAAAATTTGCGCAATAAAATTGTAAAACAAAGTGGCAACACTCAAAAATCTATTGTTTCCATCAAAAGGATGGGCAACGGCAGCTAGGGACAAACTCAACTTTTTGCACAGTACGCTGAATATGTGGGCTTTGCTGCTGTGCTATAAGCTTCAAAGGACATCATCAAAATCTAGCGACATGAATAAGAATATATACCCTGTCCTTGGTATCTGCAAGGCAGAGGAATAATTTGGGCAACTTAAGCAGAGTGTACCACAAATAAAGATAAATAGTAATTAATTATAAAAAAAAGAAAAAAACTAGTTTCCCCAATTAAAAGCACGCACAATAAAACAACAAAATTGATTATTGATTATATTGAAATTAAAATAAAAAAAAAACTTCATTTTGAGAATAGAATAAAAATCAGAAAATCTAGAAAAATCAATTTAAAAGTCGCGTAAGATCCAAAAAATAATGAAAAATTAAACATATATACAATAAAAGAATTTGAAAAAAGGTACAGGGTATTTCGAAGCCGTTTCCTTTATATTGACACTGTCTGTGTCTTGTTTTTGATTGCGGCTGCAGTTGTTGTTGAAGTCTTGATAGGTGGTGGCAGCGTCTACAGCCAGCAACCAGCAACCACTTCGTTATGTTCGTGAAAATGATTTAGAAGAGCGCGCTATGCATGTGAAAACTGAATGAGGAGCTGATGGAAATGTGCTGCCTTCAAGGTGCGCACTGCAAAAAGGTTGAGCGACTTTGGCAGTGGCAGAGGTTAAAGAGCAAATTGATTTAGCGCGTGCAAGTGGAAACAGCTGTGGCAGAAGAAGAAGATCGAGGTGCGGGGATACGGTAGACTTGTGTGGCTTCGTTCACTGATTTACAGCTTCAAATCACGGCGCCTTAAGGGGTTAAGGATGGCAGAATGGGGGCAATGAAATTATATTAATGCAAAACAGCGTGCACAGATGCTATAAAAAAAGCAAAGCATAAAGCACGTTGCAAATTTTTATAAATAAATAGAGAAAACAAAATGTTGGGCATCGCATTTCCTTTTGCATTTCCCAAACACTTCAAACGAGGCGGGGTGGGAGTTTCGAGTCACTGGCATGGAAAATGCAATTTATTATGCAAAATGAAAAAAACATTCGAAACGAATCCGCAGTCACAGCCACAGCGACAAGGAGTCACGTCAGGACGGACAGTGACAGTGCAGATAGAAAGAGAGAGACAGAGAGAGAGAGAGAGATGGAGAGAGAGAGAGAGATGGAGAGAGAGAGAGAGAGATGGAGAGAGAGCGGAAGAGGAGGAGATAGAGATTGCATTGCGCGTTATTATAGTGCCAAACAATCATATAAAATGGCGGATATAAACATAATTCAATTTTTATTTAATTCCGTACAACAAACACTATAAATTCAGCTCTACTGAAGGATTGTTGAGCGAGTTGTCCGGAGTTCTTATTGCCAAACCAGACACAGTTAGTGGCATTGTTGCCATTGGAGTCTAGCCAAGCAGTCGCGTCCGCATCGCGCTTCCGCACTGTAAGCCAATCGGGCAGTCTTTTGCACCCAAAACCACCCCCACAAAAAGGATACAGGAAAAAAATAAAAAAAAAAAAAAAATGGCAAGAGCCAGCTCAAAAGCTTGGCCGCCAGGCACACGGCAAATGTTTGTGGCCACAAACTGTTGACTCATTTGAGTGTACTGGCGCGGCCAAAAAGCGGGTCTGGCCAAAAATAAAAAAGAAAAAAACTAACCGATGCGGGTGGAAAAAAGCTCTTTAAGCGAACCACTCATTCGGTGTGTGAAGCGGAAGTGACACGACCTCTGCGTGGTGCAGTCGGTAACATGAGACATTTGTACAGTTCAAAAGTGGCTCAAGTCACTTTTATGGAACATTTTGGCTCAGGCTCAGGCAAAGTTGGCTTAAAGGTTACAAAGTAGACTCTGCTTCACAGAGTGTGTCACCTGACCAGAAATATTGCCTGAGGTGAGCTAAGTGGGTTGACCTTTAGCGCTCACCTTGGCTTATGGCGACTACATTTTTGAGCAGGTGGAGTCATGCATATCAAATGATTGTGTAATAGACATTTTGTTGGATTGTCAAAATATCATTTTTGGCTTATAAGCATTTCAGATAAGCCAGATGTAAAAAAAAGAATAGGCAGAAGTTTAGATTTCGATTTAATGCATTATTTGCTTGCTTTCATTGTTTTGATAATGTGATTTTTATATCTAGCTTTACAGCTGTTTTTACAACAGCATCTCTAATGTGTTAAGATTAAGATTTAGAATGTCTATTTCCGACCACAGAACGGCTTTTAATATCCCATAGACAAGAAAACCCATTAAAATACACTTGTTCGTGGTTTTTGTTGATATCGCACAGCTTAGCGGAGGGCTTCCGCTTAAGCCTTTAAATCAACAGGATTTTCGGGAGATTTCGCTTAAGACGTGCCATAATCATTGAATGCATATTAATAAACCGTCAGTTGAGCAGTGGGCTTAATCAGTCAATGCACACAAGTCCAAAAAAAAGGGATGCAAAGAAAAAGGTCCAAAAGTCGAAAGCCTTTGCTAATTGCGAACCCAAATCTGAGGACCCTTCCCCTAGGAATAAATTACATAAAATATTTACACGTCAAGTGTCACAAGGTTTTGCCTAAATGTACAAAATACACGCAAATGGCGAAAAAAAAAGCCTAAGAACAACAATGGGAATGAAAATGCGACGGAAATTGTTTATTTTTAGCACATTTATATGGCCATCAAAAAAGGTTAAGTCAGCGAGGACACAGCAAGAGGCTTTGCACCCACCCAAAAGTCCTTCCATTTGACAGGTCATTCTTGCTGTTGGATTAGGTCACACTTTGCATAATTAATTTCGGAATTCATCACTTTAATAAGGAACCAAGGCCCTAAGACATGTAGCCAAAGCAGTGTGGCAAAATCTTTATAGAACCGAGAGGAATATTTTGTAAATTTAGATTAAATCTATGTAATAGATCTAATATTGTCACCAAGCAACAAACAACTATATAACAGATCCTTAAGCGCAATTTCAATACCATCGATAAATTACATTTTCGGCGCTTAAGGCTGCCGACAATTTGTTTGGCCGTTTGGTATTCAGGTTAATGTGGTGGCCAAAACACAAATACCAAGTTCGACGTTCAAAGGCATAAGCGAAAGTTATTTATGCGTAAGCACGCGCCTTTGATATGAATGGAATTTTAGGCATCCAACTCGAATGTCAACAAAAGCGCGACTGCGGTCAAAATGAAATATTTGGAGGCGATGCTGCAATCCCAAATAGTCGTCACTGGACAACATATTCATGCACACATCTGCACGTCAAAATAAATTTGTGTTATTTCAAAAATGTGGCAAAGGTGTGTTGTTTAACTTTTTGGGGCAACAGAAAGGTTCGCTTGGTTAACCTAAGCTGAAAATCAAATCATTTGTTAGACTTGACAACGTTGCATGTGTTACACAAACACAAACATACATAGCACACACTACAGACGCACACACACACACACACACACACGTAGTCATAGAGAGGCAAAGGACACTGTGTGTGTGTGACGCATAGCTGCAATTTAGTTTGCTGGCCAATCTTCTCGAGCTGCGCACTTTAACCGCAATGTAAAAGAGTATAATATTTCAAGCATGATTTCTTATATGGCTCTCAGGCTGGTGTCGCCTACTTGCTACTGCCTACCGCCAACTGTCTACCACCTACCGACCATCGACCCATCGACCCACCGAGTTGCCCGCCACATTGACCCTCAGATATGCAAGCGCAGTGCCACGGCTCTGGGTCAAAGCGAAAGTGGCACATTTTGGGTTGAAATTTGTGCATTTATCTAGGTTACTGTGACAGTCCTCCCTCGAGTTGGTGTTTTGTGCTGCGCTGTGCTGTCCTGTTGTTTTGCAGCATGGCCTACAACACACACACACACACACACACTCACACAGTGACAAAAAAATAGAGACACACATACACATACATTTATACGCAAACTTTCGCTCACATACGAACACGAGACCCAAATAAACATTTTCTGGTCTTCGGACTCACGTGCCACGTGCCACGTTGTTGAACTTGTGCGCCATTTTTATTGCCGCTGCTTGCGCCATTGTTTTTACTCCTCTCTATCTACCTCCCTCCATCTATCTCTTCTCACTGGCTCTTCAGTTTTTGTTCCTGGCTGGTTGTTGATGTTTTTGCTTTCGCAAGATTTCAGTGGTGTTTTCTCTGTTTACTTGCCGTCGCTCCCTTCTATCGTTTCCAGCTTCTTGTGCCCCTTGTTACCCCTTTCTACCCCCCCCCCCTCCCCCCGCGCTTGACTATCCTTTTAGAATGCGAGTTTTTGTTTATCCAAGTGCTTAAGCTCTTTGCGTACTTTTGGCTAACAGTCTGCAGAAACTTTAAAATAAGCTTTACAAACTTCTTAAACCAATTAATTGCAATTTCATGCGAAATTAATTTGCGCTGCATAACGTGTTCAGCGAGTTTTACTTGGAGAAAATAATCAAATGCAAAAGAATATAAATAAGATCAAGATAACCAGAAGGGCTGTATTTTATAAAGTAGATCACAAAACGACTGTTGGCGCCAAACAGGCAGACATATTTTGCCCTGGTAAATATGCTACGTAAGATTTTGGCAAAAATATGGCTTAAATCACTGCGAAATACTAACGCGTGGGATTAAGTTGTCAAGCAATTGAAATTGTTGGGTTTGCTCCTGTAATTATGCGATATTATAAGGCTGAAATTCTTGTCCCCGTCATTAAAGTATTTCCCACCTCACGCAGATTACACGGAAAATCTCATAAGCTACAATTTATCTACCTTAATTTTGAACAATGTCACCATCGGCTCATTAAAAGCGAAAGCTACCGAGAAAAAAAATATAAATCTTGTTCATGTCGTGTCCTTGCTGACCGGAATGCGGCCCATAAATTGGGTCATTTGCCAATAGCAGCAAGCATGCCACTTGCACTTTCAAATGGCTGCCTCGTCCACCCAGCCGAGGCACGTAGGACATTGGAGCCGAATGCGAACGTTGCCCGTTCACAGAGGCCTCTCCTCCATTATAATATTAACCTGATAAATTGGGCGGCCAGCCCTCGTTGCGATAGTTTGGAAAACTTGCGTGCGACCAGAGGGAGACGGCCAAATGACACCAGCACACAGACGGACAGACAGACGGAAGAATGGACGCCCGCACAGTCGACCAGCCGGATGTCCTATGCACTACACCCCCCCCCCCCCCTTCCCCACCCTCTGCTCATAGTGCGACCCCTGCTTGCAAGAAGTAGGAGGAAAACTGACAAAGTAGCAGCCCGGCCACTTCCTTTTGTTTAAGCTGCCGCCTGACACTGGCCATCGTTGCGGCAAGTGCTGGAATAATGGCGCTCTCATATCCTTCGACACATACTTGTGCACACGATATGCATATTTATATACACGTATATATGTATTTATATATACATATATATCTGTATGTATCTGCATTTCGGTCATTGTAAGCATATTGAGTATGCACTGGTCGAGGCCTCGTATTCGATGTCAACCGACCCGTTCACTTCCCGCATACGTTATAAATCGACCGCATTATTTTGCTCAATTTAACTCGAGTTTGTGGTAAAGTTTTCAACTTAATATCTCATAAGTGCTGAGGGTGCATATTGAATATGAATGCAACCCTTTCCCCCTCCCTTTCCCTATCCCATCCCATCCCGCACACACACACACACGAACGCAGACCCCATTTAGTTTCACTCACATTTCCGCTAACCGCTGCCAATTGTTAAATTAACAGTGTCCTCCCCCATCCACCGCCTTCCCTCGCCACCCAATGTATGTTCCTTGCGCGATTTACCGTTAACAGTTCGGTTTTTCGCTTTCATTTGGCATAAATTTTTTATTAGGTCATGCCATGGCGGCCATTGCAGTAGAGGCAGCGACGCCAACAACGCTGTAATACACTCTTACTCTCATTTTTATGCCAGCCTGCCTGCCTGCCTCCCTCTTTCCCCTCCTGCTTACTGCATACTTTTGAATATACCGTTCAAATTGATCATTTTGTAGCTTGTATGCTTCACGGCTTGTAATTGCATTTTTGGTAAAAACTAAATTTAATTAAATATTCATTCATGCATTAATTAGTTTTGTGTTTTGTCATTAGCAATGTCTTTGTAGACATGGTTTGTTCTCTAGATAAATAATTATCTAAACCATAATCTTTTTTATTACACTTTTGAGTTAATAAATTTAGGATAAATTGTGGGTCAGAAAACGAGTTTCAAACTTTCAATACAGCTTTAATTTAGAGGTCGAGCCATAATTACAATTTTACAATGTTATGGATGTGGAAAGCTAAGCTTCGACCCTTATTATTAATATTACAACAATTAAGAAACCATTAATTCAAAGTTCATAACAAAGTCATCTACATTACGAACAGTAAACGAATTTGCTCTTCGGCCAAGCCATTTAAACTAAACAAACTTTGCATCTAAATTTCGTTCATTAACGAAAACAATATTGTTGCAAAATTCATGTTGAGCTTTTCTCTTATTTATTTTAATTGCATCAATTTTTTATATTAAATTTCTGAAGGGAAAATCTGTACGTTAACAATTTAACCAATGTTTATGAAGCATACGGCTAAAAAATTTCTTTGACAGCAGTCGCCCATTTATTAACAATTCTGTAAGAGCTAAGAATTTGCGAGTTTATTAAATAAATGTCCATGGCCATATTGATGTAGACTTTAAGGACCGACAACAAAGTCACATAATTATATTTCGAGCGCACTTCATTTGTGAGCGGCAGGACCGAAACTCATTAAAAGTGCGCCGTTCCGCGTAGACAGCGGAATAACAAAAAAAAAAATAATTTGTAATTTAGTACACTTCACTTTTGCCCATTAATAAAGGAGCAAAGCAGTGGTGCACAGGACATCTGCACCCAAAAAAAACCCCGACGAGATGCGATGCGACCTAACTAAACATTCTGCGAATTTAGGAGGACACTCCAGTGCGCGAGAGAAAAGGATGATGGGGTGTTGACTGGGCTCGAGTATTTCTGCCTGGGCATATCAATGATGGGCGGTTGCACCACCTGCTGTCCGGTGCTTAGCTTGTGGCTAGCAGTCCTCTGTTGCTGTCACTCCTTTTGTTTATTTATCCAATCTGCTAGCTGACTGGCTGGCTGCTTGGCCACGTTAAATAAGCGCAAAAGTGTCATCTAACAGGTTTCGTACCCCACCCTGAATGGGTTAATAGGGTATCGCAAGGTATGTCACAAGCTGAACAAAACATATTCCATCATGCATACTTTATCTAATGAATCATTAAAAGCTAGTTTTTCTAGTCATTAATTAACCCAGAATTAAATAAATTTATAATAATATTTAAATACCGTTAAGCATTTCAAATAGATGAAAAAAGGTTGAGATACTTGATTTAAGATGCGTTTTTGTTATATTGCTTATATTGATTAAGAATATTTTACCTAAGATTGGAATAAACTCATTTAAAGAGGAAATTTATTTTGAAATGTTTTCTACAGAGTATGACCCAGTTGATATCTTTGGAGTCTACTTGTTTTTGTTGCTGCCACCGAGCCGCAACAGGACTTTGAGTCTTGGCCAAGTTGCGCTGGGCTGCACGCGGTGGCAAATGAAGTTCAGAGTAACTAATGCTGTAGATTGCTGAGCCAGCTAAACTACAAACAACCAGCAGTAACAAAAAAAAAAAAAAAAAAGGACAAAGGACAACAGCTAGTTTGCAGCAACAAGCGGCAGGCAGAGAGCGCCCAATGCAAATATGTACTCTTTGGAAGAGGCAAGTTGTTCTTGCTGCAGTTGCATTTGCAGCAACTAACTCTCGCATGAAGCTATTTTTCATCTTTTTGCCTTTGTTGGGCCAGATAATGAAAATGCGAGTGCCAAAAGAGCACCAACAAAAGTTTTTAATATAATTTGGAATTAACTAAAGTGACAGCCGGAGATGTTAGTTGTTGAGGTCGGAATATGTTGCCTTTAACTTTGTACCACCCGCTGATATTGCTTTAAATGCCATTGCGTATACGCAATGCGTGTGTTGGTCTGTGTAGTCAAAGTTTAAAGTTTGGCCTACATATTGCACACATAGAGTTTGTCATATGGAATTCAAAGTGGGCACTCGACTACATGTTCAAAAGCAGAATGAACCCAGAAAATTCCTTTGACGCATCTCGTTATAAATAGCTGAATCAGAATATGAATCTGAATTTCCTGAAGCAATTTTGAGCTACAGCTGCTGCTGCTGCTCCTATAGAGCAAAATACTAAACAACTTTAGCTCAAGTCCAACAGAAACTGAAATCTACATAGAACAATGTATCGATAATATTATGATTGCTTAGATATATGTAAAACACTGTTTGCTTTTGCTGCCTCTGTCTCCGTATCTGTCTCTGCCTGTCAGCACCGTTTTCAGTGAACAAACTTTCGACTTATCTGTTAAGCCGCATAACTTTGCATAAATATGAAGCTATTCAAGAAAACTACCACAAAAAGCTCCAGCAGAAGACACCCACACAAAAAAAACATTTCAAAACTGCCCTTAGAGCGACGCCAACGGTTTTCATGTCAACAGCATCAGGAACAGCAACAGCAACAACAACAACAACGAAAACGACAACAACATAACTATTGTCTGCTGAGTGGTATGAGTGAATCTCCAGGATCTTATTATATTTATTGTATTAAAAACAACAAGGCAAACATAAAAACTAGTCAAAGACTACGGCATTAAGTTTTCCAATAACGGCACTACTTTAAGAGATTTGCATAAATTTTCCAGAATATAAACAAAATATGTTCGAGCCAAAGTCGCAAGTCCAGGATACACACAGGCTATTACTAACCCCAACCACGACTCTGCCCCCTGACCAAAGTCATTCATTTAACTGTCAATGCCGCTGTTATGCGGCGGCAAAAAATGGTAAAATTCATGGCGATCTTCTGTTGAACTTTGGGAATATATGTATACGCATATGTGTGAATAAAACATGACAGAAACAAGTTTTATTTAAGTTACAGAAGATTAAATACCCTTGTCAGAATACATTCTGATCCTTATGCTTACTGGAACCACACATTTCTCTGGTATGATGTTGCAATATATTAAAAACGAATTGTTCCTAATTCTGCCCAAGATACAATACAGTAATTCACTTCATGTAAATCGAGCTGCAAGAATACGAATTTAAAGGCCACAAGCTGTTGGGGCAAGTTGGCATATCAAAAGACCTAATGATTATGTCTTCTTTAAATGTATACATATGTTTTATAGACTCAAAGCTATCATCAAATGCAAATACCCGTTGTCAGTGTATTAATATATATACAATTTAATATATGATTATTATGGCAGGCCACCCCCGCTGGGGGTTGAAGCTCATGAATTTATGCGCCATTGTTTTTTGCACTCGCGACAACCGCGACGACGACTTATCGATAAATATCCAACCCAGACACAAACAATATTGTTGTTGTTGTTGTTGGCGTTTGATTTTTTGTTGTTAATACAGCTGCCGCGGCTGCAGCTGCTGTTTGAAAAGAAATTTTGTTTTTCCGCATGTCTCTCGCAAACACACACACACACACCACGTACACATACATACTAACCAAATACTTCATTTTATCTGACAGGCATCGCGCGGCGACATCGCGAGTGGGTGGATGTGTTGAGTTCAGTTCAGTTGAGTTGAGTTGAGTTGAGTGGAGCTGAGTGGTTGTCACAGTACTGGGCCAGTCAATCCTTCATAACCATTCAACAACAAACGCCTCCTACACCACCTCCTCCTCATATGCCGCTGTCCCACACTGTCCGATCCGGCCTGCGGTTGACATGAGAGAGCGAGCTGTCTGTCTGTCTGTCTGTCCGTCTATGTGTCTGCCTATCCGTCTACCGTTTAGACCGGCTCGGATGGCTATTGCGGGTTATTGGCCGCCAAAGCGTAGTTAGACGCGTCACTTCTCCACATCACATGTCGTAGGTCAAACAAAATGTGTTTGTTGATGTTGTTGACGCTTGGTTATGGATTTATGACACTTTTGGTCATTGCGGTTGTCAGTTTTCGTTAAAAGTTCCACTTTTTTCCATTTTTTTTTTTTTTTTTGTAATTCTATTTTGGGCTACTGGGTTATGGTCTGGTCAGAAATCTGAGGCAACTTTATGGCTTGGCTAATCAGATATGCTGGTCCATGGATTTTTGCTGGCTCACATATTAAGGTTGTCAAACTCAACACGCTCTGGCCATAAAATGTGCGGGAGATGAGTACGCTTGGGGAAAACATAGAAACGGAATAGAAATCCAATTGTTGACCTGTTACATTATGACACATGTTAATAATTTATGCTTTCGAATATGAACGGAGACCAACAAATTTTATTTATGGCCCTAAAGCAAGCTTTGATTATGTTCAATTTAGTTAATTTCAAGTTACATCGATATCGTTATCAGGACATGCTTACTTATCTTAGCGGAAAACACTCTTGTATTTACTGATATCGGAATAACAAGAAATACATTTGAAATTGGAAAATTTCCCTTACAATAAATTTTTTCACCTTTATTTGAGTACATATATATTTTTTTCTAGGTGTACAAATTGGACAGAACTTATTGGGTTGTGTATTTACCTTTTGTAGTGTTGGCGCTTGCTCACTGAACTGCAAATAGAGACAAGAAAAAATTACATTATTAATAGTCAGGACGTGACACTTACGCACCCACACACACACACGCACAACATACACACTACTCATACTAACACGCATATGGCGCCATCATTAATCAAAGTAAAAATTGTCAACAGAACTTTGCGCGTATTTCCGTTTGAATTGTTGGCTATTCATTTACTGGTTATAACCGGATACGCCGCATTTTCTGGCCATTAATAATGCAACAGCCTGGCCTACACAGTACAGCGCCCGACTGTCAATATTAACTAAAACCAATTATGCAGCAATTGAAAATCTATTACATTGCGTATACGACGCGTGGTGGAAAAAATTGGCGAAGTTGTTAGTGGACTACTAAAAATGAAATTAAATCTATTTTAAATTCATACATTTATGCGCATCCTACACACACACACACACACTCACATAATCAAACACACACAATAAAACACACATGCACACAAACACACACACACACACACACACTAATGTAATTGTGATTTTGGCTTTTGGGCAAGCAGCATAAATTGTGTGCCACCATTTTTGTTGCAATGCAATTTTCATACGTATGAAAAGCAACTAAAAGGAGAAGAAATCAGCGCAAATTCAATGAACTCGAAATGGAATCGAAAACTCGCCAAAAGAACCGAATGACTGACTGACTGAATGACTGACTGCAGTGTACAGTGAATGCGCAATGGTTGCGGCAACAGTGCACAGTCCTGCTCCCAATGTCCTTGCGTCCTTGTTATGAAAGCTTTAGCTGATGCTGCTGCTGCTGCTGCTGCTGCTGTTTCTCGTTGGCCGGCGTCAATGGACATGTGTCCCGCCACGACCCCCTCTGCCCTGTTCCGTTGCAGCGTGTGTTTACAACCAAAATATTTACACACTGCAGGCATAAAAACTACATAAATTTGATTATATTTTCATTGGCTTTTACACGGGCAGAACGGAGACGGAAAACGCCCAGCCAGTCATGTAATTCGATTGCGATTTCAATTAGTGTAAAATGCACAGAAAATTCAAACGGGAACGACAAAAGTGGGACATGAATACATTGACTAATTTGTGTGGACTTAATGGATATTGGAAAGAATTACCTGTAATGAAGGCAGCTGAACGAGATTGCTTTGATACCGGAATTGGATAAAAATCCGAATCCCTTTCTATTGAAAAGAGCTGGCAACATAATTAAAACTTTGTTGAAAAACGACAACAATTTGTCCTTAACTTAAAGCATTTAGCATGGCACAGAATTATTGCAATCTAATTAGCTAATTATTTAGTGTGGACTAAACTGCATAATGGCATTCAAATTCAAAATGAAACGATATATATTATAAAGCACAATAAAAATATGCTGGTATTAAAATGTAGAATGGTCCCGCTGTGCTTATTGCTGTGATTTTGGGAAACCCCCCAAAAAAAAACCCCTAATCAGACCAATTATTGTTAAACGTTAGTTACTAACTTAAATTGAGAGCGATAGAGAGAGAAAGATAGAGCTAATGAAGAGACAGCCAAATCTCCTCCCACTTCAAGCATTTCATAATTTATGTGTGCTGTGCTAATTGTTGCTTCTCGTTTAATGTTAATTGTTATAAGCCCAAAAGTAAACAGCAATAAGATAGCTAATTGCCATTTCATTGACTGCTCGAAACAATTAAAAAAACATTTGCCCCATAAGCTGGAAAGGAGACGCCGTTCACAAGGACAATACCAGCGCCAAGCACTTCTAGGATCATTGCAAATTGATGCTTCCTGTCGAGCAGCTCAACGCCTGAAGACGACAGTTGTGATGGCAATTGTGTTGCATCGAAAGACATCGACTTGCAGCTAAGGGGCGTGTGGACGCAAGTGGGCGTCGTGGCTGAGCAGCGCTTACGGCACTTGCAGCGCCGTCGTCACCATCGTCAAAATGCCATCTCTGTCGTTCGCCTCAGTGCAAATCCACTATAGTAAATGTTATCTTTGCAAACATTTGACAATCAGAAATGCTCAAGCCATTGTTTAAAGTAAAAATCAAGCACAAGCTGAAGCAGCAGAAGCATCAGAAGCAACCAAACGGACGAACTTATGCACAAACAATGTCCGCAGTACAGTGGGAGAAAACTTGAGATTAATATCGAATTCACTATATTTGAACACAAAAGTTTTGTAGACAATAAAATTGAGATTCAGCTCAAATATATATTATTTTTTTCTGGCTTTCAAATATGCACATCACTTTGTAGATTGAAACAACCAGAAATCAAAATGCGTTGAAAGGCAACATGTAAAAAACGAGCCAAGCAAATGCTGTGTAACAATTAATTTCTGCCCACTGTGCGGACTCGACGCCAAATGGCTGCTGATGCTTCCTCCACTGCTTTGATGATACAACTTGCAGCAAGCAGCTAGCTGGCAACTCTATGGGAAAGAATCAGCCTCACAAATGCACAAATACACAAATACAGACAACAATTGGCGCAACGTCGCGTCTTTGACGTCTCAGCCGGGGTTAAGTTGACAAGAGAATGAGATTGGATTCTGGCGGCGCTGCCTGAGTTCAATTCATTTCCACTTCAGCAAGTGCACGTCTTAACGACAAGCAATATACCATTCCTCCACCCACCACTACCAGCCACACAGCACCGCCACCCACGCAGTCACATAAAAGTAGCTGCAAAATGTTGTCCCAGTGGGCGGCGAACGGTTGCTGAGTTGTCGCCTTGAAAATGCTCGCTGCAGTTTTGTTTGTTTCTCGAATTTGAAGAGGGGTGGCTCGTTGCAGCAGCATCATCAAATTGAAACTACACATCCTGCAGCGTCGTCACACTGACAGTACGAACAGTCGCTGATTGCAGCTGGCTGACACTGCTGACAGTGCGAAGTAATGAAAATGATTATTGTCAAGGGTCGCCAACAGACAAACAAACAAGCAAACACATTTTTGGCAAAGGCCAAATGTGCAGCTGGCCAACGGTAATCGTTTTAGGTAAGTGCAAAACCAAGATTCCAATATTCGTTAAGAACACGAATTTAAAATTTGGAATCCTTTCACACTAATGACGCACATAGTCGTTGCTAGATAGAATTTTCTAGCCGGAGTGGCAGACGCACTCAGAAAACAATGTGGACCAAAACGTAAAAGCTCGGCATATATAGAGTGAGCCTATTTTATTTTTTGAATAAGATTTAAGTTTCTCTAAAATTTGAGAATGATAATTTGTGTTTTAATTTAAAATTTTTGAAATATCATGTGTATTTTTCGGCAAACACCTTATTCCAAATTCTAGGCTTTATTTATTTTTATAAGTGCAGATCCTGTCGGCTCTCATTTGAACGATACTTTGTCTTCTTCCGACATTTCTGCTTCAACTGGCACACGGCACTGTCACTGCCGCTGCTTCTGCTGTTGCAGTTGCCACTGCCACCACCGCTACAGCTGTCGTAGTCGCTGCTGTCGGTGCCAAAAACGTAGATGCTAAAATTTAGGTTAATTGATAATTGATAAAAGCGTTGCAAGTGACTTTTCTCTCCCTACCGCTGTTGCTCTTGCTTCGGCTATTGCTGTGCCTACGTCTGCTGTAAATGTGCGGCTCACTTTAACTTTTGCCCCATTACATATTTAAGACCACCGCACCACAGTTTTGCGGGAGTTGCAATCACACGTCAAATGCAATGAAATTCAACCACTGCAAATACAAGTATGTAGTCTGAAGTGTGCGTCCATACCCACCACCACCACAATCCTGTACACTCAATCAAAATGCATTTGAGGAGCAGAAAGGGGAATTCCACCGCAAATGAGGTCGCACAAATTTGACCCATACGGCCATACCACAGAGACGCCTCCAGGGCATGTGACAGCTCTAATAGAGACCCACTCACTTACTCACGCACACAAATCATTTGTAATGCACACGACAACTGGCAACTGGCAACTGGCAACTGACAATGACTGCTGTGTATTAATTGATGTAACAATTTTGAGCCCCATCTCACGAACCCACAGTTGAGTGTGGCTCACAATGCGTGGTATATTGGGAATTCAATTCCATATTCAGTTTCGACTTACATTAAATGCCATTATCCATCATTATATAGAAGACCCCAAGTCAAAATATATTGCTGAAATGCCTGTGGCACACACACACACACACACACACAGACATAGACTCAAACAAAAAGGCACACACTCAGAGAGAGAGAGAGTGAGAGAGAGAGAGGGAGAGAGATAAGCAAATGGTTGAACACGCACGTACGCTCACAATAACAATTTGCATTTGTGTTAGTTCACAGAACCAATGCTCAAAATGAATTTTTTTTTTATTATTTTGTGCTTTAATCAACAATACAAAAAAAACGTTATAAATATCATGTACAATTTAATATGCTTGTGCGTAGATTCAATTTTTGACTACACAATGCTTTATTTTTTTTGGTTTTATTTACGTATTTAAGGCGCAAGGATTAGCACAAGTCAAATGTCTTTTGCGCAGCTATAATCAAAAACCATTTAAAGAAATAATATCCAAGGAATAGAACAGACTTAGAATACTCACGGGTCTCTCAACATACACTTTAGATTAAGAGCTCACCTAGCTAGGTGAAATCAGAAACATACTGTGACACTTTTAGTGATAACCAAAAGGAATCCTCAAAGTAAATCATAGCAGATTGCATTGTGTTAGCCAGTAGAATATGCAATATCGTAGGGAAGCGTGTCTTAACATTTTCAAAGAGAGAATACCTCAGTCCGATAAAAAAAAGCCCGATTTTTTGCAAGAAACAAGGTTCACACAAGGGCAATTCACTTAGAATGAGACACAATAAATCAATAGGTCGCAGTGCACACAGTAATAATAAATAATCATAATAAGACATAATGGCAAGCATGTTATAAATTCATCTTAAATTTATTTCGATATTTTATATATATATATATATATATATATATTTATATACAGACTATATCCTTAGTACAAACTTATGTTGGAATGTTCAAGTTAGCTTATTGTTGTTTATAAATTACTTACAATTTTTTTCCAGATGCTAAGATAAATTTTGAAATGACATTTAAGTCATGTTTTTGTTTCTGGTCTAAAAAAGAGCCTGCGCTTATCCACAGTGCAAAGGGGATCTGCGAATAGCAATAGCAAATTTGTTTACAAGCAAACAGATGAGGGGTTAGGTCAATAGTAGTAATAGTCTTTAGGCTTAACACAAGAACTGCATTAAACGGCAACAATGGAGTGGAATGTGTCTGAAAGCAGAGAGCCAATAAAAAAGAAACCCCCATCAATATCTTATGAACCCAAAACTGGGTATGTGATTAGAGGCATATGTGTGCGCTGTTGGTGTTTGTGTTTGTGTTTGTGTGTGCGTGTCTGGTCTGTCAACCGTTGCAAACTTGGCTTTTAAAACAATCGAGTGACGACATGGAAAATTAGTTTACGCAAGCATTGCCAAGTGTCGTTTGCCAGCCAGGATGCTAGGTTGCCAGGCTGACAGACTGCCAGGGTACGATGCATCCTTCAAGCAAAGGAAGCTGTGCTAAGTCAACTCAATGCAAGTCAATCAGGCGGAAGTCGAAGAGCAACTAGAAACGAGTAAAAGCCGGCAAGGGTCCAAAAACTTTGCCAGCTCACGTAGCTAGTTGTATTGGGGGGTAAGGGTAGTAGATTGGCGCGGCGTTGCAAAAAAAAAAAATAAAAAAAATAAATGGCAACTTCTGACGTAGCAGCTGGCTGCAACTGTATTGGCACTAACTTGCCGTTCAAGTGGATTTGCTTGCTTCAGTTTTTCTCCAACGCTGCAGCAACAAAATGGTTTTTTCGCGAGCAGCACGCACTGCAACCGCCCATTTCCCGCCCACTTGCCACCACTCCTGCTACCCACAGCACACTTAATTGAGTGCAAAGCTCCAGCGCTTGGGAAGCGCGGATTTAACTTTGGACAACTTGAATTGATTCAAAAGTTATATTGTTGGCATAGCACACAAAAGAAGACGATGGAGGAGAGAGCGATTTTCGCAGCTATTGGCAGCAAATTTAAGTTGCTTGTTTGGCCAGCTGATTGATGTTCAAAGACAGTGAAGATCAGGAACATCAGAGTGAAAGTTGTGTCTGGCAGGACAGCTTATTGAGACTTGCACCATAACAGCAGAAGACTAAAACTACTATGTACATTACGTATACGCAACGAAAGCCAGGCAACAGTCTAACAAAATCTACAGCATAGCTTTGCATGCCAGAAACAAAGTTTAACCATATTTCAGCCTGACAAATGCAAAGCAAGAAATAAAATGGAATTTATTGCATCGCACAGCAATTACAAATGTATATGTATGTGTATATGTATATATATATATATGTGTCTTTAGTTTAGCCGCACAGCCTGACAAGGAAATATATCGATGCACAAATTAAACTGCAAGTGGAACAAATAGCAAATGGCAGCAGAAAGTGCAGCAGATAAATAAAAAATTGTGTAAAAACTGCAACAGAGGGTTAACGGGGAGGGGCGGGCGTAGTGGCAAGAGTTAAGGAGAATTACCAGTTCGTGTGGTTATTAATTTTCTTGTTGCTGTTGGCCAAATAGAAATAAGGAAGTTGGAGTCATTCGACGCCTACAAAGGCATTTGTTGTTAGCCTGGAGTGGCACAAAATTACACTCGAAATTTGGCAAAGTGGCTATTGGAATTGGCAAGCAATGTGCTCAAAAAAATTTATTGCCACAAGGACTTTATTTTTTTGGGTTTGCATTTCATGTGGGCAATCTCGATTAGTTTTTGGTTTCTTCTGAAATAAGCCCGGCTCAATAATTTCCGTATTAGTAGCTAGAGCACGCACACAGCATACCGGGATTCTAATAGGAGCAAAGCCGTCGGGTCATTGCCAATGGCCTTGTGTCTCATAAATAAGTCGAAAATAAATAAATAAATGGGTGAAAAGTACCAAGCAGCCGCAGCAGCTGGAAAAAGGCTCTCATAACACTTGAATGTAGGAAACAATAAATAACAAAATAATTTTCTTGGTCCTTTTTAGACAACCGACAGAAGCTTCTGTTTCTAGCCAGGAAGCAAGCCAAAGCTGCTTAAAACATTGCAGGCCATGGCATTATACACCCTTGTAATTGTGGCCTTCGAAAAACACTGACAACAGCTACAAAAACAGATTTTGCTCTACAGGACACTGTAAACAATTAGTTTGGGTATACTCGAACTAAGGATATCCTTAATAGCTATTCCATTTAAGTTAAGTTGAGAAATAGCTTGAATATTATACAACTCGATGAATTATGGTTACTCAGCCAATATCATATTCAGCGCACCACTATGCAATGTTTTAAAAGGAGAGGGAAAAATATTGTTAAATAAATAAATATGTCGAACCTTTGACATCTCAGTTATCAGAAATGCAATCAACTTTTTGCGTTCGCACATGCCACAAATAATATGAGAGACCCCTTGCTGAAAAGGCAGACGAGGTACATATGTACCAAGCAAATATAAATGTCCTTGCTGTGGTCGTAACAGAGGTCGACAACGGGCGCAAGTTTTTTGGCTCTCGTTACGAGGCGCCCACTTGCTGGCATGGAGTGCAATGCAGGCATAGCTGTTGTAAATCACAGTGGACATTGCAACAGCAACACAGCAGCGGGAACCATAATAAAGGTGAGGGCGCCGAGGCAGCGGCGAATCCGTTGCAGCAATATTAAATTTATAAATTATTATGGCACATAACAAATAAATTTATTATTAGCCCCAAAAATTGTGGAACGTAAAATGCGTTAATAAAAATCACAAGCACATCAAATTCAGCCCTGCGCTCCGACAGTCCCACAGCCCCTCACCTTTCCAGACGTTTGCTGTCTGCGGATAATGTTTAAACATTGTCTTGGTTTATCTGGGTTTATGGCGCGCCATGGGCAAATCAGTGTCTTCTATGTTCTCTGCGTTGGCAGATCAAGTTTGCAAAAGTATCTTAAAGTTGCATGTTAACTCTCGGTTGCCCAAAACCACCAACCACCAATGCTCTACGTGGCGGCAAACTTTTTTTCTGGGTTGGGGGGAAATTGAGCAATAAAGCTTGCAACACATTTGCGTGGCACCCAGAGTGGGTGCCACATGCAAAATATGCAAATATTGCGGTTTAATTAACTCGACTGTATGCGAGCAAATGCCTGAGCAGGTAATCGTTTGACTTGGTTTTAATTGCTTCGCCGTCGCACATGGCGTATATGTGATGAGTGCCGTTCATGATTAACATTACTCATACGCCATGTGTATGAAAATGAAGACAATAAATTATTCACAAATAAAACTCTTGAGTGCTCTGAGGTAAACAACAACAAAACACTCAAAGAGTAAAAGTGGCTGCTGCTGCTGCTGCTGCTTCTGTATGAAGAGTACTCCTAGGCAAAAAAAAAAATATATAAAAATAAAAGTGGCACAAAACAATTTTCATCAAGTCATCAACGACTAAAAGAAAAGTGTCAGCTGCCACCACACCCACCGCGAATTTGTTGACAGCGTAATTTGAGCCACTGAAAAACAAGCGGAAAGAGAAAAAAATAAGGCAACTCAACAGATGATGAAAATTGCATTGCCAGTGTTGTGTAACCGCACAAATGGTAAATGCCAGCCGCTAAGTACGTGAGTCGCTCTCGCTGGACTGGGGAAATTAAATTGAAAGCGAAAACAAAACGCGCTACAAGTTGTAAAGGCCGTCCGTACAGAGCCGTGCCGAGGCAAGCCAAGGCAGAAACCAAAAGAGACGGAATTATAAATGGACCAGTCGAGCGTTGGGGCGCCGGGGTGCCAGAAAAAAGCCGGAAATTAAGTTTATGCCAACGCGTTGCGTCGCCTCCATTTGCGGGGCAGCGGCGGAAATGCAATACAAGCGAGAGAAATATGCTAAATAAAATGTGCCGCGGTAGCAGCAAAGGCAACAGCAACAGCAAAAGGCATCAGCAGCAACTAAGGCGGCCAAGTTAATGCTAAATGGAGTTGTGCACTTCATGCACCCTCGACTTGCAGTACTGTTCCCCAACCCTCCCCCTCTCGCTCCTTTAAATGCGTGTGTTTAAGGCAACACGTGAAGTGTAATGAAACGAGACGAAACGAAACGAGACGAAACGAAACAAGTGCATTATTTGCATTAAATTATGCATGCGACGTTTGGAAGGCGGCGAAGCGTCAAAAACCAAGAAGAAAAAACAGTTCGGGAGTTGAAAAGTGGATTGGACTGACTATTGCCCTGTAAACAGCATAGTTTTGAAATGTTTGCATTGATTTACATGTTTATTTGAAAGCCGTAAATTCTATAAAAATACTTAATTAACCAGTTTAAATAGATATATAATATATTTTATTTTAAGTTGAGCTAATGAACGCTTAACATACACTTATATCTACGCTTTGTTCGAATATTGATATGTTTGCATTGGTTTATGTATTTATCTGAAAATTATTAGTTAAATAAATTATCATTAGCTAATAAACCTGTTTAGAATTTGCATACAGAGTATATTACAAAGTGTCAGCAGCCGCGTGAATTCACACGCCGGTAGTCAACACTGTCGTACACAGAAGGCGGAGCAGAAAGGGGCGTGCAGCGGGCCGCAAACAAAGCGCAAACAAAGAGCGGATCGCGTGAAAAGGTACCCAGAGCGGCGCTGAGCCGAACCGAGCTGAAGGCAAAGGGCCCGCCTCTAGGGTATTTCAGCAGCTGCCACATGCAAAGTTGGGTTAACACAGCCGGTTTTTTTTTTCCTTCATTTTTGGTAGCAAAATTTGTACAATTTAAATTAAAGTGCTGCCGAAGAGAAAGCGAGGGAACTTCACACCACACTTACAATGATGACAATTGTGACTGTTCCATGTCAAGGTTGATACAGCATTTATAATTTTCCATGTGACTGAGAAAAGCTCAGCTTTGAGTCGACTCATCTTTAAATTAAATACAAATAGCAAAGCTTTAAATTATGTTGTTCAATTTTGAAGAGGTTGATGTCGAGGCTGTGGGAGTATATTGAAAAGCCACCTTAATTTGATATAATTTGCCTGTATTATTGTTAACACTGAAGCATTTCTGATAAAATTGCATAGCCAGTTTATAGTCGCAATCTTAATATTTACTGGAAGATAAATTCTTTCAAAAATGACAAAGCTATAAAAAGTAATAGTAAGTTTTAGTTCAAACTATATTATAAAGCCAAACTTCAGTAGAAATTAATTGTAATATTTCGCTTAAGCTATTTCATATAAATTCTTCATGAGTTATTTCTCATAAACTTGAATAGTCAGTTTAGTCTAGCAACCATCTTTATTGCAAATTACTTAAAAAATTGGCCAACTTATTGACAGCTACATCAAAATTTGTCTCGTGACAGCTGCTATGTCAATAAATAGTTTGTCAATTCGCTTTAGATGATGACTCCATTTTAGATAACGGCATGTCATTTATAACTATTCCGTATTCTACTACGGGATTGGGTTCCTTGCTTGTTGCACGTTGCCAAGCAGCAACTTCCTTTTTCTGGCAGCACATGCTTCCGTAGCAGTCAACACTAGCAAACCGTCAGCATATTGCAGAATAATGACTGGGAGCAATGTTTAAAGTTTGCTTAGAGGGTTGATTTAGAATAGCATACTGACCAGTTCTCGACCACTGACGGTCGAACGAGTGGTGGCGACATTTACCACTCGGAAGCCACGGAAGAGTTCAAGTCAAATGTCGGAGCCAAGGAAACGCTTAGGGGATGCTCCTAATAATGGCTGACAAGCACAAGCCATAAAATGCAATGCCAACACCAACAAATGCTCACCACACACACACACTCAACACCCTCTCCCTTCCACACTCCCACCACACATCTATGCACCACTGCCTTGGCTGCTTTGCATAGTCAACTGATTTTGACGACATTTTCGCACAGCTTAAAACAATTTCCCATAACGCTTTTACGGCGCTGCAGTGTCCTGATGTCAGAGATCCGACGATAAAGTTGCGCATTTAGAGGACTGAGTTGGATAGTGTGAGGGGTGGTGGGAGAAGTGGGAGATAGAATTGATGCTGCCCTTAACTGTGTACAAATTGAAACAACTATGGCTGGTAAATGTAACGGCCAGTCGCGAAGCGGACAACAGCAAATGCCCATAAAACTCGAAAATGAAATTGCTTTCTCTTGCTTTCTTGACGGCCACTGAAAATGCATTTCCGCCACACACACACACACACACATGTGTGTGTGTGCGTGTGTGTTAGTACTTGTCGTGTGTGGGCGTGACCATTGCAAACATGCAACTGTTAAAAGCCATGGACGTGCTGCACGCAATAAGTGCTGAGTTGAAATCTGAATCGGACACTACTTTTGTTTAAAAGTTGAAGTGGAAAGTTGAAAAGTTGAGAGGCGCGCCCAAAAAGCGTGCTATATAAAATTTAGCATTAAATAAGCAAGAAATAATAATAATAGTAATAGTAATAACGAGGCTCCGGCAGTTTGCTACTTTGAAAGTTTGCTTGTTTGCCCCGTTTGGTTCGAGACTTTGTGTAACTTTTGCCACCGAGTGCAAGGCAATCCTATTGGGGATACCGCAGTACCTGTCTACTCACTTGCCACTCCACCACCAGACCAGACCAGCAAGCACGTTGCACAAAGTTATAAGCAGCTCAGCAAGAGGAGCAGGTGAGGATTACGAAATGTTATTGCCTCGAAAAACTATTAAAGCCCGCTTTGGCTTGAACTGAATATCAACATCCTGTCAGGAGTGCATTATAGAAGTGATTTTTGAGACAGTCCCCTTCGATTCGCGAGGATCGTTAACAAGTTAATGTTAAAAATCAACTTCATTATTAAATATATATATATATATATATATATATATACTATATGGGCATTGCCCTCTCCTGCCCACTTTGCTGTGGTCTCAAATCTCGGCCAATTCCATTTAGCAAGCCTAGTTGCCAACAGCAGCAGGAGGAGCTGCTGCGCACGAATCACTAAAATGCTCACAAAAGTTAAACTTCCGCTTCCTGCCGTCGTTGCCAGCGGAAGCAAGTAAAGCTTTTCAACATTAAAAAGATGTAAAGCAACTCGACAGCGAGAAAGAAAAAAAAAGATGCCTTTTTTTGGCGGCCTAGTCTTTATACCCTCTTACAAATTCTGTTAATCTATATGTAATATTCAAGATAGATAAGCTTATTTTAAAGACACATTTTTTTACAGCCTTAGCGAAAGCAGGGTTTGTGTGACTCTGTCAAGTAACAAGGGATTTCTAAATAACGTCTTAAACAATTTCTCATAAAAATTATATATGGCAAGCAGCAAAGTTCTTTACACTTTACAATGTATATTTAAAAAACAGCTTGTATTATGCAGATTTCCACATTTCATTTGCTACAAACAATGTGACAAAGTTGTAATACCCGTTGTTAAGTGCTTTCAAAATGCAAAGCAGCGGAAAACTGTGCAAAAACACTTCCACACACAAACCTGAGCAGCATATATCTATTTGCATAACACATATATATATATATATATATATATATATATATATATATACTAGAGCTGACGGGCGGCCCAACCTGACAGTGGGAAGAATGTAGATAAGCCGCGTCAACTTGTTCGAAATACAACCAAAAAAAAAAAACCATAAGATTGCTCAGAGAGACAGTTTGCCCAGTAAGATACCCTGTAGATTACTCTTAGGCGTAAATAACATCAATTTAAACTTTAAAGCTACTCATGATGTAGTAAATACTTTATTTCAATATTGAACTAAACAAGTTTAAAATATCGCATTTATGTACCGCTTGTAACCTGTAAAGATTTCTTCTTTTATTAACTAAATGCAATAAATATTCTAGAGCTAGTTTTCATTGCTATATTTATAAAGCTTCTGTATTCAATTCAATATTCTTTCATTTCACTATAGTAGTCGCTCTAAGCATCTTTAAGACACCCCATTTATGCAACGTATTGTGGCTCCAGGGTATACAAAAAACACAACATGTGACCTGCAAGACTGCGAAATATTGCGGGAATATTCAAAACATGCGCTTAAAAGTATTTTGCAGAACATGACATAAAAGTAAAAAAAAAAGCAGCAAAGAACTGTTGGGGCCAAAGCTGAACGCTAAAATATGCAGCACACTTAGTGGGGCAGGCAGAGGCTGCGAGTCACGTGTGGTCACCTCGCGGCCGGCCTTTTGTTTTAGAAAGAGACCTGTAGGGCAGTCAAAAATTGTTTTTTTTTTTTGTTTTTTGCCAGGATGTGGTTTTTTAGGCTGGTATTTGTTTTTGATTTCTAGCAGCAAATATGACATGACCTTCTGTGATAATCAATCAAACGCAACGAAGCGAAAGCGAACAACTAGCCAAGGATTAGGCGCACAAATTGAGGCATGAACAAATCTCAGAATATAATATAAAAAAAAGAAAGCAAACAACACGCACGTAGAAGAGGGGAAAGTAAGAGTAAATCTGCGGCAACAAAAAGCTGCAAACGTGACAAAATTAGTGCACAATGGACGGCGGAAGAACCTTATGAACTCACTCTCTAGAGAATGTGATCCCCAAGCCCCAGTTAGACAATGGCAACCAAACCGCCCAACCCCAACGACTAAATGTGGTCAGCCACTGCGGCGAACAAAAGAGTCGGACAATGCAGACGACAACGACGCAAACGACGACGAGGTAGTCGAGGTGGAAGACCATATTAAAAAGGCATAAAGCCCCCAACTGCCACAACAACACAAAAGCGTGGCCAGCAGCGGGCTTTATGGTAGCTTGGGAAATGGCCACATAATGGCACATACACACACACACACATATGTTTATAGAAATATACACACATATGTGACTAAGCATAGCTGAGACAGCTGTCCTCCAATCTATCCAGTGGCCCATGGGCAATTGGCGTCGCGGCAAATTGAAAGCGAAAACTCAACGAGAAGAAACCAGTAAAGGAAACTAAAAAATCAAACGTTTGACCTCTGATGATTCAATTCGTCCAAAAATGTCCACAAAAACGTACAAGTTTTCAAGTGTGAACCTTGAGTTTAGCCCAAAACTTAAAGGTACAAATATCTCAGTACACACTCAAAAAACAAAAAGAAAAAAAAAAAAATAAGAAAAAGAAAAAGTAGTGTCTTCGAGTGATCTCGACTACGATTTACCCTGAACCCAGTGGTTAAATATATTCTAGTTTTATTGGCAAATTTCTCTTTAAACAGTTCTGCACCAAAATCAGAGCGGCTGGTGATAGAAATAAAATCAATATGAAAATATATTTTTCTTTGTCTTTTTATGTCTTTCCTATCCGCTCTTGATGAAATTTAGGCAGTTCTTATAGTATCTGAGATTTGCGTGTTCATACAGACAGACGGACATGGCTTTATCGAGTCGGTTGTTGACCCTGATCAAGAATATATATATTTTATGGGGTCGGAGATACTTCCTTCTGGCTGTTACATAAATTTGCACAAAACCACTATACCTTTTTTACCCATTTTTAATGGGTATAGGGTTTAAAAAGGAAGACAAATGCGACCCAAATAACTGAAATAAATGTTATATTTATGTAATTCTTTATTTACAAATATAAACATCCCTAGAGTAAACCAAAAACGTATAGTTTTTTTTACGGTTTTTAAAAGTGAAGCACTACGGTCTTCAAATTATTTGGCATCCTTTTTTTTCTAAGTGCAGTTTGCATACTGAATTCCGGCTTGGCAGCTACAACCAAAATGTTTGTCAGCGCAAGTTTGCTGTGGGAAAAAAAAATTTGCTGGCTTAGAGCAAAAAAGCAGGGAAAATTGCACACAGCCTGCGAAAATGCACAGCACTAGATAAATAGTTGGTAGAAACTTTTTAACAACCCAAAATGCGAAAGTTGAGGTGAAACGGGCCAAAAAAAATAAAATGTCAGCAGAGCAAACATTATGCTGTGAGAGAGTCAACGCCGTGAATGAAAAGCATTTCAGGCACGCGCGCAAAAAATATGCATTAGAAAATGTTGTAAAATAAATTGAATCAAGCAGAGCAGCAGAAGCAGCAACAACAACTTCAACGGCCGTCAATCTTTGGCTTCGACTAAGCTCGCAAAAATATTGCCACGTATACGCAACGAGAATTCAAAGTCCTTTTTCTATCCAACCCACCACAATCCAAGCTGACTTTGCAACATTTCTCATTTTGGGCATAGCATGTTTTATAGGACATGTGCATGTCGTTATTAGGCATACAGCTTTATAGATTTCCACACAACACTCATACATATGTCTTGCTTATTAGTCTAAGCACACAGACACATACACACGCACACACACGCACACCGAGAAGGACTCTCATGCATGTGGCAACGTAATCAGTCATCTTATTTGGCATATGAATGATAAGATAAGTACGACATGTATTCCCACAGAGCTCGTCATAACTCGACTAATTTCTGCATAAGGTATGGGGCAAATGCAAAATGAGCCCTTTAATGGCATCCAATAGATAGAAGTTGAGGTAACACATATGTTCTTGGCTTATGGCCGGATAATGTACAAGGCCGTAAGCTTGATAATAAAAAAAGATTTAACAGCTATCTTAAGAACACCGAAGATTACATTCCTTTGTAGAGCGTATAATCTATACAAATATCTCTATAAATTTAAAAAACATACCGATAAAATATATAATTATGTGTGTGATAATAATAATAATACCGGACCCGCTCCAACATTTGCACATATTCATCAAGATAGCTGTTACGCTGATCAAGAATATATATACTTTAATGAGTCGCAGATGGCAAACTTCAATGCGTAATACACTTCATCGCAAAATTAAAGCACTCCCTACGAGGCTATAATAATAAAATGTCATGCGAAGGTACTTCGAAAATTTAAATTAAGGAGTCATGAAATTCCAATTTGAGCCACTTAAAAATAAGAGTGCAAAGAAATTTATACGAGATTATAGCACAAATTTTACGTTAAACATCACAAAAATATTTGCGTGCAATGTGATGATGAATTCTTGTCACATTTTTTTACTTGTAAGTTGCCGATATGATCGCTTCTCAGTTAATATTTTGCTAGAGAGTTGAGTAAGCGCTATATGCGCATTTCGTTTAACAAATTAATTTATACAGGCGCGATATTTAAGTGCAATGTCATGGCATAATGTCAGCTGTGTTTGGTTAGAGAGTTAGAGTTAGAGTTATTAGCTAATGACGAGAAAACAAAGAATATATATCTTTGAATTAATAAACGTACATACAATGAGTAAGCAGTAATTACAGATGCTAGCTACAAATGAAATGTTGACAAGCTCCTTGATGGGCCACAGTTAAACAACGCAAGTAAATCATACAAATTGAGCAGCCAAAAATGGTTGCGGGCCAAATTTAACACAATTTGCAACAGTGGGTGAAAATAGTAAGCCAACAACAAAAATGCATTTAATTAAAAACCAAAAAAAAAAAATATATACAAAATAGAAAACAATGTTTAAAAAGTATTTTAATGAAAAGAATACAAAATAAACAATTTGAGGCTAAAACCACTTTTTTCCCATCGATACTGTGCATAATGAGTAAGCGACAGAGAGAGACAAAGAGAGAGAGATTGGGGGGAGGGAGGGGAGAGAGATGGAGAGATTGAGACAGAGAGGGAGGGACTGTGAAGGAAAGCACAAAATCTAATCAGTAAATTGTTTAAATAACTGCAACAACAGAGACTGCGATTACGAGAGTGTAGCACCAGCAAAAATACAGGCGCTCGGTGGCGGGTGTGGTAATTATCGGGCAATGTTTGATAACAACAACACAGCAAAAAAACGCTGAGAATATCATGACTCTGACGTTTGTATGGAAGCTCGTTGGCTTGTTTTACTGATAAGCTGCGTTCATGCCTCTAGATAAAGATATAGATTTATACATGGTATACCTGAGTATTCGCAGACTAACAGCTTAACACACAAAAAGCACTGCAAATTCACCAGATATATATGGAGGGGACCGGATAGTGGACACTCGGCTAATCTTTGGCGGGCTTCTAGGCGGGCTAATTTACATACGTTAGCAGCTTTAATCAATTTGCCAAATGGCAAATAGATATATGTCAGTTGTCAGCTGGCAGTAAAATGTTTGTTCTAACAAACTAAGAGTGCTCGAGGTAGATGTGCGCGACTATATAATACCCTTTAAGAGCTTGACCATTAAACCAAAACTCCTTTAACTGATTTTTCAATATATTAACTGGACTGTCTACAAGTATCAAAGAGCAAGGATTGCACTCGAAATGTTTGCTTAGTTTTGGTCGGTGATATGTATGCAAAAAATCGCACACACATTTTCCCCACAGACATATACCCTGTTTACTCCCTCTACAGCGTATCTAGATGCAAATAAACACACTTGATGGCGCCGTGTAATAGTTATGCAAAAATATGCAAGAGAATTGGCAACAAGCGGAATATTGCACAGCCAAAATGCCCGACAGACAGCCAGTCACGAGCTGCACGACGATGACGACGCGAGTCAGATAGTCAGACTGGCAGGCGGACAGACTGACAATCTAGGAATCAATCTGACAATCACTCAGAACGACGGAGCAGAAATCGACATGTGCGTTGTGTGTTTTCTTCTTTTATTTTTTTTGTTCTTCTTTTTGGTGTGTGTGCAAATTGAAACACGGCTCGGATACGTGCAAGCAAATAAAATGCAGGCGTGCTGTGGGAAGTGGGGGGGGGGGTGGGGTAGGAGGAGGAGGAGGAGGAGGAGGAGTTAGATGTGTACGGAACTTGGCAAGCCAAACAAAAGGAAGTCAAACAAATCTGTTACTGGCAAACACGCGCACAGCACGCCATAAAGTATGCAGCAAAGCAAAGCCAAAGCAACGCCAAGCAACGGATCCGATCAAACTGACCAGACCCCTACCCATCAGCATCAGCATCCCCCCTCCCCCCCCCCCAACAGTATTCCCCCTATCACACTAAGCAAAAGATATTCTTTCGTAGTTAGAGAAATTAAATCAATTTTTGTAACAATTAGCTATCTAAACTTAACTATTCTATTTAGTTAAAGCTTTCTGTTGTGCTCTCTGTCTGTGGCAGCTTAGTAAATTACTAAATTCCAGTGTCTAGTTTTGCTGAGTGTACTTGAAACTGCAAGCGCTGCGCTTTTTGTGCGTTGGAATTGTTGTTGCTGTCCCGTATCCCGTGTACCTCTTGCAACGGCCTGCCAATTGCTTGTGATTCATTCATTCATTGCACTAGCCCTTGGTCATTCGTGCTGTCTATTTGTCCATCAGTCCGTCTGTCTGTCTGTCAGGGCTGTCGCAGCTCTCAAACCGCATTGGCATGGCCATGCATCACGAGTGGCAGCCAACCAATTTGAGTCAAGTGGTGCGCACGTAAAAAATAAAACCCCGTAAAGCACACTACAAATTTTATTTTCCTTCCGTTACTCCGTTTTTAGTTTTTTATTCTTTTGGAAGAGGGCTGAAATAACAACCAATTTATTTGGCCATACTGCAAATTCTTGGTCAGCTCGCATTCGATCAACTTCATCATCGTCATCATCGTGCTGCGGCTGCTGCTACTCCTACTGCTGTTGGCCAGGCTTGTCGTCCTTGTCGAGCGTCGTCATCATCAAAAATCGTTGATTGCAACAAAACAAATTGCATTTTAAGGAGATTACTCGGTTGTGCCCCCATTCGTTAGGTTACTTTTGCACTGACCCCCATTGAGATGAGTGTTATTTGTATTTGTGTGTGTGTGTGTGTGTGTTTGTAAGCTGTGTGTTTGTGTGTGCCCTGTGCTCTCTATTAATAAATCATGGCGCATTTATATGGTCTGCTCTGTGGACGCATAGTGGAAGCCGAGTTCCATTAGCACCTTGTCATAACTGTGTTATTATAAATGGCTTTTCAACTAAAGCCAATTGCTCAAAAGTCAATAAACCGACACGCCAAAAATAATATAAACAAAAAAACATAACTTGGCATAAAAATGAGTTAATATATTATCGTAGCGCTTTTCAGAGAGAAAGCGAGAGAGTTGTGTCCGATAATTGATGAGGTTAATGAAGGTTAAAGAGCATAAGAGCAAATTTGTCCGCAAAATTGTGAATGCATTAAATGCGATTTATTTGCTGGATAAATAAATGAAAATTGAGTTCTTGCTAAAATGATTTATTATGTTAGTGTTAAAGTGTTTTTCTCTTTATTTATATCAGAATATTTATTCGTTTTCACTATGATTTGTTTGCATAAAAATACATTCAGAAACTACAAATTTATTGCTTGTTTTTAAAGCAAGAAAATAACGTAAATAAATACTCTTAAGTAATTTGTCTTTGAGCATTAGAATTGAAACATATTATTTAAATTTAATTAATTAAATCACATGATATAACTACAGCGTAACCTATTGTATTTTTCTTTTCTTTTCCCATATAATCTGATTGCTTTTCTTAAATTCTTTTTTTCATTAATTACTAATATTTTAAACCAAATATAGCAAATACTCTAAATCACAGTAACTACCAAATATTAAATTATTGTATCGTATTTTCAAATCAAATTTTTTCGTTTTGCTTATTGAAATATAAATTGACGTCCGGCACTTAAATTATATAATCGGTGATGTGATAATACATATATTTATTAATATATCGCTACATACTGCTACTAAAAAGGCTGTGATTCTTTTTTTTTAATTTCATAATTTTTATGTGGGTCGTTATTGTGCCATGGGGACCACAAAAAAATGTGAAAATTAAAGAGTTCAGATCACTTTTGACATATAACAACATTGTCCCAGCAGTGCAGTAAAAACATTTGCAATGATATTTGCCCTAAACTGTTTACAAGCGCGCTCGACCGGCAACGGGACATAAAAAAAAGAAAAAAAGAGACCTAAAAAAATTAACAAGCAAAAAGGAGTTCTCTCAAAACACGCACTAAGCAGCGGACCCAAAACACATCCAACCCAACGCAAACAAACGACCAATAAAAATGCAAGAAATTATAAAAAAAAATTCATAATGCACAAGCAGCACTAAAACAGTGGAGCAGCAGCTGAGTCAAAATATGGAGGGGGGGGGGGGGGGTCGGAAAGGGGCGCGGAGGGAGATTTGTCCATGAGTCACCGAGCTGGCGCTGACTGGCAGGCGGCACAGCTCGGAAAACACGCGATTCAAATGGCAGCCAAACAAAAAAGGACAACAGCATACAAATTGTGCAAAGCTTTAAAAACATACATATAATACCAGCATCAACTAAAACAAATACGAATTATAAGGGTTTTTGGGTTTGGGTTTTGCCTATCTGAGCACTGAAATGGGTCCAAATACACTCTGCAGATTTGTCCCTAGTCCCTATAAAAACGTACGAAAAGTGGAAAATAATTTGTGCTTTCGCTGAGTGCAGACGTGGCAGTCGGGATACGTAATCGGAGCCACTCATTAGCCCCTTAGAAGCTGGGATAGCTCAAAGCTCGACCATTTATGGGGACAAGCATAAAGTGGTAAATAAATGTAAGCAACTTGCAGAATAAATGCGTTGCCAAGCTTCTGATTCTGCTTTTGCACAAAATCACGCACAACGTAGCGTATTAGCAATGTAATTTTATGTTTATGCGCTGCGAGGGAGAACTGTACGAGGACGAGGACGAGGGCGCGGACATGAGTGTGTAGTTGAAAGTGGGGAGGTGAATGTGGCTAACATGGCCCTGAGATAGCCGCATAATTGTGTTAGGCGCAAACACACAAAATTATCGCAGTTGCAATGCTAATTGGAGCAAGTGATTAAATTTAAGTGCAACAGATAACAAGCAATAAAAAATACAAATTAAAATGCTGCACGACCAATAGATACTCCTAACTACCCCCAACCACCCAGCATGTACAACAATTTGGGCTTTTCTGCGAGTCATGTAGTGTATATTTTCAGCACAAGTTGAATAATAAACAGCAGATGACTTCGAGCTACTCGCACAAAAAACAAATTAAGGAGAAATAAGTACTAAAATACTGTGTATGTGGCAGAAACGTTTGCAAATATTGGCAATGAGTAGGTAAAACTGCAAAATTATAGAAAATCTACGTATGGTTTAAATACTGCTTAGCAGCGGCTATCATGAACAGGTAAACACACATAAATGAGTAATTTATCACAAATAAATTGCATTGCCATGTTTTGCATGGGTTTAATTTTAAAACTTGAGTTTAGTAAATACCTAACTAAAATTTATTCCAAATAAATTACATATATTTACACATACTACAACTTTAATATGCACATGTATATAAAAAAAATATTCACCATTTTACTATTGAATACATCAATCGAACAGAAAATACATTTTTTTCATTTTTTTTTTTTTGTGTTGATGCTATGCAACATTCTGTGAATCATGAATAATACTAAAATAAGCGGCTTTGCAATGCAAATTTATTGCGAGGCCAGGCGATGTGGTCTTTTTGAGGGAAATACTCACATATAAGAAGTTCAAAATGCAGGCAATTTGCAAACATTTTGAAAGCCACTTTGCAAAAGCAACAGAGTGCAAAAAAGTTTTTGCAAAAATATACGAGACAAATAACACAAATTCATATCGTCAATATATGTGCACAATATAAATATATATATATACATTTTTATTGTGTGTTTAGAGTTTCGTTTACCATTTGCAGTTACAGCTTCAAATTTTTGCAGGCGCTTTTATTCGAATTTATTTTGTTTGCACTCGAAGCAATTTCCTTATTCACACGAAAATCAAAACAAAACTGAAATTCAAACTGTAATAAAATTCAATTTTATTTCATTGCACACAAGCGTTTAAATTATTATTATTATTATTATTTGATTACTTGAATAAATGCAAAAATTCTGATTGCTTTCATTACGAATACTAATTAAATTTGAATAATTTATATGTTTGTAAACATATTGGTTTTTTTCTGTTTAACAAACAACTTCCACAAACAAAAGAACGTAAATAATCAAATGTTGTTTTCAGTGGTTTTAAATATCAATTGCATTCGATTCCGTTTAATTGCACTGCAATTAAACTAAATTAATCAATGCTGTAACTATCACAAACGAATAAAAAAAAGAGCATTGTCAATTAAGCCCATTATTATGTGCTAATTAATGTCAAAAGCAGGATTATCAAATTTGTCATTGAAGTGAGTAAATAATGTTTTTTTTTATTACATTGAAATGACCAATGGAAATGGAATTTCCAATTTGTGAAAAGTATTTTCAATAATTAAAGCGTTTAATTTAAAATGTAATATATTTATTAAATTACAAAGATACTGCACATATGATTTTCGCTCTCTAAAAAAATTCCAGGGCTGCATATCTTAAACGATCGTTTTGGTGCACTTTGCTTATGTAGCCCTAGGAATACTGCTTATTTACTTAAACCAGCTGTTTTAAGTTATTTATTTACTTTTGAGCTTAGTGCAAGATAACGAATAAAATAATTACTCGACGATCCCACGCTTTATTGTGTAAATGGCAATTTATAGGAATAATAACAAGATAAAAATGGTAAACTCACCAAAAATGTTTTGTTTTTCAAACAAATAAAAACAGCATTGACCCCGAAACACTTTTATTGCTGTTTTTTCGATGCGGCGAATATTATAATTTGAAATTGAATAATATATAAGTGTGTAACTGGTTTTTATGGGCGATCAATTAATATGTTAATTTAATTCGGTTTGCTCGACACTTTTTTGTTGTTGTTGAATATTATACTTTGATTATTATCACCGTTTTGCTCACCTTTCCCTGGAAGATTAATCTCATTAATGAGAATAGATATTGTTGACTAAAAGGTGCATCAAGAAAGCCATCAAATGTGTGTGAAATGAGGTAATTTTTATTTAAAACGCACAGACAACTAACAAATTCTTTTTAGTCGGTGACAAACAGGTTTTTTTGTAGTTTTATTTGTTATATGTAATGCTAAGGTTGGAAACCGAAACTGAAACTGAATCCGGAATAGATAAACTAGCAAATGTATTTTTCGTAACAACTTATTAGCATTCATATTAAAAATATTAAATAGAAAACAGCAGTACAATAAAAGCTCAATTAATAACACAGTCCCTCTCGCTCGCACTTTCGTGCAAAGGCAAAACCAAAAGAAATGAAATGAAAAATAAAATACGAGAAGACAACAGACAACAATAAAAACGCAGTCACAGCGAACGACAAAAAAAAAGAGTTGACGTTGACGTTACGCGCCGAACGGTTAGGTGGAGGGGAGGATAGGAGACGCTATGTCAAATGTCGCGCAAATCTAATTAAAATTAGTTAAAGGCAATTAATTTAAACATAACAGCTTCATCGCTGTGTCTTTTGGAGACTTGCAAATAATGTGTTTGTTAATTTTTTGGCGTCATCGCTGCTGCCGCATTGACACAGTTCGCGCTCTCTCGCTCTTTCGCTCTCTCTCATTCTTAATGTTTTTGACTTTTGCTTTTGTTTTTTTTTTTATGCGTTTGCACTCCACGTTGCCTGGCTGCTGTTATGTTTTGTATTGTTTCTGTTGTTGTTATCACATTTGTTTTTGCTGCATTTTTGAACAATTCACGTCTGAAATAAATTTTTAACAGAGTTTATTGTTTGTCAGAAAGCAGAAAGAAATTAAATAATAAAAAATAAGAAAACAAAAACAAAAACACGTTGGCAAACACAAACAAGAGACACAACACAAACACACACACACACACACACACTGACACTATTTTAGATTAGTTGTGCGAGGCAAGCGACAACAACTGTCTGCCTATGATTCACAGACTAACGCAATGCGAGTACCTTGGCTTTATATAAACAAATGAACAATGTTAAAAAATTACTTAAGCAAAACAAACACATGCATTTCAAATATGAACAGAACAATTACAATTAGCGGCGGCTGCTGAATTTGTTGTTGTTTGCTTGTTTATTAGAATTATATTTTTTATGTTACTGTTTTCTATTTGTTTTAATTGTCGATGTCGGGGACGTCGGTTGTTTCGGAAATGTCGTAAATATTATTGAAATCTTGTTTTCGAAATTAAGCGCAAATTGTGTGATTAAAACGAAAATCTATCCGCGCCTCAGAAATCACGACGGCCAAATGTAGCAGACTGACTGTTATTAACAGCGAGCAGATTCCAGGAAATGATTCACATCAGAGATGTGAGAGCTGAAGCGGCTATCGAACGGTGAGATTGTTATGTGTTGTTGCTGTATCGATGTTTCTGTAAACAATTCAACAATTAACTTAAATTAGTGACAATAATTAAAAGAGGCTTTGTGTGTAATTTTTAAACGTTTAGCATCATATTGGGTTGAATATTACTCACAGATCAGCAAAGTAATTCCATCTGTTATGTTATCGATATCTTATCGTGTGGGCTTTCGCCGCAAATCATATGTTTTCAATTCGCCGTGAGTTGCTACATAAATTCGATCAAACAACAAACACAATTTGCATATTTTTCTTTCAGATGAAAATGTTGCCTATTTAATACTTACTATTAAAGAAAAATAATTTAATCAGCTAACATGGAGCTGCTTCTGGATGAGGTAAGAACGTTATGCGAGGAAAATAGTAATTTCTCAACATCTTCAATAATGCTTTGTGTTTTTTTTTTTTAGGTAAAAACAAATGTGCAGCAGAAATTTAATGAAGTGCGCGCTGCGTTGCATATGCGTGAAAAGTTGTTGCTACGGCAACTGGAGGTGATTGCCAACACCCACCAGCAACAATCGGCGCCCGTTTACATCGACTACGAGTCGCACAAGAAACAGGAGAAGTGCGAAAAGTGCGCAATTCGATTCGTGACTGACGACAAAAACGAGGAGGAAATTCTTCTCTCAGCCATAAGGAGCTTTGGGCAATTCCAGCTGGACAATAACATGCAACTGGCGCTGCATCGAGCGCAGGACAATCGAAATGCGGGACTGCGCAATGAGGATTACATTGAGCCCATGGATGATCATGAAACGATGTACAAGTGTCTTGAGGATCGGGCGTCGAGTGTCGCCTACTACGATCTCAACGATGATGTACAGCCAGAGGCTATTGTGGTCGACTTCTCACGCAACAAGGCGCTGTTGGAGGACAATGCCAAGCGTTCGATTATCAACATAACGCTGCAGGAGGCCAAAGATTTGATACGTCGGGCAAAAGTCAAACGAGAGACTTTTGTGCCGCCCTTGAATCTAGAGGAGCTGGACGACGAGCTGGAATCGTCCATAGCCGATGCTGTCTCCAGTCTGGGTCGCAGCTCCGTCTGTCCCGAACCGGCCGGCGGCAAACCAAAGCCAAAGCAGCGAAAGCCACGCTTCAAACCAAAGATCACCATTAACAACTGCAATGGAACGATTAATCTGCGCAACATTGCCAGCCTCACCATCAACTGTGCCAGCGAGGAGGCAGTCAGCGCTGAACTACCTCTAGCTGAAGCTCCAGCTCCAGCTGGTGCTGCTGCTGCAGCTCAATCCACCGATTCCAGCACCACCACCACTACCGATCCCTCCAGCTGCACACCCAGCAGCTCCAACTATTCCAGCAACGCCAGCTCCCGCTCCCAGTCGAAGAAGCATAAGGAGACGAAGGCCAAAGTAAAGAGCATTGAATCCACGCCCACAACGGATAACCACGAAGCCACCTGTGACTTTTACAATCGCCTTTTGAACGAAATCAAAAAGAGCCTCAAACAAAAGCCTATAACTGGAGTTGCTCCAGGAGGAGTAGAAGCAACCACAACTACGACCACAACTGCAACTGCAACTGTGACCAGCAGCGATGCGGCTGTACAAGTGCAAGTGGATGCTGACTCTAGCTGTGATGCTGGCGACGGGCCGGTCCACGTTACCAGCAGCGAGTCGGGGATCTCCTCATCCTCGCAACTGCAGCCGGGCAAGCGTTTGGTGCTGAAGAACTTTGAGAACCTGAAGATCATACTCGAGGCAAACAGCGGCGACGAGGACGCTTTCCATCCGGTGCAAATCGAACAGTGGCTGGCTGAGATTATATCCGAGACGGATCTGGAGCCGATGCAGAATACCGACATACTCGAGCACAGTAAAATCAACACCAGCGAGAGCAACTAAAATATCACGCAAGGAGTTCCACAATCGATCACAGTATTTCCTAACTAGATGTTATAATTATATATATATATATATGTATATATATATATATATATATTTATATATATAGAATTGTAATTGTAGTTTCCTTAATTGTAGTCTTTTCATTTACAATTACTTGGCCAATTATGCAGTTACTCTTACAGTTAGTTGGAGTAATTATAATTGGTTCTCAATTGCAATTATTTAGTTCCGTTTAGTTCTGGCAACTGCACATTTAATCGATTACTTTCTTAAGTATCACATAAAACATAGCTTTTGTGGTCCAAGTCTCTGCATTTAAGATTAGCAAAAATATTGAAATTGTACCCACAAGTAGAAAAAAAAAACAAAAATTGTGCTTTCGCATTCGCTGTACTTAAACTGAGTATCTAAGTACTTAAATACACTTTATTCTGTGAGTTTACAATCACATTCCAAGACTTAATATTGCACCACACCACATCAAAAATATACCACTTAGGTTTAGCACTTAAGATTGAGGCCAATTCCATTCTCACAAAAAAAAAAAAAAAGAAAAAAAAAAACAATTTGTATATTTAATTAAAGTGCAAACATTCAACTGCTAAGCATTAATTTAATGGGCTTTCACCCAAATGCGGAGTGTCCGCTTAACCGGTTGGAACACGTACATATATATATATAGTATATATATTTAAATACGAATGCTACGACTTTTAACATTATTATAATTGCTTAAACGGTTTTCACAATTTCAAGTTTATGTTCAGCAGATAAAAAAGTTTCATAAGAAACCTTATAGAAAGTTCTCGTAACCAGAAGTTCGTCATTCCCATTTATATATATATATATATATATATATATATATATATATATAATATATAATTGCTTCAAAGGTGTTCACAATTTTAACTCTTTATTCAAAAAAGTTGTTTCAAAAAAAATGTAAGCTTCTTAATTGCTACTGACCCCCATTTATATCTACATAAATATATGTATATATTATATATATTTCATTATATATATTTCAAAATTGTACTTCAGCAAATTATCATGCTGATTGTGCGCTTTGCTTTCGGTTAATTGACGAAACGTTTTATGACGCAACATTCGAGAGGGGCTGTTATTGTTGTTGCCGCGGAGGGGTTGTAGGTAAGCATTTGACTTCCAAATACGATTGGAACTGATAAGCATATTGAATGACAACTACAGACAAATACAAATCCGACTATACACATGTATAGATAAATGCTCTTTGTTGATGATTTGGTAAAATAATTATAGACGAAATTCTACGTATATGAAATTTACACTTGAAAATTGGTCTACTTCTAATATTTGCACGATTGTTGGACTTAAGAACTAAATACGTTTTTTCTCTGTTAAGTACACTTTGAACACAAGGTGAGGAGAGCAGCTCTGAGGTACTGTTTGAAGTCCGATTATGCCGATTTGGCTATTATGTCCAGTAGATAGGGCGTAAAATAGGTAATAATGCAATCGGCACCGGCACGTTTGAAGCCCTTCATCGATTCGAGGACCGCCTCCCGGAGTGGAAAGGCGCCCGCCTTGGAGGCGTGATACAACATAGCGTATTCCCCGGACACCTGATAAACGTACAGCGTGTGATACGGATAGGTGTCCTTGGTCTGGCGCAGGATGTCCAGATACGGCATACCTGGCTTCACCATCAGCATGTCGGCTCCCTCGCTCACATCCCGCTGCACCGCACGCATGGCCAGATTCCGTGAACCGCTGGGCAGCTGGTAGCAACGACGATCGCCGAAGGCAGGCGCCGATTGCGCTGCCTCCCGGAAGGGACCATAGAAATTGGAGGCAAACTTGGCCGAATAGGCCAGCAACGAAACGTTGTTCAGCTTGGCATCGATCAACGCCTGTTTGATCGCCCGCACCCGGTTGTCCATCATGTCCGAGGGTGCGACAACGTGGGCACCCGCTCTGCCATAGGCCACGGCTATGTCCGCAATGCGCTCGATGCTCGACGCATTCTCCAGGCCCGTATCCCCAAGCAGGCCGCAATGCCCGTGGGAGGCATAGGGACAGATGCACACATCACAGGCGATGAGCAGGTCGGGAAACCATTCGCGCAGTTTGGGCAGTGCCAGGACGACAGGATTCTGTTTGGAATCCGCATGTGTGGCAAACTCATCTTTGAGCGCACAGTCAACGACACCGAAGAGCAACACGGATGCCAGTCCCTTTGCTACCAGTGGCTCCAAGTGCTCGCGTAATCGATTCACGCCGTAACGTGAAATTCCCGGCATGCTCGCAATTGGCTGCTCGTCATCGTCGTTGCTGATGATGAACACTGGGTACATCAGATTGTGGGGCAGTATTTCACAGCCTGATTCCTGCAGCAGACGCAGCGTTGGATGATGTATTCCACTGTGCAACTTTCGATCCATTTTTCTTTCACTCTTTTCTTCTTCCGCTGCCTCCGGCACTCGTTCCGCGAATGAAATTTTTGCTTTCTATTAATTCAGTTGAAAATCGCCTATCGGCGTATCGATTTATCACTACAGTCTGTTTTTATCGATTCCGATTATTTTGTTTGTAGCAAAACATCGGTAAGTTTGAGCGGCAATTTCAAATTCAATTTCAAAAAGTTATTGCAGTCGATAGCCTTAAAATTTGCTCTTTTGTCATATATGTTAACTGAAACAAAATTCCATAATCTAGTCAAACAGTTGATAATTTTTCCTCTAGATTGGCATCTTAATTTGTTGTACTATTTTCAAAATAAATTTGTTGCAGCATTTTTCTACTAATTTTTAGCATGTAATTGTAAATACTTTAGCGATTTAAAAGTGCGTTTGTAGAATTTGTTTGTTCTGCGTACGACATTTTATTAATAATTTTCAAACATTTCAAGTGACATCAGCTATAAGCTACACTCCTAACACTCTTAATTTCGCATACACACGCTCTCTATCTTTATATATCTCTGCTTGTCGAGCGACTAATTGAAAATTAAATAATGAATTCTAAGTGTATATATTATATAAGAATATGAGTACGTTAGTATATAATGTATGTGTATATGCATATACTAGACGTTAAATATAATTTAAATAAGCACGAATAAGTACATAACATTTGCATTTTGCTCGATCCAGACTTAGTTTTAGTTTTGCTTTTTGTTTTTGGTTTTTCTTTTTCTTTTCTAAAATCAATGAACGTAAAACACAACTAAATATCCTAACTTAAATTATATCAATTGGACTTTTAAATATTTGGTTTGGTTATCAGATGCTAGTTACAGCCCTTGGAAGTGTGTGTGTTCATTTTTGGATGTTGTTCTGTTGTTGTTGTTGTTGTTGGTGATGATGCAAAGTAGTTCCACTGTCTAAATTGGTCACAATTATGATTACAATATTAGCCTCCACTAGGAAACCAGGGCATGATGATAATGCACACGTTTCTGGGAACGCTTCTGGCGCCGGGGCTTAATGCTCTGTAGATTCTGTGGCTTCTGCTCTGGTTTAGCAGTATGCAATATCACTGTGTAGCTGTGCAGCAGTATCAGCGGCTCATTGGTGTCGTCTTGTGTTGCGGGTGTAAGAACATTTTGTGTGCTGGTTATACACGAGGGGATTGTTGTTGTTGCTGTTGTTGTTATTAAGTTCGTACTACTCGCTAAGTTTAAGTATGATGCTTGTAGTCGTCGCGAATCTGTGTCCACTTGAGCTGGTCAAGCGAAAGTCACTTGATAGAAGAGCCATTCTTCCATGAAAGATGGCACAAATGCCTTCGTTGTGGTGAACTTCACTTTGGGTTTCAGCAAACGCAACTGATCCTCGAACAACTGCAGCGATTCCACGCAACTGGTGCCATTGCCATGGGTCAAGTATTTGCCATCTGGTTTGAGCAATTGAAACGAATGCTCGAATATGGTACGTATGAAATCCCAGCATTCGCCAATCGGTTTCTCCGATATGGGTATATCAGTTAGATCGCCAAACACATAATCAAACTTGCGTCCCTCGGTAATGAACTTCTTCATGTAGTCCACACAATCACCCACAATTATCTCATACTGTTCGGTCTTGCGCTTCTCGAGAACATCGCCACAAATGATGTTCAAGTATTTGTTGCAGGCTTGCATCACAAGCTCATCGATCTCCAGCATGACCACATGCTTCGGATTCTCCTTGAGCAGCTCGTAGAGTAGAGCTCCATCACCTCCGCCGAGTATACAGATCTCTTTGCCCTCGTAGTTTTCAATGCCGCGACCCATAAGGGTCTCTGTGTAGATCAAATCGGACTCGGCAATATCTGAATAAGAATAAAGAATTAATTTCTTTTACAATTTGTTTTTTTTTTAAACGTGATGTGCAACCCTCGATTGTTTTTGGACAATCGGCCTTGACCTTAATTTACTCTTTACAAGCGTCTTCATTAGGGGTTGCAAATTGACGTGTGCTGGTCGCATTTACTTACTTTGCAGCTCGTCTAAAATTAGCATATTGCCCAAGGTCTTCGAGTGCATGATTTGTATCTTTTGAAACGGCGAACGTGCCTCGTACACAAGAGTATCAATATCGTATTCAATAATGCGCTCATCTGTAAAACAATATTGCGAGAAATTACTACAATTACTTTACATATTTGAAATGTGAACTATTTGCTGACTAACTACGTTGAGAGGCTATTATATAAAGATAACTACATGCATGCAGAGAATTATATATGTATATATATATCTATATTCCAAGTAAGTTAACAAAGATATTAAAACAGAAGTAAAAATATATCGAATTTTAGAATTATGGTAAGTAATGTATGCAAACATGCTCTGTGCTCTCAATATGTATATCAAATTGGACGAAAGTGCTTCAAGTTGCTCAACTAATTATATGATTATTATGATATAGTTTAAGTTATGATTATTGAGTACGTTACCTGCGGATGGATAATACCTAGCGACATCGCCTCGCTTCAATGTTGGTATCTTTTGACCCGAAAGGGCATTCAATTTTTTGGCTATGGCATTTTCCACATGTCTGCCAGTCTGTGGTGGTTTTTAAAGTTGTTGTTGTTGTTGTACATTGTTGTTGGTACCACGTGTGAGTGAGAGAGAGAGATAGAGCGAACGAGCGGGGGTCGCGGGTGACGGTGAGGCATGTGCATAGTAAGGTGTACGTACAATTTAATTTGGATTACATATATATTTTTTTTTGTTTTTTTATTTTTATTTTTTTTATTTTTTGGTTATAATTGAGGAAATTTGGTTCATGTTGTAGTTGATGACGATCATAATGAGATAATGATGATAGATAGACGACCATTGACATCGTGTGGATTTTTCGGTTTGTGTATTCATGGTTATATGAAAATAAGAAAAAAAAACATAAATAAATAAAAAAAATAGATTTTGAAAATAAATTAAAAATCATAAAAAATTCTTAAAAATAAATCAAAATAATATGCTAATTGAAGCGAATCTAGCACGAGGAAACAAGCATGCAACAACTGTCGCAATTATGAAGGCAATTTCTATACGGAAAACTGAGTTTATATAGTACAATGGGATATTATGAAAGACTACGATGGTATTAAAGAATGCCATTGAAAGGAATGCTCTTTGGTGGTTTATTTTTATTTTTATTTGTATTTTTGTAAGAAGCCGCTTTGCTAATTTATAGAGCCATATACAGATTGGCTAAAGGCCCGTGCAACCAAATATTTAATGAATATATGAAAATATGCCGGATCGATAATTATAGTTTGTGAATGATTCTTTTTTTTTTTTTTTTGCACAGCTTGAGGTTCAAGTTTTGGCAATAGTTTTAGAAGATAAAAAAAGAGAGAGAGAGAGAGTTCGGCACAGGAAGATATATAGTACGAGTATAAGGATTGCATAACTCTTGATATATACTGCATTTGTATGTTGCATACATGAAAAACTAGCAAAAAAAACTAAACTTATTTATTTTGTTTTTTTTTTTGTGTAAATTAATAGGTATTTTGACCAACCTGAGCTAGTCATGTATATGTCTATATATCCACCACGTTTTATCGGCGGTAAATACTTGGATCGATCGGAATCTAATTTCTGTCGTAGTATAAGCTCCATTGTTCGCATTGTCTGCAATTGTAATTTTCTAGTTTATACAAGGCTTAGGCAATTTAACCTAAGTATTTTATTGTTATCCTAATGAAATTGCAAATGCTGCTGTGTGATAAAACTAATTAAATGCAAAACAAAATAAATTCAAAGTATCAAACAAAAAATTTTCCGCAATCGTAAACTTTTCAAGCATCTTATGTTTTTTTCTGACAACAAATATAGCCAGACCCCGCCAAACAACTATTTATAGTTGCGCGATTGTCGATTCGAATAGAAATGGAAAGTACCGAACATATTTGCAAGAAATACCTAATCTGATACAGTAGAAATTCGAACTAAAGCAGAAGTTAAAACAAACATTTCATCGAAAAGCGGAAGTTGCCGGTGCAAATAAATAAACATTCGTATTTATTTATTTATTTCAGAGAAAATATAAACAATGGCAAAACTTTACTGAGAAACGCAGCTGTTTGAGAGAGAGAGAGAGAGAGAGAGTCGAGCGAATGCAGCAATTATTCAGGGAATCAATACAACAAATGCTCGAAAATTGCACCCACGTGCCATCCATCCACCACGCGCGAGAGAAAAAGCGAAAGAGCGACGAGCGTGTTACGCCGACGTGTGGAACTACGCATACTCTTTCCAATAAATCAGAGCAACAGTATTGCGAGTGGGTCGCTTAAATATTTTAGATTTTAACAGAACATTTTAATTTGCGCAAAGTTTTGATCAGCTGATAATAAAGTTGAGCCTAATAAGATGGTAAGTTTATATATTGAACAAACAATAATTTAATATTGTCGGATAGGGTATAAAACGGCCGCATTATGATATAATAAGCACACACACACATACAAATGTACATAGATAATAGTTCTTAGGGTCTTGGCCAGCTCGTGATGCTTGCTTAAGTAGGCGGCAGCACGCTTTCAACACAATTTCAACAAAATGCAAAAACAATGCAAGCGTCGCTAATGGATAAAAACAAAAATTAATAGTAAAGTGTATGTCGGCACACACACACACACACACACACGCAGGGGGCCAAGGGCGCACACACACTCATACATATAGAGGGCGGGCGAAAAATCAATTCCGACGTGACGTTTGCGGCTGCAATGGATATCAAAATCATTTCTTGGGGGCCCCCCACACACACACACATTAAGCCGACTGACTGTCTGTGTGTGGCACGTGTATGGGTGCCATAGAATACATAAGTATGTATTTAAAAAAAAAAAAATGAGAAAAAATTGAGAGAAATGTGTAATGTGAGCATTATACATACATACATCAAAGGACATGATGGGCTCCTTGCCGGCAGCCAAATAATATTCCACATTGATGGTTAGCAAACCCTGCGGAAAGATGCGGCAGGTAATTATCGTCTCCTTATTCTCGTGCAGCACCGAAAAATAGCCATTGTCCATGGACTCCAGCGAGTAGGCGAGTTCCAATTGCGAGAACACATGCTCCAGCTCGTTGCGGGCAATCCTAGCGACTTCCTGGCGTTGCATTGCCGTTGCCGTTTTGCCAGCATCCAGTGTGAAATCGAAGAGTATTGTCTGGGCAGCCATGTCTGCGTTCAGCCCGCCGAATGTGCAAAATACGAATGCAGATAATTACTAGAATTCGATATGGTTTTATCGTCAGACTGTGTGTTTTCTATCGAAACGATGGGTTAACAGTTCATGCAAATAAGTTGCGGTCACACTGCAGTCAGCTGTTGTAAATGTCCCATTTAAAGTTTGAAAACATCAATAAAAATATGCAAGCTGACTGTCGTATGAATGTGTCAAATATCAATAATAAAGCACGCTTCTTAGCTGTCAATCGCTGAAGTTAAAAGCAAAGTGTTTATTTTTTGCTTGTAACATAAGCTCACTATTTAACAGCAAACTGTTAACGCATTTGTGAGTCTGTTAACGAACGCTTTAAAATATGCACGATAACACGAGTCGCATAGCAAAGAATCGTTCAATCGGGTTGCGTATCGATTAACTTGGTCAAATAAACAATATTCAGTTTGTGTTCGCGGGCCATGACATACACGAGAAAGAATGAAATGTGTTAGATCGAGGTACAAGGTTACTAAAAAAGTGTCAATATTGTTTTTGTTGCAGTGCGCCTGAACCTGAACTTGAATTTTGTTGGTGCGTTGCATGCTAGCGCTGCTGTCATTGTTGCAATTGTTGGTGTTTCAGTGCGCTCAAGACTTCGCCAGATGTCTCATAGACATTCAAGGCAACTAGAGAAAAAAAAATCACTAACGTTTGGCGGCAACAATGGGCTGCTAATTATAAATCCCAGCATAGAAGCGCACCGGCGCAGAAATCAACTGATGTCGCCAACGATTGCTTTGCCTCTTATTTATTTCTATTTATTTTTTTTTTGTGCGTGGGCGGACGTCACAGCCGCCGCATCGGCAGCTAGATGCCAATGTCGTTACGTCTTCGTTGTTGTTGCTTTTGTTGGTGTTCTTTCTTTTATTCATCTCTTTATTTCCTTTTATTATTCCTGCTGTTGGCGTCCCACAATTGCTCTGGGCAACGCGCGGGGGAGGGTTGATTTCAAAGTTACTGCTGCTGCCCCGTTTTTTTTATATATTTTTTTTTATTACGAATCATATTGATTTTTTTTCCAGCGCTCGCTGATTCCTGGACATTTTAGTTAAACCCACGCACAAGAAGCGCCAGCAGGTGAGTGAAATGAGTTTAGTGCCCATTAAAAGCACCATTTGATTAAAGTCATTTACCTTTGCAGCACCAAACAGCAAATAACTGTTAAAAGCTCATCATGGGCTGAGCATATCTGTGGAACGTTATTCATACATATATATCATATATATATATATTTATATATATGTATATACATATATATGTAATATATGTGTAACGCCATCAGGCAAACATTTGGACAGTTCAACCATTCAGAATTGCTGCAATTACAGTAAAAACACTCGCAAAATGGAACGAAGCATGAATCTAATTCAATGCGAAACATACAAAAATCGATTACTTTAAAGTGTTGTTTAAAGAGATAAGAAGAAGTCCCACAGGAAGTTAAAATGCTCATCAAAGTCCACAAAACAGAAGCACAAATGGAGAAACATGTGATAATAACTAAGTATTTCATAGAGCGACTGCAAATGTATTGAAACTGCTCAAACAAATCCTGGATAATTATAAAACAAATATTTATATTAATTAAACATAGTTAATTAAACTCTCCAACATGCAACGGAATGCTGGGAGCGAGGAGCGCATAACAAACAGTCCACGTTCCACACCAAAAACTGGCACAACACTCTTCGGGCTGCTTAGCAAGCGGCCCAGCAAAGTGGAGCCGCATCCGGTGACTCCTGAATCGCCAGTGGTGCAGCAGCGACGACCCACATCGGCATGCGGCCAATACGATGTCAGTTTTGCCAAATGCTCTGCGGAAGCGAGCACACACAAAAGTCAAACGTTGCCCAACAATTCCAATGCGCCCACTCAACAGCTGGACAAGTCGCATAGTGGCTTAATCAGCTTTCACAGACGTGGCAATCCCACTTCAAAGAGCAAAGGGCATACACATCGTCATAGCAGCGATGCCGGATCGCAGAGTGATGGCGGTGCGGATGTGATAATGCGCCGGAAGTCACCGAAGAAACGTTCGCCAAATCACAATCGGCTTAGCCATCAGTTCAGTCTGTGCTGCAAGGCCGAGAAGAAAACGCTAACGCCACCAATTTCTGTGCGCTACAATTCAATACCAGATGCCGTGATTGAAGCTGGGAATAATCTGCGACGCGATAATCTCTCGCTCAGCATGAGCATGGTCGACAATTCGGGTTCGCTGCACTCGCATTCAAGCGAGGGCGCCGCATCCAATCAATTGCCAGCGCTACAGCGTCCGCGTCCGTCCAGTGAATGCGCCAGTGCACCCGAATCTCCAGTGGCTAATAAAACGTTTTTCGCGCAGTGCGGCGCGAGTGCATCTGGAGCCTCCATTCACCAATCGCACTACTCTCCATCGAATTCGTCCAACCGTAGCGAAACGCTGCAGCGGGCACCAATCCGGCCCATCGCTGTCTCCGCTTGCCGATCGCGACTGCGCCTCAAACTGTTTCCGCCCGGACAAGAGCTGCCGCCGCTGGCAGCGGATGAGAGTACGGATAATTTAAAGCGTGCCACAACCCCACAGCACATGTCTTCGCCAAACATTGCCATGCTACCGGATCAATTGGATGCGGGCATACCAGAGCTGCCCGGAATGCGTTTCATGTCGCACGAGAACATGACACTGCAACGTCAGGGTTCCGGTTCCAATTTGGCCCGACAAGCCCTCATGGCTGCACAGGCTTTAAATCTCATACCTGCGGACAAGGCTCGTGAGCGCAGCTATTTAGACGGGCGTCTGGGTTCCTCTTCGCTGCTGGGGCCGAGCGAGCTGAGTCGCGTGCTGCCCCAGAAAGAGGTCACCATCTTCGTGGGCACCTGGAACATGAACGGCCACAGTCCGCCCAAGTGAGTAACGTCTTGTTACCAATAAAAAGCAGCTTATTTCATTTGCTTTCTTTACAAAGACAAATGAACGATTTTGTGTTGCCACCGAATGTGGAACATGTGCCCGACTTGGTTGTCATGGGCACCCAGGAGTCCAGTCCGGATCGTTTCGATTGGGAGGTGACGCTGCAGGAAACGCTGGGACCGTCGCATGTCCTTTTCCACTCGACGACACTGGGAACCCTTCATCTGGCCGTCTATATGCGTCGTGATCTCATTTGGTATTGTTCGGCGCCCGAGGATGCTTCAATGTCTGTGCGCACGGGATCCGCCTTTCGCACCAAGGGCGCTGTTGCCATATCCTTTTGCCTCTTTGGCACATCCATGCTGTTTGTGACGTCCCACTTGACAGCGCATCAGCAGAAGGTCAAGGAGCGCGTCTCGGATGTGAAGCGCATCATCAATGCCCTGGATTTGCCTAAGAATCTGCCCAATTTGCGACACAAGAACAAGGATGTAACACAGAATTTCGACAATGTGTTCTGGTGTGGGGATCTCAATTTCCGGCTGGGTGAACCACGCGAGAAACTGCTCGATTGGATACAGAACACCAAATTTCCGCTACCCTCGCATTTGCCACATGGTTACATGCACACGGATCAGCTCTCCTCGGTGCTGGCGGATGGCGCCGCTTTCCGTGGCTTCATGGAGGCAAACATTACGTTTCCTCCCACTTACAAAGTATAGTTATATATTATATGTTATTTGATATATTATAAATTAATTTTAATCGTTTATTTGCAGTACGATCCCGGCAGTCAAAACTTTGATACGTCCTCTAAGCAGCGGGCGCCGGCGTATACGGATCGCATCCTCTACAAATATCGCCAAGTGCAGGGTCTGGTCATTCGACGACAGAGCACTGTGCCGGGCATATCGACGCCCACACAGCCATATATACAGTGTCTACTATATGACTCAGTGCCGTCCATAACCACGTCCGATCACAAGCCAGTCTGGGCACTGTTTCGCACACTAATAAGAGCGGGCAGCGATGCGTAAGTGAATCTGAATCTTAATGTTGGAGCAGTGCAATGCAATTTTAAACAACTCTTCAATTTGTAGCATACCCCTCGCCGCTGGCTTGTTCAGTCGAGACATTTACTTGGAGGGCATGCGTCGTCGTCTTAATAATCAATATACTGGCGCCTCCGCTGTGTGTGCCATACAGTAAAAACTAAATATGTGCAGTGCAATGGATAACATCCACAACTGCAGTTATAGTAAACAACGCGAGCTACGAGTAGCTATCTAGTCTAGAACTAAGTCTGCATATATATATGCACATATATATTGAAATCTATAAGTCACCACTGATGGGTACAAAACTGTCTCTATGAAAAGTTAGTCATGTTGAACAATTCACCAAAACAGCGGCTTGTAAAGTGTCTCAAGTCCCAAATGCTTTAACACGGTTGTGTGTGGCCTTTGTAGCACGTATGTAGTTAGCTAGTTAGTCTGTTAGTTAATCTCTCTTAGCTGATGTCAAATAGCAACAAATACCAAAGTTCGAATAGGTTTAAATGTTAGGCGCTGCCTTTTTGCCTTAAGGCCTTAAATAATTAAACGTTCCTTACGAATTAGAGGCGCAGTCAAGACAGAAATGAAATCTTATAGTGTTTAATTTAGTTGAATCTATTAATTAATAACTTAGTGCAAATGAAGTCAAATCTTGAATATAAAATAAGCATATATACAAACATAAATATACGTATAATATATATATATATATAATACTTTCAATATATATAAATATATATATATATATATATATTGAAAGTATTGAGCGAACAAAGTGTTGAGCAAATGCAGTTGTTAATTGTTATAGCTATGAATTTATTTAATTATTTATTATTTTATGCCTGTTAAATTACTTTTAAATGCTGTCAAATTTTTGTTAATAGTGAAATCTATTATTTTCTTATAATTTAAATCATGACTGGCTTTTTCATTGCGTTATGCATGTGTTTGCCATTAACAAATGCAATTTCAAATGCGACAAATGGACAGACGAAACGGTGGCATAAACGGTCGCCGCCACAAGAGTGCCAAGCCATGATGGCCATGATGTGCCCGCGGGCAGCACTCGACTATGCAGCGGCGGCAGCAGTTCGGTTATTTACCCAAAAATGCGCCAAAATGGCCAACAGCAGCTGTGTGTGTCAGAGCAGGAGAAGGATGTGACCCCCACTCTCTCACTCACTGTCCAGTTGCAGTCGAGATGCCCTCTTCGTACACACGGAAATATGTTAAACTTTTGACCAATTTCAACTCGAGTTGAATGCCGCTGGCAGGCGGTACTCTGGACGCAGTACAACAATTTATTGCCATGGCGATTTTGGCATCGGGCATTGGTAAGGACGACCACCCACTGCCTCCCCATAAGTGGCCTCGCGAATGAGCTCGATTGTGGTTATGAGAGTACACACATGTACATCCTACTTTTGCCTGGGACACGGGACTCCCGACTTTTGTCAGCTGCCCCTCTCGCTGTGTCATCCAATTGACCAAAAATCATTGAAGGGCTGCCAGCACCCACTGACTGCTGGCTGGCTGGCTGCATTCTCGGGGGTGGGTCAAGTGAGCTTTTGTGTATTGGCCAATGTGTCTGCGCTTGTCTCTGCAAATACAAAAAAAAAAATAAATAAAAAAAAGGAAAAAATAAAAAGGGAACAACAATTTCGCATCCGTTTTGTTTATTGCAATTTCAGCGTTGTGGTCAGCAGCCAGCTTTCAGTTTTCCGTTGCCACTGGCGAAATTCGTAAAGTTTGTGCCTACTTTTAATAGTGGGTTTTGGGGTATGGAACCGCGACTGAAATTAGTTTTTGCATTTGCAAATGCAACTCACATATATATAAATAAATGTGGCAAAACTGGCCAAAAATGTGGAACTCATTTCCATTTGCCGTTGCACGTACCAAAAAAATTAACCACAATATTTGAAATTATATTAACGTTGAAGTCAGGCAACTTGGCGCATAAAAACTATGCCCCTACATCCTTTCAGGGATGTGTTTATATGTGTGTGTGTGTGTGAGTGTGTGAGTGTGTGAGTGCTGCACATTAATATCCTGTGCGCACTCGTACGTGTTAATATGACTTTATGACTTCATATGTGTCCATATTTTTTGTCGTCTCTTTTGGCGCTTCCCACTAAAAAGTTTTATTGTTAGTTACGTTATCTTCTGTTCTGCTGATGCTGCTGCTGCTGCTGCTGCTGCTTGCCACCGTCAAAGCAACAATTTTTATTCAAAGTGTTGAAAGATGAAGAAATTATTAAAATTTTCCATTCGTTTCGCTGCTTTCCCTGCATGCAATGCATATATATATATATATATATATATATATGTATAAATAGCAAAAATTCTTCATATATAGCTGCGCGTAGGGCAAGACTATGGGTAAGGATAAGGATGTGCATTATAGCAGACTGACTGACTGACTGGCTGACTGACTGACTATCACGTTAACTGTGGAACAAAAAGCACGACTCGACTCCAAGTGGATAAAAGATTCAAGATGACTAAGAAAGACTTAATACTCAATTTAATTCAATATAAATGATTACTTATATGAAAATAGATGACACGAAAAAAGAAGTTGGTGTCTTTGGCATAACACGACTAAAAGCGACTTAAAATTAAATTACATAAAATATGTATTTGATATAATTGAAATTCAAATATTTATTTAATGTTTGATTTACTAATCTCCAGGAATCTTGGAAATTGAATGTATATATAATATAATTTAAGTTCACGGAATTAACAGAATATTTTCTGTACTACTCTCCAGTTACCTTGGAAATACTTGAACATATTTATCAAAGCTTTCTACATTTCCTGATTCTCATAATAATTGTTTTAATTTGGGCTATTTAAGGCAAAGTTATTATGAATATTGTTAAAAAATATCATATTCCTCGACTTGTGCATTGAATATCATTGATTTTTGAGTGGCCATCTTTCAAATATTGCCCATTGCTGTTGGCACAGATCGTTAACAATAAGGTTGCCAGCAGTTAAGCAGCACTTTATGCTGCTTTCGTTCCCATTTCTCTATATGTGCTTTGTAAATGGGGCCCCTCGCTGCCAGCTTGGGTAGTTGCCGAAGCCACTTGAAAAGCTTATTGTACATTTCAAACAACTCTATTACGAATATTTTTCATATTTTCTGCGCAACAGCGGCACAAAAAAAAAAAAGTTAACATTAAACGTGGCGAAAGGCCGAAAAGCCAGCATCTGAAGCAGAATTGGTGGCACAGCACAGTGGCGAAGCGAAGCAAGTAATTCGCATGCGGCACGTTACATTCTCGCAATAAAAAATGAAAACCGTTTTGCATGCATGTGCCGACATCTCCTCAATATGTGTGTGTGTGTGTGTAAGAGTGTGTGTGTGTGTGTAAAAAGTAATAAATGTACGTGCCGCACTGAAAGCACACAACAAAAACAGCAGCATCGGTGGAAACTACACACGAACTCACACTAACGCATACGTGTAAATTTAGAGTCGAAAAAGATGGCGTTTCCGTTTCCGCTTTTAGTCACTGGCTCGCACATGTCACACTGCATGCAAATGCATGCATGCCCCGTTGAGGGGATGAGCGGAGCGAAGCAATAAATGCAATAAAAATAAACTACAATTTTCTATGACTACTTCTTGCACATGTAATGCAGACAAACCACCCACGCATTCCTCAAGCCCCATCCCCATCCACATCCCAGCAGCCAGCTACACATTACTTTCTATTATGCGCATTCTTTTCCTTTGCGATTTTGTTCCCTCTTCTCGGCGATGTTTTATGAGGAGTGGGTCCGCTTAGGATTGAGGCGGGTGCTAAGGGTCGGTGGTCGAGGGTCGAGGGGGTCGCACGCTTTCGCGTTTGAAGTAGCTTTGGATTGTATAAAAGTAACCATGACTACCATAATTTAATGAAAACATAATCTGCATGCATAAAAAACACAGAAAGTCATACTGAGGCCGCCAACAAGTCCTATCAGGAGCCAGCCCAAGGATTGGGGGCAAACAGAGGAACATTTTTATTAAATTCTGGCGGGATTCGTTTTAAGAGATTGCGTAAAATGCACAGCGACGTTTCTTTTCCACCTTGAGTCTCAAATTGCAATCTCTTGATATGATAAGGTGATAACAGTGCATTGGATAATCGGAAAAGTCGCGAACATATTCCATTCTGATAACAGAAAATTCAATTGAAATGTTCTTGAGTGCTTAGAAGAAAACATTTTAAGTGAAATGCAAGAATATGAAAAAAAAATCTTTTATTGAATATATGGATAATGATAACTATAACGATAATGTGTAATTCATTTATCCAACTCAGTGCTTAGCTATGTTCAAAAGTCAATCTCAAAAGATTGCCAAGTTTGCTATGACTGATAACACTCTAAGCACTCACTTTATCTAAATTTCGAATGCTATCACATCTTGATTAGTTATCTGCCTACAATATAGTACTTCTTTAATTAAGCACACATTTGCAAACTCAACATTTCTGTATTTTTAAGTTTTGTAAAATGGTTTTATTTTAATCAACTACTCAACACAAGCAAGCTTTGCCAAGTATCTGATTTCGTTAAATACAACCTCCATTTTTCCAATTTAAATTTAATTCTTTTTTTTTTTTTTAATTTTTCCGGGTGGCGTTTTTGATGGTGTTTTTTTTACTCGCTTTTTTTTTTAGTCAGAGCTCCCTGTTTGGGCACAACAATAACTTGAGCAGCGACTTGAGTAGCTCGGAGAAAAGTTTCCAAGACAACTCCTTTAGTGGCGCAGTATCATCAGTGTGCCTTATGCAGAAAGGACGCAGAAAAAATCGCAGAAGGACTTCTTGCTAAATATCCTTTAGCCTTTGCGAAATCAGTAAAGCGCAAAGGACCACTTGTGAATACGCTTTGATGCGCGCGGCTTTGAGTGCGAGTGTAACTGTCAGGGGTAAAAGGTGGAGAGCGCGGAGTGGGTGGTAGGGATAGGTGGGGAAGATGGCTGAGCTGGTTCGCTTCTTTTTTGCCCTGTTTGATATTTATTCTGAGTTGGCTTACAGTGCTTGGTGCCTTTGTTGTTGCGGCTGTGTTGGCATCAAGTATTTCGTGAGTAGCGCAAAATACGCGAGCGCGAAATGTAATAAAAACATTTTTTGCCAAGCAGCAGCAGCAGCAGCATCAGCAGCAACAACGTTTACAAGGACGACAACGTTGGCAGTTGGATAGCCAACGTCTTATTTTTTATGCCGTCGTCATACTAAAGACCACTTCTAGAACGGAGCCCTAGTCGGTGAGCATGGTGGGAGAGGACCATTTGCTGTTGGTTCAAAAGTATCTACAAGATATTTTTTAATACATGCACACGACTTTGAATTCACTTGTAAATATATATACAGCTGTTATCCATTTGATGTAATGAAAAACATTCCATATGTATATATATATACATACATATATGTATAGTTAGAAACATGTAATGCATTTCGTGCATTCTCCAGAATTTTGGTGCGTTGCGAAATGCGCTTTAAATATTTATAATCGCAATTTGCATATAACATCATGTTGCCGATTTGCATATTTACATTTGAAGTTTTGTTGCCGGCCACAAAAGTCAATCGGGGATACTTTCATTTTCGTGAACTACGCCCCTTTGATGTCCTGTCATGTTTAACTGGTTTCGATACGCAAAGGATACGCTTTGAACCATAAGTGTTAGTTAGATTTGAAAAAGATTTTGCAATTCAAATTACCTGCAGTCGCTGGGTGGATGGGTTGAGTTTGGTGGTATTTGAGGTCAGCAGCTGGCAGATTGAAACTAGTTGAGGGGTGTTGCAGCATCTGGCGCTGCTAACAATCCGTTTTTCTCATTACGTTTCGAGGGTGGCGCCACTTATTGGCCACTTTTAGGCCTATTGGAAACTCATTAGTAGGCCTCCCTTACGGACAACTTTAAACTAATAATGTGGCTCTAAGGCCTCGTTCTCAATTGAAAAATTTCAATTCATGTTTGGTATCCAAGTGGCGAGCATGCAACCAATTACGACGACCAGGCGGCAAAACCAATCTCAATCTATGACATCAAGTACACAAATATGGACTATATGCCTAGCTATGCACTGACTACACTTTCGAGTGTGTTTTTCTGTGTGTGTGTGTGTGTGTGTGTGTGTCTGGAGTTCTAGTCTCCATTTGGTATTCAAAAACTGTGCGTCTGTGTGATTTGACGCATATTTGCCAAACATACACAGACATACGTACAAATGGGCAGAGTACAGATCGACTCGTCTGAGCTACGAATGTAACTGCGAGATACGTTTTGAGGCTTTGAGGCAGGCTGTGCTTTCAAAACTAGAAAATACACACACAAACACACACACACGTACACACATACACACACACACACACACACAATTGCTTCATTTTGCAAAACGACTTTTATTAAACCAGAAACAAAGTCAAGTCCCAGCACCAGCTAAAAGCTAAAGCCATAGCAAAACCTTTTGCCGATAAAGATGACTACACAAAGAAAAAAATCCAACAGAATTAACGTATTCAAAACTAATCGTATATGCCATTAAAATAACTAAATAATTTAACTATAATTTAACTAACAACAAATAATTCAAGCGAATCAGAATCAGAATCGAAAGCGCGATTACAATTTCTTTTATAGTATTTCGTACTAGCAATTCTAAAATTCCGCTATGACTTATTTCAAGATTTTTGATTCGTGCTTAAGATTAAGTATAACTTTCTAGAATTTCGAATATGTAATTCAAATTCATTCTCTCTGTGCAGGGTCCAGAAGGGTGTACCTGGGTTTGGGGGGGTCTTCTCGAAACGGCTGCGTTTGTGGCTGCCACTGCGGCTGTTGCCAGCATCGAGGCAGCTGTCAGCTAGGCAATCGAAGTGTGTGCAGGCTTCTATATATCTATATATCTATGTATATATATATACATGTGTGTGTGTGTGTAGCTATTTGTGTGCGTGCCTAGTTATGGTAAATATTCATATTTGTAACGTATGCACAATGTGTTGAAATTAGCATTTATGAATTTTGTGCCAAATGCCGAAATATAACTGAAACAGACGTCGCCGAGCTCAACGCTCCTTTGTACTTACTTATATAGCACCACAAATACAAAAGCGAGTACACTTTAATACACACATACACACACATACACACTACATGTACATTTACACGTCAAATGATTTGGGCCCACTCATTTACCGCCCCAACTGTTGGCTGCATTATGCGCAAGATTCTTGGTTATGGGTTTTGTGGCTCTTTTTGGGCCAACCCATTTGCATTTAGATTGCGACAGCAAAACTTAGTGTTGCCTGAGACCTGTCCGATGTCCACGAGTGAGTGAGTGACATCTGTGCCTTATGATTGTTGCCTGACAAGTTGTAAGCCTAAACAACCGGACGGAGTTCATGTAATGGGGCTGAGCCCAACATAATTATGAGCGTCAAGGTTCAACTTTGTCATTGAGGTAACTTTGACACAAGCAGCAGATCATGCAACATGTTTCGCCATCATGGAACAGGTCAACAAATTTAACAACAAAATTTAAATTTCTCTCTCTCTCTCTCTCTCTCTCTCTCTTGTTCTTTGTTAAACATTTATTTATGCATTTTATCTCGAACAATTCTGCAGCAAACTTTCGAAGATAAGAATTGTTGTCAAAATAACCATATAAAAATAAGATGCACCTAATTATTTTTATATTGTGCAATTACTGATAAGCAACAAAACTTATCTAATCATCTGAATAGCACAACAACGTACTAAGTAGAGATGTAAACAAATGATCATAAAAATTATAAAACAGAGCACTTTAATCCAACTGCAATTGCCGGATTCTCATTAGGCATTGAAGCTGAGCCAGTTGGCCGGATTGGTGACCGTCATTTGCTCGACCTGGTCAAGAGTTACACCGCGCTGGAACATTCTTGGCAGTATATTCATATGGATGTGATGATAGCCATGTCCCCCATAGGACGTCTGTATAAAAAAATTACTAATTAACATAATTAACTCACAACAATATTAAAATTCAGAATTACCAGTCGATGCTTTGTGTGTATGTCGTGCGACATAAGCAGCCTGTCCACGAGTCCTTCATTGATCAGCTTGATGATATTATCAATACGTTGGCCATCGGATATCATGTCCACAGATGAATTGAGCTGATAGTAGGAGCACTCCGTGCCAAAGAGATCGTATTGTAGATAGCAGCCCATCTTGGCAAACTCGAGTAGCTCATCCATGTCAAAGAAAGTGCCTGCAACAGAAATACTCTATTGGCCAGAAGTAAAATTTGGCAATCTATCATGCTTACGATCTAAATGCGACATGACCAACTTGTTGGCCCGCCCACCGGCCTCCAGATAGAGACGGAGAATTTCAAAGGGCGCCTTGGACACACGATGTGGATGCAGCGAGACGCCACAGCCGAGTACCTCTTGAATTTCGCCAGCGGCAAGTAGTGCATGTTTTTCGAACTCTGTAAGAGAACCAGGTACACTTAAAAAAAATAAAGCATGCTTAATTATCTTGTGCTCACCTTGAACGGGATAAACGCTGGCCACCTCGCCAATGAAACCGCTCTTCACCATGCGGCCATTGACCTCGATGCCCGTTAGAATGTCCTTTGAGTAGAGATCCGTCATCTGTTCGACAGAGAGATGCTTGTGCGTGGCATCCTGTGTGGCGTGTATATAATGTCCAGTGCCTGCTATAAAGTGCACACCAGTTGTCTTCGCCAGATCCACAATGAACTCCAAATTGCGTTTCAGGCCATAGCTGCTGTTCTCCACAATGGCACCGCCACCATGTTTCTTATAGAGCAGCACATCCTTTCTGGATGCTTCCAGTGCCTCCTCATCGTAAAAGCGCACGTTCTCCTTACTGGAATATGGATACAGACGAACATAGCCGAGCGTAGCCATGCTAATCTTTTGCTCCAGTTCGCTCTGGAAATCTGCCGGCGGTGGCTTATAAAAGTGCTCAAAGTCCATAGCCACATGCTCATGGGTGAGAGTACGACCCAGCAGATTGGGCGTAATGCTACCAAGAACTGTAGAAGATTGGGTTAGTCGAGTGTTTGGATTTTGTAAGGCAAATGTTTATTTACATATGTATTGAATGAATGCGAGATTAGTGGCGCTTTCTACTCGCTCTCTCTGTAACTCGCTCTCTCTCTATCTCTCTCTAAATATGAGTTCAGCTGCCGGTTTTAACTCACCAGTTTGAATTTTCGACATTTTGCTGATGTTAATTGAGATCACGTTTTGTAGGTTTAGTTCTCTGTTGTCGTTCTACTCTCTCTCTCTCTCTCTCTCTGTGTGTGCTGCTGCGTGCAATCGCTTTAAATGCAGAAAGGGAACTGATCGTCGGCACAGAATTCTCAGCGCTGGTGACTTGATTATGGAGCTCAGTTATCGCATTATATTCATAATAAACATCGCATCTGTGCATACATATATGTATATATATATATGTAAACACATATCTGCCTGCGACCTCTGCGGCAAGTATGTAAAAACACTAGGTTGCAGCTAAATTTCGGCTTCGCTCGGGCCCATTCTTTTGATTTTCTATTTTTGTACATATTAAATTTTATAGAGACATTTTTAAAACCTTTGGAAGTGGCTCTGACAAAACTGAATTAAGTTTGAATATATATAATCTATATACATATTTATAATTTCATATAATTTTTGTATATAATTTTTTATCTTGAGAACATCATTCGTCTAGTGAAGATATTTTATGCAGAGCCACTAAGCATACAATACATATGTATTTTTATAAATACATATATAGATATGACCACTTAAGACCTAAGTCAACGCATATTCATTTCGCTTCAGCATATTTCCCAGCGAATTTCCCATAGTCACCAGTATTGTTATCTTTAAAACCGTGATAAAATAATAAAACAATGACAGACGTTGCTCTGCTTTGTTTTTACTGCAAATACACATTTTCCCCTAACTTTTATGTGTATTGCACTTACTGAGTGGTTTTTATTGGAAAAATTAAATTGACTTTTGATTTTTATTGTTCCCATAACGGCGTGTGACTGGATTGCACACAGATATTACGACTGTGAAAAAGTATTGAAAAATGAATTTTTGTCAACCATTCGCAATGCTGATTAGCTTTTGAACGTCTCTACTTTGTTGACTTGCCCATAAAACTGAAACGGCAATCTGTAGTGTATTTTGAGGGTACTAAATGGTTGTTAAATTTGCATAATGTCCCGATAACCGACTGAGCAAATGGTTCATCGCTGCTTATGGAAAAAACCGAGCCTGCTCAATTGGAAAACAGCACTTATTTTGGATCTGGTAATCAATCCTTTTTAAAAGCAAACTCATGTGTACATAAATACATTAAAGTAACTGAATTTTGATTCAGAATTGCGATTCTAACTATAAATGTGGTATTCATCTAGATGACAAACTATGATTAACAAGCCCAAGATTTTGTAAATCGGTTTAGTTCTGACAAGTTTAGACTTATTATTTATTTATGTTTTACGTGTAGTTCACACACTTTAACGTGTGTCATCAGTTAACCAGACCGAGGGCTTAATGTCCATTAAATCGCTTTCATTGCTCTCCGATAATGCGATAATTAATTACGTAATTTGTCCATTTAAACGCGCGACTCGCAGTTGTCTCCATCGCAGCATGTGGTAATGCCACACGATTATACCACATACGAGTGTACAGTTTAAATACGAATGCAGTAAAAGTAGTGAGGAAGATGGTAAAAGGACTGTAAGTCAAGACACTTTTGCAAGTCATTTGCATTGGCCTTTTTTCCATGCACTTGTTTTATGGTCTTTCCAGCAATTGATTAATGATGTTGGCCTGCGGAACGGTTCAAGTTTCAGTTTCCGCTGATGCGCATTTTAAAAGTGTGTAAAAGCAAACACTTACATATATGTCCAGCTCGACAGATTCAACGGTGGTTAGTCCTCTGGCCATGGACTGTGAGTGGTGGTTGTGTCGCATGTCCCTTTGCTTAACTACTTATACTACTCAGCTTTTGGGTGTCGCAATTGGGGTATAATCTGGTTAGTGGCACAAATGATGATGACGAGCGCTGAGGGAAACGACGACGACGACGAAGGCGACAACATTTAAGCACAATTGCTGTGGCTAATGTGACACATATTGTGACAAATTGCATGAGGCTGCTGAGCGTGGAGTGGAGGGAGGCTCAGGAAACGAACACGTGCATTGCTCCCTTTCAAATTTAATAAAGGGTAGCAGGTTTCTCTTAATTCAAGCAGTCCTATTAGCTATGCAGGAATGGAATTCTTTCAACAACGGGATAGACTTCCGGAAACGATCCCTATCCAAATCCCTTTACCCATATATATATATATATATATCATTACGTATCTACCCAAGACTAATCAAAACATATATCGAATAAACTTGCTAACCCAGAAGGAAAGTACTATTTTAGGTATATATGGATATGTATTTGCACAAACAAAATCAAATTTATTTTATATTTGTATAAAAAGATCCGTTCTGCTTTCAAATCCTTTTATTCATTCATTTTATTTTCTGTTTTCCGTTTTTAAAATAAAAAATTCCTTTAATTTAATTCGATTAGAATTTTAAAATCATTTAAAAATATATAACTATTTTTCTTTTGCGGCATAAATTGAAAATATACTTCAAGATTATCTAAAAACGATGCACATAAGAAATTTTCTAAATATAAAACATGAATAAAATATTTTTCTAGAGTGAATAATCAGTTTCAAGAAGAGTTCAGTTCTATATAGCAGCTTAAGCCCCGCCCCCAATAGCGCTGCATGCATGCCAATGCTATTTGCGGCCCCTGCATGCCTCAGTTATCTCAGTCGTCACCGATTTAAGCTGAAATGGGGTCGCTCGACTCGCTCCACAATGACAGCTCGGTGCTGTCAACAGGGTCGCCCCGAAGAGCACACATTGAACGAACAATGCATGACGAATCGGTATTTTACGCCCATTTTGGGAAATATGCCCATTTCGGGGTTGGTTGTGGCGACTGTTGATGCTGCTGCTGATGCTGCTGCTGCTGCTGATGCTTCTCCTTCTGCTGCTGCTTCTGCTGCTACTGTGTTAAACGCTTTGTACTTGCCAACTGAGTGGAACGAATTTCAGTGCTGCACCTGCAGGACACAAACCAAAGTCTTGCAACCATACGCTGGTTCGTTGCACTTGGGGTTGGGTGGCGGTTGCGTTCTTTCTGCACGTGCTGCTGCACCACTACGTTATTCGAGTCTCGAGCATATTAACATTTTTTTTTGTTTATTTTACAAGTTCTAATTTTGATTTTGGCTTAAAATTGTGTGTTGGTTGCTGGCGGGAACTAGTGATCCATGGACTCCTTGCCGCCACATTCGCCGTAAGCGCCCAGCTCCTCGGGTCGGAAGTAGGAGCTCTGCATGCTGTAAAGCCGATCGATCGGATTGATCATTGGTGTCTGTGTGAAGGGACCCATTAGCTGCTGAAAAGTCGCATAGCTCAAGCCCAGTATGGTGTTCAGAATGGGTTCGCTGTTCTTGTTGCAGTTTTCTAAGGTGTGGAATTTGTTTACAGACATTGAATACGGTTATTTTATTTTAGTTTTTTATTCTTACCCTTGTTGGTTTCCATGCAGCTTAAAGTGCCCTGTTCCTGTTCGTCCTTGATGTTGCAGCGCAGTCTTGTCAGTCCGTCGGAAGTTGCAGAGAATGGCGACTCCTGTTGCGATTCGCTATCACTCTGCGCTTCGTCTTTGATTTTGGTCGTCAAGCTGCTATCCTGCGATTCCTGTGAGTCCTGGGAGTGTGTGTCGCTGACACCTTTGGCGGGTGGCTCCTGTTTGGCTTTCTTCTGTATTTTCTTGACTTTGGCGCGTTGGTTTTGAAACCAGACCTAAAGGAGTGATCGATAACAGTTTAATATAAAATAGATATATTGATTAAATTATTTATACTTGTACAATCCTTAGACTCAGTCCCGTATCCTTTGCTAGATTTTCTCTCACTTTGCGACAGGGCTTGGGTGAGACCTCAAAGGATGCTTTGAAGGCACGCCGCTGCTGGGTGTTGAGAATGGTGCGTGGTCGCTTTGGTCCACGACGACCATCCATTTTAGGTGGAAACAGGTCATCACCATAAAAGTCTACAAACGTGCATATCGGACTTAAATAAGGTATATATATACATAGTTTTGACCCTTAACTCACCATAGCCCTGCAGCATTTCGACCTCCTTTTCGTAGTCGAAGCGACAGAAGAGTTGTCCCTGCTTGACCACATACTGTTCGCCCTTCTTTAGCAGGGCTCCACAGACAACGCAGGCAAAGCACTTGAGATGGAAGATATTTTCCTGGGAGCGCATCACGAGCTCATCGCCCGAAATTTTGTGTCCACAGCCAAGGCAACGATTACGCAAGTAGAGTCTGTTGATTAGGAAATACTTTATTGCTATTCTGTGACAATGGGTCGATAGTTACAGCCGACAACCCAACCACCAACCTACCTCTCGTAGTCCAAGCGACAATAGAGTTTCCCATCTCGCGCATAACAAGAGTGCACCAAATGCTGTGCACATGCAGTACACTTCAAGCAGCCCTCGTGAAACGAGCTGTCCACCACTCGCATAATATAACGATCACAAATTGGCTGGCAGCAATAGGCGCAATGATTGCTCATACCAAAACCAATTGTGTCGCCCATTCCTCCGATGCCCATTAGATTGTGCTGCTGCAGCATTTGAGGCGCTTGTGGTGTGTGCGGTGGTGCTGATGGTGGTGGTGGTGCTACTGCTGACGGCGGAAAGCCATCCAGCTCATTGAGACTGCACTCGCCTAAGGTGACGCGGTGGTTGTTCAGCTGCATTGGGGGACCAGGGCCAGGGCCAGAGCCAGGACCTGGACCCACACCCACTCCATCTCCCGTTCTTGTCATTGTCATTGTCAACGCTTGTTGTTGCTGCTGTTCCAGTTGTTGTTGTTGTTGTTGTTGTTGTGCATTGACCAAGCTGCTGCTGTTGCTGCTGCTGCTATTGGCGTTGCTGTGGTTGATACAACTTCCGTTGACATTTCGGCTTACTGACGCCATTTTGTCATTGTGGGAGCTGGCTCCTGTGCTTGCCCCTGCGCCAGCACCGCCTACTCCAACTACTGATCCTGTTGCTATTGCTGTCTTGCTGGCGGTCGGCTGACAACTTGTAGTGTTTGTTGCTGCTGTTGTTGGTGTTGTTAACATCCGCTCATTTCCGTGCAACATCAGTTGATTGTGCCCCATTGCAATGGGTGCTGTGTGTCCGACTCCTGTGCCAGTTACTAGCTGATGTTGCTGCTGGTGTTGCTGGTGATGGGGCTGATGCTGATGCTGATGCTGATGCTGCTGTTGACATTTGATGTCCATTGGAACTATTTTGGTTTTTGCGGTTGTGTCGTGGAACCCAGAACATGGAAAACATGGACGAAATATTTCAGTTATTTTTATTTTCACTTTTGGCATGCAAATTGCGGCCACCTCACAATTTACAACTGGGCAGAAACTATGTCCCAAACGGGATTTTGCATTTGCGGTTAAACCTATCTGCATTTTTAGCTGCTGCTGACCCCATACTGTAACTCTCACTGTAACTGTATATGTAACTGTAACTCTGACAGTAGTTGTGACTGTAACTGTAGTTGGGAGTGTGACCATTTGGCAAACCAACCATTTCGAGTTGTAGTAAATTTGTGGTTTTGCAATTATTGAAATGACTTTTGTTGCGAAATATGTGCGTGACCGTATGCCAATCCCTTCCCCTCCTCTCTCTCTCTCTCTCTCTCGCTGTCTCTCTCTCTCGCTGTCTCTCTCTGCCATTCTGTGCTGTGTGTAGTGGAAATGCCACGCACTTGCTTTTTGTGTTGGCAAACGCTGCGTATACGTATTATGTGTTGTATTTTGTGCGAATGCGGTTGTTCGAGTTGTTGGTGGCAAAAAATGACTGTACATTTGCGGCATTTGTTGCTGCTGTTGGCTGGATGCCGCCTGGCTGCCTTTTTGTTGCTTGTTGTCTCAATTTATGGCAAATTGTTGAAATTGTACGGTAATTTGTTGTGTGTGTGTATATGTCTGTGTTTGAGTGTGTGTGTGTGTGTGTGTGTGTGTGTGTGTGTGTGTGAGTGTCGTTTATCTTATTTCGCTACGCGCTTTTTCACTTGGTTTTTGTTTTTGCCCTTATCCGCTGCTTTCCTCCTTTTTCCATACATACTCTCTGACTTATGCGCGTGTGTGTGTGTGTATAGGTGTATGTAGGTGTGTGTGTGTGTGTGTGCGTGTTTGTGTGTGTGCCTGCGTAGTACTTCACATTCTGCGATTGTCAATTTGTATTTAAATGATTTTACATGTGCGTAATTTCATTTTATTTTCACAAAAATTTTCTTTGGCATGCTAAATTTATGCCAGAAATATGTGCAGCATTTTAAAGTAATTTACGTTAACAATTAGTTGTGTGGTTTTACGTGTAAGAAATGCCATTTGTGTTATGTGCACATTCCAAAGCGGACACAGAAATGACAATATGAATTACATTCTAAATAATGTTCAACCTTGTAGCTTTTATCATAATTCATCATATATATTTGCTAAGTATGTATTTTTTATTATTGTATATAAAATATTAGCAAAAGCATTTAAATATTTGCCTTTAGTGAAATTTAGTATTCTATTGATGAGTGCGTTTAATTGATAATTGCAATAATTTGTTGCACATAAGTCAGATTATTTAAACTATGAGTATGGACAAGTTTAACCTTGTAGCTTTTATCACATTTTATCATATATATTTACTAATTATGAATTTTTTATTATTGTATATAAAATATTAGCAAAAGCATTTAAATATTGGCCTTTAGTGAAATTTAGTATTCTATTGAGGAGTGCGTTTAATTGATAATTGCAATAATTTGTTGCGCATAAGTCAGATTATTTTAACTATGACCATGAAGTCGACGCACTGCAACTTAAATAGTTTCTTGTTCTCAGATTGTAAGTCTTTAATTGAGCTTTGGTTTCTTATAGACTGAGAGGGCAGACGTTCCCAGTCTTCTAGAAAAACAATCAATCTGACTTAGTGATGCAACTGTCAAAGCCAGTCGGCCAATGCGTTGAGATATCATCCATAACTATAAGCAAGCATTTGAGCTGTATTCATTTGAGCTGCTATCATATGTAGTGAAGAGATTTATTTATACTATATGCTACTTATATTGAGTGACTGATCGCATTAATTGTCAAGAGCAACTGCTGCTGCATTCTATCATATGCCATATGCTTATCATATCATCGCTACTCCCTGGCTGATATATTTAACTTTGGACACCTCGACAACAATGCGAGCGACTTGGTGTTATTGCTGTTGTTGCAGTGTTTTGCTAATCCGCTCAGCTGACGCACCTGTTACACTTTTCCATCTTTGAGTTGGCCAAAAGGATGCGAACATGTTGGCTGGACATGTCTGCGCTTAGGAGTTGCGGATTTGTGAGTGACAAGTGCAAACCCCGACATTGATAGCGAGATGCTGCTGCGCTTTCGCCGCACTAATTAGATTCTAATGTGCAGCAGCAAAATCAGGGGGGTGGAATCAGAACCACCCCAGAACGCGACTTTTGCGCTGCTTATAACTAAATTATAATAGAATTTACGAGTAGTGCGTGTGCACACCAAACCGGGGCACATTTGAATGAATCAAAAAGCAAAAGGGGCTTCAACCCATACCCTCATCATTTCTCACCCCTAGCATAGCTCGTGCTTAAAATATGCGATAGCTTAGCGCCTGTGGGGAGGGAGCAGAGGCAGGGGATTCATTACGTTGGTTACGGCTGCTGGCGGCATATGTTGGCAGTCTTCGGCAGTCGGCAGGAAACCCTTGCCAGGATGCTGTGTGCAGCCGCTGCCGCCGTTGCTGCTGTTTGTCAGTCGCTCCAGAGAGTTGTTGCCGTCGACTGGCGTTTAATTTAATCGGATTTGGGCGGACAAAGAAATTATGGCATTTCGTTTTATTGTTGTTGCTGTGTTTTGCTAGCGATACACACAACATAAATGCTTTGTTTTTGCCTAATCTTTGACAGAAGTCAGCATTTGTTTTGCCCACTATAAAATGTGTCCAGATTTTGCGTTGGCTCTCTGCCAGTTTGACTTAAGCACACTTCGCTCAAGTGGCAAGGGCTGCAAGTGGTTCTTAGTATATCTGTCAGTTGTCAGTTTGTACTTAGACAACAACAATTATTTTGGTAAATAAGTTATTTTCATGTGTGGACTCTTCCAATAAATATGTTCAAAAAATATATATGTATATGTAGGGATTAGTGACGGTAAATGTTTTCTTTATATGATTGAGCTTTAATATTCCTAGATTGTCCATTATTTAAATACGTATGGAATGACTGCTTAGTGAAGGTTTATTTATAATATGATTGGTATCACACATAAGCGGTTATATACATTAATCAATTACCATACATATACACAATTCAATCCTAAAACTATATGTCGTGGAGAGTGGGGATAGTAAAATACAAAGTTCTTAATGAACTTTGTCAACTTACCGTATATACTATACTTGAATAACCTATAAAATTGTATTCAAGACATCACAGAAATGAAGAGTGCACTGTATTAATTTGAATACAAATTTATTCAAGTGTGTTCAATGCATATAAATTCAAATATAAATAAATTCTAGTCAAGATTATTCTGTATTACCTGCATATACATAGTTCCTAATGATTTTCAAAATATTTTTAGTATATTTAATGAAAGTTTCGCTCTCCATAGAATACTACTTTTCTTCAAATTAGATGCTTAAAAGGAGGCTAACATAATAAGAATAATATTAAGCACTTTAAGAAATACCGTCGGCAAAGTGGAATATTTGAAAAGAAAAAAACGTCCGACGGCTTTCACACGATTCCTAACAATTCCGAAACACAGAGTAAACACGAAATACTTACACAGACCAATTTGCATTGGATGGTGTTCGTCGATCATTTTTGGGATCAGTTGCAGCTGCAATATTCACATGCACAAAAAGTCAGCAGGTCCAGCTTCGACCCAACTTCAAATTAGCTATTTAAACTTTTGGAAAGTAACACTATTTTAAGTGAATGCTGAAATATTTGTCGACACTGTTCACACGGGGGTTTTTATTTTTCTTAAAGTCGCGATAAGTAATTGTTGCAAGTGCAAATATGAAACGACATTCGTTTCAGTTGGAATTGAGTGGCCAGCGTGAAAGATTTGTCGTGAGGCCAGTTACGAAACGCGATGCTTGAATGATTACGGACCTCTGATGTTAATGAAATTTGTTAAAAATCATTTGCTCAGTTCGGCCAGAGATGGCATTCAACTGCTGCTGAGGCTAGGAAATTTTCTCAAAATGGAGGAGAAGTGTCCGTGCTGTGTGTGTATGTGTGTGTGTGTGTGTGTGTGTGTGTGGATGTGTGGGTGCGCCCCCAAAATCGAGACAACGCCATTTTATCCGGCTCTTGTCACAACATTTCCTTTTGCGCCCATTCAAACCCAACTCCAAACCATTTATATGCTCAGGCAGAGCTTCCCCGCTTCGTGAGATTCGCCAGTTTAGGCGCATGCGCTGATCCAGGATTCATGCTCGCTCTCATCCTACTCCTTATCGTTCTCGTCCTCGTTCTTCGTTCTTGGCTTGCAGTTTTGGGGGCGCCTGTTATGTTTTTTTGCTTTTGTTTTTGCACTTTTGACTTTTGTCTTTGTTGCCATTCTCTGTGTTGTGTTCTTATTGTTGTTGTTGTTGTCGTGTGCTTTTATTTGATTTGTTGTACGTATTTTTGTATTGACAAAGGATGTTTGGCTCGGCGATTCTGTGCTGCAAACAACAGCCACACGAACAACATCCCTAAAGAGAATTTTCTCTAGCCATCGAGAATCTATGGCAAGGGCCATGAGTTCTTTCCTTTTTCCTTTTTCCTTTTTTGTTTTTCCTTTTTTGTTTTTTGTTTTTTTTTTTCTTTCTATTGTCATACAATGTTTTAAATTTATTGATTTTTAATGCCAGCAAGCAAATTAAAGTCTCAGCTTTAATTGTACGCCTGACAAACGCCAACATCCTTGTTGGCAATTTGGTGTAGTTGGCCGTGTTAATGACTGATAAATGTCGGGGCGCGCTGTCGACACTTTAAACTTTGGCCAGATGAATTTGGTCTATTAAACGAGCTTGGCTGGATGCTTGGCGGACTGGCTGGCTGGCTGGCTGGCTGGCCAAACTTTAATGTCTAAGCTGAAATGGCTGTCTCGTCTGTCTGGGTCTAGCCAGTCGACTGGATGCCTGCCTGAGTTGACTGCTTGACTGCCTGCATGGCGTGCTCTTGATTTCCAAGGGGAAATTCTCTTAAAGTTATAAACGTGAACGTGTTACTCACAATTAGTGCAGGCGTGCTCTGAGCCACTTAGTCGCGAGCCAGATTCTTAGTCGCGTTTTTGCCCCCTCTTGCTGCCTTCCGGGTGGATAATCATCATAATTATGTGTTGGCTACTTTTTTATGATTCATTATCGTTGGCGCGCCATATGATGTTTGGCAGCTTAGCTTATTCCCTCCTCATTAGTGTGGTTGCTGTTTTCTTAGTTAGGTACTAACTAAGGGACCAAATAGAAAAATTAGAATTTCTATATATTATTATATTATAATGGTTTTGTGCAAATGTATGTAAAAGGCAGAAGGAAGCATCTCCAACCCCACAAAGTATATATATTCTTGATCAGGATCAACAGTCGAGTCCATATAGCCATGTCCGTCCGTCCGTTCGTCCGTCTGTATGAACACGCAGATCTCAGAGACTGTAAGAGCTAGAGACTTCAAATTGGAATATAGGTTCTCGTATACCAGGCGCAGATCAGGTTTGCGTTATTTTTATCGATAAACGTTTATCGAATATCGATAAATTAAAGGCAGAATCTTCTAATTAATACATAATATGCATATGCATACTATTGAACAACTGCCCAAATTTCGTCAAGATCGGTTAAGAAAAAGAATAGGCGAGAATGTGCGCATGTGTGAGAAAGAGATGGCATGATAATCACGCGAGCGTCCGTATGTATTTGTGTGTATTTCACGTGTTTGTCGGCAGAGAGCGCTTGCAGAGCTGCTCGCATTTTAGTGCAAATCTTTTTAAAGAGAATTTGCCAATAATAATAGAATATATTTAATAACTGGGTTCAAGGTATATCGCAGTCGAGTTCACTCGACTACAGCACTCTTACTTGTTTTTTTTGTTTTGACCTATTTTTTTCTCGAAAAATAAGCTTCGTTATCACTTGTAGAATTGTAGGAGAGAAATATATTCAAACATAGCTGAGAATTCTGCTGACTCGCGTTTACACAGCGTTCGCTGGTTAAGTATCTCATTGTGACTTGCATAATTTCAATTGCTGCGTATGAGCAAGCATTACTATTAAAAAAATTACTTTTTATTATTATTCATTTAGTATACTCTTACCGAGGGTATTATATGTTTTTTTTTAACATTGATAAAGACTTAGTCATTTCAGTATACAAATTATTGATCGGCAAAATAAGCCGAGTTTATATAATAATGTTTGTGTTTTTTTTTCGACATTTTTTTGTTTTTGTGAGAAATATTTTAATTTATACCTGGCATATTTACAAAGACTATTTACTCGTCGGCAAATGCATTCATTCTTTCTCATTCAATAGACAACTGTTCGTGCTGGAATCGGCTTGTTCCGAACGCCCATTATCACAACTCAGTTGACTGCATATAAGAGTGTGGAGAGCTCCCAATCTAATGCAGTTTGTGCTATGTGCCGGTTGAGAACAGTCGATCAGTTTGTAGCTAATCACAAATACACCAATGGCCATAACAAAAGTACCACTAGCAGCACGACAAATTGCGTTGTTTGGCGTCAGGTCAACGCACGCATCAGCTGCGTTGAATGTAAGCTGTTACTGATAATATACATATATATATATATGTATATATATATATATATATACTGTATAATTATTGATATGAATTCAATGACAGCCGACTGAGTATGCAAGCACTGCACCGCCTCGTACATTCAGTGAAGTGCCCCAACCAGGAAAACTGCGATTCTTGCGCGGCTTTTTGCCGGGTGGGGAGTTTCATAAACTTTCCATGACGGATATTGCATCGACGTTGAGAAAGCAGTATGGCGATGTCTTTATAATTCCAGGTTTTTTTGGACGCAAGGATTTGGTAATCACATTCAGTACAAAGGATATCGAGGTGGTATTTCGCAATGAGGGAATTTGGCCATACCGAGGTTTATTTGATTCAGTGATTTATTTTCGCGAACACGTAAGGCCTGAAGTGTTTGAAGCGACGAAGGGACTGGTAGCCACGTGAGTAGTTCTCAGTTATCACATTAAGAAATACAACAGTTATATGGAGTAATGATTGTAGGCAAGGGGATGCGTGGGGCAAACTTCGTTCGGCTTTGAATCCTGTATTTATGCAACCCAAAGGCCTTAAGATGTACTATAAACCATTGTCGAATATTAACAATGAGTTTATTGAGCGGTATGTTTCCCAAAATTATGGTTCATTTGAATCGTAGAAAATTGACAAATTGACATCGAAATTAACAACTCAATTGTATTTATATATATTTCTCTCAAATAGCATTAAGGAAATACGCGATCCGAAGACACAGGAGGTTCCCGATAACTTTGAGGAGGAAATGGCACGTCTGATGTTCGAGTCAATTTTCTTGATTGCCTTCAATTGCGAAATGGGCACCATACGCAAGCGTCGTAACAATCCCGATGTTCTGACGCTATTCAAGTCAATACGAGACATATTTCGGTTTATCTATCTACTGGATATTCAGCCCTCAATTTGGAAGTATGTATCCACACCGACCTTTCGCAAAATGATGCGCATCCAAAACGAGAGTCTTGACGTTTGCCAGCGTCTAGTCGAGGAGGGTCGCTTGGATCTGGAGCGGCGCCGTGCGGCCGGAGAGCAGCCCACCAACAGCAGCATAATGGATCGAATGTTGGACATTGATCCTAAAATAGCGCTAATTATGGGATGGGATATCCTTTTGGCCGGTGTCGATGCAAGTATGAACTTATTGGCTGCGTTGCTTTTGTGCCTCAGCAAGAATCAGGACAAGCAGCACAAACTGCGCGAAGAATTGATGCGACTGATGCCAACGAAACAGTCACTACTCAATGAGGAGTCAATGAAGGATATGTCATATTTGCGAGCAGTTATCAAGGAGGCATTGCGCTATTATCCCAATGGACTTGGCGGCTTCCGGAGGTGCATAAAGGACGTCACACTTTCGGGCTACAATATACCGCAAGGAACAGATGTTGTGGTCGCATCTAATGCACTGATGAAGGATAATGCATACTATCCACAAGCGGATAAGTTCCTGCCCGAGCGTTGGCTGCGTGATGCCGAAACGAACAAGAAGATGCAGATCAGTCCATTCACATTTCTGCCATTCGGATTTGGGCCACGCCAGTGCATTGGTAAGCGTGTTGTGGATCTGGAAATAGAGACCTCGCTTGCAAAAATCATACGCAACTTTCATGTGGAGTTCAATCACGACGCATCCAAGCCTTTCAAGTCGACATTCCTTATGGAACCAGCCATTAAGTTCCGCTTCAAGTTCACAGATGTGGAGAATTAATGCTAATCAACAAATCAAAATTTACATTTTATTATTAAGTGATGCACAAAATTCCTAAACCTGAACCGAAGGAGGCACTTCAGATAAATTGATTATCAACAAGTAAGAGTGCTGTAGTTGAGTGAACTCGACTACGATATACCCTGAACCCAGTTATTAAATATATTCGATTATAATTGGCAAATTCACCTTTAAAAAGATTGGCACTAAAATGCGAGCAGCTCTGCATAATGTGTATTAATTAGAAGATTCTCCCTTTATTGAAAATTTAAATGTATCGATATTCGATCTTGATCTTCGCCGGGTATACGAGAACCTATATTCCCAATTTGAAGTCTCTTGTTTTTATAGTTTCTGACATCTGCGTGTTCATACAGACGGACGGTAGAATATATAACATTTATGGGGTCGGAGATGCGTTCTTCTGCCTGTTACATACATTTGCACAAAACCATGATACCCTTTTTACCCATTTTTAATGGGCAGATGGAAGCAGCTTCGACCAATTGAAGTATATATATTCTTGATCAGCAACAAGGGAAATATTAATTAGAACTATCAGTCTTTAAAAACCTGAAGATCTCTAATTGATGGATAGATTCAGGTACTTATACAGTTATCCTTCGGAGAGTTGAATTCACGCAAGTAAGACATAGATAGAAATTCATCAAATTACAGTGCCAATTTCTATTATTTGGAAACTTATGTAGTTATATTTACAATTCATATTACACTTAAATCATTTTTATATCTCTGCTGGGCGTATAAGCATCTTAACATTTTTGACTGCACCATTCCAAAATATACCATCACCTTTCCAGTCATTATGATTGTCATAGTACTTTGAATTTAAATTACTGTAGAAGAAAATATGAAAACAGTTAAATATTTGAGAGATGAAGAAGAGAGTCATGGCTGCTCGTCAAGAGATGGATCTTCTCCAATCCCAAGAAGAAGTCGCCATCAAAGGAGCCAAAGCCTTTACGATATGTTGCCCAATCCCTTTGAAAATCTTCTGGTTCTTGGTTGGTTTCTTGGTTCTTTTGGTCAATGGTTTTCTGATGTTCGTCCAACTGTTTCTTAAACTCCTTCGATTTAATCGCATCGCTATTAATTTGATCCTTTAATTAGGATCTTTCTTGGTTCTTTTTCTTATATTCCTCAAACTATTTCTTAAACTCCTGCAATTTAATTGTATCGCTATCGATTTGAAGTTTTTGTTTGGAGATTACATCACTTGTACATTCCTCATATTTCTGTGAATTGAGCTTACTTAATTTATTCCTGATTGATTGCAAATTGTCATTGTTCTTCTTATATAAATCTATCTGATTTCTCAATTCTTTAATGATGGCGACATTTTCGTTTTGATCAACTAGTTTCTTCTGCAGCTCCTTGATTTCGGAGACCTGACTTGTTCTTTTATTGTTATCTCTTATTCTCATGATTTGATCTCTCAGATCCTGAATGATAGTTTCATATACATTTTCCTGATCTAATTTTTCCTGAAGCTGCTTTAATTCACTATCCTTACTGCTGATCTGTTCCCTGAATCCCTTATTCATCTGCCCCCTTAATTCCATTATAGTATCTGATTCACATTGGAATATTTTTAATTGAAGCTGTTCAATTTCCCTATTCTTAATGGATGTTCTATTATAATTGTTCTCCACTTATTTCCTCATCAATTCTAAATAAACAAGCAGTGGTTTCAACGCCTTATAGGCATATGAACCGCACTGTTTTTCCTCTCTTCTTTATGCTTTGCAAATCTGATATAATTTAGAATTAGAATAAATCGTTTGTCTAATATAATTAATTCTTATTTGCTTACCTTATTGCCATTTCGTTGAGCTGTGAAGGACGATTCGCCTTTGACCAGGATCAGACTTATGTAAACACAACCCAATTTAATTCCATATTTTTCTGCTGTGGCCAACTGGTCTCAATAGAATCAGATGTAGACTGAATATGCAGATTCGGACACACGACATTTTATAGCATTGACCATTGATCTGAGGCTGTTAGAAATACATTGACGGATGCTGTTATCAAGTAGCACTGATAATAGACCACGTCAATGGCTTTAGGAGCACTTCATTGGATCAGGTTTTAATATCGAACATTTGCATGAATTTAAACGTAGACAGACATGTCACACGTGTGACATATTTATGCACCTATATTTATTTCGAAGTGATATTAAAACAACAAAACATTTAACAAAAACATATTGAATATATAATTATTATCAGCTGAGCTTGGGCTGATTTAAGAAACGATTGAGCTTAGTTCCCCATACTTAAGTACAAATGATAAGCATCAAATCTTAAAGTGGACGCTCTAAAAGAGAATAGTAGACAAATAAATGGGAAGAATATTTTTATTGTTTCTACTGTAGATGAACATTTACAAATATGTTTAGAAAGTTCAATTAAACGCTGGAATATCTGCCAATTGAGTAACTTTAGATGTTTTTATACCCTGAACCCATTAAAATTGGGTAAAAAGGGTATAATGGTTTTGTGCAAATGTATGTAACAGGCAGAAGGAAGCATCTCCGACTTTACAAAGTATATATATTCTTGATCAGGATCAATAGTCGAGAGGATATAGCCATGTCCGTCTGTCCGTCTGTATGAACACGCAGATCTCAGAGACTGTATGAGCTAGAGACTTCAAATTTGGAATATAGGTTCTCGTATACCAGGCTCAGATCAAGTTTGCGTTAAATTTCCAAATGCAATAAGTGCCAGAATTTTAAAGGCAGATGAGATGTCATCTTATAACAATAATGAGAAATTTACCACATATGATCGTGATAATGATAACTGGAGTGATGGCATTTGTGCATTAAAATACTCTGGTGGATGGTGGTATGACGAATTCTCTGGATTTATGTATGCAAATGACTCTCTTCTTCATCTCTCAAATATTTAACTGTTTTCATATTTTCTTCTACAGTAATTTAAATTCAAAGTACTATGACAATCATAATGACTGGAAAGGTGATGGTATATTTTGGAATGGTGCAGTCAAAAATGTTAAGATGCTTATACGCCCAGCAGAGATATAAAAATGATTTAAGTGTAATATGAATTGTAAATATAACTACATAAGTTTCCAAATAATAGAAATTGGCACTGTAATTTGATGAATTTCTATCTATGTCTTACTTGCGTGAATTCAACTCTCCGAAGGATAACTGTATAAGTACCTAAATCTATCCATCAATTAGAGATCTTCAGGTTTTTAAAGACTGATAGTTCTAATTAATATTTCCCTTGTTGCTGATCAAGAATATATGTACTTCAATTGGTCGAAGCTGCTTCCATCTGCCAGCATTTTTATACCCTGAACCCATTAAAAATGGGTAAAAAAATGGATTTTGTGCAAATGTATGTAACAGGCAGAAGAAAGCATCTCCGACCCTATAAAGGTTATATATTCTGTAGGTTCTTGTATACCACGCGCATATATTATATGCGTTATTTTATCGATTAAGTTTCCGATAGCAATAAGTACCACAATTTTAACGAATCTTCTAATTAATACATAATATGCATATGCATACTATTGATAAATTGCCCAAATTTCGACTATTGATCCTGATCAAGAATATATATACTTTGTGGGGTCGGAGATGCTTCCTTCTGCCTTTTACATAAATTTGCACAAAACCATGATACCCTTTTTACCCATTTTTAATGGGTTCAGGGTATAAAAATATAAGATTATTTTTAAATATAGCTGTTTAAATTTATGAATTATAGTATCATTATAAATAATGTAGAAAATGTTAGAATAGTTTTTTTCCCATTTAATCTCTAAATACAGACAGGTTTTAATTGGCATCTTTTGATATTCAGGTATTATGTACATACATGTATATTATGTATGTATATTCCTAATATAGGTGATGACTTCTTCTGTCTCTTACATGTATTTTCAGTGGCTTATTATTTGTATGTTACCCAAAATTATGAAGTTGTTTGTGTACACATCATTTGTCAAAGTGAAACAAAATTTCGTTTAATTTTTCACGCCTCGCATTGCGAAGAGACAACGACAGTGGCTGTCATCAATCCCGCTCCCTCTCCTATACAATATGGTAACTAAACTTATGGCACTTTCGACGGCGCATACCATGCCCGTAGACAAGTCAAGGCTTCTCGGCCCCTTACGCTGTCTCTGTGTCTGTCAGACGGTTTCAGCACACGTACACTTGCTCCCGCTAATAACTAAGATTAATTTGGGTCAGTGTGCTCCCTGCTTGCACCCATGCCAACATCACCTTCCCTTAGTCACTGAATCGTTGGAAAGGTGGCTCACAATTGTGAGAGGTGAACTCGTGTTTTTAGAACTATCGAATACGTTTACCAACTTTTAATCTGATTTTACAAATGTCATATTTTGTCTGTTTTTATGTGCTTGTTGTTGTGTATTTAAAGTCTGTCGAATTACAAAAATTAATTACAATATGAAAAACATTTTACAGCTGCACATATCATGGATTAGTTTTTTCAAAAGTAAATCATGAACTTCATTCCATAAGCCTCGCACAGTATATTTGCATTCTATGCCTGTGGATGTGTGTGTGTGTGTGTGTGTGTGTGTGTAGTTGCAAGTGTGTGTGGCTGTTGGTGTCAGGCAGCTGAAAAGCTGAAATTGTTTGGGGTTAATTAAGCGCGACATGTGTGGCATTGTATGCATTTGTGCAGCAACTGTGGCTGCGACGGCGACTGCGACTGTAACTGTGACCCCCGACAACCCCGACACACAGTTGTGGGGCACATTGCGGCATGTGTGAATAGGCGCCACCAGATGCGAGTTGGGGCCGCTAAACAATGCCCTAACATAATAGACAAATTACACAGTCGCGTCGGTTCATTATTAGGTTGCAATTGTTATCGCTGATGCATTTATGAAGCTGCAAATGCAACAGTTACCCCCAAAAGTGTGCGCATATGTGATGGTAATTTGAATTATGAGCCGAGCAGCAACGAACAGTTGGCCAGCCGGGAACCTGTTGAGCTAATCGGCCCAAAAAGCCAACAAAATAAATACTCATGCTCTACTCGCATGTATTTCATTTATTTGTGTTGACAGAAAAACGCACTGAAATCGCCGAATAAATAAAATACTTGGCATTACAAATTGTTGCGATTTTTTCGTATCCACGCATATCCGTAGCCCAAAAGGGATTCCAAGCGCCACGGGTGTGTCGTCAGAATATAACGCAGAATTATGCGCTGCTGACCAACGCAAGGACCCTGGTCGCTGGCAGCGTCCTTGTTGTTATTGCTCGGCCTTAAAAAATAAACAAAATCATTCACCTTAAGGCGTAATAAAAGTTTATGGTTGACAATATATGTACATAAGGAGGACGCCACTGCGTGGGAGTCTCGTGTGGTCTGGAAAAACAAAAGGACGAGGGCGGAACTCTCAGTATGCGAACGTTTAACGCTATTAAAGGATTTGCCATTTCGGATATAGCAGAGCCAACGTAAATATTTGCCGCCAGTTGGCTGGCTGCGTTTCCAATAACCATTACGGAGTTGCGAAAATTTGCGCACAGTTTCGCACAGCGGGCAAAAACAAATAGTTCTGTACTACACTACAAATACAACACTTCCTTTGGCACTGTTCCCATTTTATGGGCAGATTTTGAGGGGTGGGAAAACGGGAATCGAATAGACATATCAGCACCGTTTCATGTCTTCCATCGCCTGTCGCTCAGCGTGTGACTTCTACGGATCTGCGTCTGCCTTCAATTTACAAGATTTTAAGGCCAGCACGGATTTAGTCTGAAGCCGATTTGTTGTTTAGCTCAGTGAATTCTGCCAACATAGTAGCTTAAGTCCTCCCCTTTCTCGCTGTTGATTATTCCAAATCCTCTCCTAAAAGATTTTACATAATCGTCGTAACACAGCACCGATCCGTACCATTATCTTTTACGGCTGCAACTCTTTTCTTTTCACAAGTTCTTTCACATAGTAGTTAGTACATTGTTGTAAGATAAATGCTTTTCCCAAATCCATTTAATCTTTATACAAGCGAAATGGTTTATTAACAAAATTTATTCATAGCATTGATATACGTAGCCTCAAACAACCATTAATTAAAAAACGCTACCTAAAATATTGTAAGATTTTAAATAAGCTGTTTGATTTGTTTGTACTTTTAAGTCTAGCATCTTAAAGCTTCAGTGGCAACAATGCTGTTGCTGCTGTTTGCAAATGGATCAAGGATATTTAGGATATTAACCGGAGGCACTGGCTAGATACTCCTGAGATAAGTAAACAGCACAGAATGCAAACATTTCAAATCAAATAAAACACACAAAAACGCTGTAAAAAAGCAATGCTCAAACATACACACTCACACATACACACACATATATATATATATATATATATTTATATGTACCTATATATGAAGATATACATATATGTACATACACTCAGGGAAGATTCAGCAAACAAGCGTTAGGAACACAAAATGAGCAAGCGACTAACCTAAGGACAACAAAATAAACATTTTGAACTCGACTGCGAATGCGAAAGTGAACGCCCCAAGTGTCCTTGGGGCGCCGCCTGTCGTCTGACTGCTGTTATCCTGACGGGCAGCGCCTGTTTCTGCCACCTCCCTTCTCTTGCCATGCCGTAAGGGCTAAGCGCAAATATTACAAGCATTATATGAATGTCTATGCTTATGTTAGTGTGTGTGTCCATGTATTTAGAAGCCAGCAACATGCTGAGCCAACAACAACAACAACAACAACAATAATGGCAACAACATCAGCACTGGGTGCTGCCAACAAAAGTGTAGAAAATCCGACCAAGCACAAAAACCGACTCAGCACATTTCGGTACAACCAAACACGCAGTAAACCCCAACATCAGCCCACACAGCAACAACAACAATAACAAGAGAAATGGCATCGCTTGGCTCAGGCTCAGGCTCAGCAAGTCATCAGCACATAAAGCTCGAAAGATTATGTAGCCCACGGCGGTGGCAAAGTCCACCAAGCCACCAAACACAGCGGCTACGGAAGTGATGCATGGCCTCTGAATGGGGGTTACGTCGGTTAGGCGGAGGGGGCGGGGGGGTGTGGGTTGCTTGGTTGGTTGGTTGGTTGGTTGGTGGGCGGAGATGGGGTGCTGTGGTATTAGACGACAATAGAGCTTTGGGGTTGGGGTCCTTTTCTGGCTTGCCTTTTTGTGCCTTGTGACGTTTGACGCCATGTTTGATGGATGAAAAAGCCATTCATGTTACCAGCTGGGGCGCAGAGGTTGCCTGTCGCTCAATGTGTGTATGCTGGTGTGTGTGTGTGTGTATGTGTGTATGTTTGTATGTTTGTATGTGTGTGTATGCAAAGATGGCGCAATAGACGTGAAGTAACCACCGCCTGTGGCGCAACTAAATCCTTTTGGATTTTACTCGCCCAGGCGCTGTATGCTTTAATGCGCATTTTATGAGTGTGTAGGTAAAACGCTAAGCTTGCCAGGATGTCGTTTGCTGCCAAAACGACCACGCTGACTTTAAAGTGCACAAAAACGCTTGTTAAATTTGCTGTGCACTTGTTTGGTTTCCCTCTTGGCTTTCTTGGCACTGCCAACTGTCGACCTGTCAGCTGCATGCGACCCAAAAGTCAACAGAGAGCAACTACGATGACCCCGAACTCAACCCGCCCCTCCCCAAACTCTAAACGAAAACTGGGGTTTGACATTTGGCAAATTTCGTTGCATAAAACGCAGGTGGCCCTGCAGCGCCCACCTGACTACTGGCTGTGGGTGTGGCATTAGCATAATTTTGCATAGCAGCAGCCACTTTGAGTCGGTCGCATATTTTTGTGTGGGGCGACACTTAAAACTCAAAATGAAGTCACTTCTGTTGCCAGCTTCAGTCGTGGCGTGAAAAATGCCCGTATTAATAAATGTGTGGATGTAGATGAGCTACACCACTCCGGACCACCCGCACCACCCGCACATCCCACTAGCAGTCATTTGGTACTTTTTATTTGCGACTGCTTAGCACGGCAATTTACATTTCAAATTAGCAACTTCATTGCTCAAAATTGTAGAATTACTTTTCATTTTCATTATATTTGCCCCGCGCTGGAAAATAATAAAAAAAAAAAACAAACTTTCGTCCTGTTCTTTGGCTAACAGTTACATTTCGAGCCCACTGTCCGATTTGACTGCGCTGCGCTTTTCCTATGCTAATAAATTAATATAAATTCAAATTTGTTTGCCAACTGCTGGCGGACGCGGCTGCCAAAGTGTTATGTTTGTGTCAAAAAAGGCCAACATTTTCTCTAAATGGCTGCCAAAGTTTCATAAAAATCGCCAATGAAACAGTCCCCTAAGAAAAATGCCACAACTACAGTGTTGCCCCAACCAACAGCGACACACAAGTGTTGGCTGCTTGAATATTCAATGGCTATTTCCGCAATTCGACTCAAGTCCCACTTTGGAGCAGTCAAAACGTTTGATGGGTGAGTGAAGTGTTTTAATAAGGAAACGCGATGATGGGGGACTTAAAAGCGCTGCATTTAAATGACAGACAAAGAATCAGTAGCTTCTCAATAGTTTAAATTGTTACATTTCTTAACTCTACACACAAAATTCTTGTAGCTGGCTAAATTGTTAAATGGTTTATCCTTTAAACCCGTCTACTTATAACTATCTCAATGAAAATTATAAAAACGAGATGAAGACTTTTAATTATAGTTAATGATTTTTTCAAGGCACATCTAGTACGTAGAGTACATATAGTAAAAATACAGAAAATGATGATAAAAAAAATGATAAGAAAACAATCTGCACTTTTGGTGCAGGGTATTTAAATCAAATAAAAACGCACCAAGTCTAAGGGCTGCTGACTGCCTGTCGCTGCCTACGTCGGCTGCTAGGCCAACGCATATGGGGAAAAAATGTACGCGCATTGCTTGAGTATGCGAAGAATTCGATGATGCCTGCATACATGAGGTATGAGGGCCTTGCCGTGCCAGACGAACATACATACAACCTATACCCTAAGCATCATTTTCAGCATATTCCGCACCCTGTGTCCCGTTAGATGACGGCAGCGAGCAACCCTTGCCAATGGGGCGGAACGGGGCATTAGCCACGCGCATTTAGCCAGCAATCATTTAACAATTTACAAATCGATGTTTAAACGGCGCTTGAGCGGTCCGTTGAGCCAAGTTACCGCATCTGCATTAAAACTTTGGCTTTAACGTTAATGTCCTGCCGAAAAGCACACAAAGCTGTGCGTGTCGGCATTTAGAGGATGTATCCGCGAAGGATGACAGACAGGGGCCAGGGCTGAGGCGAAGGGGAAGGCATTCGCCAGTAACCGTTAATGCCCGCCCGACTGTCATAACAATAACGGCATTTTTAGCACCTCATTAAAAAAGAGTTCATATCCGAACAGTTTGACTGAGTTGCCTGTTTGACTGTTGTACTTATTTTTGCTTTTATTCTGTCGCTCCTCTCTCTCTCTCTCTCTCTCTCCCTCTCCTCCGGCTCAATAAAATCGGTGCTAATGCCATTCCTTGTTCCTTTCAGCCATTCCAATTTGATGGGCTTATCAATTTTTACAACAATATTTATTTGTATATTTGAGTTGAGCCATTCCTGTAATGGGAGTATTAAATTTAACCCAAGTAATGGCCAGGCATTGACTTTGCCCTGAAATCGTAAATGTGGTCGAACTTAATCGATTTATGGCCAAAGGACAGGGCTATAAACCCAGCTCAAATGATAGGATTAAAGTTTGATCCTGTCCTGACGAGATATAACTTAAAATGGTTGCGATAAACTGGTGATAATGGCATCAAGCCCTAAGTTGAACATTTGATTAAATCGATGAGTATTTTTTTCTATGATATATTAGTATTATTAGTTAATTGGAAAATCTGGGAAAACCACATTTTCAAAAGTTTCCATTTGAACAAGCTATCAATGTTGATCTTAACGCGTAAAATAATCATTTTGAAAATCCTGTTCTTCGTCTTAAAAAAATGCTTGCAATTCAGCATATTCAGCAAATAAATCAATTGCTTGAAATCTGCATAGCAAACTTCACACAATCAACAATGAATGGCCTGCCATATCCCTCACTTTCCTACGTTTTTTCCAAAGGTCTGTGGACGACCATTTAGGCTACATGAAACGCTCTGGCCGACATAAACAAAGAAGAGAGCTGTGCTGTGGAGCTTTTGCTGTCTTTAACTTTGACTTTATTGTGACAGTTAAAAGCGAAAATAATAGCAGTTAAAATCCCATAAAAGGCGTCTTAATCATAAAAATGCGATTATAAAAATGGACGAGCCACAGCAGAAACAAGGCAGCGCCAAAAGCAAAAGCAAAGGCATCCATGGCGATGGTGAACTCTTTTTGCCCGCTCTGCCCGCAGCTTCATTTGGCTCCATTTGGCTGTTGTTGCTGTTTGTTGCCTTTTTGCTTTTATGAGCTGTGCGCTTATGGGTGCCTCGACTTTATTGCAGTTTAGCTCAGATGATAGTCAGCGGGTGGACTTGGCTAAAGATGTGACATTTGTAATTGTTTATCATGGCGTGCGGCCTGGATTGTGCATGCTTTAAACAGAATACAACCAGTCACCACATCAACCTCTCTCCATCAACCCCAACTTGTATATATATATATATATATATATATAAGTATATATATATATATATCTTTTTTATTAATTGTGCGCGTTTTTGTTTCACACCAAAAACCTTTGCAACTGTTGTGCGCAAATCCTATAAATTTTTTACTACTTATTTACGCTGCTAAAGCACATTTAGCCATGTCAAGCAATCGCATGGCCGTGATCGTAAAAGCAGAACAGAGTACAGCGCCCCCAAAAAACCACCCACCCACATTTCGACATCGACACCAAATGCCGGCCGTTGTCACTGGGTGCCAGGACAGGCTAGGACGATTGGGGTTTGGGGGTCTTGTGCCTTTTGGGGTGAACCGTTTTATTTTTGTGAAATTTCATCACGTTTTTATGTTGTGACCACGTGACGCCAGTCGTCGTGACTCCTCCGGCTCTGAATTTGCCACAGTAAGGTCCAGAGACCCAATCTCAACGGCGTCCTTATGCCATGGTCCTTGGACTGGCCAAGAAAAACGGACGCACACGAACACACAACTAAGCAAGCCGAGTACCTGCACCTGCTGGCATCCCAGCAGTTGGTCGGGGCACGTAGAAAATAGAAATGACGATGGAGAACGGTGTACGGTGAACGGTGAACGGTGAATGGAGAATGGGTGATGGAAATGGAGCAAATGTCCGTTGGTGGCGCCAGTCAAAGTGTCAGTGTGTAAGCTAGTAGCATTTACCTAGATTGTGCCTGTAAACGGATTTGTAAGGACTACATACACATACATGCACACATACATACATGTCTGAACACATACTCGCGCTGCTCGCACTTGAGGCTCGCTATATAAGGTGCCATTTAAGCAGGAAAGGCTTTAACAGTTCAATTCGTTTGATTATTCTGCACGTTATTCACATCTAATCTCTAATACTCTATTATGGATTGCGGACAAGTAATAAATCCTCATTTTACTCTAGTTTTTTTATTCGTAATTATTTTTCGGTTATACTGTTGGGGATCTTTGTTTTTTGGTCTGTGCCAGTCAGTAAGTAAGTAAGTAAGTAAGTGATTGCGTCACATATTAAATTCAAATTGGATTAATGTTTTCTATTTTTATGTTTATAGTGTACTAATTTCATAACGATTTTTACTTCGTATTTTAATCAAATTGTATTATAAGAGATACAGGAATGAATTATTCTTCTTTCCTTCCTATTGGAATTGGATTTCATATTTTAGAAATACTTATTGGTGTACATATTGCTGGTGGATGTTTTCTGAAAGCAGGAGGAGACCAGTACCCCCCAGTTTCAAACAATTGAATGGAGAGGAAAATAAAAACTAAGCAGCCCATGCTCGTTACAATATTTTCAGTGGAATGCTGGCAATACTGCCAATGAAGGCAGGAACTACGGATGCGTCCCTTCGATATGTTTTCATCGAACTCCGTCACAGCAGCAGCTGTTGCGCGAGAGCAAGTCAAAAAATGAAAAAGAATATGCGTCGGAACAGTTGTTATAAGCTTAAATTGCCGGGGTTTATGTGCAGAATGTCAAAGCTGGTGAAAATTTTCAACAGAGGGGCCGACGCTATTTTCAAGGAATTAGATCCTGCGTGCTACAGAGACCTTGAACATACTTGTCCAGACACAAGGGGGATTCTGGTGTCACAAGGTGAGTAGGTAGTGTCCATTAAATGGACTGTGTATTGGGTCCAAGCCATGGAGACGATGCTCTCATTCCTCTAACCCTATATGGCCAATAATATAGCGTTGTCCTGGCTACCGACCCAACAAACGAAGCGTTGTTTGAGCATGTGGGGTGAACACTGGCCATATCGATGTCCCTCGACAGCACTGCGAGTGGCACTTATAACAACATTCTTCTATTTGACCACACAACGTGCAATTGGCAACAGCTACAGCGCCATTGACGTATTTTATGCACTTCCATTTCATGGTCAGTTGCCGTTATGGTTTTCGGTCGACAGAGCCAGCGACATCTGTGCTCGATGACAATGCCGAGGACACGTTCTGGAGTAGAGGATGAGGCAATGTCATATGTCCGCACTTAAGCAAAGCATGCTGATCTGTGAAGTCGAAAGTTGCAACAAATTTGGATTTGTTTCTGGGGGTTTCAGTGCTTATAAATATATATTATAGCCTGATCGCTTCGCGTAAATTCCCTATGCTTGTAAACAATTTATTCGCCGGCTTTGCAAATATTTGATGTTTGTTATTTGCTATGTGCCAGCAAAGTAAGTCAACAAAAAAAAAAGGCACGCGACTTTGTATAAGCGCTGAAAGTATGTAGACTATTTGCAAACATCCAACACAAATACAAACATCCACACAAAGACACACACACACACATTCACATGGTAGATAAATCTATAGAACATGCAAAAACTAATTTTCCATCAAGCAAAATAAAATGCCAGAGAACATGGAGCAATGGAGGTTCCTGGCAAAAGCCAACGATAATTTTAGCGCGTTTTTTGGCCGCTGCATTCAGTGGCTTTTGTAAATGCGCAAATTTTGTAACAAACAATATACATATAAATATATATTGATACATACATTGATGTATGCGTACAGGCAATAAATACATACAGACTGACAAACATGGCTGGCAGCGGTCTGCACGCTTCGATGCTCCTTTTACAAAACACATATTTGAGTCTATTAAAAATGCGCTTAAAATGCTTTCTGTGGTTTTATGGTTAAATTGTAAAATTCAAATAAAATTGATTTTTGCCCAGTTAACTCATCAATGCGGCATGAACAGGCATGTCTGATTACACTTCAACTGAACATAGCTGATATTTAAAAATGCCAAAAATAAGTATGCTCATCAGAAAGTGAATTGTTGTTATAAATTCAAGTACATCCCGAATAGAATTCCTATAGTATTTTTTGATTAAACAAAAAGCATGTATAATTATAAAATTTATTAACGACCGAGAAATACGCATCGAAACTCCAAACCCAGATGAACGCTGCAATAAAATTTAAAAACTGGGAATTTAGTTTAGAATTATTTTAATATTATATCCATAACTTTTCGCTGCCATAACTTTGTCAAAACTCTACCGGGTTTCAAAAGCAATATCTCTTTAGTAATCGTTAGAAATCTAGATTTTTATGGCATTTAGATTTGAAATCATTTTACAATTGCTGCAATAATAAATTACTTTTATGATAGATCAAAAATTTCAAAATACTGTTTTTAATACTCATACTAAAATCTTCAAACATTATATTTTGTGGAAAAAATCGACATCTCTTGTGCAAAAATACTTGGCTTGTGGGTTTTTTCATTATTTATTTCTGTTTCCAATTTGGTTATTACGTATAGAATGATAACAAACAACGCTGAAGCAAATAAATCGTTTCGAAGCTCTCCAGCTAGTCCAACTTATCTACTTGGATCCATTTTCTGTGGCAGGTCATGGCCCATGGCTTAAGTTTCGCCATGTCAGACTGCCGACAGGAAGGCGAATGGTAGAGAGCTGAAGTCGAAGACGATTGCTCAGTCGAGCGGGGACCTCGAATGAAACATGCAACGTAATTTCCATGTGGGTAACCAGCAATTTCTGGCATGTAACATTTTTCAACATCAACAACTCCAACAATATGGCGGCGTTACTCCACACTACACCACACCATTCAATGCCACACACACCCACAGACACAGGCAGAATTCTACAACCTTTGCTCTTGCAACATGAAATGGGAATGCGATGGGTGGCGCAGTCAAGCGCAAGGACTACAAGAAAAATTGTAAGTGATGCGAATAAAATATTATTTTCTAATGCTCGCAGACATACAAAAGCTGACGAGCGGCAGTTAAGCAAGTAAAATGGTTGGGGAAACTGCACAAGAGCAGCGCAAACCAGAATGCGAACGAAATCAAGAAAAATTGTTTAGTGCAGCTGGAAAGTGTAGCAGCAACTGTCTGCTGTTCGCGGGCTACTTGGTCTTAATCTTAATCCATCTTAGTCTAGTCAGCGTTGACTGCTTCTTGCCAAACGAGTGGGACATTGAAATTTTGCCAAGAAGCAAGCAGAAATGTAAACAAAAAAAAAAAAAAAACCAAATTATTGTGCAGCATTTGTTCGCATCTTTTTGTTTAAGGCGCTTCCAATTTGCTTCTTCTTTTATTTTGTGTGTGGGTGGGCTCATGGGAAAGCGCCTTAAGTTATGCTGCCATTTTTTCATTTCTTCTATTTCGTACAATATTCTTTGTAATAATGTTGCCTTGCAGCAAACGCGCGAGCTGCAAAATGAAATGAATTGTGAAAAATGGGCTTGAGCCCGTTTTGGGGTCGATGGTACGTGGTTCGGTGGCTCTGGTGGTACTGGTGGCACTGGTGGCACTGGTGACTGAACTGGCCGCTTTCGAACTCAATTACATAAGCGCAGCGTACACACTGTTTGGCAGTTTGTAATTTTCAGCAAATGGCAAGTCAGTCACATTGCCAGCGGTGCCCCTACCGGAGGGCCGCTGTCCGGGTGTCTGAGTCACGACCATGCCACCCCGCTGCTCCAAAATCACGTAAAATGTCAAATTGGTGAACGTCAAGAAAATGGCGCGTTTGTTTTGTCATTCCAGCTTTCTTACCATTTCTCCTTATCTACTATTTTAACGCGCAAATATTTTTGTATACCCTGTTGTCCATAAAATTCGTAGAAGAGGGTATAATACACTTATGCAAATGCATATAAAGGCCAGAGTTATCTGAAAATAGTTTCGTGAATTAAGATCGTACAGTTCTTGCCATCAATTGTAGATAATTACGACCCTAGAATTTCTATACTCAACATTTCTTACATGTATGTATGTGAACTTGTGAAATATAATTTAAATTGCCAAATATGATCTTTGTGTAGTTCATTTTGTTGCCAGGGTATCTGTTGCAGGGGCAACTCCAACTTGTCAATGCTGACTTGCTTTCGACTCGTTTTGTGTAAGCCCCTGTGAATTTTCGTCCCGTTCCGCACATCTTCTGTTCCGCTTTCAGCATTCAAAGCACACAGCAAAAATGCCAACAATCCAAAGTTGAGTTTTCTTTGGAATTTGTTGGCGTTTTCTTTTTATATTTTTTTTCTCGTTTTTTTTTCGTTTTTTTTTTTGACATCTCTGCTGGGGAGGCAAGATGCGCGCGCCACATTGACAATTGCTTATTTGTGTCTCTTGGTGTGGGTATCTGCTTTGCAGAATGTGTCTATGTGTGTTTATGTGTGTGTGTGACAGTGTCAGTGTGTGGGTGGTTGCTTGTACGTGGGGGTGGCACTGCCACAGTTAACATGTAACTTCAACGTCAAGTCAAACTGATGTTGTCGTCGTCGTCGTCGCCATTTTGTTTTTAGCTGCCTCTTTTTTTTTTTTGTCATGGCTGCTGCTTTTGGCCGCCTTTGTTTGAGCGTACTTTTGCCTCGTCGCTGTCTTGTCTCCGGCTGTGGCCGTTTTGTATGTTTGTTAAGTTGAGCAGCGCTACGCATTCCGTTGGTATTTCACCATTAATACTTGTCTACTTAACGGTAAATTACAGACATTAAATGCACGCACACACAGCAAGACAAATGCGTGAGCGTGTGCGTATCTGTGTATGTGTATGCACATATCTCTCAGTGTATTGTACGCTTGTCAAGCTTCCTCAACTGTGTGTGTCTCTCTGTGTGTGTGTGTGTGTGTGTGTGTGCTTATTTGTTGTCAGTACGCGTCAAACATTTGAAAACATTTATTTTTGCCCTTCTATATAAGGTTACATTTCTCGTACATTCGTCGCACACACACTGACAGCTCCTTTGAGCCAGTTTACGAGTTCTTTTTTTCTTGGGGCCTCCGCAGTTTGGTTTCTATTGCTGGTTATTGTCTGGATGTTGAAGCATTCAAGATAAATGAGGGCAGCGTCTCAGCCTTCACTTATTCGACAATAAGCTTGTAGCACTAGATATTTGCTAACAATACTGCACTCAATTGGATTCAGTACGAGTGCCCCATCTTCAAAATTGGGATTTTATTCCGATATTGGCTTGCGTTCTTTTTATAACCAACAAAAAAAAAAAGTACATAAAATGCAACCAGAATGTTAAGCTAAACCGGATTTCTATATTTTCGAAACAAGACAAAATTGTTCGAGCTTTAAAAGCACATTTTCAAATACGAGAACATGTTTTAACGACACAGCTAAATACACAAGCTGCCATTTCCTTTGTATTTAATTTATATTTCAATAGAAGTAAAACAATACCTAAAATCAAACACACAAAGCAAGTGAAAGGTGATGCAGGTTACTCCAAAATGGGGCGGGCTCAAGGCGGCTGTTGAGCAAATGGAGGGGATGGGGTTGGGTTGGGGCGCACAACTTGCGAAATACTTTTGTGTAACTTTGGCTGAAAACTTTATTTTGTGTATTATATATCCTGTTAACAATATACTTCAGTTTTTCTGCCGTTGCTGCCACCGCTTCAAAGGCAGACAGAATAAGCCAGAATAACAAAAGCCAAGAGTCACTTAGCAGCTCGTATACGTATATATATATATATATATATATATATATATATAAGTATGTATATATTAATACATATGTGACTGTGTGTGTGTGGGTTAGTATTGGTATGCGTGGGAGTGTGTGCGGTTTCCGTTAGCCAACAGTCTTAGTAGGTTTGTCTCATGCTGAGCACTCGATCTGAACTGCTCGAGCTTTTCTTTTGTTTAAATTTTGGTTTGTGTCAGCAACCACACAAACGTACGTCCACACACACACACACACACACACACACACTAACACATATGCAGACGGTACACAAAGCCAAATTGTTTTAAAAGAAAGTCAAAAGTCTTCCACACCAGGCAAACAAACAGTGGGCTCTGTGGCTCTGAAATAGGCAACCGGGCGCTGCTCGGTCGGTTTCTGGTCGGGACAAAAGTTGTTCAAACTAAACAAGTCATGCACATTTCAATTCCCTGTATGTCACACACTCACAACGGGTATATGCATTTCATTTGTAGACCGTTGAAGATATAGATGTATCAAAGAAAAAACAGCGAACTCAAGCCCATAATAAATGTTTAATTTATTTCCAGTCAATATTAGACTTCAGAGCTCTACAGAAATGAGTTCGTCCAAAAATGACTATCGTAACTTTCTATATATTGAGTTTAATGATCGTCTTGTTTTCAAATAATTTATTTAGTGTTTTATCAGCCTTCTATCGTCAAAGCACAATAGCAATAAAATCTATCGAAGGTAGAATCCAAGAATTCTATACATCATTACAATCATTTGTTCAATGTCAATTAATTTATAGAAATCAGCGCATTCTAAAGAGGATATTTGATATGTTTATCATCATCCCTATAGGTGTACATGAATGTGTGCTTTTATCTCTCATATATATTTATGTATATATATATATATATATACTTTACACATCCGTTTCCGGCAAAACGCAGCACACATACCCAACACAAACAGACGCAAACTTATACACGAATGTACTCAAATTCAGTGCACATTCGTGTGAAAAGCTGCCTGTTCGTGTCACGCTCTTGTCATTTACAAGTTTCCTGAGGAAATTTGCATTATAGCCTCGCGAGGACTGCTCCTTTAGATTTACGTAATTCAGTTGGGGCTCACGGGACTAAGCGAAGGGATGCTTCACCATGAATAAATTTGTAAAACTTATAAGGTGTAAATAAGTTAAGGGAGTCGAGTGCAAAAGCCTCGTTTTAGGAGCAGCACAAATCACTGGCTTGGCAGGCCATAAATACGAAATTGACACTATTACATGGATTCAGACGCCCACTCCCCGCCCACCTCAGCGACAACTACATCTTTTATGGGCTACGAGGCGCGTGTCCGCCTTTAATGGACACCTTTGAGATTAATTGCCATCGGCGCTGGCAACGTTGGCGGCCACATGAACCGCAAAAAGAACAAAGCATTAAAGCGGGACTTGGATGGTTGGGTCGGGGGTTGGTAGAATTGGTCTTAGTCCTGGTGTTTAACCAGCCGAAGTCACGTGTCAAATAAAATGTCAACAAAACAATTGAGTTATTTATTTGGCAATGGCGCAGAAGAAGCAGCCCAGTCAGCCTGGTGAGGCGTTTAATTTGAGCAGCTTCGCTCGCTCGGATGGAGGAGCGTGTGCCGAGTATTTAAAAATCCATTGGCGGTCACTCGGCTAATGCCAGGGAGTTACTTTGTCAGTCACCGTCACCGGCTCAAGTGTTGAGTTCATTGCAATGCAAGACGTACGCCGGACAACAATCCCAATCCCACCCCGACCACATATCCGCTTCGGGGGCCCAAACAACTGACACGTGCCCAGTACTTTGTGTGTCCTTGCTGTGTGTGGGCTGCCTTGGCAACTAGAAAATCATTTAGCGGCAGCATCGGGATTAGCTGATGACACGCGTGTCGTAGGTTAGCGCCCTGGACCAAGTAATGCTCAAAGCCGGGCTGCTCAATTGAAATGAAAATGATATTTGCACAGGCCTAGCCGCTGGCAGAGGCATAGATTCAGATGGTGACTGTGACGGTGACAGAGATGGAGAAGGGGGTGTGTGTGTATTGGATTGGTGGATGGGGGGCAACTGACAGCCGCTGTGTACGCTATGCTCATCCTTTTTGGCTTTCGCTGCTAAGCAAACACAAATAAAGACCTTTGATGTGAATTTATTGGAAATGGCCAGAAACTACAAGGTAGCAGCGCCTGCAGGAGCAGGAGTACGGTGGAGAAGGAGGAGGAGCGAGGAGTGCAAGTCAGAAGCGTTCAGGCAAGGAGGCGTGAGAAAGGTCTTTGTGGAAATTTGCACAACAAATGTGTGTATGAATTTGGTTGTGCATAAATGCATAAATAAAGCATGAGTGTGTGAATGGACATTGAATATGAAATAATTTATGCATTTGTATGCGCATAATAAATAAATGTTAAATGCATATATATAAATTCATTTATACAGCAATATACACTGATAAAATAAAAAAGCCACTGTTTTTCAATCGATCATTAAATAATTTCATTAATAATGTATATAAAATTCAAATTTATAAGCTGAAAGTGGGACAAGTGTGAAACTAGTTATTGAATTGGATATTTTTGCTCTCAGTGTAAATAGAGCGCAAAAATATGAGTATGCTTTTGTAATGGTTTTCATTTAAAATACATTTATACTTATAGTTATGGCCAGCGTCGTCGTCAACGACATAAAAACCTCAATGTCACTCGCCTGCCTGCCACGTGGAAATTATGAACAGCAGCAGTCGACAATGTCACACGATGTCATAAAATGAAATGTGGAAAGCACAAATGAAATTGGCTGCAAGTCCAAGTGATGGTGGTATACCATAGCAGTCCATTCATCCCGACGCCAGCCACCGGCATAAATTATGTAAATGCAAACCAAACCATCCGCTCACCTCATTCCCCCCCTTCCACCACAACGCCACTCTCTGCTCCTGCTCAATCTTAAGCTCAATACCAATACCAGAAATGGTAGCTGGATAGCAGGAAAGCTGGATAGTGTACACTGTGCACACAGTTTGGTTTTGGGCTTTGGCCTATTAGGCCCACCACACTCTGGAGAAACTTCAGCAGTATGTTGCAAGCAGTCTGCAAAACCCTACTCCATATCTCGCCCCATTCTCCTCAAAAAAAAAAAAAAAAAGGTCAACATTTTACGGTTGATTAAAGTTCGCTGTGTGCTGTGTTTCTCTGGCTCCGGGCAGGACTAACGGGTCAGTTTGCCTGGCGCCCAAATTGTTTAAATATTTAATGAAGTGCATAAAAATAATTTACAAAAATATTTCATGCATTTTCGGTCGAACGAAAAAAAAAAAAAATAATGGTTGTATCACGCATTTTGTTTCGCCTACTTTTATATTACTCTCGCTCATACGTATTTTTATATGTATTGCGTGTTTGTGGAAGTATTTTTGTCAAAATATTTTTTGTACCATTTATTTGGAAAAACCGCCAAAAGGCAATTTGTGCATATTTGTTAATGGAAATTGTTAAAATGGCTTAAAGCATTTGCCCAAATGGACTGCCTGTCTGCGTGGCTGGCTAAAAGTCTGCCTAATTGAGTGAGTTGGGGATACACAAAACGAAACAAAAAAGGACACTGACCAAAATCCATGCAAGCTGCTTTTTTTTTTTTGGTTTATTCTTTTGTATATATTTTTATTTATATTTACCGCCTGACCTCTGACCCGACTTCGTCTTTGCTTAGTCTGCAGCAAAGTCTGGTTCCTTTTAATAAAACAAAAAATATTTCAATTATTTTTGGCTAAGCCTTTGCGGACCAAGGTGTTAATTTGGCTAATTTCATTGCGGGCACAAATATTTGAGATTATTTCATATAAAACAATTTGCGGCCAAAAAAAACTTTAGCCCAACCAAACCAACCCCAGTACCGACGCCGATCCCGAACCTGACCCGCACCCGGAGCGCTACATAATCTTACACACGAGTACATGAGCGTGTGACAGATTGTCCCAACCCCCTCGGCCCGACTGAGGGGTACTTTTCGGTAAAAAGCGTAGCAAAAGCGAGCAGGACATAAATGACAAGCCTGTTTGGCACTGTTTCAAAAGCCGAGGGGGCGGTTCGTGCTACTGCAACAAGGTTGCAGAACAAGTGTCCGCCTTGTTTCCTTTTTCTCTTTTCCCATTTCTCACTTCCCTTTTCAGGTTTTTGTTTTTTTTTTTGTTCCAATCCTTGACTGATTTTATGGCGCAGAAAATTGAATGATTGATCGCAAAAATAGGCGCAACTAATTAAATTACGTCTGTGACAAACAGGGCGTTGAAGTGGGCGTGGCTGTCCGACCGGCCACCTGCAACATGCAGACGCACGTGCGTTGCCTTCCACAGTGCCACCACAGCAGATCGTAGTTCTCTTCCATTTGCATTTGCATAATTTGCAAGTTCATTTAAATAAATTCATCGTCTCACACGTGTGCGACATTTTTTGAGCTTTGCGGTTCTTGATTTTGGCTCAATAGCCGCACTTCCACATTTTGCGGTTCACTTCATTTTTGTCATTAAGCAGCGCACCGCTAAAAACTTCCGAAAGCATAGAAGTAGGCGTTGCCACCAAAAACACACCCCGCCTACCCCCTCCATGACAACGCCCATAAACCATCGCAGCAGCTTTGGCATTAGCTGGTTAGGTTTTGGCTCTTTGCGCGTATAGTTTTCAGCTCTTCTGGCAGTCGGAGTCACAGTCGAAAGTCAACTAATTTATTCATGACATCATCATTAGGAAGTCGTGGTGTGCGCAGCAAACCTTTGATCCCAAAATGCTTTTCATCCTTTTGCACCTTTTGCAGTTGCTCGTTCTTGCTGTATCAGCTACACAGTTTCTCAGTGTTTGCCAGTTGGCTTTTATTTATGTTTATTTTGCGTCGAGCCAAGACATTTACTTTGTTTATGTTGTCTCCTCATTCCTGTTGGCTGCCTCGAAACCTCGAAGGACTGAGTGAGCAGCCTAACGGCTGCTCTGCATTAATTGGCTTATTCGTACAAAGTAAGTCTGTCGACGGAGTTTTCCTTTGGCTTGCAGGTCTACAACCGACTTCTCATGAATTTTAATGAGGCTTATAACATTTCATATGGCTCTTGTCTTAACGGCTCTGGTGGCGTTGGATTTTATTCAATCTCATTGATTTGAATACAGAACACACTGATTATACGAATATAATAGGCTCTGTTTAAAAAGAATATGTATTAATGGGAAATTTCAGTAACTTTGACTTTAAGTTGTCTCATAAGTTGTCACATTTGAGTGCCCTGCAGCTGCATACGAGTTAATAATTGACTTTACAGCACTTGCTGCTACACGCTGCAGTTGCATGATTACATGATGGAGGTTCTTTTGAGAATATCTCGTAAATGTGTTTCAGGCTGCATGCAGCAGCGGTATAACGTCAACAAAACGCTCACACACGGTACCAAAAGAACACATGACATGCATGCAACATGCACTTCAACTTCATTACAAAAGTCACGACACAGACACAGAATTGACAGAAACTCAACCAGCCAAAGGACGAAAAGCATGCAACGAGGCGCAAATTTACATTTACATTGACTCAATGATTCTCCGGAAGCAGTCTACTGGAGTTGTGGACAATGATGCTGCTACTGCTGCTGGTGCTGCTGCTGTTGCTGATGCTGATTGATTTCGAGTGCAAGTATGTACGTACATGTATGTGCGTCTATGTATGGGCGTTGTCCAGAAGGATGCTGCCTGGGTGCGGGGTCTTGCGTAAAAACCACCAAACATATTTGGTTTGTCATTGGATGCAGTGAAGCGCACGCTCAGAGTGTGATGTGTGTGAGGCTGGAGTGCGGTGTGGCGCAGTCACTGCCTGATGTGGTAGTTGGGGCAAGGCGTTGGGGCGCCAAAAAGTGGCCAGGCTCATTGACATTGGACACACGCAGGCTTCAGTGTTTCAGTGCTTCAGTTCAATGTTTTTTTGCATGCTGTTGCGTGAACTGCAAGTGGTTTGGAGATGTGGACTTCAATTGGTCGTACTGTGACACAAACACACACACTTATACACACATTTTTATATGCATGTATGTGTGGATAAGAGCCCATTTAACTGCTTTGCACTGGCTGTCATGTTGATTTTTTCCTCGGCAACACTTTGTTTCAGTCTTTTTGTTGATGTCCTTTTGCCTGCTGTGTGCTGTGCGGTTGCCTGAGTGCATACGTGTTTGAGTGTGTGTATGTGTGTGTGTGTGTGTGTGTGTGTGTGTGTATGTGTGTGTTTGTTTGTTTGTGTGTTTCTATGTGGCTCTGTAGCAATGTGTGTACTTTCATATCCTTGTGTGCATGCATGTGGTGAATGCTGCAATGTCCTTGTGCAAACTTCCCGCACTTTGTCGTTGCTGTGTCGTTTCTATCGTTGCCCCATTGCCTGTTTTGCTTTTTTCATCGCTTCCTTGTCCGCCTGCCCAAACTATTCCCATCCCTGTCCATTTGTTGGCCGCCAGGTTCTGGCAGTCACTTTGTTAGTTGTCCCTGCATATGCTGCTGTTGTACTCGTACTAGTTTCCAAGCTGGTTTTCAGCCACTTTTTTTTACCCCATTTTTAATAAGTGGCTCGTACATTCGGCATACGCCATGTTGTTCTACCCATCGGCGACATGTTATTTTTTTAGTTTTCGATGCCAGCATTTCCGTGCGGTTGCTGGAATATTACACATACAAAATACATACATACTCCATGCGCTTTAAACTGAAATTATAAGGTGGAGATCCTCTCCAGCATTATATAAATTCAAACTTAATACTAAGCACAAATATATAAAAATTATTTCAATATATCCGTGAAAATATATAACGAATATATTCAAATATTGATCTTTGGTTAACTTTAAGTTCTTCTTAATAAATAGTGGTTCAAAATGGATAAGTTCATTTAAATTGACAAACAAAATTGTGGAATACATTGAATTTGCCATTAAGTTAATCTTGTGATATTGGCATATTTTCAAAATCTCTTCTCCTCTCCGCATACAAAGTAGTTAAGCACTTAAGCACACACTTATCATGAACTACAAAACAATTCCAAGATCGACTCAAAAATGGGCTGCATTTCCATTCATACATCCTCAACAGCACTTGTCCCCGGGTAACTTGAGCTTCAAATTAGCTCCTTGCATACATACATATATCATTGATGTGATCAAGTGGTCGGTCCTCTGCTCAATTGTGTTCAAGTGGCGCGTATCTGTAAGCGATATCTGTCAATAAAAAAAAGGACCAAGGGCTGCGTACGATACACACACACGCACACACACACACACACACACACTCGAAGCGTGGCAGCGCGTGTTGCTACTTAATTGTTAAACATTTTGTACAATTTCGCTTAGATTAGCATCGCAAAAAGCGGCCCCGTAAATTGCCAGGTTTCTCAGGGTGTGGTGCAAATCAAACAGGTCGTTGGACCGGACAAGCATCCGTTGCCGTACCGGAGGCATATACTCGGCGGGTAGTTTGTTTGTTGCTGTTGTTTTGATTGTGATGCGCGGATAATCCTCGGTGCTGGCACGTGAGCTCTGTTTATTTGTTTGTTTGCCTATTGGCTCGTTCTCGTCTCTCTCTCTAGGAAGGTGTAATGCGTTAAGGGCAACTACGGGACAACGGGACAACGGGACTGAGGGAGTGAGGGACACCATTCAATGGAAAGCAGCGCATGCAGCGGACACGCGCCATAGATTTTTCACATGGATAAGCTTTCCGACTTGGCAACTCCGTGTTGGGCGGTTTTCCCAACTCGCGAATCAAAACTTTGCAAGGCTTTGAAGTTGCAATTGTTGCCAGCAGCGCGTTGGCTACTTCACTTCACACACACACACACACACACCGACACAGACACAAGTGTAGATGTGTATGTGTTTGGCTGTTGGCCACAGTTGTTGGTCGCCATTTCGTTAAACGTTTTGGCATGTCCCTGCGACCATGACTCGATATATATATATATATAGGAGTGTAGTATGTGTGCATTGGTACAATTTCTAGCTGGAACATTTTTTCTAATATTTTTGGCTACTGCTGACGCTTTTTGCGCAACCATTTTGTCGGCCCTCTGGTCCGGAGTGGGACCCAATTGAAAGGGCCAGTAGCAATCGCATTTTTCGCTGGCTTCGCCTTTCTTTTGTCTCGCTTTCCCTCTTTCTTTCTTTCTATATTTTTTTTTTGGCACTATCCTCTGACTGCCCCAGCTATCCTTGGCTTCTGTTGCTGATGCTGCTGATGCTGCTGATGCTGCTGATGCTGCTGCCAAAAACCATATCCTGTGCGCTATTTGCTTTTGCTCGATTTCTATTTGCGCTGGTCGCTGGCTCCGCCAGTGTGTACGTGAGTGTGTGTATTTCTAAGTATGCCGAGCATGTAGCTTTTGGTATTTATGACTATTGTCGGAAAGCAAATATTTGTCTGCAGCGCATAAAAACAACAGTTAAACGAACGGGCTACGTAAACGGAATATGTATGAGATAACCTCGCTTCTCTCTCTCTCTCTCTCTCTCTCTCTCTCTCTCCATCTCTCTCTAACTCTCTCGCTTTGTGAATATATGTGCATCTGTGTGTTTGTATATTGGAGTATTTGCTGTGTTTGTTGCTTTGTCGCCAGGCTATAGTAGGCAATAAAAACAACTGCGAGTACAACAAACACATAAAAGCTACGCAACCAAAAACTACTGCCAAAAAATACGTGTTTGTTTCGGTATTTTTTTTATTCACTCTTGTCCAGTATTTAGATGGGGCTTTGGCTTTTATGGCGCCGCACTGACCATTGACTGTCCTCTATAAATTCATGTGTATGTATATGAATATATAAGTCCATATTTATAAAACTTGCTTAACTTAAAACATTTCATTGCAGTTGCCTCTAATAGATTTTTTAAATTTTACAGATTGGTTAATTAATCCTTAATTAATGTAGGCAATACATAAATTTAGTATTAAAACTTTATTTCAAATACCAACTATAAATAATATCAAAAATGATGAAAATATTTAAGGATACAAGCGTATTTAGCTACACATTTCTCAAGTTGACAGCGCGATTAACAAACTTGAACTACCCTGCCCCAAAATCACATTGAACATACCTCAAAATTGTTCCCAAGGGCTTGAGCACACATCAAATGCTTCGTAATGACAATTTTCAGGGGGGGAAGTCGCAGATTGTGCTATTGAAGTACGGTCGAAATTGCGATTTGTGTTCGGTCCACGAGCAATTTGTGTAAATATTGAAACTTTTGGCAGGGGCAGGGCAAACAAATCGGCATCAGCATCAGAAAATCAAAGATTGTGTGGCTGATTGGAGCTGAGAGAGCTGGGAACTGAGCAGGAGGGTTGTTTGCTTTCGTATCTGTCGATCTGACAGTCGTTTGCCTTTCCAGCTTGTGGGCTATCCAGCTAGTTGTTTTCACAAATAAATAGTATCTGAGTTGACTCGAAATAGATTTTCCCATTGATGGCTGTCATTGCTGAGTTCGCACCAATTGCTGGTCAGGGGACGGAAACGTGAATTGGAGTTAAAGTTGGAGTTGTGGCGTTGGAGAAGGTCCAGTGAACCAAGAAGTGAGCAAAATTCAAATATTTTTCAAATTAAACTTAAAAACACTTGGCTTTTGGCTAAGCGGCGCATATAGCTTTTTTGTTAGCCAAAAACGGTTTTTACACTTGACTTCAAATCGGTCAAAGGCAATGCGTTTGAGACAAAAAATAGTGGTATGATGGGGCGGGATCTGCCACGAGAATTGGCGGGCTACGCATCGGAAACCCTATGAAAAATGACCAAAGCTCGCAGCGCCAAATTGAAAGCAAGAAAAAATATGGCTGAAATGTTGCTTTTTCAAACGGCCAAACGCCTGTTCCCGCTCCTACCTCCCCCCACCCCCTACCAACCTCCACCAAAGTGATGGGAATGGCGATGACGATGATGATGATGACTGCGCCTGGATGGGCCACGCCTGGCGCCGTCAATGATGAATGCGTCCCGGCCCCCAAAGCGAAACATTCCGCGTACGTAGTGCGCGCAAATGAAATTGGAAATTGTGCTGGCAAGCGAAAAGAAAATATGAGCAGTCGGTGCAGAGACGGATGATGGTCCCAAAATGGCTAGCAAAATGAAAAATAGTCAAGCAGCATCAGCAGCGCAAACAATTTGGGCGTCCATCGATACCGGCGACCGTTTGAAAAATAATTTTTATGCGTTCATGGTTTATGCGGCGCCTCAATGCCCAAGCACAAAGCCCAAAGCGCGCGTATGAATAACGATCCAAAATATCCAGACCCTGACACACCCCTTCCCCCCTCTCCCTACCCCTACCCCCCACCACCCAACAAAATGTAAGCGGGTTTTTGTGGCGCCCACAAGAAATTTATTGCCGCTTCGTCGCACGCCAAATGAATATTGGACCAAACCAAAAAAGCGGGGCGGATTTCGCCGCCAACTATTTGATTTTGGTCTCCAGCGTATTGCCAATATTTGTATTTCGCATTTGTGTTTGTATTTGATGCTGTCGTTGCCAACAAGAAAGCGAAACTCACAGTATCGTTTCCAATTTGACACTCGTACCAGCAATACAATTTAAAGATATCGGGATATACGCAGTGGAGGACAACGCTGTTGACTAAAAAGTTCACACCATTAAAAGTGTTTATAATTCTTGCTGCTCAGCTCTGTATAAACATTTTGGCAGGCTGGCAGACAAGTCATTTCAGAAAGCTAATTATAAACAAAAGCTTAAATGCTATTTCGAAAGACAAATAAACCATATATGTGAGTGCAGCAATAATAAACAGCCAACAGCACAGACAATGCAGCTCAGCGTGCACTTCTCCAAAACATTTTGGGACACAAAGCACTTCAGAGCTTGAAGCCAAAACAATACTGTAAATGGTAATAAACTTACAGTGGTCGCTCGCTAATTAAGATGTTTTTGGTGCGAAAATAATTCCAATTACTAAATATTTATCAAAATATTAAAATTATATAGTCTCTACAATCCTTTCATCATTTTTAAGCATTTAAAAGCCATTCTTCTTGTAATTACTTATCTTAATTTATAGACCATTGCTAATAAATAAAGACTTTAAAATATATAAAGAAAATATGTATAAAATAAATAGTTCGAGTATCTGCGAAGTTTTCATATCCGAGAGGCCACTGTAATATTTGCGAGATGAGCAATCGCAGTCAAGCAGTGGGGCTGCGTGGTTGAGGAGGTAGGAGTTTTGGGGGTGGGAGGGTAGGGGAGTGCACCAAAGTTGACATTAAACAAACAGAACATGTTATTGAAAACGTATTCAATGAGAGAGAAGAACGAATGATGCCCAATATTGAATTGTGCACACGCTGTGGCACTTCATGCTGCACAAAGACAAGAGCTCAGTCCGCTGGCTGTCTGTCGAGCAGACAGCGTGTCTATCAACTGCAATTGGGAACTGGGTTTAGGGAACAGTATTCGCTGTTGGTGTTGACACAAGTCCGCACACACACACACACACACACACACACACACACCGGGCAGGAACTAATTTGGCCGAAGTTGAGAAAGAGAGAGTCTAAAACTGAAATCTAAACATCTGCAAAATTACGAGCATAAATCCTTTAACACTTTTGTTTTTACAGATCGGAGGCTGCTGGACTTGGGGGTTGTTGCAACGTTGCCATGCAGGGGCTCGTCAAATTAGCCCACTTCAGGCTGTGGCATGCAGCGTCCTCATAGCGGGTGCAACTCCAGCAATAGCTCCTTATTTCCTCAGCCTTTGTTGTTTACACACTTCACATTGCCTGGCAGTGTCCTTTTTTCCATCTTCTCATTTTTGCCTGTTCAACACTCAGCACGCGTTGTACTCCTCCACCTCTGGTCCCCCTGTCTCTCTCTCTCTCTCTATCACTACTTCTTTGCAGCTGCATTGTTGTAGCTGTAGTTGCTGTTGCGGGTGTTGTTATTGTTGCCAAGACGCTGGCTGGCTATATATAAATACAAAAATAACTTGGCCTACGCCTGCGGAGCGGGTCGTGCGTCTTGGCAAAACAAACAAAGCAAATGACACCCACCCGAACCATCGAAGCCACAACGCTCTCTTCTTCTACTTGACTGCTCATCAATGGGCAAATGCGAATGTGAAACGGGAACGAATTGTTGTCCAGGTCGTTGGTACATTGACTACTCCTAATGACCCCTATCCCTATCCCTTTATCGATGCGTCTGTGGCTCTGCTCTGTTTGCTGCTTGATTTCACACACAAAACGCCACAAGGTGGTCCCCTTAACACTCGGAGAAATAGTTATTTTGTTTATAATGTGTTCTAAATAAATGTATAAGAAACATTTATTTGAATATATAAAGCACCTTCAACTATCTAGAAATAATAATCGTTGGCACATTTAAATTTTATTTTATTTGCTCTGGTTCACATTTTTTTTTCTGCGTGTATACTTTAGACTCGAGACATTGTGAAGCAGTCTTGTGTGGCTTGCCAATGGTTTTGGTTTTTTTTTTTTTTTTACACCACTTTTCACTTTCCAACTTCTGGATTGGCTGGGCTGTTTACTTGTTCTTTATGCCTCTTTAGCGCTTATCATGCTCAAATGATAATTGAAGTGCCACACAAAAACTATTTATCCTCGGGCTGTCGAGCGTACTCCTCTGGTTGTTGTTGTTGCTCTTGTGGTTATTCAATATTACTCAGCTCACAATGCAACCTTTCGCACACACACACACACACACACACACATACATACAAAAACAAAAAATACAAACAATGCGTGCAGTGAAGACCCTGCTACCCTTTCCGTTTTTTGTTTTTCGATATTTTATTAAATTTGTTTCTAGTACCCAAACATTTTGCTTAGGCACAGGCAATCCTGTTCCGGTCCAGTTCGGTGACATTTTCCACTCTATGCGCATTGTTAACTTGATTTCATTACTTCTGTCGCAGTTGCTGTTGTTGCTGTTGATGTTGTCATTATTATTTGTACCTATTAATATGTGGTTGACGTAGGGAGTCAGTAAATGTATTCAGCCTGGGTATCAGTCGACTGTTACCAAGGTTAATTGAATTGTCGCTGATTCGTATCTATTGCAGATATGGGACATCAAAATGTATATATATATATATATATATATATATATATATATAGTCGACTAATCTTTATGGTGGCTCGTAAATAATAATTTGCAGCTTTTGTTACGGCCACGGTAAAGTGATGGGTTTAGGCTCTGGGACCCTCTTGGTCCGAGTTGGCTTAATTATACACACGCCCCCGAAATAGTAGTGATTATGGGCTATAAAACTTCATATGATATGTTGGACTTTGACCATATATAAGACTTATGTGTGTATTTATAAATATATATATCTATATATACATATATATATATATTATATGAATAAAGCTGTAGGAAATAGACGAAAAATTTTAATCTAATGACCGATGCGTATTTGCCACAGGAGAGAAGTATTGTTTTTAAGATATCTTACTTTGTTGTTGATTGCTTAAAACAACCCACATTAAATGAATATGTTTTTCACGATGTGGAAAACCCTTGTACAACTTTACCAAGCACTTGGTCCTTTCGAGTACGCCATCAAACTGTGCGAATTCCTTACACAATAGGATAACTGGTATAAACCATGTTTAGCCGTAAACGGCAGCAGGAATCATTGGCATCAACAGTTTCTTGGCACACTCACAGCAGCTACAGCAAGAACAGCGACAACAAGAACAACAGAAGTTAAGTTTTGTGCAAAATCGCCGTGAAGCTTAAGCCCCAGTCTTAAGCCAAAAGCCAACTAGAAGTTGCCAAAAGCACAAGACAAAAGAAGAAAGCCAGAAATAGCATTCAGCGAAAGCCAAAGCCAAAGCCAAGGCAAAGGCAGAGGCTGAAGCTGAAACAGAAACTGAGGCAGCAGCAAAAGGAACTGAAGTAGCGCCAAACTTTTATGCACAGCGCCATGTTTGGTTTGTCTTGCCAGCTTCCGTCTTCCCCTTTTATGTTGCACGCCTCTCGTAAGCTGTTTGTTTAGGTGTGTGTGTGTGCGTTTAAGTGGGTGAGCGAGTGCGACAGTACGAATCTGGTTGACTATGCGACTTGGTTGCATTTTTACAATATACAGGGTGTCACTGTCCAATTTCACTGCGCTGCGGCTGGCTTATTCGGCAAGTGCAACACCCTGTGGCAGCTGAAGCTGCTGCTGTTGTCCAACTTATACGACTACCGAAAAAAAGTAGTCAGCAAAATGCAAAAAACGACAAGGCCACCGTTAGCAGCATGTATTTTTGGTCCACTCAAAGCCAGCAACGACCACAACTGGCAAAAAAAAGCCCATAAGAAATGGCCACTGCAGCAGGCAACAAATACAAAAAAAAAAACTTGCCGCGACTCTCAGTATGTCTTTGTGTGCACCACCAAACCACCCGAACTTTGCTTCAAATTTATGCCAAGACGTTGAGTAAAAATAAAAAAATAGAAAACAATGAACAATTCAAGTCAAGTCCGATTCCCCTGCGAAAGGGCTTTTTGCGGCATGCGCATCACGCAAAAAATGGTTGCCGGGGAAGCGATCGACCAATCAGAGCCTTGCTGAGGTGTGGCCTCTGTGAGCGGAGGGAAATTTGCGCATGAGTAAATTTCCCTTTACGCTGCTAATAATCACTTGAGACATGCGCCGTTAAGCGGCGGGCATAAGGGGAACACATGGTTTGGGGGTTGGACATTGGCTGTTGCCGTTTTGTTGCATGCAACCCTCTACACAATGCCTGCTGCCTGCAACGGGAAATTCACTGAGTTGTTGTTGCCGTTGCTATTGTAAACATGCGCAGGCGCACTGCACACAAATCAAACGCGTCTGTGTCTGTGTGTCTGTGTGTGTGTGTGTGTGTGTGTGTCTGTGTGTGTGTGTGAGAGCGTGGGTACATTTAATGTTGGGACTTTTTGGGCAGGCGACAGTCGACAGTCGGCAAAGGGCAGCAGGCAAAGTGAAATGCTTTGATTTCGCTGATTGTTCGATCACACGCAAACTGACAGCGGACTCAGCTGGTTGTCAGCTCGCTTGGCAAATCGAAAATATAACAAAACATTTGAAACGTTCAGTCCAAAATTCGTGCAAGTGTTCGTAGTTCACAACATTTTGGTTTTATACGTGTGTGTCTTTAAAAAGAACGCAGCTCAAGCTTAAACGACAATTGGTAACAAATTAACAAAATAAATAAAAGAAACACAAAAGAAAAGAAAAAATAAAAGAAGGAAAACTGTGCCCGCGTTTTTTATTTGTGCCAATACAATGTTGGAGTTTTATCCAATGCCCACGAATCTGAATCAGGTCGGTGGCAGTTTATATTCGCTGCAGCAGAATCATGGCGGTGCACGATTCTTGGACAGTCCGAGTGTAAACAGCAATATGACAACTGCCTGTTTGGCCAACAACAACAACACCAGCAACAGCAACAGCAACAACAATAATGTACATAACAACAGCAACAACAATTTGGCAGCAAGCATTTCCGGCAGCAGCAGCAACAGCCAGCATTCGACAGCAACAGCTTCATTAACGGCAACCGTAATTTCCTCTCAACATCAACAACAACAACAGCAACAACAGCAACACGCTGTCTCTCCAGCACCAATTAACAGCTGCCCAACGCCCACAGGTCACAGTCCCAGCAGCAGCAACAGCAGCAGCAGCAACAACAACAACAGCAATAATAATAACAAGAGCCAAAACTCCGCCTGCAACACATTAACAGCTGCTTCTGCTGCTGCTGCTGCTGCCGCAACAACAGCAACTGGAGCCGGCACAACAACATCAGCAGCAGCAGCAACAGCAGCAGCAGCAGCAGCCACGGCAGCGACGTCGTCGACGTTGACGCTGGCGTCAGCATCGAAATTGTCTGTTGATTGCAGTGGACGCACAGGTATGTTCCAAAAGTATTTTGCACCGGCAGTTAAGGCATTTACCGGGCTCGTTCCGCTTACGTTTTCCTGGGGGCTTCCCCGTTTTTCGTTTTTGGCATAGTTGTGTGTGCGTCTGGCGTGTGGGTCTCTCTGCCAGCACTTCGTTGGCTGGGTGTGGATTGCTGTCTGTGTGTGTGTGTGTGTGTGTGTGTGTGTATGGAGGGGTGGCTAGGCGGCTGGGGGCTGACATGCGTCCGTGTATTACTTACGGCTAGTTTGCATCGCTGCTGTTGCCATTGCCCCCTCAAAGTTGGCCCAAATTATTTTCGCAATTTGCGTGTGATATTCTAGGTTTTGGGGCCGGTCTTTGCATTTGCAAGCAGCTTGTAGCTTTAATTCATTTTCATCAAATGATATCTGATTTTGGATTGATTGGGCTTTTTGTTTATATATTAATAATCTCTTAAAAGTGCTATTTTGTGTTTTTTGATAATGGTGCAAAAAGTTTATGTGTTTCAAAAATCTAAAAAGTATCTGTATTAGGAATATAAAAAAATAAATCGTTTTTATAAGTACTGTTTAAAATGTGGCTAACAAATTTAATTTTCCAATTAATAGAATTATTTAACTGAAGGGCACATTCATATACTATATTATTTAAAAAGAGAATCCATTTTATTTTCTTTTATTTGTAAAAATGCAAAAAATTATGATCTTATATATGAATACTAATTCAAATTATATATACGAGTCGTCAGAGAGTAGAGGCTTTATATCTGAGCCACATTCTAAGCTACAACTGTGTCTTATACAATATTCTTTATTTTATTTAATATGCCTAGATTCACTTTTCTTCGTTTAGAATCTTCAGAAATGTATACATCGGTTGAAATATATTTCTCCCACTGGTCGTTATGAATAAATATTGGCACTCATTTGTCTGTATTTTATTCGCTTAACTCATATTCAAATATTTGTTCGTGTAGATAATTATATGTTGGATAATAGATTAATGTACATGTATCAAAAATGAAACTCGCATCGAAGCGATTGCAAATAAAAGAGCACAAGCCAAAATTGGGGCCAGAAAATAGCAAAATATCATTTAATTGATATGCAAAGCGAATAGTCGTCTAATAAATCATAGAGCAATGAAAATTTAATTTTCAGGGGGTGTCCGACGGCAAAAGTATTGCCAAAAGAATGAACACAGTTGACCACAAAATAATTTTGACAATGAAGCTGACTGGAGCACGTTATATGTATATATGTGCAGCCAATAAAAGGCGATTAAGGCATGCAACAGACTCTCACGCACACACACACCCGCACCCGCCCGAAAGTAGGCAGCACTTTTTAGCAGCTTGCAACAACTAAAGTGTTGCTGGCAAACTTTACGAAATTCTGGGCAAAATGCAAAGTGTGCAAACAATGTGTGTGATGCATATGCGAACCCGGACCCCAAACTGGGCGAAGCTCTCTCAAGCACGCAAATATTTCGAACCCAACACACAAACACACACACACACACACACACACATACACTTGTGCTTTATGCTCTTATTTACATATGAAATGTCTATTAATTCTTGGGCTGTAGCCATTGCCAAAATGGCAGCAAATAGTTTCCGTTTGCCCATCACTTTACTGCCAGCAGACTTGAGAGCATTGCTCATCTATGAATTTGAATTTGAATTTGACGCCAACAACCAAAACCGAAAACGCAAAACCCAAAACCCAAAACCCAAAACTCAAAAGCCAAAACCAACTGCAGCAGCAGCAACAGCAGCTGCAAATGGGACAAGGAATTTCAAGCCATTTGTGGCTGCCTCAGCACACAGACCTGCAGTTTGGCGACCCGACCTCGGAAATGAACACACTCAACACCCCAATAGCACTTAAAGCCCCTCATCTCTCCTAATCCCACACAGACTCCGTGTCAGATATGCGCCGTGTGCCAGCATATCTGGTTTTTGTGGTACCTACGGCTTGCTCTCCTTGTGCAGTAGGAGGAGTAGTAGAATATGTTTAGCCAGTACAGTGATTACTCTTAATTGAGAATGCTGAGCTTAGAGGGGTTATGTGATATTCTATCCCGTTGTTTGTTAGTTAGAAATAAATTAAATGCACCTCTAGAAACTTAGTTCAAACACTAAAACTACTAAATGCCATATTTATTTAAATATAATTTTGTGTAGACGATCTTGTTGTACATTTTTTGATATATAACAAGCGAAAAACAGCCAAACGGCATTCTGATAAAGGTCCTTGTAGTAGATGATTATACGTATGTTAAATTTAGATAGATAACAATACTCTTAATTGGTAAAGATTATAATTTTCATATTTTGTAAATTCCAATTCAGCGACGTTCTCGTTTGGCAGCGCACACTGTGTACAGTGACAGCTAAAGCTATCTGCACACATACACATTCGTATACTGTACATATGTGACAGTTGCATAGCATTTGTCACTCTCGCTTCAGTGGGTTGGCGGAGTGCTTTAAATTGCGTTCGCCAGAATAATTAAAGCCATCGCATCAAGGAGCTGTCACACAGGCTGTCTGGCAAAAAAATCTCCGTGCCACGTGGACTTAGTTTATTTGTATGAGACTTGAGCCCAAAATATATGCCACAACTTTTGGCTGCCTGTCAATTTATCATCATAGACCTGCGCTTGCCTGTCAATGTGTCAATAAGTGCGCCATAAAGCGTGGGATGGGGTTGGATTGGGATGGGTTGGTTTGGTTTAGAGCTGCCCCTAATCAGAGACGCCGTGCGCTGATAAGCGCTGATAACGATAACGTACCTTGGGTGCTGTTGTCTATTAACTGTTTGTATTTTATATTTATAGTACTATGTGCGTTTATCAACGTAGTTGATTTTGGAATTATCTGCTGTTTAATCGCCACAATTTGACATGAGTGTGCCGCACTTGTTTTAGCTATGTTTGTGTTTGTATTTTTGCTGTTCGTTTTTCGACAAGTTTTCTGATCAAGGCGACTCGTAATCAATCAGCAGCCAACCGCCAGGCTTCTGCTGCGCTTCCAATTGAATGCGAACAACGCAACTACATAACACATATCAAATATATCAAATACATTTGTCTACCACATTTCGCTAATGCGTCACAATATCCTTTAGCTGCAGCAGACCAAAAATAAAAAAGCGCAAACATTTCTTCATAAAAGTGCAACAAAAGGCCATAAATTCCGATTAGATTACACAAAGCCCAAATGTCAATGGATAGCAGGCGCAAAAAACAAAAGAAAGAAAGAAAAGAAAGCTACCACAATATCGCATTCACAGTGCACACTGAAATAGCGGAGTGTTGTCAATTCAAAGCAGGACTTATCAAATGATCCTTTTGCCAAGTCCCAAACCAGCCTAAAACTGCCACAAAGCAATATTTTTCGCGTTATCACGAATGCGATTGGATATGCACACACACACACACACATACACACAGACGCACACACACACACACAGGCAGCTTGTATTGCAGTTGTTTTCGTAGCATACTTTTTGAGGCTCATGCTCGCTTGTAGCAAACGAAATGTGAACAGCAATTCCCCTCATCCATCGTCATTCCTGAATCTGCTTTTCAGCTGCTGTTGTCAACTTTACACTACACTGGCTTAGCGCACAAAACACGGAGCAGCCCCCAATCCTTGGGGGTAACTCCCACTCTGCCACATTTCTGAATGGGGTTTATGCTGTTTTCGCTGCTCACTTAGCTCCCGCACATAAATACACATACATCTACATAGATCAACAGCTGAAGAGGTGCGCGGGGGGGTGGTAGGAGTTTGGGTGCTCTGCCATTGTGCCAACCATAAATCATGCACATTTTTCTGCCAGTGAGTCATATAATATGAGAGTTGCGTCGTCCTTCCGTTCATTTTTCAGTTTAGCTCCCAAACCAATTCTCATGGCGCTCGTCATATATATATATATATATATTTTTATGTTTACTGCAGCTTTCGTTCTGTTTTTTCTACTTTTCTGTTTTTTTTTTTATTTTTTAGGTACTACTTTTTATGACTGGTTTACGGTTTGAAGTGAGTGTGTGCATGTGAACAGATTAGTCGAGTCACTCAAATACAAAAAAATAAATAAATAAATATATATATTTGAGCAGCGCGTAGATATTTGACTAGTTCTGTATGCGTGTATTTAAAGAAAAGTTAAGAATACCTTTACTTTACACGGTTAGTAGTTCAACTTAAGATGTGCATCATTTACTCGAAGCTTTAATTATCTTAACAAATGTTGTTTTCTCTGGACATGACTGCAGACTGTTTTTATTATCATGTTTTTTTAAAGTACTTATATCTGAAGAGTTGTAAAATAGGGACTCTTAGTACATATTTTGGATTGAATGTGTGCATGGATTGCCGTTTTTTGGCTTATCAATATCCGACTGGGAAACAGTGTAGCCAACTTTACGTTTCAATTACGCATCAAGGAGCTATCAATACAAGCTGTTACAGCCGCCGACGGAGACAGATAATTTTTTGTTTGCCTTTGTTTCGAAACACTTTTGACTGCCAGAAGTGCGAAACAATGAGCATAAGCACAACAAAAAGTGTCTGGGTGTCCTCGAGGGGGAGGTTGCAAGAAACATTTTCACACGATTTGACAACGTACTCATCTGCGTGTCCTGCGCGTGCAACTCCTCTTTCTCTTGCCCCATGCCTGATGTCCTCTAGCAACATATGCCAGCTGCCAGCACGTAAGGGGATCAGTTTTTTTCTCCTCGTATTCCATCTGTTTCTGTTTTATTTTTTGTGTGTACAGTGGGATATTAAGTCGATTTGATTGTTAATTTTTGTCATTGCCTTTTTGACTCCTTGCAGAAGTGGGTCACATCAAGTGCGAGAAGAACTACGAGCTATGCGAAGGATGCGGCCAGAAAATCCACGATCGTTATCTGATGAATGTGGGCGATGCCAATTGGCACGAGCAGTGTTTGGCCTGCTGCTACTGTGGAATGCAGCTGCATCACACGTGCTATGTGCGCAACTCGAAGCTCTACTGTAAGCAGGACTACGATCGCCTCTTTGGTGTCAAGTGCGCAGCCTGCTGTCATGCGATCCTGCCGCAGGAACTGGTGATGCGTCCCATATCCAACTATATATTCCATCTGCCCTGCTTCGTTTGCTATGCCTGCCGGTTGCCCCTCCAGAAGGGTGAGCAGTTCATGCTGCGTGATGGACAACTCTTCTGCTATCGTCATGATTTGGAAAAGGAGATGTTTCTGGCAGCGGCTGCTGCCCAGCATTGTGGATTTGTTGGCCTCGATGAGGAGGATCTGCTGCGGCCAAGGGATGGCAGACGTGGTCCCAAGCGACCTCGCACAATTCTTACCTCGCAACAGCGCAAGCAGTTCAAGGCCTCCTTTGACCAGTCACCCAAGCCGTGTCGCAAGGTGCGCGAAGCACTGGCCAAGGACACTGGACTGTCGGTGCGTGTGGTGCAAGTTTGGTTCCAGAATCAGCGGGCCAAGATGAAGAAGATACAGCGCAAGGCGAAACAGAATGGAGGAGGTACGAGCGGAACTGGCAATGGGCGTGGCAACAGCAATGCAAACGCCTCCGATGACAAGGACTCGAGTGAGAAAGAGGAGAAGTGCGTCAAACAGGAGCATGGTGTCGATAATGTGAACTTCCTGAGCGGCATGGATAGCGCCTTTGCCAGTCAGCCACTTAATCCAAACTTGCCCTTTTCACCGGATGGTGCGTATATCCCAATAAAATTATGCTGTAACAGTGATCGCTTGAAAATAATAAAAGATGAGAAGATATTAGAAATATTTGCGCTCTGAAAGCAACTCTGAAATTCTTCTAATTTTAAAGCGAGCACTTTACTTCAATTTTTAATGAATCCAACTAATCTCCACTTTTTTTCGCCTAGCAGATTATCCGGCCAATTCGAATGACAGTTTCTGCAGTTCCGATCTCTCGCTGGATGGCAGTAATTTCGATCAGCTGGATGACGATGCTGATTCCCTCTCGCTGAATAATCTGGAGCTACAATCGACCAGTTCATCGGGACATCACAATCAGCACTCGAATCCGCACGATATGTTGGCCAATCTGAATACGAGCCTTATCAATCCCATCGACAAGCTGTATCTTATGCAGAACTCCTACTTCAGCTCCGATCACTAGAGAGAGAGAGAGAGAGAGAGAGAGAGAGAGAGAAAGAGAGAGATATAGAGGTGGAGAGAGAGAGAGAGAGAGAGAGAGAGTCGTAGTCATACGAATTTATTAGCGTTAGAGTTGCTGGCTTTAGTTGGGAGCGCAACTGCTGGTAGGCACTGTAACTCCTTAGGCTTTGCAACTAAGTAATTACCATTACCAGCCATTCGGCTTTTCGGCAAAGTTAAGATTTTAAGGTAAACCAAAAAAAAATAAATAATAAAAAAATGAAAAGTTATCAATTGTGATTTTTAAGCTAAACGAAGTTTTAAGAACAAATTGCATTACAGCGATATAAACGAGACGTAATGCAAAAATTATTGTTAGTTCGAAAATAAGTACATAAGTAGTAGAAACCAAAAGATGAAATCAATGTGAGCCTATGTTTGTAAATAGTCTTAGTACCAAAAATTGTTATAAAAATGTAATTTAAATTAAAACGTCAATAAATTATGTATTAGCAAGTGCAATTAAAACTTCTTGTTATTAATATATACCAAGGAATTCAACTACAGAGCTATCAGAGACTGCATACTTTTATAATATCATCAAACGGCAAATTCTAAAAATTTAGAATTTATTAATTTCCACAAAACTCATTTTCGTTTGAATTGTTGCGCTCAAGTTTGATCCTTATTCGTGGCGCCATCTATTGACAAGAGTGGGTATATGATTTCAAGGTACTTGCAGCCAACTTCACGTGCAGCTAACCTCTAGTTATGTTTTGCGTACCAGCCAATAGATGGCGCATCACCACTCAGAACTACATTGTGGTGGTCGGTCGATAAGTGAAGAGCACTGGGACTTGATAGATAAGTCATCGTAATAATCAGTTTTTTAATCATATGCCTATTTATCTGGAGCAAAAAGATGGCATGGCTGACAGCTCTTTCCAATCACAATTGCTGGGCACTGTTAATAACGTTTTAGCGAATGTTAATGTAATTGGGTGCCCACAGCTGTATAAATCAGTGTTGATAAACTTGCCGAAACAACTGGGCAAGAAGAAGAGACAGCAGCGTTGATAAACAATATAAAACAATATAATTTGCGATGGTAGGCTTCAAATAAACATCAATAAGAATAATAAACAAGTAAATCTATTCTACTTGCAGCTATTTTATTCGTTCTTCAAATCGCTGGTGGGCAAAGAAGTCGTGGTCGAGTTGAAAAATGACCTGAGGTGAGCACCGGCTGCCTTTTTTTTGGCGCGTGTTAACATAAAATACAAGAAATATTAACTAAGACAAGGGAAATTCTTATAGCATTTGCGGCACGTTGCACTCCGTGGATCAGTATCTCAACATCAAGCTAACGGACATCAGCGTGACAGACCCGGACAAATACCCGCACATGCTGAGCGTGAAAAACTGCTTCATCCGCGGCTCAGTTGTGCGCTATGTGCAACTGCCCGGTGATGAGGTAGATACGCAGCTGCTGCAGGATGCGGCACGCAAGGAGGCTGTGGTGAGCACGAGATAAGTGTCGCAGTATCTTCTACATATTCTATTTATAAGCTGAATTCCCACTTGTACGAAACTCCTCACTTTTTGACCTATACTAAGTGAAATTCTGTTAAAGCCAAACAAATTTGATTGAAAATACGAACTTTAAATGTTTATTCTGATTCAGTAGATTTTCAAAGATTGGTCCTTTATCACATCTGGCATTATTATACATATGCAATTCTCCTAGTTTATATACGGCTCATAAATTTTTGATGAGTCACTTGGGATTCGCCTTACATTTATGCGTATGTTTTATGGTTTTGTTTTGATGAGCTACGAAATCATTATTGGTCTACGCATGAATGACATTAATCGCTGCGAATTGGATTGCAAAAGCTCATATTAAGAGGGAGATAACAACAAAATGCTTTTTAGGTCAAAGTCAAAGGTTGTTTCTAACTATTATTTGGTGAGGGGGCTGAATTTATTGTTTGTTTTCGATATTCTTGAATAGTTACAAATAATCACACATTTCGTGTACCAGAAACTTTTAAATGTATTTTTTTTTTGGTGGGAAATATGGTACCTATTTTTTTTTGCAGGTTGCTGTTTAGGCTAACATGTACACACACCATTGGTTAAATTACTCTTAAGCAAAGAAATCGCTGCATACTTTTAGGCACACATAGTCGACGAGAAAAAGGATCTAACTCGGTCATATCTTTGCAGATGGTGAATGTATGTGATGCGTTAAATTCACACAGGCCGGCTCTATCGAATTGTATTCAAGGAGTATGGGCTCATCTAAGAAGTCAATCACTAGTAACAAATTTTGACCTTAGCTTTAAGGTGACGATTCTTTAAAACAGAAACTTTACTGCGACGTCAACAAGAATCCTAGCGGGATATTGGTTGACCACATTCATTTTTAGAAATTAAACTAAAAAAGAAAGCAATCCTTTAACGATTGCCTATTATTAGTAAATATTAACCTTCAAAATCATAGGAGGGATCAAGACTCTAAGCTTCCATGCATTTTTTCAAATTTAAATGTAGTATTAATCCAGATGTCAAATCATGATAAAAACAATTTTATTTTTAATATCGGTTCGGTTTTAACCAAGTTATGGTAAGTAATTTCGGCTTGCTTATACCGATTTTGTTTGCGTACATTTTTTAACATGAGCAAGCATATCATTATATGTTCAAGTAATTCTATAGGTTCCACATCATGCCTCATTCTGATGTCAATTTTATTGTCATGAATACCGATTACAAGGACAAGGCCCTTATGAAGTGTGGCTTATTATGCTTTTGACCCCTCATTAAAACAGGTGGAGTAATCAACATGCGTTTCATTTCTGATATCCATTGTCCAAGTACTGTCTATGCGAAGGTGAGTGGTCGTTAAGTACGAACTTGATTTTTTTTTTTTGTGTGCACAATTCATGCAGCACTTTATGACATTCGAATTTAAATTCATGAGCAGTGAATTGTCAGCGCTGTATTTACATAAATACCAAAGCGATGCCTATTTAGGGAATTACTTGCTGAAATATTGTGCCATCAAATGATGGACGTGTCACTCAGTTTTGCTCAGTCAGCCTGGTCGTCGTCAGGATGTGCATAATTGTGCGCCCAGTCGACCTCCTGGAGAGTGCGAATAAAAACAAACTTTGGTCAACCAATAAAACCCCCACGACCCTCCAAACCCGCTATACGTCCACGTTTTCCATTATTTTGATAAATTGGTTCCTATTTTTATTTATTTTTTTCACAAGCAGCTCAACAAAATATTCGTAGCACATATTTTAACGCATTGAAGTTGATTCCTAGTGCCGTTTTTCCAGCATTTTGTTTTGCATTTGAACACGAACTTTGCAAATATAAAATATGCGTCCATGGTTCTGGAGAAGGAGCGCTTTAGGGAAAGTTGTCGCTTACAGTCACCAACGAGGGGTAGATTTGTCTCGCCCAGCAAACAGCAAGCGGTGCTGTACATAATATGCCTGATGGAATACTGATGGGAGTGAGCTTTAGCCGGATTTACGAGGCAGCGCTAGGTTAAAGGCATTGGCTTTTTGGCCAGATTCCGCATGCTAGTTCATCAATGTGTTGAGTTGTGCGTGCGACGTTAAACTTGGCTCGTAAACTTTTTATTTTATATTTGTTTTGTAATTCACTCATTTGGATTTTATTAAAAAATGAAATATACAAATTTTACAGAGATTATCTTACATGTACAAATACACACATTGAAGTATATGATTCGTATATATATATATATATATATACATTTAGAACTATACACATATGTTATATGAGCATTACTTATGTACAAATTGTGGAAGCTGCCGTCGAATTTACAAAAATCCCCCGTGGCTTATTTTTACGTTCCAAACGTTATAGTTGTTGTTGTTGTTGTTGTTGTACTTGCTGACGTCCAAATTTATCCATAAGCTCGACACTACATATACACATATCTATTTGTATACACACAGTAAGAACATATATATAACAAAGTTAAGTACAAGTTTCTTAAGTATTATAGGGGATTTACTCGTTGGCAATTAACCTGTGTAGATTACAGTTTGTTCTTTTTCTCATAATCCTTGTAGCAGAAATTAGCAATAACATTGCATCTAACTATCCTGTACGTGTTTCCAAGCTAATTATGTTGAGTACGTTGAAGTATTTTTCGATGTCCAGCTCCAGCTTAGTATTTACTCTTTGCTATAGTCTACTGCACGATGTCGCTGAGTAATTATAAATTACTCATCAGCAATCGCATTAAAAGTGGTTATTTTCCCCGCATTCTAAACGAACTCTAGCTTTTGTGGCAAATAAAATATCATTATGTTTACTTAAGTATAGTTTGCATATATAGTTATGAGCAGGTTTTGCCAATTAATTGTCAACGTAATCTTATGCCAAGTGGAGATACTTGTCTAACATACTTAGCCATACGCATTCTTCAAAATAAATCCTACAATTACGAACTTAGCACACGAACAGTGTTCAAAGACTTAATTCTCAATTAGTTGCACTAATCCAATGTTAGCGCCTTCTCAATGATCTGATCATCGGTAACGCCCCACGACCCGCCCCTTCCAAACGTAACGAGTTCTGGAAGCGTTGGACTGTTGCACAGCAACTTTGATTATAATTTTGAATAAGTGTGTTTCCTTAAGGTGACTCTAGGAGTCCCTGTTGGCGCCGCACTAGCTCCTGGCTCAGGCAACGGCAGCAAGAGCAAGCATCTTCCTCCTCCGCCGCACGCATTGTTTCACCCACCTCTGCCTCGACCGTCACCATCGCCGCCAGCTCTGCTCACACACTCGATACCCGATCATTGTTGTCAGCCAAAAGGGCCACGCCCTTCATTAGCTTATGCCCATTGGCTACGCCCCGCTGGCTATCGTAGTTAAGCACCAGGGTCGATGGCGTCGACTGCAGCAGTAACTGCTCCTCCTGCTCCCGCAGGCAGCCCGGCTGCCGAAGAGCTACTGCCGAGTTGTGGTTGGGATGTGGACTACGCACTGAGGAGCCTTTTCGCATTAAATGCGGCGTGGGAGCGCTGCTCACGGAGTTGCCCGCCTGCAGCAAGCCCACCTGTTCCTTGAAGGGTCCCCCGGCAGCTCCATTGCTCGAGCTGCGATAGTAGCTCTGCTGGCGGAAGGTGCGCATTTGTCGAGAATTGCCACCAGATGCATCCACTTGCGTAACGGCCGTCAACATCGAAGGAGTCCGCTGTGAATCGCCTCTGTGGGTAGCCAGAAATAATGTATAATCGATAACGGGTAAAAGAAGTAGCAATGCTCTGACTTACCTGTTCAGGCTGTATGCGTTGTTGTTGCCACCACCGGTTCCCGATTTGTTGCCCTTGCCAGGACAAAGATGAAAAGCGCCGTAGATGAGCGGATTAACCAAGCTGTTGGACATGCCAAAGAAAAAGATCGCATCCTGTAAGTCATCGCCCAGCTGCAAGCAAAAAACAGTTAGGCTCAAATTAATTTCCGGCTTTTCAATATATCTCAACCGTAGGCTGTCGAGTGTTGAAGCATGCGGTTGCTTGTCTACCTTTCTTGCCTTTCATTATCTAGTCACAGTCGTTATCCTAGACGCAACGCGCATATCCGGGCTAACATAACCAAGTCAACAATCCGCCGGGCCATTAATTAAAAGTTGACCATAAAAAATAATTCTGATATGCGTCCAGCACACACACAAAACGGGTCACACGAAAAAGTGAGTAAAAGACAGTGTGCAATAAAAGGGATTTTGAGGAACAGCTGTCGAGTGAATCAATTGTGAGGCATCAGTCCCTTTTTTTTTGTGTATTCTGCAGTAAATGCTTATTTTGCTTTCAGCTGCCACAAGCTGTAATATAAAACATGTCAAACGAAAGCACAAAAATACCCCTTCAACACTTTGGCCTCCTCCCCACGCCTCTGAGAAATCGACTGCTGATTGATGGGCCTTCCAAGTGACTGAATTGCTTCAACACCATTTGGTTTAGACAAATAATTTGTACAGGGTACATCCGCGTTAGCTGTACATAAGGTATGCTTACTAACTGCAAATTACTCGAGAAATGCCATTAGATATAATTAGAATTTTCAACTAGGCCCAACCACAGAATTCATTAATTTAGCAAATTACACTTGTGTACTTATACTTAATGTTGATTTGTACATAGGAAATTATGTTCTTGCTTTTCTTTTTGCTTTACAAAAACAGATGGAACAGAAAGCTCTACCAAAATGCTGCAAGAATAACAATCCTTTCAAATGGTCAACATTGTTCTGCAGAAGTGACCCAACCAGCCCATCCCACTGATGCGCATACTTGCCCTTTTATCTGGATTCCAGAACATGAAGATAATCATCATTACATAGTATGGGGTCCAGCAAATGAGGAAGGCTATAATGATCACAACTGATATGCGCAATGATTTCATTTTGGCCTTGTGTATTAAACGTTGACGGTTCGTCTGTGTTGGTAGCTGCTTCGTCGAGTAGTTGGCCAATTTTGAACCCTGAAACATTTTTTCACTGCCTGCAAAGAAGGGCAAAGATAAAGAACATAAAAATGTAAGAAAATAGCAAGCAAATTTAACATAGTTATCTCTCTACAGCTAAGCAAAGCTCATGTGTATCCAATTGTGGACATCCACTTACTTGAAATTGTTCGAAATGTTGACATGTAGGTGCCTGGAAAATATTTAAATTTGTTACGTTACATTAGCATCTAGATGGACACTACAAATTTATATATGCAAATATATATATATTTACCGAATAGAATACATAGCGGCAGCAAAAAGGTAAAGACGAGTGTAAATGTCGCATACATCTGCTCCTGCCAGTCAGCTGTGTAGAATCCGTGAGTCACACACTGATAGAACTCCTCGACAAAGGGACCGCGTGCCACATGAAAAATGAAGAACTGCGGGTTGATATTTTTCGATTTCCATTTGACATCCACGCGGAAAGAAATGAAATAAATCGTGAAAAAGATGACACAAGCGTTTGATTAAAATACGCTCGTCCAAAAGTACAAACATCCAAGAAAGATTTTGATTGAATACTTTTATCAGCATCTCTGAATGCGCCATAAAATGAGGGACTTAATGAGGTGTTTGCTGTGTGGGGTGTTTAATGTGTGTATGCTGTGTGATTGCTATCTGTAAGATGTGCTTTTCCCCTAGAATTGATGCCAACAAGAAATATAGGCATCCTTCAATTTGGGCTCTTTGTAGTTTTGATGAATCATCATTTTGTGGCCAATTGGCAATTATGCATTCCCCCTTCCAAACATATCTAAAAGCATTTGCATTATACGTATTATAAGCTGATTTAAGTGGGAGACAGGTTTATTGATTCTGAAATTTCTAATGAACTTGTAATATTTGTTATTTTTTTTAATTATTTATTTCTTTACTTTATTAGTCACTCAGTTTAATATGAAAAATGTATTTTTTTTAAACATATAATAGAGCTTATCGCAGCGTTGCAGCTTGATACTTCTCTTTATGTTCAAAATTTGTGTTCAAGCAGTGCTTGTTGTCAAAGTCTCAAGCTACACTGGGTTAATTTCAATCTCAGACGTAATAAAATTCCCAATGTGTCGATAAATCTAGCTGAAGTTCAGGCCAAGGCTGCCAGGCTCCCTCCCGGAAACATTTGTGATTATAACTAATGCATTAAGAGTCTTTTCATTTGCACATTTTATGGTTTCCAAGAGCTTGACTTACCCGGAACTGATGGCCATGGCGACAGCTGTCGCGAGTGGGAAGGTCAAGTAAACTGCCAAAGTAGTAAAACTAAAACACTAAGCCGACCATGGGTGGAAATCGGTATTAAGGCTGATTTTTATTAATTTCACACATTAATAACTTCCAAGCAATTGAACGATACGATGTTTCCTCAAATAAGAATAATGCTGACAGGGACAAGACACATAAAATACGATCCCATCTAACAAAATAAAGTACAGTATGCAGTCATATCGATTGGTTTTTTGAATTGTACAAGTTAATATATATACCTTAATCAGCTAAAAGTCTTTTTTATTTTTGTCTGCTTATGAGATTTTGTTTGTCTCTTTTATCCAAACTATTGAGGTTAAAGGAATTCATGCGCTTTACAAATACCCACTCAATAACAAACAAATGTAGAAGTATATATTGCTTGTATAAAATGAAATGCTGTGGAGTTTCTCTATAAGTTGCTAACAAATGGAAAAGCCTCAACGCCAAAAGAAAAGGAGCAGAGAAATACTGCTGCACAGTGTAATAAAAGACGAAATACGCATGAACAATAAACTGAAGAAGTAACAGACAGATGCAGCCTTATTGCACAGCTGTCTGTAGGGCGGGGATCAACATTTGTTGTTTATTGCCTTCCGAAGTAAATTTTCATTTTTTTTTATTATTTGAGACGCGTGAAAATGGAGAAGTATCCACATATTGAATTTGATATGATGCCTATTGATTACTAACGTGAGTTCTCTTTTCAGTAACGGGGCAAACGTGGAATTGAATTCGTATGTGCGACTGGCAAACATTGTGGAATGAACTCTTCAAGTTATGCAGAGAGACGCAGTGTCAAGTGTCACGTTATAATGCCGCATGAGTTTTATGTGTCATATTCGATAAGGCCGAAATGAAAAATGTATCCTCTTGTGGCTGGCAAAACAGCTAACACTAAATAGCTAGCGAAATTGCGGTGACCAACAGCAAGTAAAAGTGTCATTAAAAAAAACTGTCATAATTGCTGAGTGCGTTTGTGTGTTCTTGTGTGAGTGTGAGTGGTAATAAAGGTATGTAAGTATTATAGTATTAAGTACCGCAGTACTTAAGTTGCTGTTGCCACGCTTTAAAAATGGTCTCACTTCTGTTAAATTTATGATTATGTGCTTATGCAGGTGTGTATAGTTAGCCAACATCAACATAATCTGTGAGCCGGAAACATACAAATTTAATTATTCCTAATGCTCACTCTCACATTTTAAAAGTCTACAAACAGTGTTTAATTATATGCAAACATCATTACCTTTCGGTTATATAATACATACACAGAATATTATTCTTAGTGTGTGCACCTCGAAAAATTGCAGACAAGATAATTAAATTTGTTCATGTATACTACAAAAAAAAAATTATAGCATATACTTCAGCGCTGCAGCTGTGTCGAACTAAGCTTCATGTGATGTCGCATGGATATGCTTATTGTTCGAGTAAACAGCATGAACTATCAATATGCAAATCTGGCCATATTTTCTAGAAAATCGCATAATGAGATTCAATGGAACAATGGATAGTGCCGGTGAAGATTGAAGATTGTAAGGTACACAATTTTTGTGCACACCCACAAAAAGAAAACCTTGAATTTGATTGCAAGAACACTGTTTATTTGGAAATAGAAACTATCTGTAATCAGGTAACGAATTCATTAAAATGAAACACAATTTGAACGATTTAATTTTCTTTTACTTTCATTGGATGGGGTGTGATCGAGGGGGAAGAACGCTGATGGCGTTTCAATTCAATAGTTTTAGTTTCCTTGCAAGAACACTACCACTTATCCATTAGGTAAATATATTCATGAAATATTAACAATGAACATCAGATAGCCAATGAGCCTATGAATTTCATATTAGATTGTGCTCTTCCTAATTTATTATTCGGAATTCATTATGGTATCTATAGTAAACAAACAACTTGCATGGCTCAAATGAATACTAACTAATCCGTGGATCGCAATAAATTTTGCAGAATCAAAGACTATTAAAATGCCAGTTGTGTCATAAATCAGATGGGCAACTCAATTAGATATGCCATCCAGCGACACAAAGGCATGCCACATAAATAATGCAATAAAAGTGTGAAAGTAAAGGATTACAACAACCAACAAACAAAAAAATGTTAAAAAAATATTCGAGTTTGTTTGTTTTTGCTTGTTCTTTTCCTGTGTTTGTGTCATTAAGGATGAGGGAAGGCAAGCGGATTCATGTGGATAAGCAAACAGAGAACGTTTTCACTGTCGGTAGGCTGTCAGGAAAATAAATATTTCATGCTTTTCCTTTACAGCTTTCCAGTCAGATCCCGGACATTATTTTTCTCAACCCTTAAAGCCGACACACATGATCGGAGAAGCCGTGCAGTTAAGCTCTCAGTATGTGGACTCTGCACACGTGTGTGTTGGTTGTATTAGGGTAGAAGAAAGAGAAAGAGTAGGAGAAAGGATACCCAGCGCAGCGTTTAGCGAACTCTTTATGCAGCAGGCAATCAATTTTAATGCCAGCGCACGCAATGACGCCTTCTTTAAGACTATTTACGCGTTGGCTCGGGGGCGTATGAGTGCCATAAAGCAAACATACAATATTACTTCAACTGTGGCACGCAACTGCAAAAGCTTTAGCCCACGGGCTGAGAGACCTGCTTTCGTGGCCTGCTGTTTTCTTGTGCTTGACTTAATGGCAGGACGACAAATTGCTGCATAATAATATTGGAAGCGGTGAGATGAACAGCAAAACACACTCAGAAAAATTATTGAATATAATAGTAAAAGTTGCCTTAAGTTTAAATTCTGCACTTTGCAGGAACAGTAACGGTTAAGTATTATATTTAAACTTTGTGAATCTATCTGGAACTTTGGCATCGCTAAAAATCTTCCGTAACTTTAATGTGTTATCAATAACTGTTAGCTTTTTGCTGAGTGTATGCACAATGTGTACAAATTCAATTTGAATTGATTGAGGTGCGGATTTAAACTTGGCACTCAGAGAAGAGCTACCAAAGCCAAATGGGCGTAACTTACCTGGGGCAGGCTGAGCACCAGCGAGAGTATGTAGGTGCCACCAAGCAATCGATGGCACCTTTTGGCCATATTGAGCGACTTCATGGGATATTTGACTGCAATCCAACGGTCCACGCCGATAAGAACCAGCACATAAGTGGATAGATAGAGACTGAACATTTGGAAAAGCTTCACCAGCTTACAGGTGAGCTCATTAGCGAGCCACTGGACCGTATAGCACCAGGCAGCCTCGCCTATTAGGCAGAAGCCGGTGACCAGAACATCAGCGATTGACAAGTGAAACATCAGAGAGTAAATAGCGCTCCAGGTGTGTCGCGAGTTGCGCCGCGTTATGCGTGTCTTGTATATATTCCAGATGGTCAGCAGATTGCCCAGCAACGAGAACAGCGCCATCACAGCAAGCACATAAACCTTCAGCAATCCAGAGCGAGATAACTGCGGTGCATGGTCCATGACATGCTCGGGCACTTGTTCGGCCACTGGCGATGATTCGTACAGTGTGTTGATGTGACCGAGAGTTGAGCTATTCAGGCGTGAGTCTGTTATAATGGGATATGCCGCCTCATGACCTCTGGGTGTAGAAACTGTGTTTGCGTTGGTGGCTTCTGTGGCCATTGCCAAACCTGCATCCAGTATGTTGAGCGTATAGTTGGCAATGTTTGGCGCCACTTCCGCCGCAGCTGCCACAAAAAGCCGGGAAAAATTTGCCATTGTTGACCAACTACTTTCCGTGTCATTGTTAACGTTGTCCAGCAAAACAGAAGCGTTGCCAACAGGAAACCGGCCATGTACGGTATCCTCAATGTCTTCCATTGTATGTTTTAAACAAGTTTTTGTTTTCTATGGAATATTTTTGAGTGGCTTCGGAGGGATGGTTCCGGTATCCACATTAACCAGTGTGCATATTGGTTTCGATTTTAATATCTTACTTCGAATAGTTTCGAGTTGAGGCAAATAGAGCTTATTGCAGTTGTGTTACTGAGTAGCCATTTTAATTTTTGTTGCCAACAAATCCTTGCGACGTCCGCTTTGCACTGTAATTTCAAATTTCATTAAGTTTACTGACTGTTTCAAATATTATTGCAAATGAAACAGTTAGTTCCTCTGTTAATATTTTAGTACGCTTAAGCAACACAGAATGGCATTTGCCAAAAATCAAATAAAGTCTTGTTACCACTACTCAGAATACATGCACTAAAATTAAATTTGCATTCTTGTCGGGGAAGACACAAAAATGTTTTCTAGAAACCAAATAAACGTTTCACTGGAGTTTAAAGAATGTCATTTGATTTTTAGTATTTGACTCAACTTAAGACACTTTAGTGTGTTAGTACAATGGCTTTAAACACAAATAAGAATCAGTGAAACGAGTAGATTTATGATTTTCTTATTGCTATTTACCAGTGCACTTGTCTGTATTAGGAGAACCTGTTTATTTGTTTTATTTATTATTTTAAAATAGATTAAGTGTACAACGGTTTTCCATCAGCTTGTCTAATTACTGGCATAAAGGCCCGCCTTTAATACATCAAAGGTAAATGCAAATTATGCCCCACACTAAGATCATAGCATCAATTTGCACATTATAATTCAAGCACACTTTCCGAGCAATTTAATGCCAATGCATTTAATACAAGTATGAAATATTGCAGCATCGATGCTTTTGTCATTGACCTTTACCACACAATTACACAAGTTTAATTACAAAGCTGTTAATTTAGTAAAAGTACTGGCAAGTTACAGCCACTGCCAACAGCTAGCCAACAGCGATTAACTGACAGCCACCGGGAAAATACAACGTAAAGCGCACAAATTAGCTTTTATAGATTATACATACAACAGCAGCGACGGCGACAGAGAAGACACTGGACAGCTTTGCAACTTTGAGCTCATTTGCGACGCGTCGATTTGCAGTGCAAGTTCAAAGTAAAATTCCGTAACATTTCATTTTCCAAATTAATTTATGAACATAAATTAATTCGAATGCTTGGCCACGCTTGTTATTTTAACAGTGGCCAACGCAAGAGAAAATGCGCAGACAGGCAAAATAGCAGCAAAGTAAATACTCAGCCACATAAATTTTCATTTCTTGTTTGTAGAATAAAATATACGTCACCTGTGCACCCAAAGTGCATTGATCAAATTTATGGTTGAAATTTAATCAAAGTTAAATCAACTCAAGTCAATTTTATCAGTTTATGACATTATTGCTAATGTGTTTATTCTGTTTTTTTAATTGGTTGAACTCCAGAAACCGTTAATTACAAAATGATGATGCATATATTGATGCATTGCTGAACTGCTGTATTGCCATTTAATCGCAGTTGACGCTCACTATCTTACTTACATGCTGCTAACTATATGCTAACACACACATACACACACTTTTATGTCTTCATGCTTACATATATGCAAAATATGGCCTTGATTATCACTGTGTACACGTTTTCGAATTGGAAAAGTTTTCAATTCCTTGTGGGTGCTTAATCATCACGATTAACATACAAATGCATATTTCATTGACCGAAACAGTTGGGGCAACATGTGACCACTCGCAAAATGGAACAGACTTGACTGCCAAGGGGCATCTTGTACAAGACTGAGCCCCAGATGCATCAAAGAATAAAGCGTTAACAATTTGCCTGATTTTGATTGATTTCCATATATTGTGTCAAAATTTGAAAGCCTACATAACAGAAACTGTTGAAAAACTTATTCTTGTGTTTCCAGTCCAGACGGACATTCTTCGCCTTGAACGCGTTTGAATATGTAAGCCGACTTATTACCAGGGTACTGAACACTAAAAGAACTTAAATCATTAAAAGAAATAAACAAAAAAGAATGAATATGAGTTTTCTAGTTCTCCAGTGCTGTACCTATAGATACCCTCTGAGCTGTTCCAACGTACCTAGCTTTATATTAAAACAGTGTTTAGCCAATTCTGAGTATGAGCTGAAGAGAAAGATGCTGAACGGAAATGTATATAACTTCAGGCATTATTTGTATACCCGTTATCCACGTAGTTAAGTATGTCACGAAAAGCATCATTAATTAGGATGGAATCACATCAATTGCCACAAAAAATTCACGTGAGTCAGCAAGTTCTTTCGATTGACGCTGACACACAGTGCGTATGCGCAACTTATTGTTGGCCAATGTTTTGGGTTTAATTAGAGCGTGGGTTTGCTTTGTTGTTTACACGAGCCAAGGCTAAATCACTTCAATATGAAAGAGGCCAATTGTCAAAGTTTTTGCAGATTGCGTCGTTGGCTGTTGAAATTGTCATTGGCAATGGTAATGGTTGAGCGTCAGGACATTTGAAATTATGCTTGCGGTCCACTACAACACTGCCTCTCCTTTAATCAAAGCATTGCCAAAGTTTTATTTCAAATAGAAAACATTTACAACACTGTCAGCTAATTTATTTTGGCCAGTATAACGCAAAAGTTGAGAAACTAATATATATATAACTGACAGATGAAGATTGCATAGGAACGCAAAAGAAAATCAAAGTAAAGTTGTCGAGTTAACTATTTTTATCGCAGAGTAAGCAACTATTATATTAAATTTCATAACCGCTATAGGGATGATTATATATAAATTTGAAGATTCCCTGTTCCATGACAACGTGGTTAATTATATAAAAAAAAAAACGGCTGCAGATAGATTTATATATGTATATATAATAAAGCAAAAGAAAATGAATATATAGAAGATTAATTAGGTTATTAAGTGATTCACCAGAAATAGGAGACAGTGACCAGAGAGTGCATATATGATTATATATAAATGATATACATTATTTGTTAATATATATTTATGTATGTACATACATTTGTATATACGAATGTACTTGTGAAAGTAACTGAATACAGTGCACAATGCTTCGCCTAGGATATTTGTAACTGTTCTTATTTAGGTGTAAAAGAAACTTTTCGCATTAACTGAGATTGAATTAATTTGTAATAGTCTTTGTTCTTAATGTTGGTGGGCTTTCTTTTCTAATTGGAACAAAAAATTCGTAAAAGTTTTAAGAATCTGGGTCAGGCAAAACTGATGAAGAGCATGTCACTTAATTTTTCTTCCGCTATTCACACTTCAACTAACTGATACACTAAAAAACAAATTATGAAAGACTATTTTTCTTATTCTGTTTTTCATTTTCAGTTGAACACAAAGGCTGGCCATTTATTTGCTGTAGCTCTTGGATGATAAGTTCTGTTGTATTTCGCATTTTGACTTTGTCTAACTAAGTCAGAGCTTTGGGATATTTACACAGTTGCCCCGCCTCGCAGACACTTTCCAAACAAAAAGAATCGCTCACACACTTACACAAATAATACACACATATAGAAACCACATACATGAGTATGAAAATATTACCGATATTAGATCAAGTTGGAAGCCATGAACAACGCGTGTTTTCAATTTAAATATTAGCATGTCATAATGTATTTATCTTCAGACAGTGAACATTTATACATAGTCGAATTTTTTGTATAGGAGCATCAACATTGTTCAGTTCTCTGTAGTTTTGAAATATTTGCACAATTTGTATTGGCAAATTTCGTTATTCGTTTCAAATGCGAATCCATGTTGAGCATTTAATTCTTTCAGAATTTGGCAATTACTGGAAACAATTGCAACCGCAAAACACATACGCTCAAGCACACACAGCCACACACAACTGTTTTGTATTTAATCTATGGAATATAGAAATACCTTTAAGCAACTTGCCTTCAAATATATTTTTCATATCACTTTAAACTGAATTTTATAGTATTTACACTTTTAACTAATTAGGTTGACGCAAATTTAATATTCATTAAACTGGCATGGAAAACGTATTATCCTTTTCCAATTAAATTCATATTTCACTTTATTGAATCACAAAACTTTTACAATATCAGGAGGATTATTATTAAGTCTTTAAAAGTTACGAACTAACTTTTAATATTCAACAACTGTTTCGTGGAACAATTGCAACACTTAATAATCGAAAAGCAACTCCTTCGCGTACTTCGTTCTTATTGATGACCTTCACTGCTTCATATTGGCACTCTATTACATCTTATCTTATCACTTTCTGTGCTTCGGTTGCCAAATTTGAGTGGCATGAACTCGCTGCTTACTGCTCTATATCACTGAACCTACAACCGTCAACCGCTGTGTCCCATTGAGTACTGGCAACTGACTGACGTTCTGTTCCGTTCACTTCAGTTGTTCGCTGCGAACTGTACGCATTTCGCGAGAGACTCGTTTTACATTCGAACTTGCTTGCATTCGTACAAGTCGCAAGCAGTTTCATTCATAAAATCTCGGCTACAGTAGCAGGAGCAACGTATTCAACACGCAACATGTTTGAAATCTGCTTCGTTGTTTTGGCGCGAACATAAAATCTTTGTTGCCGAAGGGCAATGCTCGATAGACATAACTCATACGCAACGTAAGCCCTCAGTCTCAATACCGAACTTCCTGTACGAGACATAAGCACCAGTACGCAGTAGGTGACAATGACTCTCTCTCCGAATATTCTACAAGACTTAAGCAGCAAGCGGCTGTCAATAGCAAACAAACTATTTCACTGTCTAACGAGTATTTGCCAAGCGACGTGTTTGCTATTTTTGCCTACCATATTCTCGTTAGCTAATTAAAGTGCCGTGATGTTTACCATGCAAACGCGATTCCAAATTAATTAACTAAATCTGCATTAACTTTTTCCATAGCAACCGCAGGGGTAATTCTGTAAAGTATAAACAAGTTTCAATGTTTTCATTGCACCTGCTAATGGAAATCATCAAGAGAGTGCCACTTGGTTAAGAATGCTTCTTTTTTGTTTAACCAATTTTCGTATTTTAAGAACTTCAACTTTGCTGAAGCCAAACCTACTTTTTGACCATAGTTTATCAACTAAAATCACTTTAAAAAAGTCACAAAGAGCAATGTATTCTTAGAAACGACGAAAATTATATTCCTAAAAGATTCCAATGTTAGATATTAATCTTTCGTTTTGTTACAGTATTCTTATTCCTACACCTGCTAACTGTCCACTTTTTCTATAGTTTCCTGTTCGTTACAGAAAACTTGTTTCCATATGACAAGAGAAGTTGACAAATGATGGGAGAGCTGGGAGAGTGGGAATGGTGATAGTAAAATGCTTGGACATTTGTCTGAGGCACCGGCATCATTATCGTTGAAAGCTGTTGCTATTTGGGTAGAGCCGTGTCAGGCACAGTCGTGCTATTTTGATAGTGAGCTGACAGCCTTCGTCCTAAGGTGCCCCACTAATCCTTTGTATGCCTTGTCTTCTAAGATTCCTGTGCTTACATGACGGCATTTCCGTTGCCCCACGTTACCATAACCGAAACTATTCTGTGGTAAAATGTGTATGTATATGAAATTTAATTTGCATGGAAATGTGAAAATATATAAACACTGGCACGCGTTCCCTTTAATTTCCGTACATCGACCTTATCTCGGATGTGGATCCGCATCCGCATCCACATCCGCATTCCATTTTCTAGGTTTAAGTTTAAAGCACCGCCCAAAAATCTGAGTGTTCTTGTCATGTTGCTATGTATCAGTGTGGTGGACAAATGCATAATATGGAATATAAAATTATGGCACGGGATTGGGTGACTGTAAAAACTTTTGTGTAAAAACTCCTGTGCAGCATCCAATTTTTCGGGTGATTTATTTCTTTTTCTGACAAAGTTGACACAGCTCTTGACTTAGACTTGCCCTCGGATTATTGCTTTATGCTGGCAGGAAAAAAAAAGCCTAGAGAATAGACTGCATGGTAAATGGGATATATGGCAAAAAAAATTTGTGCTGTGCTGCGTAATCTATTGAGTGTTCATGCAAAATGGATTTATGTAAGTACATATATTTATGCATGCACATATATGATGACAAAAATGCTCAAATGCCGACCAGTAAGTGGTGGCTTTTGTCTGCTATCGCATTTAAATTATTAATGCCCAATGTTTGCTGCTTGCTTATGGCCGCATCTGACCCATAGAAATTATTACAATAACGCTATTGCGACGTGCTGCTTTCCGACTAACGTCATACTTATAAATAATACAGATCATGAGGCAAGTAACCCAAATCTAAATTGGCACACGTTATAAAAACCTAAAAACTCAAACCCACCTCAAAACCCTAAACACAGTTTTGTACCCAGACAAATTGATTTCATCGTGCTGAATGCTGTACGTCCGACCGTAAGTTAGTTAGCCTGTAACCATCCGTATCGCTGGTTGTGAAGGACGACAGAGTTCGCAATGATTTTGATTTTTTTATTTTTTTTTCCTTCCGTTTGAACTGTTTCCCCTCCCCTCAGCCGACAGACATTCCTACCCTGAACGATGCTCATTTTCATAAGTATTTGAACATATTTTTACGTTACACAGCCGTGGGTTTACTTTTTTTTATTAGCTCGGCCCTGTTCATTATATATTATATTTCTGTCCTTCAACCAAGTTTATTTAAACGACTAAAATAACTGGGAGCTTTAAAGGCCCAAAAGGAGAATACGCCGTGCTGTTAAGTCTATGTATGCCAGCTATCTGTGCATATATTTGAGTTTTCACCAGCTTTGTGTTTAAAATTTGGTTAAAACATAAGACGCAAATATTCAAGTAAACAACACAGATTGGTAGTACGGTGACCTTCATGTATTGTTAGTAATGGAGACTTCCATTTAATGGCAGACTCTCAATTGCAAAATCATTTTAAGTCCAGACGAGGTCAAGTTGCCTCGTTTGACAAGCGATTTTAGTTAATTGATGAATTGTAAATTTTATATGCTGATTTATCAACGATTAACGCTGTTAGTTGAACCTTTGTTCATTTAATTATATATATTATATATATATATATATATATATTGCGGCTTTAACACCAGTGGCAAATTGCTTGATTGTCACCTTACCGTGTTTTAACAGTGTAATTAATCTTTTAACGACGCAGTGCAATCCGTATATTTAAATGAAAGAACTTCAACCGCCGAAGACTCTTTCACACAACAGAAGACAAATTCTATCAGAAAGTTTTCGCAAAAGATACACCAGGTACTCAGCTTAATAGTATTTACCTACATATGTGCGTAGGGTATTTTATTTCTTTGTTATTGTTCTTCCTCAGGTATTTTAGCATGAAATTACTTTTTAATTTAAACACTTACGCGTTATTCAACAACAAGGAGTGTATGCTCGTAAAAACATGCCCAAAATAACTTGACATGCGCTAATTAAACGGCCGTAAAAACAAAACCGTCATAAACGTTAGCTAATATGAATTTTGTGTCACTCACACAACATATTAAATGAAAGGGCTGGAGTAAATGAGTTTCATATTCTACCACAATAGAATTGTAATACTATAGAACATGGCTTTGTTTTCGGCGAGTTGGCCAAACTTACCCCAATCAGATAGTAGTCTTGCTAATGCGACATCATGTCGACTAAATTGACAATTCGTATTCCTATTTGCAGTCTTCGCCTTGCTTCGCTTTGTAGACCTTTTTATTTGAAACTGTCACAGCAAAACAGAAGGGTTCTTCACCGAAAACAACAGCAAATCATGATATATACTTCATTTACTGTCGCATCAAAGTTGTCAAAATTGATTTTCAGTCATGTTACCTTGATGGAAAGTGGATCAATCTGTCAATTTTGTAATACTTCGAATCCTGCTGCGTGTACTGGAAATTAATTTTAACTAACGGATATATATAGTTGTAAATTAACACATTGCCATGACAGCGCCAAGCAATGGCACCATAAGGATTCTCATCATTCATTGTCATCATTCATTGCTACAGCACATCCCATTAATCATACGCCTTGTGTTTAAAATGTGATCAAGCTGCCCTATATTGAACCAAAAGGAAATCTTTAGCATGAAATGCGCAACTCTGTGTGCATTAGACAACCGCCAAACTCCTCCCCTACCTGTCTGATGCTTCGATAAAAGCCTGTTCACCTGCCAATAACAGGAGAAACTCGAAGGACGCCGATAACTGAACACCAGCTAAGTTTTAGACATGTGTTTCGATTTTTCTTTTTGGCGTGCTTTGTGTTTTTTTCTTTTGCTTATTTTCTTTTGTTCCGGCATTTCTGGCATATATTTACCGTCTATGAACTACATCCAAAACACTTCAAGTCATGCAAACAAGCAACAAACTTTGACAACAATAGTGAAGTGCGTTTTCAGAAAAATTGTATTGAGCATTGTTTGTTATTAGGTACTTGTATGTTTGTATATCAGTTTTCCAGGCACAGCAGCCTGTTCAGACAACAACAACAGCCAGGTAAATAAAAGACTTTAATCAAAAGCCCCTGCAAAGACAGAATCACAAGAAAGAAATTATAATGGATTATCTGTTTTAATAATTGGCCACTTATCAGTCAAGTGTGGAAACCCTTTTGACATTAAGTGGCGCCATAAACTTAATCAGTTTATGGCTTAATAATAAATAACAATTATATAACGCGCTATAATGATGGCCTTGTCTCTTGGTGGCACAATCAAAATACCCTTCCCTTTTTCAACTGGACAAGCAATTAATAGACCCACCTCCACCCAACGCCATGTGTATTAATTAAGGCTAAACGTGAAGGAGCTGCCACTTCGTGGCACATGCATGGATGGCACGTGCTGTCGTGATTTGTGGGCTGGGTGTGTACTCTGCTCATATTACTCTCCTCATTGCTATTGTGGCAAACAGGTGGAGTGTGATGGGTGCCATACATAATTGAATGCGTGCCACAGTTACACAAATCTGAAAGGTTAAACTAAGCATGAAAGCCAAACACGAGCTCACAAAATAGCCACTCGCTCATCCTCTCCCGTTCTCTATTGTGACGAACAGTACTCCCTTTAGGCAAAAATTTAATGAAAGGCCAAATGAATAAAGAATTAGCTGTGACAGCAAAAGCGCATGACAGGATAGGTGTTGCCGTTCTTTCAGCCTGCTGCGGCATTTCAATGCTCAATTATTGAGTAGCTATCTGTGCATCTTCATCAGCCAATAGTGGTTCGCAGCTTATTGATTTTCTACTTACATGGCGCCTTTCTTCTATCATGTCAATGTTCTTTTAGTTTTCCTTTAGTATTCGGCCAATCAACGCAACCATTTTGGCCAACTTACGCGTCGTTAGGTGGCAACGTGCATATGCCGGGCACTTTGCTGCCTTTTATGTGGCTTTTGGTCCGGGCTTACCATGGCGTCTGGCTTCTGCAGTGTGGCGCTACTATGCTCCTGCACGGATCACGTGCTGCCCAATGTGGCGAAAATTGTGTGCCAATGCTTGACTGAAAGCGACCACCGGGATTTTTGGCGCCGAACCGAATAAAAGCAACAGCTGACGAAAGGAGAACTGTCGTAGAATTAAGAGGAAGGCAGCGCCAGCTAAGTACATATAAAATTTGATCGGTATATAGACAGCAACTAATATAAAGTACAAGACATATTCACACATTTACGCAATGACTAAGAAGAGCTCAGGTTGCCTCCAGGGCATTTAAATTTACATAGCTGAGCAAGAGGATTGCTGGACTTAAATAAATATATAGAATACTAATAGAAAACCCTTAATTAGTAATTACAGTATGTAGTATTAATAAAATGTACATGTACTTTTAATCATTGAGCGAAACTGTGAGAATAGGATTACCTTTAAAATTAGAAGATACTTTGGTGGAACAAATATAAAGTGTATTTTGAATCAATTCGAAGGTAAAATTGTAGCTTGTAGTTTTATCCTACAGGTAAAACACTGACCAAAAAGCCTTTGTTTCATCCATAGGTTTATTTTTGGCAAAGTTATGGCATTTATGCCTGCATGCGATTAGGCTTAGCATTCCTCATCAATCACTAATCAGTCAGTCAGTTTGTCTGTTAGCATTGCGATCTAATATAAAACAAACCACTAATACTGCTTATATCAGACCCATCTATACTATATTTTAGCAAAATACCAACACAAGCAATGGCAAGAGTTGGTTTTAATGCGCTTAAAACTGTGTTGGTTTTTTGAAATGGAATCAAAAGACAAGACATACAGCAACCAGTTTGAACATCCACCTGTTTGACTCACACGCCTAAGCTCTCAAAATCCACGTCCAGTCAAAAGTGGACTTCAGTTACTATTTGCTCAGGTGAGCCCAGTTGAGCGGAAGTGTCGAGAGATGAGTGAAAGAAGGATATGTGTTCGATGTGCTCGATGATGGCACAAGTAGCGAATTTGCTGTCGTAAGCGGCTTTTGAAAGACAATAGTTGTAAAATTTGGCTTGGACAAAGAACCCTCAACGAGTTTGCAGTAGGCATTTTTTCATTATACAGCGTAAGTCGAACAGAACCTTTACACTTAAGCCTATCGATTCAATAAATAAGTTTGTCGTTTGAATTGGCGGATGACTCTACTTTGATAAACTTCTTGTGCGTCGAGACTTAAAGCAAATGATTTAAAAAGGCCCAATGGCAAAGTCGTGTAACAGAAGAGCAAATAAATCAATTGAAAACCACTTAAATTTCTCTTTGCCGACTCTGAACAAACTGATATCAAAGAAGATGGCCATGAAAAGAAAAAATTAATGATGTTTTCAAAATAAATCGAACAGATATATAAATTCAAGTGTTCTTTTGAATCATTTCTACCTCTACAGCCAAGACTAAACCAAACAAAATTACACATATATCAAGTATGTGTTCGGTTTGTCAATTACAGTTATTCTCGCTAAAAAAAAAATCTTCGATAAAATCCCTCAACATTTTGACAAGCTTAAGCTATGCTAGCTTAGCTTATGATACTTATGAGTTTTCTATCTTTAACAACTCAGAACGGAACCACAAACTGTCAAACTTGTCAGCGGCAACAATATTCCGTTGCAAATAAATTCAATGGAATTTCGCATATTATCTTTCAGTGCTTTGTTTGGTCGCTTCATTAGAGGTTAAGGACCTCTCTTTACGTGCCCCAAACATCATTAAAATTAGAAACCACGATAGCTGAACAAGGCTCCCTCTCAACCTTTCCAGATTAGGAAGGTATGTGATATTAATACGATTGGACTGCCTAAATCACCTGCAAAGGTGTTAAATCAAAACACGCTGCTGTATCAAAAAAATAAACACACTAATAAAATACATTTCGGACAGCAAAGGTGGAGGTTTCGGCCCGTGGGCAACCATTGGAGCCAGCGATTTGCAGAGCATACTTAATGTGCTTGTGTGTGCGTGTGTGCGTGGGTAAATAGTGAACATTTATTGCAATTGACGCTCCTTTATTTGTACACAATCTGACAAGCTAAACAGCAACAGACAAAAAGCACACATCCTTCAAAAACTTGAACAATATAAATGAAATACCTAGAAAATAAACAAAGCTAAGGTACTATTTGTGCATACAATATATATTATATTGAAATCAATTTCGTCTGCATACTCTGCAAATTGTCGAACTTCTGAAAACGTGGTTGTATGTCTGGGATTTTATTTTGCGCCAAAGGTTCAAGGATCTTGGGTTCAAGCTTCGAACTTTGAGAGCAAGGGAACAAAACAGTGTCTATGAGCTACTAATATGCATATAAATATGTGTGAATATCTCAAGAGAAATTTGCGATATTATGTAAATATCCGTATAAAGGCAGGATGTAAACTTTAGAGTTATGAGTGTAAGAATATAGTAATTCGGTGCAAAGAACATTTAAAGCTCAGACAAATAACAATAACGATTATTAATTAGGAAACAGAAATGTAATAATTTCCTTTGAAACATTTAAGTTGTTATGGAACCACAGCTCTGTCTACACTGCGTTTAACAGTATGCCACATAATCGAAAAATTACGGACATTTTCTAAATAAGTAAAGTTGAAAGGGTTAAGAAACTCATTCGTCAGCTGACAAAACAACAAGCCACAAGCACATTCTCACTGAGGGCCTTTTGCAAGGTGAAAGAACGAAGGGAACATTTAAAACATGTTGTTCATGCTGCTTGTTTACTTGTTGTTGTTTATGTTGCTCATTGGCGTGTTGTGCTTCTTGCTATTGATGCTGAACTTGAGGCTTTATTTAAACAATTTGTTGTGTGTGTTTCTATTCCGTTTACCAAGAAGTGGGGACGTGTAAGACAAACATCCTGGTGGTTTTGACGGTTTGTCAAAGGATCCTTCGCACATGCCAATTGGAGTATTCAAATCTGAACGTGTGGCACGGACAATGTAGTGTCTGAACTACGTTCACAGCTGTTGGCACCTATTAATGAAACAAATTTATGTATATTTATATATATATATATATATATATATAATGTATATACAGAGTATGGCTACCGCAAACCATTTTGATCAGCACTTTGGAGCCTAGTAGGCGCACGCATAAATAAGTTAACAAATGTACCGAAATGTATTATAATAAGCAAAAGAGCTTTGATTATATTAAATAATGCTGTGATTTAATTAATGGAAATGCCGCTGCCCAGGCACTTTTCGGTTGCGGTTGTCCCTGCTTGCCTGATTTATGAGCCTTGCTTAATTATTAAGAAGTAATGCTGAATTTAAACATTAATTGTAAACAAAACGGCGACAACGTGACGCATACAAAGTAACAACAGCAACAGAAGCTACAGAAACAACAATTAGAAACCATGATTGACCACGCCCACCCTCCCAAACACCCAGTCGTCATTGGGATTGGGGTTTTACGAATTTTGGGCGACTGTTTCGGTATTTGGGAAAGTGTGGTGGACGGCTTATTAGCTTGGCCGGTCATAAATATTTTATGCACCATATAAAAATGTAGGCAATACTTGGCCAAAAGTCGGTCGGTTAAAGCCACTTGTGGTAATTAGTGACATTTAGTTGAAAAGCTAATAAATACATTGCCATTGTCTGCCAATTTTGAGGGCGTGATTTATGCTCTGGCCCATTTATTTAATGTCAAAGACAATGGTAATTGGTAATTAAATAAGCCAAGTCACAATAAGTAATAATAGTTTACAGCTAAGGAATAAATATTGCGGAAGGACATTCTGGCAGGATACAGGATACAAGACATACTTTATACTTTATATGTTTATAATGCGTGTAAGCTTGTTCCGGAAGCTCGAATGAGAAATTAAAATAAATAAAATGCCAAAAAGAAACTTTTATTTGGGACCACGTGACTTGATTGCAAATATTTGTCTGTTTTACCCAGCGACTTTTGAACTTTGCCCTTATCAAGTCGTTCTTCACATTTTCCCTTAATGAAAATAATTTTAAAAGCACGATTTCAAGTAAGGGTCGCAAACTCGATTCTTGTCTTTTTAAATTACAATAACTCCTTAAAGTATTTAAGGGAGCGGAATATTTATAGACCATATTTCAATCCTGTTAGTCGGATATATTAAAATCCTAGCACAACGCAATTGAGTGCCTGAAATGCATTGGGAATTTTTATGTTGGCTTGTTCTCGGAAATGGCTCTTGTCCATTTTGAGCCAACGACCATTATTAAACATTATTTTTCCAACAAATTGCACAAGGGAGCATTCGTTGGCCGCTTGGCTTAATTCCACAGCTGCATATACGGCGTATGAGCAATTTTTGTGTGCGAAATGGAAGATCTCTGGTTTTGTTTACGCCTTAAGTGCCACTCGGAAGCGTCTTCATTAACGGTAGACAATTAAATTAAATTAATATTACAAGCAAACGTCTGTTTCGGGATAATGTGTTTCTTGTTAAAAGTGTTGAATTTGTGCTACTTGTTTCGCAGCAAACGATTGCCTAAAGTTCGAATTTGACGTGGCAACTGGGCATTAGTTGGCTTTTGAACTATTTTAATATCAACCTATGCAAATTTATTTGCAGACCGGTTTTCTCATGACAAACAGAGAGAGAGTTGAGCTGAGCTATATAATTATTTGCGTTTGGTGTTTCACCCACATTGTTGCTCACATTTGTTATACCTGCTTTGTGGTTTTGATGTTTGTAATTCCAGATAATCCAATGATTATTCACCGTTTTGACACATCAGCAAATTTACAGCCCCGCAGTTGTGGCTGTAATTATGGGTTCTGTGCAATGCATAGGCACTGAATTCGTGCGTCAATTTAGAAATAATATATGTATATATCCTCTTGTAGTTTACTGAGCATTCAGCACTTTAATAAACTCATAAGCATTGAAAAATCCGATAAACACTTAAAATGCGTCAAAAATATTGTCTGTTGTATCTAAGTACATTATAATAATATAAGAAATCTCTACAGAAAAACTACACATTTTTCATCTCAGTAAATTTTCTTACTGTTCACATTTTTAATTTTTTTTAGAAATTACTTAATAATAAGGTAAACAGATCTAAAATCCAATTGGGAACATTTTTTTTAAATTGCTGATGTCGAGCCTTATTAAGTGACAGTCACGAGTTCTGTAAATGGGAAGTAATTGTGTTTTATCGTTAAAAATTAAATAAGTGAGTTTTCCTTTGTCCTTAAAGAAGCAAATAAAAGTAATAGCTTTAAGTTCTGGCAAAGTATCTTTAAGACAGGCAAAAAAAAAAACTGAGCCAAATAAATGAGAATAGAAAGTGAAAATATACGCAGCAGCATCTGAGCTGTAAACATAATTCGTCCCCTCGAATAAAGAGCTTGTTTAAACCACACACACACATATATATAAATATACATATATATATATATATAAGCAAACCGACATTAGAGATGCTGTAAGAAGAGAATTGTGTCTTCGTCTTGCTAATTTGCCATAACTTTGGGCTAATGCCAAGCTCAGCCTCATTCTGTGCATACTTGTCTCAAACTTTTTCATTTCACGTCCCATGCGAGCTAGGCAAATTTCCGCTTTGAAAAGTAAACTCTACAAATTCCATTGCTGCGCAACCTTCACATCACAGCAATCTATAGCGAGGACATTTTATTGTGTACACGTGACACACAATATTGCAATTGTCGCTGTCTTTGCCAAACAATTTGCTCAATGTTTCGTGTCCCCGAAGGCGTTGCGTACTGTTTGTAGTCCTGTGGTAGTCAAACGTTAACTTTCGATTTTTGAGCTTCATTAAAAATGTTTAGTGCTTTATTCCGGTGGCACAGCCGCGGGTCCTGTGGCATGTCGTAGCGCCCTATGTTCCTTATGGCCACAACACCGAAAATGTAACTGCTTAGTAAATAATTTAGGCCGCCTTGTTGCGGCAATGCTTACAGCTTGCCAAACAAACTACGCTGCCACTTTATAAGGCACGGCAAAATGAAGATGCGTCAAAAGGCATTCTCGTATCGATCCGACCCGCTTGCAGGACATACTGGTGTAGTGCTGCTGAAACACAAGATAAAAACGGTTAGAGAGCAACTTGGCTTCGGCGCTTCGATGAAATAAATAAAGGAGCTGTTATGGACAAGGCCCTTTCGTGGACAGGGGATACTGACAGGGGATGCCCCTAATACATTTGAGACATATATGTAGGCATGTACTGTACACATATATATATATATATATGTATATATTCAGTGAACCGCATGTACTGGCAGACCAGATACACGCGCAGTATTTATGCGATAAACGCGTGCATAATATTTTTTATAAAAATAATGCTACGCGTTCGAATATAAAAAGCTGTTAGACCATCTGTTAAGGGTACGCTGGCAACGAAAGTTTCCACAGCGGCTGACAATCATTGGGGATGACGTTGCCGCCTCTGAAATAATATGAGTCTTAAGGGATATCCGCTTTTCTTACCCACACTGATCACATCGAATGCAAATGTTTACAAAACTGAAAAAATTGTATTTACTTTTCTTAAACCGCTTTTACGCAAGCACCCGAACCGTTCTTTAATACCGGGCATTCAGTTTGCCAAATCATTGATATCGGAATACGCAAAGTCAGCGCTGCGCAATTAATTGCGGTTGAAATTATTTCAAAGTTTATGCCGAGCACGCTTATAGGGATTTTCACAAAAATTTTTGCATAAGTCATTAGCCAAATTTACACTCGAAAACTTCGCAGACATCTAGTCGCCCAACGTGTTAAGTATACGCCTTGTTGGGCTGCAGGCAATGGAGAAGACACGCAACTAATTTAATGGGTGTGTAGTATGTGTGTGTGTGGCGCTTCGATGGCTGGTGGTGCGTGATAACTCCACGCAATTGCGGGCACATTAACGTTTCCGCATCGCGTTTGATATAGGACTACAATGTGTGGCCCGGAATTTGTAATTATGGCTCCGGCCGCGTTCTGCTGACAGCTTAATGTAGACGGTGGTTGCCTTTACGTTCCGCACGTGTTTGGTGGCTGATCCGTTTGATTTATGTTCCGTATCGAACCTGACTCTGAAAGTACACAGCACTTTCAGCCAGACTGGCAACCAAGCAGGCAATGCGTGCTTTCAATTTTTAATTACCGTGTCGAACGCAAAACTGAGTTATTGATGTAGGTCGGAGGATAACGCTTATGGGCGTTGAGCTATACTGGTATTTCAGTAGTTCAACTGAAGTTTCACAAAGCATTTATCAAAACCTATCGAGCAATCGTGCGCAAAGGCCTAAAATTGACCACACAGCGTATCCTTGACTAAAATGAAAATAAAAGCATTGGTATTCCTTCTTGTCCTTGAATCTTGTATATTCTCAAACGTTCGATTTCTTTTCGATTTAACTTATTTAAGCTCACAAGAAGTATCAATGTTCTGCACTTAGCTCTTCCGCGGAAGCACTCATTTCTTCGTACTCGTTTGTCAAGAATAAAAACCGACTAATTGGATTAGCTTTTTTTGATCGATTTTCCCCCTCCAAAAAAGTATCTTTGTAGAAACTTCCGCTCACGCTGCCCTGTCTGGGATCTTGGGCGCAGTATAAACAGAAAGGATTACGACACTTGTTAAGCCCAAACAAAATCAATTGAATCTAAGAGTATGAGTAGCATACGCTATTGACAATTCGAATGCGTGGCAAATTTGTCATTTCAGCATTAACAAGACCTTTAAAGCGGCTTACAAAACAATTTTCTGACTATAAAAAGATTATAATAAAATAAAAAAAAAAAAACGCCCAACATAGACAAGAGTTCGAGTTAAGCGGCTTTCTAAACAAAATATTTATACGTTGCCAAAGGATGTGATAAACAAATCATGGAAACGATAGCAACAGATTGCAAAAAGCAATTAGCTAGCCTTGGACTGTGAGTCTTCCTGAAATAAGTCCTTGCCTAAATTGAACATAAAATTTTAATGAAATCCTACTCGTACAAATGCTATGATTGTAAATGTTAAAGGTCTCATAACACAAGATTCATACGACCATAGACAAGTATACTGCACATGTTTAATTTAAGGAAGAGAAACCATTTAAAGCGATTTATTAAGAAACTTGAAGACTGAGCATCCCGAGGCACATCGTAAAAAAAACATTCATAGCAATAACAACCAGACTTTATGTAACCGATTACACGTACACTTAATGGCTTAAACCTGTGAACAGATTGCTCGCTTCACAGAAGTATTTATAAATATAACAAATTGACAGCATTTGTTAAACTCTTTACTTTAGCACTTGTTAGGTTCGAAACTAACTCCCATTTTGTTTGTTTTTGTTCGATAAGTAGTTACAGGCGTTGGCAATCAAATAGCAAAACTTGAGGCATCCTTAGCAGTATGCGACAAATACATCACGTATATTGTGTCTTAATGGCTGCCCCAAACTTGATGGGCTCAGCAGTCGACTTGAGAAGCAGCAACATCCGCAAACAAGCACTCTTACACGCACGAGCTCACTTCGCGTTCGGCTTTTGCACCAAAAGAAAACTTAATTGATTTAAGCGATGCGAGCTGGTATGTGAAACTTAGCTCATTAGACGGAAACACAAACACATACTTACAGTTATAAATACATGTATGCTGTATAAGAACGCTTGTTGTGAAGGTGTGGCGAAATTTATTATTTACTGTATACTTGCAGGCGTATTTATAGTTGCTATTAAGTACAAGCTTCATGTTTCCACACGCATACAGCGGCAGTTAATTTTCCCTTGAGTTAATAAGCAATGGCAGTAATTTTTCAGCGTCAATCACACTGCCAGCGATATACGTTACGTATACGCAGCGTGGCCACTTATGCAGAGAGATAAGATATTTATACAGTTTGATGTAAATACGAATACTCCAAACTGCAAGTCAGTGTGTCTGTCTGTCTGTCTGTCTGTGTGAGTGTGTGTGTGTAAGTATGTAGGAGCTTTGCGTTGTTTGCCAATAATTTGGAATTTGATAAACATTACTACTACATAAATAATACCACATACAACCCAGGAAGATCTGAAAGGTGCTGACGCTTTGTTGAAAAAATTACCAAATTAAATATTTATTTATGATAATTTGGTATCGAAGAAAACAAGAAACAGAAAACTTAAACGTAAATTCGACGCTTATAGCTTTGTGCCAGATAATTGCTGTTGATTTTTCCGATATCAATATTTGGATAATTTTCATTTATTTAGGAAGCTTTTACGCCAAATTCAAGCAGAATGCAATTAAAAACACAATTGCTTCAATCACCATTTTATCTGAAACCTATATATTAAAAGGATTGACTTTAAATATACCAATCGTTTTGTAATATGAACCACTGGCTTAACTGTAAAAACAAACTCCCTGAAACCCTAGGAAAATATGAGAGTACTTCAAGTATTAAAAAATGGTAATTTTCGCTTGAATATTATATTTCTTTACTATGAACATAAGAGCCAAGCGGCGATATTTCGTAACTGTCACTTTACCCAACATACTCAGCTGAATAAATACACGTGAAATTTGGGTGTTATTCGATCGGAGTGTGCAGTACAGGAAATGTTGAATTGTTTATTTAAAATGTCACTACCGCGCTGACAGCGTTAATCAAATATTTAAAGGAAAATACATTTGAAAGAAACGTGTTTAAATAAATTGGATTACGGTTTTTTACCACCAAACTGTAAGACCACTTATTGATGATAATACTTATCATCTCCGCCGCGTGTTTATTAGATTTTGCAAATTGAAACAACGTTACGCTGTATAAAAATTGAGTTGCGTAACTAAACTGCCATTTTGGGGACTGACATGGCCATTGAACCGCAATGGGGTCAAGGGTTATGCCCAAATAAACAGCCATAACAATTGAACTCTAAACAAAATGAAGAAATTAATATGCCGAATAGCAGGCGCAGAACCCATCAGATTGCCAAGCACTGTATTACTTGATCTTGACTTAAGGTCAACATTATTTCAATTACACCATCAATGCAATTTTAAGTTAAACGTGAGCTGCGTGAAAGTTCACAATTTTTGGGCTACTTTCCTCCCGACACTTGGTTCTGTCGAAGATAAGGCTACGGCCATCTTTAATAGCCATAAGGACACGCACGTAGCCGCCAAACAAAAAGGAAACACAAGAATTTCTTTGAAGCAAATTCTTCTTCACAAAATGTGTAATACAAAAGGGATACAAGTCTGCATAAAATTTAATCGTCAGTGTGCGTCATGGTTGGGCTTCAGGTATGATTTTGTGGGCTTGGTCTTGTATATATCTATATAAATATAAATTCATTTATGATACAACTAGAATAACATAAAATTCTTGTACTCGTACAACTAACAACAAGATTGAGTTTGGTTATAAACAGAATACAAAAGCGGTGCATGTTTGTCTGTGCCACGCCTACGAGTAGAAGGTGAGAACACTCGTCTGATTGCCTCGCACAAACAAAAATGGAGGCATGTCGCGACTCAAACTCTCCAGCCAGGCCATATAGAGGGGCGCCGATACGATGTTCTTGCGGGGCATGGGCAACGTCATCACGACGAGATCCGAAGTGGTTGATTGCTCCCGCAAATACTCCCTAATGCGTAGATATCGATTCGTCTTGTCCACAACGGCCAGCAGATCATCGTCGCTAATGAGGGCTATAGATTAAATGCAATATTATAGATTAACTATAAATTCAAGCTCAACGGTCAAGCAATTTCACCTTCATCCTCGTTCAGAGTTGCTTTGCTGCTGTTGCCATTCTCCTTGTCGCTTACAACAAAATCCTTAATCAGTTCGTTGAAAAACTGCGTGGATGATTCCAGCGGCTTCTTGGTAATGTCCGGTATCAACGTCAGGTCGGAGTAATCAATTCGAAATTTTGACAACAAACTGGCCATGGAACGCTGCTCATATTCCAACTCCGCTTGCTTGTTGGCCAGTGCATAGACCCTAAAGTAGTTTAAAAAAAAATCGTATGAAGTGAAAACATTTACATTATGTAAAAATGCAAGCAATTTGATCACTCTAACTAAATCCAATTTAAACAAAATATTGCACCAACAAAATTCCATCAGCGAAAAGTAATTGGCGCGCCTGAGAAACTTAACAAAAAAGTAATAACGTTGCAGACTTAAGTTTCCGAGCTGTGAAATACTGTGTCAGTAAAAGAGAGCCTTATTAAAAAGACCTAGCTTGGTTTAAAGTGAGTCTCCAATTTCCAATGCCAGTTTTACAATCGTAGTCTAGAGAAAATATATCTCTTACTTTGTACGGCTAATGGTTGAAATTTTCTCTCAAAATAAATTACAATGCAATTTTAAAATCGAATTGTATTTATTTTTTGTACTATGCTAAAACGCATATTCTGTCAGTCAATAACTCCACTTCAACTTGCCGAACAGCGTATAAAGTGAATAAACCAAGAAGTAGAATCACTCGCCTCGCTTGGCATGCCCAATGTTATACTTAACGCGTCACTGCATCGTGAAAAAGCGATAGGTTGCTGCTTTCAGAGTGTTTGTCAGCTTCTGTGGCTGCCAGGCTGGATTTTTAAAATTGACAGCTACTCTGAGCTATCGGGATGACCTGTTTATTGTCTGCCAGCCTGACATCCGTATCTCTCTGTCTCTCTCTCTCTCTCTCTATCTCTCTCTCTGTCTGTCTTTCTTCCCACTCCTTTTCTCTGTCTCTTTCTCAATTATAGCTCCCGTCAGTCAGTCGAGTTGGCAGCTGCCATAGGTCGTGCTCACCACTTAGCGAGTCCTGCTGCTGAAGATGCTCAGTTTGTCCGTCTGCTAAGGAATTGAAGCTGAAAAGTGTCTGATGTCAGGAGAGGGAGTCGAAGCTACGCGATGGCATATTTAATTCAAATTCAATTCAAGCCAAATAAATCCGCACACATATTTAGACGTAATTTTTGGAAACACCTTCGGTTGCGGGCCATTTGTGCTGCAGGGAGTGGGACCTTTTTTTAGCCTGGCTTGGCATCGTGCTTACCTCAATTTACATGATTGCCAGGTGCGTCGAGTGCTTATGATGTAAGGCAGCAACAATGTGAGCCCGCCGTCGTCGTATAACCACCAGACATCGATTACGGCATGGCTGCGCTTACGCGTAAATTGCGTCAAATCAGCCAGCACATCCTTAGGTAGCTCGGCGCCACCAGGACCACGGTAAAGTGAAACAGGATCGTCGTGCTTCTGTTTCGATTTCCTCAGTGTATTTGGCTGTTTGTTGGATGGGAGTATATGTGACGGAAAATTGAGCACAATATATATTTCAACCTAATCAGGCTACCTTACCTGCTCATTGACGGTCTTGGCGTCAAGGGGATCGGGCAACCCAGACACATCCTTCACCTGATTGGCTGCTATGAAGGATAAGTCGCTGGTGCTGGAAGCTGTGTGTTGATTTTGACAAAAATAAATGATAAGTACTCTTACTATCTTTATTTATGAGCATAAGAGCAGACCATAAATAATTGAATACATTGCATGACAAAAGGCGGGCGCAAAATTATGAGTAATTCAAATGATTTAAGTCAAGCAATCATTAGTTCATTAAATACCATAAACAAGACAATCTAATGCAATTTGCTGGGTATTGCTCCCACTCTTAAATTTGGCAAATATTCAGAATTTATTTTCAAATTGGGAAATGTATGCAAAACAAAAGCTTAAAACATGCACGTGCTGAGCCACCTTCCTTGGTCCCATTTGCACGAAATGAAGGAACCCTTGGACTTACGGCCCCACATGTAGTCCACAACAAAATTCAGGGTTTTGTGCTTTTAAGGGACATTGTATAAATTTAAATTCAAATTTACGGGACTTTCTTAATTTGGGGTCGGTACAAATTGCGAAAAGGGTTGCACAACAGCTGCCTCAAAGCCCCTCATGAGAATCGCCTTTAACATTGGGTAGTTACCACTTGATTTAGTGGCCACTGAAGCACTTTCTCACTATTGGCATACATGACGTTTTCTACAGTTAGTATTCAAATTAGTGGCATGCGTCAATACGGTTTAATTTAGCAAGGAAAAACGACTCAATTAGGGCCACATTATGGCATTGTGCATGCACGCATGCAGAGTGCGAAGTGTTGGAAAGGACGGAAGGATTATAAACTTTAGGGATGGATACTTCTCGCTGATCATACATATTTACCTACTGGCCGTAACCCTAACTTTAGTTCACATTCCATTCAATTACCTTACGACACGTAAAATTGATCTTACACTCAACTCCACCTGGCCAAGAGCGTATTCTACATAGGCCTTGCTTGAAACGCACTACGAAAAAGAGAACGAAAACAGAAATGGAAATGGAAAACGGAAACACAAACGCACGCACAGAACTCAAAATCAAGGTAATCACAGCAAAACGCTAATGTCCAAATTTCACATCATTGTTATACTTACTTTTCACAAAATTCAATCCATTATCTGTGCGGGCCAATTTGCTGGCGGCATCGAAAACTTTTGGGGTTTACAGTTGTGGTGCAGATGTTAAATTGTGGTATTTTTTGCAATAGGTGTTTAAATTTGATTAATTGTGTGTGTTTTTTTTTTGTTTTTGTGCACAGGTGCGCATTTTGGTTCCATGCAAAAATAATTAAGAAATGTCGAGATTAATAAGCAGCTCACATGCAATTAGAATGGTCAACTTACCTTGAGATACATTGCGGCTCAATGAATCCATGCTGCCACTAAGGCCAAGCCGAGCGCTATTATCGGCAGCCTGTAGATCGTTGGAGCTCTCATTTGGCTGCAAAGTGCGTGGCACCTCTAAACTGCAGTTGGCGGTAGTCCAGCTGTTATCCGGTGAACCGAGTAGTTGTGAGCAGTCCAGGCCATTCGGCACACGCAATATGGCCACAGACAAATACATATCAAGAGCCTGAAAATTTATAGAATAATGACATACGCAAAACAAATCATTTCTGATTTACTAAGAGCGCTTACCTTATGCATGACATTGAAATATTGGACCAGTTCCTTTCTATCGCACGTCTGCCAATCGGTCTTGTACCCCATGAGTATGATATTGGGCTTGAGTTTACCAATGCCCGTGGCCTGCATTAGAGCGCGTGTACCTGCCTCAAAGTCCTCGCCATCAATGAGTGCATAGAAGCCCTTGACACGATGCTTTTGGAACCAGTTGGAGGCACGCTCCTTGAGGTAGTTGCGGTACTTCTGCGAACCGGGACCGCGCAGTACATGTCCGCAAACCAGGAGCGATAGATTCTTTGTCAGCATGTAGGCAAGATCAACTAAAACAGGACGTGTATTGGGCAGACCAGAGAGGACAAGTATCTGCGGTCGATAGTTCTTCACATGATCCTCCACATTGTTGAGCTGCTGAACGGACATCAATGCGTTCTTGTACGTCTGTGCCTGTGTGGTGGAGCCCCAGTTGACATCCGGTTTGCGATAGGCGACAATTAAGTACAGTGCCAGCACCACGCAAAAGGTGATGAGTGCTGTGGCCCACGATATCAGAAACATGACAGCCACACAGAGTATGGAACCCATAAGGCTCAACCACATATTATAATACTGTATACGAATCGTGAATACGATTTAATAAATTTTGTGGCAATATAATTGTAACCTACCTTAAAAGTTGGCCGCCAGCCAACTGGCTTGGCCAGGCTAGCATGGAATGTGCTAAAGTTGATTAACATATAGGCGGCTAAAAAGAAATTCGAAATGAGCGGCGCAATCGAGTTGAGGTCCCCAACAAGAATAAAGCTAAAAAGAAAAAACAAAAAACAAAAAGCAAATAAATGCGTATATGATTTATACAATGTATCATCATAAATTCATTCATGTCATCTTACTTACATCATTGATATGAAAAATGTCAACACATAGCCGCGCACTGGCTCATTGTTCTTGCCATAGCCTTTGGCAAACCAAATTATTTTCGGATACAACTCATCCCGACACAGAGCCTGAGAGCGCATGCAGAATGTCAACGTTATTAATTGGCCCTATAACATGGAATCTCGGCATGCTCTTACCTGAAATACCTTTGGCGCCGAAACCAGGCTAGCCAATGCTGATGACAATGTAGCGGCAAAACAACCAGCATAAATAAGCGGTCCAAAAGCAGATACTAATTCAATTACTTGAACCGAATTCTGCAGGCCATAGAGGCATGTACCTGTGGTGGCTAAATGAAAATATAATTGTTGAGAAGTGGGATGAAAATCGGAGAGGGGAGGTGCGTTGCCTACTTGTCGAGCAATTTAGAAATGCGAACGAGCCATTGAGGGTATCGACCACATAGCCGGTGGCATCACGAGCCACTGTGCTGCCACAGATCAGGACCATTACCAAATAGGTAGCCGTTGTAATAGCAATGGCCAGAATGGTGCCTTTGGGTATAGACTTTTGTGGATCCTAAAACATAAATACACAAGGGGACAAGTCGTAAATTTGTTTTAGAGCGCAACATTTGAAAAAAGCTGTTGTGACGCACCTTTAAGTCGCCGGAAATGTTGGCGCCAGCCAAAATGCCCGTCGCCGCGGGAAAGAAGATGGCGAATACTGAGAAGAAGTCGTGACTGACATAGCCCTGATGACGGTAGTCCGCAAACAGATTTGATTGGAATACCGTGGCTGCAAAATTAACTTCATTAAAAGCCTGTTCAATGACGCCAAAAGCCTGTTCCCCTTTTCACCAACAGTCAAACTTACCATTGTATCCGATAAATCCCTTGGCCTTCTCACCATCATTCTTGGGACCAATGAGGCTGCCGATGACGAAATCGAAGATGGCAGCCAGCAGAATAATGAGCAGCCCGATTTGTGCCTAAGAGCGAGAGACAGAAAGAAGATAGAAGTAGAGAAAGAGAGAGAGAGAGATGTTTAACAGTGAAGTATTTATAATAATGGCAAAAATTAATCATACGCACCTTGGCCTCCCACTCCATGCCGACGACAACGATAATGAGAAGCAACAGTATGGTGGTGCTGCCCACAATGCGCACATCCGTAACGCCACCATCAACGATTTCCAGACCCATGGCTGTCAACATGGCCTGCAATGACTCACAGAAGCCAACCACATACATGGCGCATGCAACAACATTTGCCAGCGAGAAAATCAACCCAATGGAACCACCGAATTCGGGTCCCAGGGACCGTGATATCATGTAATAGGTGCCACCTAAGCAAGCATATTAAAAACCATTTAAAACAACAACCAAGCAACAGAGTACTCACCTCCTTTGATGACACCGTTAGTGCTTATCGCTGACATTGACAACGCCGTTATGGTCGTGACAGCGGTCGTTGTCAGTATTAGTATAAATCCCTCTATGATGCCCGCCTGCCCCACCACCCAGCTGAGGCGCAAAAAGAGCATCACACCCCATATATTTAGGAGGCAGCGAACGAACACACCTTTGATCCAACCAAATTTGAGTACACCATTTGTGTTGCCCGTCTCCAAGTCCTGATTGCGTTGCAGGCTGTGCGTGTTCTGTGAAGTGAAATACCGAAAGTCATTTTCAATCGAGCCTGTCGACTTGTGATAGATGATGCCACATGACTTATACACGATATCGCGAGTGCTTGACAAAAACAGTGCTCCTTAAGGGCTGATTTAACAGATAAGATATAACATCAGAATCATTTAATAGCAGTCAGCTTAGCAGGTCAACTGCTCTGCAAAAATGTCGTTACCTCGTGCCCTGATAATCTTATAAATCATAAGCTGCCGCGACCGCAACAGGATGTGTCGCTAAATTTAACTTTTCATCTTTGCTCATTAACAAAATCCAAGAGATTTTGACGGTGTCAAATTTTAAATATTTTGCAGACATATTTTTTTCGATGCTCCATAAAGTTTCCTTGGTAATTATATTTTTGAAAGTAATTATGAGATTTTATAATTTTATTTAAACCAACATTGCAGACATGACAGTTCCCAAATAATAGCAAAAATTTCCAACTGTCTTTTTTGTTAGCTATTTTTATTTCAATTGACGCCCAGCAGGCATATCGCAGATGCGCAAAAAATTTCATTTTCGAAAGTTCAAAATCAATTAGTGGCAATTGATTGCCTTAGAAACTTGTATTTACGATGCACCCACACATAATGGAAAAGTCATAGGCTCAACGCGCAAAAGTCACTTAAAAAGTCAGCGGCCTCAAAAAGTCACTTTCAACGTGGGTGGGAAAAGATTAGAAAAATATTGTCTTACTTGCCGGTCTCATAACGAGAACAGATAATTTGGCTTGCACTCAATTAGAGTCCAAATGCTAGCTGCACTTGCCTCTTGCTGTGGTTGCAGTTGTTAAAGTGATTGCCTTTCGTTCATTTTCAGATGTGTGACGAGCACGTGTGACGACCACGCGCTAAATGTACCACGAACTTTGTGACTCTATGGTAACGACCTCTGCTGTTGACGTTAGTTGGTGTGAGCGCAAATGGTTCACAAGAAGTCAGTGGAATAAGAAAGGAACACAAACTGAAAACTTGGCAGCTTCAATTTTTCATTGTGAGATGCACGTACTGGCACTGGCTGTACATTTTTCCAACTGAACGCGGGGACATTGCCTGCTCTTGAATTTTATTCACTTGCTATAAATTTAAATTTGTGCAAGGAGTACGTTAAACCTGGAGTCTTATTTATTGCAAGGTACTGGTAATAAATATGGTTCTGACCCCTAAGCATTTGGGGTCGAATTTACTTTGAAATTGAGTCTACTCACTTTGCCCACCAGCGTTGCATTATGCAGCTCGTCGAGCGTTGGACGGTAGGCGGCCTGTATGGACATCATATTACGATAATTATCCAGGCGTGGCAGCGCCTCACGAGTAAAATGCCTGTGCAATTAATCAGTATTACATATATATGCTAGAATTTATTGAATTGGTGAACTTACCGAAAACTTTTGCCATATTTGGTATCATATTCATTCTCCAGAAGGTCACGTTCCTCTTCCGAATCATTTGACGTGTCCGACTCCTCATTTTGCGGATCGACTTGAAAACGCGTTGTTGTTTGAAAATCCTTAAAGCGGGAGGGCTTATCCTTATCGCGAAAACTACTCTTGATGGATTGCCTGCAAATAAAAAAAATAAAAAATAATAATAAGTGGAGATAAAAAAGATTTTAAAAAGGTCTCTTTCTCTATGTTCACTGTGCCATGATAAATGTATTTTTTGTTTTTCTTTTTTTTGTTGCCCAAATTCCCAACACTGCTAGGATATAACATACAAAAGAATAATAATAATAATCAAGAGCTGCGAACATGAAAACACAAACTGTGAATTGCCCCAGGCGTTCAAAAAAAGTTGGATACATAGCATACATATACACTTAAAATGTACACGTTACTCATTCCAAATCGGAAATGTGAAATTAAATTCAACTAGACACGGTGTTTTGGCCTTTATGGTTGTTCTGATTTTGTTTCAATTGCCGAGCATTGTCCAAGTAAATTATGTTACGCTCCATTTGAACACTCTCTGGACAAAATACAATTTCTGATTGTTGTTTTATTTTGTGCTGAGGTGTGTGCCACACACACACAAACATATATACACAATATCCACAATTGCAGGATACGCCGCCACACTGGATTGGTTCATTATTGTGATTGTTGCAGCAATTATTCCCATTGCTGACATTATTGTTGTTGCCTATGATAACGAGATGCATGGCTGAGTGAATCCATGCTGATTTCGAGCATTCATTCGGCTTAACCGATTGACTTTTACAATGGAGGGCTATTCTGAATACGAATCACAGCCACACATCTAAAAATGCTGCTATATATTCGAAGGATTTGAACCCGAAAGCGCGTAATATATTCACTTGTAAATACGAATATTTGCAGTTTGAATGATAATTACGAATTACAAGCGGTTTATAGTATTTTCAACCTAACTCAGGTTCTGTCATTGAAATTCGCAGATTATTCGTAATAAGGACTGGCCTATGGACTTAAATGCTTCCACCGACTTATAAATATTTGAACTTTTAAAGAAATTTTATACTTATGCATAAATACCTGGATTTGTGCAGAAAATTAAAAAAATAATGTTGGTACTCTTGCAAATTCATTCGAATATAAAGTTGGCAATGAATAATGCAGAATGGGGAAAGTAGCCTCATTTTATGGTTTGCTGTTATGTTTGATAATTTATCGCCCAAGACGCAAACCAAGACCAGACCAATAAAAGGTCAATGCCTCCACTCTCCACTCTCGCCAATGATTAACAGTCGTGAACTTGGTTAAAGGTCCCAAAGGAACTCAACACGCACCATCGACTGACTATGCAAATGTTGCTTCCAGTTTATGTTGGCTTCGACTGCACTCGTTGAATACACAAACAACAAACCATTACTTCTCTAGCTGTGATTGTTTTTATTATTGCCTGCTGCTGTGGCTGCTGTTGCAACATGGTTCCAATTGCTCTTTTTCTAGGATTTTCGGTAAAACAATGCCTCTGTTTGTCAAAGTTTACGAACTTGAGGATAGCGAGCTAGGTCGACAAACTTTCGAGTAACTCGATAGATGAATTAAATTACTAAACTGAAACCACTGTTCAGCACAATTTTCAAATTAAATTACACAAAAACCAATATTCCATTTCAAAATGTTAAGTATTCTATATCAAGCACCTCTATAAACTTTCAAGGGAAAAAATGCTCAAAAGATATAGTGGCCATTTCAACTAGTCATAAAAAACTAACTGCGAGTCCCTCTTTCAATTTCCACAGCTTTGCGATACATTTTAACCTTTATGTCGGAGGGAATAAAAATGTCAACATCTGACATGCATACAGACAGCTAAGTAGCCAAAACAATTTTTGCATGGCATTGATAATAGGGTCACGAAAAGAAAAACAGGAAATGGCAGAACCAAGATGAATTAGGGGGACAACAGTGAAGTGAAAGTTTAAAATTTAAAAAAAGTTTGCAATCATTTAGAAATTATTTAAAATTGTCGAAATCAAGTAGGTGCAGAAGAAAACATACCTCTGCTGTCTGGGCTGCTGTTTGTTCAGTAATTGTGTCGCATCGAAAGTGTCGTCCTCGAGCAGGTCTCCCTCGATGTTGGTCAGACGGCGGTAGACCTCTTCGCCGGGAGGTGGATGTGATTTGCGGTCTCCGTTGCCATTGTCATTGCTGTTTTTGTGATGGTTAACAGGGTTCACTTGAAAGCGGTTGGGTCGATCGACCGAGCCCATTTCAAACGATGTTGTGTCCGACATGTTTCTCTGTCTCACTGTCTCAATGTGTGCCTCTCTGTGTATATCTCTGTGTTTGTGGTTGGCTCGTGTTGGTCCGTGCTTTCAAAAGTTTTGCCAGTTTCGGTTGGGTTTTTGCGGTTAGGCTAATGCACACAAGTTTCTGTGTATTGTGCTTCAAAACCCACGAAATCCACTTTACCGTGTTTTAAGTCAGCTGTATTAATTGCTTTGTATATTTTCTATGTCTTTACCCACTTCTTATACATAAGTTGTTCAGCTGTACCACAAATATGTTGCTGCAAATATAGGATAAATAATATCGTAAATAAAAAGGATTTGTATGTGAGGTGATTTTGACATGGCAATGGATATTTTACACATATTATTTAAGCAAAACCAAGAGTGTAAATGCAATAAAGCACTTAATTAACTATTTTATTCCTAAATATATTTCATGGCAAACTACAAAGTCGCAGGTAAATATTTACCACAGTCAAGTGAATTTCCAACTGTAGACTTTAATAATGCCTAGTTACTTGATTTATAGTTCCTTTGTCTATTAGTAGTAGACTTTGTACCTCTACAAGTACGGCTGTGTTCAAATGTTTGCACAAATCGGTTTGCTAAATATAGCTCAAGCAAATTGATGCAAATTAATCATGATTAGCGGTCTCTCTGATCCCAAGGGAGACTGTGTGGCATGTGAGTCAAGTGTGCGCACGTACACCTAAGCCTCCACATAGCACACCTGGCGTATGCGTTATGAGTTTAGAAGAAGGATAAATAGTAGCAGCTCATAAGCCAAGAAGGAATTACAGCAATTGATTGCACAGCGGCAATAATTTGTCACGATCCTGATACTGACGTGCAGCAGTTGGCATTTATGGGTCAAGTTGAGAGCGCCACAAAACGAAAACGAGCAATTAGCGTCGAATGGAAGAGTCAAATAGGAAAAAGAACAAGCAAAAAACACGCAGAGGCCTCTGAATGAAAGCGCGAGATAATTATGCCAATTATGCATTTTTTTTTTTTTCCTGTACGGAATACAAATATGTGGGAACTTTGCACTCGGGCTACGTCGAATTTGCACAAATTTATTGAGGCAATTAAGCTCTTAATTTAATGAGAGCAGTTGGAAACACACGACAACAGGGGGAATCAGGGTATCAGCGGGCAATCGACAGCTGCCGGGTTGTCATTTAAGCTTTGAGGACCAAAACTTTGTTAACGCTTATCGGTCAGGTATCAGACACACGTTAAGAAGCTGTCACTTGACCTATGTACTTCAAAGCAGCCCCAGGTGCCCTTGATAGGCGTCGAGCCGTTGGGCTTAAAGTTTTTGCAGACTTAGTTTGAAAATGAGCGGTAGATAGATAGGGAGAATGAAATTGAAACCATGGGCATTAAAGAGGGATTCATGATTTATGAAGGCCCAAACGATTAGTTGATTAATTGGGCCATAAACAAATTCATTTGCATTCCTTCAACGTAGCACAGGTGACGATCGAGTTGTTGTGCAATTTTTATTTAACTTCACGTAGAAAACCATTGAAATGACTTGACAGCTGCTAAAACGCATGGCATAAATAACAAGAAAATGTTATAAAAAAAACTTATCTGAATAATTGCTGTTGCCATTGTCCGAGCCAAGATGTGGGCGACAGGCCCCCTCTTTAAATGGTCCCACAATAGGCCAATTGCTCTCGATGGTGATTTCGCGTTGCCCTGTTATGCTTGCGATTGTGTTATTGCTATTGCTATGGCTATTGTTGTTACTTTTCTCAAGCTTTTAACTTTTTTGTTTCTTTTTTTCTCTTTTTTTTTCTTGGCAATGCCTTTGCGAGTATGCGTATTTAAGCATTTGCTCCGCTTTCTTCTTTTGATTGCTCAATTCAACGGCCATTCGCATTTCAATTGCCACAATAAAATAACATTTTTACAACTTTCGGTGGTGGCCCATATAAAGCTTACTTCAACGCGCTTTGCTATATGGCCAAATTAAATGTTTGCCCTTGAGCTAGTAGCTCGTAGGTCCCATGCTTAATGGCCATGAGATAAATTTAACTTTGTGACGTGCTCGTAAAGAGTTGAGATTCAGAAATTAGAATAGCCAAAGGATACGCCTTGCATTTCATATATATTAAAGTGCTTAAAATGTAAATTGTTTGTAGCAGCAACTTTGCACCATCAAAAATAACTCAACGTAATCTGTTAAATTGCAAAAACAAAACGACCACCTTGACCATTCAGAATATATATGTACATATATGTATGTTATATAACACAAATAAATTTTATTACATGACCTCAATTACAAGACGATACGAATGCAAGGAGCAATAAAATATGTTGACGCTAAAGTTAAGACTGGCTATTGCTGCTGATGTAGCAGGTCTTAATGACAAAACATCAACACAATGGCATAACATGGTCTATGTGCGATGGAATCATGTATTGTGATGACCGCCGGAACGTGCCGTCACGGTATCGAATCATTGCCAAAGTTGACGTCCTAATATTGATATCAATCGTTTTTATGCTAGATAAGAAGCGATACATGTTCGAATGGTAATCAGTAAAACGGCAGAAATAAGAAAAAAAAATAAAAAAACGATAGAAGAAACTTTTCGACAGGCATCAATAGTGTGCGCAACTTGTTCGCCAAAAAGCCACACGACCCGACATGACACGACCCGACCCGCCCCGCCCATCTCCCTATGGTAATGTCGTTCATCAGCACATGTGACCATATGTATACAGGAAGCTGTGCTTGAGAATTGGGAGATACACATCAAAGCTGATTAAGAAGCAAAGTTCTGAGAAGCAACGAGGGCCTGGCGGAATGACAAGAAAAAGTGTCAAAAACATACAACAGTTAAACAAGTCAAGCGTGTGCTGTTTCGCAAGGGCGTAGTCCAATAAACTTAATGCTTAAAGCTATAAATGGAAAACGATATTAGATACAAACATCTAGCAGACTTATACACAAATCCTCTCATATTTCTTAACCAAGTCTGTCAAAGTTCAGGGATTACAAAGCAGAATCCTTTGACAATTTAGCTGATTTACGACATGTTTTTTTTTTTTGTTTTTTTGGATCCAGTATTTAAGTGTTATCTTTAAACGATGCCAATTATAGCAGTTAAATTAGGGTGTAAAAAGTTAGGGCATGCTATTAATATTTATTTAAGCTCACAGTGGCAATGCTGCTTTGACGAGTAGTCTAATTAATTAATTAGCAAAACGTTTGGAATATTCAAAGATTAATTCCATTCAAAATGCAATAAATAATTCACGACACGCATGTCAAAAACTTAATTTCTCGTCGCCATAACTTTGTCAAATATTAACATATTTCTATTTCTATAGTATCTATAGTTAATGCATTTAAAGGTTGTTCGATTTTCTTTAAAAAAAAATCATTACAGCCTTTCCATTTTTCCCTGAGTGTATGTAATTTCTTTAGGAACTCACTGTTTGTCAAAATTATCATCTTAATTAGAACTAAAACGACGAATATTAATTGCTGAGTCCCATAAATTGATAAATTGTCTTAAGCGACAGAGTCTTCCGGTTGAAAATTGATACAGTACTCTATAAAAGATCTGGGCTCTTCAAAGACAACATATTTAATCATAATACATATATATAAAAATATGTGTATTCAGTTTTAGTCGAAAAATAAAAATTATTTCATCCACATTTCTATTCGGATTAATTTAAGCATGTCGAATAGAGATATTCCCAATAAAAGAAAGCAGCCGATAGAAAGAAATATTAATTATAACCAGTTTATTAAGCTTAAATTTTGTTTCTTTATGCTTCATTTACTTTTCAACTTTATCTGTTTATTATGCTTCCAATTAAACCTATCGCAATGAATAAAGATGAGTGAAGAAATATCTACAACAAAAAAGAAACTGAAATAAAACAGGTTTTGATCAGAACAAAAAAATGTTAATTGCGCAGCACATAGCAACATTAACTGCTGCTCTGTCAAATTTAACTTTGAAATTAATCATTTATGTATGTAGCCAGGGGCGAGTTACCACACCGCCCTCCTTAAACCTTTGTATGTAACTCCAGTCATTCATCTATCAATATTATTTTAAATTTATCCATCAACATTTCTGGTTTGACAGCACCATGAATAAATATAGTAGAGGACAGCAGAACGAAAATTTTTATTTATTTTTTTGTTAAATTTTGTATTTCTAGGAATAACTTAAGTGTAAAAAATCCCATTACGAACAAAAATGATTTTAGGTTTTGAAGTGTTGCTTAAGAGCCAAAACCACTTTCAAACAACAACTTAAAAATTCAAATTTTTTCTGGAGATATACAAAATTAAACCAGCAGACAGTGAAAAAAAAAACTTAGCTTACAAGTGTGACCGGCTATTTCTGTGAGAACTACAGTATCAAACTAAAAAGACAATTTTAAATTAACATGTTTGATGCGTAAAATAAATTTTACCCCATTCAGTAACCGCAAAACCATCAAAGCATGGAACATGAGCCGTAGCCTATTCAATAGCCACAATGTCAAAGAACTTTCGGTGCTTTATTATGCGACACATTTGGTTATGTAAGTATGAGAGTATTTATATTATTTTTTGGCTGTAAATTCGCATTAAAAAAAGTACCATAAATATTATTTCGCGAGTTTTTATGATGCAAACAGGAAACCTGTGAACAACTCGAACTGAAAGGCAGCCACAAGCAACTCGCCTGTCAACTGACAAATATGTATGTTTAGGTTTTGGGTAGGTCTTTCGGGGAAAGCTGGATTCCAATAAACAATGTTTTTTTTTATGATTTAAAGTCGTAAATTTGTGGCAGCATATATTTACGACTCAGAAATGGAATGCCATTCGATAAGTACCCGGGAGGCGGCAGTCCACGGATTCCCGAATTCGGATACACAGTCTCCATCAGTCTGTGGCTGCATGGGAATTTTGGGGTGTTTAGGTATTTATGTGTGTGCCTGTGTGTGTGTGTGTGTGTGTGTATGGTTTTATTTGCTTCATTTGCGGCAGCATAAATTAAGTGCAAAAATCTACAAAAACAAATAAATCCATATAAGTATGCCGAGAGAAAGGCAGAACAAAGAAATGCCTGCCAGCATTATAAGGTCAATAAAAAAAGTATTACGAGCATAAGGTAAATTGTTTTGACGAAATCAATGCTCCTTTTATATTCACTTTCAATGCTTCGCAATAAATAAAGTTGCTTACCCAAAAATCATTTTATTGAAATTCCACAAGTCGTAAAAAAAAACAACAAGTCTGCGATTAAGGGTACTTCTGATAAATTACGAAACTAAAATCGTTTCTCATAAGCCAGCATCGAAAATAAATTGACAATTCCAACTCATTGCTCATACCACACGTGTTACATTGGAAGTTCGTGCTAATTTACCTAACACTTCACATGAATACTGCCAATTGTTTCAGCAGTAGTAAGTGCAATAGTCAACAATTTTTTGAATTCATTATTTCCATATTGTGAGAGCCTTACTGTTTGTGTGCTTTAAAATTCATTTACGGCAAAAAAGCAATATTCAAACAGATGCTAATAAAAGAATGTCAGAAAGAATTTACACGTATCGCATTTTATCTACATTTTTTCATGTACCATAAAGAACCATTTAAAATACTTTACCGTATTTATTTAATTGATTTTTGCCAAAGTGAATTGAATCATTTACACAAGAAATACGCTTATTAAAGGCGAAATTTCATGTTTACATATTAAATTATAAATTAGCATTATACACATATTAATTGCTAAATACTTTGGCCAACTCATTTTGACCAGTAATGGTGTATGCGAACTGCACCGAATCACGCAAAGCAAACATAATTCTTAGAGCATGCATCATGTTAAGAACCTATTCAGAATCATGCTTAAACCAAAGGTTAGTTAGGTCATTCACACGCGCACAGAATGCGATGCGAGCCACTTTAACGAATTGGACGAATAATAAAGCTATGTATTGCCATTTAAGCAATTTAATCAACAACTTTGAGATTTCCACTGAGTTAATAATGAAAATCACTTAATGCAAATCACATGCCGACAGCAGCTGCCACCTAAAATAAGCCATTAATATGACATCGAAATAATGGGCACACAATTTGAAATAATGTATTAAAAGCTTTACACAAAAAAAAAAAACATTGGAAAAATTCAACTAAGCTTAAAACCACACTCAACCCACAGCAGCCTTATGATTTATATTCATAAATACATTACAGGTAATAGCTGGCAGCTAATTATGAGCTTATTATATGTGTGTGCCTTGTTTATATGGATAGAGTCTCTCTCACATAGTTCACATCATTTTACGTCTGAGCGCTCAATTTCTAACAATACGTTAGGTACCTAGAAATAAATCCCAAAGATTGGGTTGACTGCACAAAGTTCGTTATAAATTTAAAATACGCACATTTCAACATACTTATGAAACCAAAAATTTAAATTAATATACACAAATATCTAGGGTTATTTTAATTTATAATTTGTGGCGGCAGTTAGAGAGAGAGATTGACCTGAATTAAAAAAAAACTGCTCCTCAAAATTGACCCACAGAATATCAAAAAACACACATCAAAGCACCAAAATTCTAATCTTCGAGAGGCCTGCACAATCGCTGAGGTTAGGCTTTGGTTTTGGTTTTGGGTTGCCGCGTTTTGCCCGTTATACTCGCATATTTCGCGTGTTTTAATTAACGTCGTATTAAATTAATCGCCGCTACCAGAAGATTTTGTTTATGAGTCCCGAGCAAGACGACCGAGGCAGCGCTTTGATTGGCGGCGCAATGTGAGCTCAGCTTTTGCCGTTTCTTTCGTTCTGCAGTGGGGCCCCACCTAAAAGCGCCAAGTGCCCACGATTGCTGGTTCTGTCGTTTCGTCAATTGCCATAAATCTTTATTAAAAGCGGAAAATGTGGCGAAAAGGTGAAAATTGTTCGCATTTCTGTCAGAGACGATTGCTATTTTCGTTGCTTTCGAGAAGGTTTTTGCATATTGCTCAAGTCGCATTTCCGGTATGACCCAACCCCTACACCACCCACATCCACATATCGACCCACCTCAGTTATCGGTGGTTGTTGTTTGTGTTTTGTTTTTATTTTATGTTTTTTATTTTTTTGTTCGCTTTATGGCAGACTAGTCGTGTCTATTCTCTTTGTCAAGGTTCGCAAGGTCAATGATTTAATAGTTTATTTGTCGGCATTACATTGCCGTCCCCCAGAGTAAACGTTCCTATGACTTTTCTTTGTGTTTTCTTTGGTGACAGTGGCAGTCATATTTGCGTTATTTATTGTCTGCCGCTGACATCAAAGTCTTTGCTTCTAGCGCCACTTGTCACAGAATGTCCAGCTCTGTCTCAATGAAAAGTCAAAAGTCAGATGCTATTAGACCATAAGATGCATTTGAATTATTTTTGTCGATAGGTCGACGAATGCACTTTGAAACAGACTCCGCTCGTCTAGTGTTTGTTTATCTGTGGAATGCAACAGTTGAGTTTTTCACGCCACGCTTCGCGATTTTCTACAGCGGCACAGATTTTGTACGCATATTACTTCCATTAAGATCAACTTATAAGAAACTGGTTGTGTATTAAGTTATATATGTGAGATGACAGAATTTAGCTCCTGAATTAATTTTTTAGATTGTATCTGCATTTACTAAAGATGTTATATTTTTTAATTAAATTTAGGCCTTATAGCCCACAGTGCTGTAACGAATATCTATTCACATGAGCAGGGTACAGCACTCAAAAGCCACCCCTCAAAAAACTCGAATATTCGCCTGCCTATTTGACGAATATTCGAGGGTTGATTGAGTAAACAGCGCCTGCGTAGCTTGTTAAAAAGCAGCTGTAGTCAGGAAAGTTGATATTCTATAATCAAACCTTCTGTATAATTTTGTGTACTCACAAAGCAGGTGTACATACTTTAAGCGCCATGTGACATACATTCGGATAAGTTAGTGGTGTGTTTGAATACAACAAAATCCAAAAAAAAAAGCTAGTAGTGAAGTTCAGATGCATTCGGTTTGAAAACATGCTTACATTGTACCATTTAGGTACATTTAAAATACGACAACGTTCATTAAATTGAGATATTTATCATCTTGCACAACTTACATTATCAGGGCCACTTGTCTTTTGATTTCGATGACATTATTTTATCTACAAACATTTGTTATCTACCTGTTATGTTATTGCTTCCATAGAAAAAACAATGTGATTTTATGGCGACTTCGGCAATAAACTGATTATGTTTTAAGTAAACAGGGTCAGCATGTGGAGCAAGGGGAGGCCCCTAATGACTTCAGCAATAATAAAACGCTATACATTAATGAGATATGAGATGCTTTCTTCGGTTAGCGACGAAATGTAACTAGATATATGACGGCATGTTTCCGATCACATTGGATTTCAAAGTGCACATATGTACTCGTCTGTATAGGTGCAAGTCAGTCAGTAGAGACTAGAACATACTAGATATATGCACATAGTTATGTACCAAGTGACCGTAAAATGTGCACCGAAAGCTCACTTTATTCTACACACATCACGAGCACTTAAATTCACCCCGATTAGGAAATACTCTGACGTGACCGAAGAGAACACCACGGTCACTCACTGCAATGATAAGTGCCAGACATTTAGAAACTAGCCTAATGAAACGATCCCAGACTAAAAGTGCAAAACGACTAAGGAAAACTTTAACGAGCACCAAAAAGCTGGCGTCACACATTTACTATATATATATGTATATACTATTTTTGTGTATAGCTTTGTAGATCCATATGAGAACACATACAGCTTTCAAGTTCAAGTGCATTTAAACTAAGCGACACTTGAAGCTAAATAAATATTATATGTACATAAGTACACATATGTACATATATATATATATATATGTATGTATATTTATATATGTATATAGCATATACACAGTCTTAAGCGCAGACTTTCTTTTAAATGCTGCTCACAGCAATATTTACTCACTGAATATTGTTGTCATTAGCGCTGAGCCATGATAAGTTTTTCGGGTCGGGGTCAGAATCCAATTTAGAGGTTTTTATTTTCGTTATGTACTTGTGAAGGAGTATATAAAGACTTAGACCTGTTATATGACTAACTTCTAGCGTGTGTAAAGGAGAAGAACGAAGGGAAAGAAGAACAAAAAAATTAAGAAAAAAGATACACAATCGAAAGCGGAATCTGCCTCATTTCGAGAAAGAGTTGATATTAAGCGAACCAAATTGGGTCCAAAATTCTCGGAAGATGCCGATGACTCAGGATAAATACAAATTAGACAGACGTGCCGGTACAGTGTATCATTACTGTGCCATTGTCTATTGATTTTGAAGCACGATGCTACAAAGTAAACATCAACTTTTATTTGTTCGATTTGCAAACCCATTTGAAAAGATTTTAAGCATTCATTAAAAATAAAATAGACAATATTAGTTTGCACTGTATGTTTTTCCAATGAAATCAATACAATAACAAGTCAAACAAATAAAAAGAAAAATTTGCAAAATAATTCCGTAGTATCAATAAATATTTTAGGTTTGATTTGGCAACTTACCAAAGTTTGTTGATTGAATTGAAATCCTATTAAGAACGAGATTTTTGTGTAGATATTCGCGGACGGTTCTTCATTAATTATTTATACCTCTTCTACACAGCTCTTAGATGGGGACTTATGCCAAAACACCGTATACTGATACAGTAAATAAAGTTATGCAAACAATCGTGCCGACAATTTATTCTCGGGGAACGAATTATCTACACCACGGAACAATATGCAAAAATCTATAGACGAAAAACAACAAAATTTAATTCCAAACAAATGCCTTTTATCAGCAAACACACTTATGAAAAAACGTATTGGTACTTTTCACAATACGAATTCGTGAAAATATAGAAACAAATTTATACAAGAGTGTGACGGTACATAATAAGTTTGTGCCACACGTGCATGTTTGAAATTCGAAATTCGAAACTCGAACGAATGTAAAATGAAACACAATTAACTTCAAACAAATTTCTCATTTACTTGAGACTGTGCTCTCGTCATCGTAGCACTACACTATACACACTTTTAGGTATATGCCCCCTTTAGCAGTAATTGTGAAACTTCCTAAGATAGCACTTGAGAAACACACTCAAAACATAGACACACAAATCACCAGCCTATGAGTGTCAGTTCAAAATACAAAATAGCTATGCAGATCTGCAGTTGCTTGTCTTTTCTTTTTATTCATTTCGTTATTTATTTTTTTCTTCATTTGATCATATGTATAAATAGCTATTATTTAAGTCAGCAATCCAAGAATAGATCGCTTATATATGTTTATATTGTATCTTATCTTCACTGGAAGAAATATAATTTAGAAAGTACTTTAACTATGAAGCACAGAGATGAGGATCACGCATATACTGAGTTGGTGGCAAGCGCGACGTAGCCAGTTCTCAATATAAAAGCCACCGCACGTGCAGAGAGCCAAAGAGTAACTGAAACGAAGAAAAGAACGGCTCGCACGATCAGCACAAAATATACTGAAAGCAGCGACCGATCGACGGAACCGACGCAACCAGCGCAACCGTCGCAAACGACGACCAAAATCCCCGAACCCAAATCGCTATTACAATGCGACATTTCAACTCGGGCCCACAAAGCTGTGACGTGATCGATGACAAATCACTGGGACGTGCAACTTTCTACAAAATTCCACTCAATGAACATGGAGTTATGCTTGAGTGACAATCTATAGTTCTACATGGGCAAATGTATACAATATGTCTGTGAGTTTGGTCTCGTCTGTGTGTGCATGTGTGTGTTTGTGTTTGTGTTTGTTTACGGTGCCGGTTTTAAAGGCGCCGCATCCGTTGCAAACGACTTTGTCTACGGCTCTGTTTGCCACAACAATGATAGGGTTTTTTGTTTTGTTGTCCTTTTTCTTGTGCTAATGGGGTGGTTAGTTTTTATACCCTTGGCAACAAGGGATTCGTTGCAACTTAACTTTAGCGAATGTAAATATCAACTTAAATACATAAAGCAAAATATACACATAAATATGTATGATAGAAATTCGATTTTTATAGACATTTAATAAAATATTCCTTTAAGGCTCTTTTTTTTGTGCTTTGCTGTAAGAATAAGCCAATTTAACTTGTGAAGAGTTTTTTAATTCGAACAGCGCTCCAATGCAATTTGAATAATATTTTCTATCGAATTACAACATTTTCCAACCAAACCTTAAAGTAATTGGGCCTAGCAAACAATTGGCAAACTCATTGCCGATAAGGCTAACAACATTTCATTAACTGTTACGATATTTTATTAGGGGTCTTAGTACAAATAATTATGCAATACTATTTGAAGGCAGTATGGAAAAATTGTACATTGCTTGCATTTTGTACTCAAGCCATGAAGTGTTCTAAAGTTTGCTCATTACACAGATAACACTATCTGCTTGCACAGACTAATTATATAATATATTATATATAATATTATACTTATATAATTTATGTGCAGTATTTTAAACAAATAAGAATAGGTCTAAGAGATGTGATAGAAATATACGTCATGCTGGTTATTTAATAAACCGCAATGCAAGTTGCAAGTGCGGTCAGCATGTGGGAATTATTAAATAAGAATTATCTTATGATATCTTAAGGGTTGTGCAACGTAAATCTGTAAATGAATATAAAATGTAAATGAATTGAAAATTTTTAAATTGTGATTACTCACAATTCTTATACTTCCACAACCGTTAGTGCAGATATTGTACTTTTAAAACACATCAACAATAAATCACATACATATGCAGATAGATTGCTAAGCACAGGAAACAACTTGTGCTCGAGCCCCCTCTGTAAAGACACTGTTCATGTCAAACGCGAAGAGATATGTGAATTCATCCATCTTATCACAAAAAAAGAAGAGAAATCCGGGCATGCCTTCATAAATTTAAGTAATATCATTTTCAAAGCTCCTGAGGTCGTTTTGCAATTCATCGTGCCATACACAGGAACACATATGCGAACATCCATCCTTCATACGGTTTACTGTGAAAGTGTTTGTTGTGTATGTGTGCATTACACCCACTTGCATATGAAGGAGACACATTCTCACGTGTCAATGAAATCGAGGTCGAGTTGACGTCAATCTTATAAAATGATAATTAAATGTTAATGGCCTTGGGCGCAGCTTAATTACTTCTTTATTTTTGTGCACTTTAAATGTAGAACAATGTGTGATTTACTTCTACACATAATTAACGTTAATCATTTAATACACATATTACTCAAACGCTGCATGCCACACGACAGATCTTTTCACTTGGCATTTGACTGTGGGTCGGTGGGTCTGTGTGTCGGTGGGTCTGTAAGCGAGCACACATTACAAATACAAACGTATGGCATATAATTTAATTAGCTGGTGGCCTTTCAATTGCGTTCATTATAATTACATATATATTTTTATCAGTAGTCGTTGCTCATGTGCGCCAGTTGGCGTTTGTCAATAAGTCAAGTGATGTTAATTAATTGAGGGTGATACTGGAAATTGTCTGCTGCAGGCAACCTGTTACAAACAGTTAACAGTTGAGTCGCAACCAATTAAAACTGACATCTATGTACATATACATATATATATATATATATATATATACATCTATCTCCATGTACACTGGACTCTTAAAACAATAATGCATTAATTACATTCAAGCATATAATTGAATATGAACCCAAGGCCCTGGACTGCATAAAACATATAAAAACATTAAGTGCGTGTTTGTAATCCAAGTTATCTCTGTTGTATTATGCCCATGACCTTTCATGCGGGAGCAAGCCAACCACATTTTACCAGGCAAAAGAAAGATTAATTACATAATTAAATATGCTGTATTATTGTGTAACTTACAGGCTATATCACGGCAACAAAGTTAGCCCCAGGAGACGGTTCTTAAAGTTAAATTAAAATAATTGGGATTTTTGGACTGCTTGCGAATTGTTGAAATGATGCCTGGCAATTGTATAGGCAATGCTGCCAGGACGCACCAGCTGTCGCTGCAGTGCATCTCCATAGAGTTTAACCAGCGAGGGCTCCTCCTCAATGGGCTCTAGATAAGCGTCCAAGCCACCAATCAACTGTAATATATAAATGAACTTAAACGGTGACAAACACAATATACTCATCAGATTACGGCGCATACAAATTTCTCGTCACAGTTTAAAAAGCGCACTGCCTGCACATGTTCCGACCAGATGCGACGACGCCACTTATTATCATATCTCTGAGCCAGCGGAAGCAGCACAAGTGAGCTAAACAGCTCATCTCCATAACTGGCTGCCTCGAAGTGATTCACAAACAGATAGTAAAGCGGCTCAAAGTTGGCCTTGTCCTCGAACGTAACTTCAAAGTTGAAGTTGTGCGTTAAATTCTGCGTATAGAAATCGAGCAGTTGAGCATGAAGAAGTTTGTGCAGCTCTGGCTCCAGAAACTGACTATCGGGACCCATAAAAGCAATCATCAGATACATTAGCTTTTCAATTGGACTAACAATTTGTAAGCCCTGCTGCTCCAGCTGCTGCACAAAGGTGAATGTCATGCGCACGACTTGATTCTCTGTGGAAGGACATGGCATTAAAGCGAATACAAAAAAAGCAAATCTCTTATTACGACTTACCTGAATATATTACCGAAGGTGTCTGCTGTACATTTTGCAAATAGCTGTTGAGTATAAGGCGCAGCTCAAAGTAAGGCCAATCAGTCATAAGAACCGGCGCTTGAGTGTAACAAAGTGTCAAAGTGGGATCCTTGTTGTCCTGCAATTGAATTAGTAAGTATTAAGTACAGCATTTACAAATAATAAACTTCCACTTACGGCTACAAAATGGGAGTAGACAATTTCCATGCATGTTTGTTTGAGCAACTGCAAAGATTTTGCATCCAGCTCAACATACTTGCCACTAAATATATACCGATCGAATATGCTCTTCATTTGCTTGGCCTGTGCGGTGGTCAGACAGCACAGATAATTATAGACGAGCTGCAGCAGCTGGGTGCGTGTCAAATAGGTTTCCAAGCCATCGGTGGTGAGCAGCTGATGAATAAACTTCAATTCGCTGCGGGCAAAGAAATTACTGGCCAACACTCGATTTAGACGTGTGCCCAACTGCCTGAGGTATTCAGCTAAGGGTTCCAGCACCGCCGGCTGCAGCAGAGCCTTAAACAGTGGCTTCAGACAATCCTCCATTGGCGGTTCGAGCAGTGCCCAAAGATTACTCAACAAATGCACTGGATACGTATCGCTAACGATTAGCTGCGGCCCATAGTCGTTCATCAAGACAGCGCCCACATTTGGGAGCGGAGCATGCACATTACGCCTGTCCGTAAAGTGCCGCAAAATTATAGAGCTACGTCTGTGATTGGAGAGGTAGTCATTAAAGGCGATTAAGCGATCAAAAAGCCTTCATTCAAATGTCAACTCAAACTCACTTCAATTGCTCAACGCATGCAATGAACCCAGCAGAGCATACAAATTCAGGCAAAATCTTGATCAGACATTGTTGAAAGGATGCGGTGCCCAGATAGCCATGCCTTGAGAACCAATTCACGGCGTAGATAGATGTGCTCAAGAGTGTCAACTGTGTGTACTGCAATAAGAAATATGGAGATATGATATGAGAAAAGTATTCGGGAGTATTTGTAGTAATTAACTCACATCCTTCAGGCTTCCAGAACGTGTCGCCTTGTGCAGCCAACTGCAGCAACAGTTATGCAATGGCTCCAGTAGTAGTTGCTGCGCCTCCAAATCACATACGCCACACTCGCCGCTTGCCACAATCGCGGAGAGTACGGCAGCTGCGTGCTGGCGTATAAGCGCCGGACCGCCCAAATCGAAAACGCAATAAGTATAGTGCCAATCAAGCAATTGTCGCATTGCAGGCAGGAATTGTCTGTCACAATTAACAATTGTATAAATAATGTATGTATAATTGCAAATTATTTCCTATTTTTTATTTTTTTTTTGGTTTTTTATTTGTTCATGTTAGCTATATAAATAGACATCGCTTCAGGGAGCGATTAGTTCTAGGTAACAGCGCTAATAACTTGTTTAAAGTTGGCATATCAAACCGTTTCTTACAATGTCATCCAAAATCTTGGGATTTACTTTGGCGTTGCTAGTTTTTTGCTTTGTCATAAAGCCGCAACAAGCTGTAAGTTTTTTGAGATTCGTCATGATTTTTTTTTTTTTTTTTGATGTTCTGCTAATTTAAAACTTGCGCACAGCTGGAAATACCTGATGTGGTGAAGAAGCAGGTGAAGAAGATGCATGTACGCTGCATGAATTCAACGGGCGTTTCTGAAGGTATTGCAACGAAATATAATCAAGAATTCGCCTTAAGAAATTTACACAATTACAGAGTTATTCGACGAGGCGCGCAGGGGCAAACTGCCAAGTGATCCGAGTTTCAAGTGTTTTCTGCACTGCATGTTTGAGGTGTTTGGACTTGTACGTAAAACAACAAATCTATTATAAATGCATATACATATACATATACATATATATATTTGCTAAGCAGGTAGACCAAAATAACGTTATGCACTTGGACGCTTTGACCGAAGTTTTGCCACCGGAAGTTCATCCCAATATTATGAAGATGTCCAATGCATGTGACATGAAAAGTAAATAGCGTAATTGTAGCTGAACTAATTTATTGCCTACGGTTAACTCTTCATTCTACGCAATTGCAGAGGGAGCTGATGGCTGCGACACTGTCTACCAAGCGGTGCTGTGTTACTTTGAAACGGATGGTCCGTTCTTAAAAGGCGCCATCAATGATCTCCTCCGCTAAAAGCAAAACTCACTTGAAAAATTCCCGATCCGCGATTCCTAGCAACAGCAGGCAGCGGAGAATGCGTAGCACTTCAATCTGTACCCGTATTATTTTGCCCTACAATTCAAAAATTAATAAGTGTTTATAAATTAGCATATTATATAATCATTCGTACCTTCATATCGTCACGATAGAATAAAAAGTATTTCAAACGCTCAATGAATGCTTCATTTGCCAGCTGTTGAGCTATTTCCAAATGCTGGCAGATCAACACACGCATCAACTTAAGGCACAGATACTGAGGATGACCGTAGAACGAAGCCTGTGTCGAGCTGTTACCAACTGCTGGATTTAAATTATTATTAATTAAGGTTAGTTAGCTGAATTGATTACTCGACCACTTACTATCCTGCGGTATTTTGCACATAAAGTTAGTCAAAATCGCATTCATAAGTTCTCTCTCCTGAAACAATTGTTTAGCCACATTCACATTTGTGCGTGCTATGCGTATCAGCAGCTTTAAACAGGACTCGACAGTGCTATTCTCAGGACGCACAAAGCTCAATATAAAACTGTAGATAGATGAACAACAATTAAACACAAGTTTTACATACACAAATATACAGCACACATACTTAATACGTTGGAAGATATTCGATCGCAGCAGGCAATTAATCAGATCGGTTTCGGCCAGCTGAAAGTCATCCATAGACATCTTGCTGTCGCTGTTGCTCTGATCCTCATCAAAATCAGCGCTAACAGCTTTCGTATTCGTCCGCAACAGCTTCATATAGCGCTGCAGAAAGGCAACCGATGTGGCATCGCTAGAATCATCGCCATCTGTGAGCACCTGCAGCGTTGGCTGCCATTGGCAATAAGCATTCTCATGCACATGATCGAGGAGCACTTCGTCCGTCTCGTTGTAGCAGAGGCGAGCCAATGCTCTGCTTACCACTTCAAGCTGTGCGGGCGTGTTGTCGTCCAGCCCAAAACGCAGCAGAAAGAATATCTTGGAAATGGGCAACGTGAGCACCTGATCGTAGAAGCCTTGATTGTAAATACTGAAAATGCCAGCAATCGCTCCAAATGCTGAGATGCGCTGCTGCAACACAGTCGAACTGCAGAGACTTTTATTTGAAGGAATTTTAGCTTGGTTATTGAATGCTTCATTTACCGCGCTAGACGAAACAGCTCCTGTAGCGTATATCCTGGACGATCGGGCTCCTCGCCATGCAAATACAATTCGCGCTCATCCGCGCTTTGTGGCAACTCCTGCAGCGTGTGTGGCAAGAGGACACCCTTCCAATCGAAGCGTGCATTGAACTGATGTCCTGGTTTCAGCTGTGACATCTGTGCGGGTATATCACGCATCCAGGCCAATTTGTGATCCTCAACCAAATTGAAGTTTAGCCAGTTGCCCTCATCGCTTTGCTGCAGCAGCTCGTGGGCGGGATTCGAGTCGGACAAAGTTTTTGTTGGAGATAAAAGTTGGGGCTCGCTGAGAGTAGTTGAATTATCCTTTGGCTTGGGCATAGCCTTTTTGCTTTCACGCTTTTTGGTGAGCAGCTCAATCAAAGCGGGATCTGATTATTGAAATAACATTTATTTATAATATAAGCCTTCTATATTGAATGTATATATTTACCCAAGGAGCTTAGCAACTTTTGGCGCTCCGCCAGGATGTCTTCCTCCCTCATTTGTTTCAGTATAGACGCATTTTCGGCATGGATTTCCTTCGATAGATTTTCGTCTTGAATCATAACGCTAGTTTTGGATTGCTCCATAACAATCTTATTGTCATCCGAATCCTTTTGATTGCCGCTCGCATTTGATGCTTTGAATTTTTGCGCAAAAATACTTGACTTGTTGGTTTTTTGCTTCAAGGAAGACAACTTTTAATTAAATATAAGTTAATTAGTTGCTTTGACTAAGGCTTACTTCATTTTGCTGCTGATTCCTTGAGGTTTGTCCTTGCACCTTTCCATCTCTTCTTTCCACAATTTCACCTACCACATTGTTTATTAGATTGTGATTTATTTTCTTGCCTCGCACATCGCCCAACATATTTTCGTGAATTTCATCGAGCAAAACTTGCTTGTTTCTCAGATTAGCACCATTTTCAACTTTATCAGCTTTTCTACCGGGTATTGCCTTCTTTGCAGTTTCTTTATCAATAATTAAGGAGCCTTTAAGTTTATTCTGCTCTCGCTTCTGTGCAAACAATGATTTTGCTGGAGCTTTTGTTAAAGAAATTTATTTAATATAATAATTTTCAGTCAGTTTATTTCACTCACGTTTGTCCATGCGTACAACTGTGGCCGCTGGCTGAAAATTGGGATTTTTCTGACGCTCTGCATTAAATTCGGCTGCCATACGCAGCACATCCTCTTCACTTTCGCCAGGTTTAAGTTTTTTCATCATTTTGCTACTGTTATTTTGGCAAACCACAAACTTAATACCGAATGCCAAAATAGCCGGCAACAAACACACTGCAATAGAGATGAGCGATAACAATAACGATAACAAGCGATTGACGATTATAGTGTGACCTAATCAAAGGTAACGAGTCGTAGTAGCAGGTACATTAATCACAGACACTATCGCTAGCTTAATATTATTAACATCGATATAACAAATACTTGGTCCAAGTAATTAATCGGCGCCTACTATATTTCCAAACGTTTTACAATACTGCTATTCTCTTTCGCGCTAACCAGAATATAATTTTCCATATTTTAAATATACATTTTTAATGATTTCCAATAAACAAAACAGTTTTATGAAAATAATTAATTTATATATAATATCTTGTACAAAACTTAATTACTGTCCCTCAAGACATAGTTTAAATAAAGAATTTATTATAAAAAAACAACACAATAAAGATTACTTTTTGAATGTGGAACCCGTGTTGGCCAAACATTTGAGCAACGCCTGCTGGGCAATTAGTGTGTCCTTGTGTGGCAAAGCAGCTATCTGGAAGAATGTATCAATGCCCTCCTTGAAGAGATCCATTGCCTCATTCGTCTTTTGGGCCTGCATCGCCTCAGCAGCCTCACGATAAAGTTCCTCGATTTTAATGAGCTTGGCGACGCTTTCTTTCAGCGAAATGTTCTTGCGGCAACGAGGACAACGCACATCCTTGGCCAAATCCTTGGGAAACTTGAGCAGATTCACACAATTCGCCGATGTGCACCTGAATGGAGTTAACTATAATATATGTAGATTTATATGTAGAAAATCTGGCTTACCAGAATCTGACTTGTTTGTCGATCTTCTGCAAAAGGGGCCAGTTCTCCTGGCAGGTCATACAGTTACAGTTGAAGGCGTAGCGACCACGCAGGGATCGCTGACGCTCTTTCAGATTCATCTTGGTGAAGATGGGCCCGTAGTTGACGGCGACAATCTCATTGGGTCGATGTGGTTTCGTTGCTGCCATTACCAACTTTTTGCCCACATAATAACCCGCTGTGCTCGGCCAGCATTCGTGATTGAAGTAGGAACCGGTGCCATATAGACCAGCACCCAAATAAATCACCTTGCAGCCCTCGAAGCAATGCTCATCCGTCACCATCGTATGATAAATCTCATGGGCATTGTACTGCAGAACTTGCAGTAATCCGAGCAGGGATGTTGCCACCTGCAACTCGACAGCAGTGGGATTAACGCCTTCGGTCTTGCGACGTCCAAAATAATGAGCCTTCTGCAGAATTCGCATAAGAAATCCTGCCATCAGGGATCTTTGCAGATAGTCATCCGGCTGGCGCACATCCTGATGGGAGACCAAGTTATCGAAGAGAAGATTCGACGTTTGCAGACCATCCTCTAGGCTGGCAGCTTGTGTAAAGATTCGCAATGCAATAAAGCAGAGTATGGACATCCCCGAGCCAATAAATAGATCCATAAACTGGCACTCGAAGCGATGATAAGTCTCGCAAGCTTCTCCCATGCACTGGGCGGAGCAGAAGGCAATCCCCGAGCAATGCAGACAGGCAACAGGTGTGCGCAGCCTAAAGGAAAGATCTTGGCTAGACTATATATATATTTTAATGCATAGTTCACCTCTTGAAGCAATGATGACAATTGGTGCCAAAGAAGTTAGGCAGCAGACAGGCTGCCACAGGATTCTCGCAGAGCACTACGTCGCCCGTCTTCAAGCCCTCATTGGCCACCACAAAGCGTCCCTTGTCCTTAGTCTCCACCAGCTTAACCACATTGGCAGCACCGCTTAGCGCTGAATTTTCGCCATGTGCCAATGCCGGCGTCAGCTCATTCTGGGCCGGCTCACGTTTGACTGCCTTGAGTCCAGCAATATCCTTGCGGCAGGCTGCAATTATGGCTGTCTCAGCGCCAGCCAATTTCTCGGCAATCTTCAGCGAGATTTCCGCACGAGCACTCTCTGCCATGACTGCAAACATAAAATAGCTTTTAAATGAAGTACAGATATATTAAAATAAGTACTTGCCCGCATATGCCTTGGCCATTTTGCAGTAGTAGTCGACGCTCTGCTTGGACTCCATGCCGAAATTGGTGGCCAGCTTGAGGTCACTCAACGCCGCCTCACCCTCGCCCAGTCCAATGAGGATGGAGCCACGTGTGCGATAGGCCAATGCTAGCGACAAACCATTATCCACATTCATGTCCAACTGCGGAGCAGGTGCTCGCATCACGGCGAGATTGGCATGCATCAGCGCCTGCTTCAGCAACTCTTTGCGATCCTCTTCCAGCTCTGCATTGCTGCTCATCAGTTGGAACTTGTCTGCCTGTGCTCGACGCTGCGATGAGACGAGCACATCCTTCTCCTTATAAACGGGCTGCACATGCTCAAGGACGCCGAGCACCGGATCACAGATCTCGCGATCACTGAAGATGGAGAGGATGCGTGCCGCATTCGATTTGAGTTTACCGAAATAGTTTTGCAGCCACTTTTCGCCACATGCCTCCTTTACGTCCAGGTAGAACTCGTTGAAGAAACCCTTCTTATCCGATTGGACGGTGCGCGTCGAGCAGATCTGCTGATAACTCGGATCGTATTCCATATTCCTTGCAACTTTAATTATGTAAAATCGAAAAATTAAAAAAATGCAATTGGATTTTACGGCTCTTTCGTCACGTCTCGTTTTCCGTTTGGTTGCGCTGAGTATTGAAAACAGCTGGCGGGCGGATACCCTCCAAAAATAGCACCCGATTTTTCACTTCACCGCGTTAAAAATAATTGCGCCGGATTCGATTTGTGAACCGGTCTGCGGTTCATTTCTCATCTTGTTTGAATACTTTATTTCAAATTACACCCAGTTCGCCGCTAGAGTGCGCCACAGTTCACATTAAGCATACGCCTCCGAATCGTTAGACTAATAGAAAAGTTCAAGAATACGTATACGAATAGTGGTATGCTTTGCATTTATTATATCGTTTACATATATATATATATATTAACTTGAGTAGGGCATACAAATCACATTAAATAATGTATTTAAAAATTAGCTAAACGTACAAAAATATAACAATATATATACCATATATGCAGTTATATATTCGTATATTAAATAGTTTATGTTGAATTTCTTTTTATTTTCGAATCATTCAATTCAGTAATTTAATGGAAAATTTATTTATAGTATATTAAACATACATATATTTTTGTAATATCGGCAACTACGTATTTGGAAAATGGCTTCATAGAATATCTTATTTTTGGGAAGATTGTGACTAATGCACATTTGCTATCTAGGAAATAAATCGGGTTTGAGAACAACTCTAAGGTTATATTTCTTAAGAGAGGGCAGAATCTTTGTTCCATGACTAGAATTAAGCATTGTATGTATGAATTAATTAATAAACAGAAAAAAATATATGTATAATTTGTAGTTTGAAGAGTTTGTATTTATTTGTATGTTTTAAATAATGCATATGATCTTGTCTTTGATTACCAAGGGTGAGGTGTTAATTAAATAGGTGATAATGTTTTTGTTTTGTTGATTTGTTTTCCTTCCTGAATAATGATGTTCTAACATTTTACAAAAATGCGCAAGTTATTCTTAATAGAGAATTCACAATATAGTTTTTTCTTTTGCATATAGTACTATTTTCACTAAGAATTGTACAAACAAAAAAATTCATTGACTAATTAAGTGTAAGTTATAAAATAATAAGACATACATATGTAGATAACTTTTACAATTCGTTCAGCTCGTTTTACATATGCTTTTCAAGAATTTCAAAAGTCCAACTAAATTTGACGTACATGTGTAAATGGTATATTTATATAAAAAAATAAATAATTTATAATTTTGTTTGTTTGGTTTAGACACACATAAACTCGTTGGCTTCAACTTGGTATAATCTATGCAAAAATTTGTCACTAAACTTAACAAATAAAATGCTACAAAATTTCAGCCTCGCCGTCGAACCAAAAACTGCGACTGTTTTTTTTTTTCAGAAGCGCATCATAGGTCGGTATTATTAATATGTATGTATGTATGTGTGTGTGATTGGGTGTGTGTGTGTGTGTGTGTATGTACGTATATTATAAACTATTATCATCACATTTCAAACGTTAAGTGTTAATTGGTATTTCTGTAATTTTATGCTAAACAAATACGAGTAGTTTATGTCTTTTCGTGTACAAGCTTAAACGCTCCTAAGTATTCATATTCATTTCTTCTTTCGATTCTCCCACTCTGTTTATTTTATTTATTGTTATAACGCTTGGCCCAGCTTTAAGCACTTGGACTCGGTAAAACCTTGTAGCCTATTTTAGTTGTCTAAGTTGCTCTATATAGTTCAAAGAGTTAACGGCGTTAACTTAACACATTTTATGTTATTTTGTTTGTTTACGGTTCTCGTTTAGTTTACTTCGACAGCATTGTCAGTTGCTTAAATCAATTTTGTTATGCTTCATTTTGATTTTGTTTTTGGTATATATATTTAAGTTTAGCTCTGCGATCGTGTGACTATTTTAAGCACTCTACAATGCTGTCTTATCTGACGTAACCTGCATATGTGTGTTGTCTTGTTGTTTAAACATTTTAGCACTTAATAGTTACAACTGCTTGAGCCTACTGCGATTGTAGGATTAGTTAAAGAAACTTGGGATTGGTTTTATCGCTCTCTTCTCCCCTCTCTCGCTCTCTCTCCGCATCTGACATATTTCATATTTTTATAAATAAATTAGCCATAGTATCACTTATTTTGTATTTTTAGAAAGTAACCAAAAACTAATTTAACTATAAATTATAAAGAAATATACACCAAGAGCATGGAAGAGGCTTTTTGTTGTTGTTGCTACACTTAAGGAAAGCATCTAAATTATCAGCATCATCACCATCAAAATTTTGTTTTTCTTATAGTAGAAGAAGAGTCTGTCTGTCTGTCATCATCATCATTGTAGTAGTAGAGAGCGAATGGCGTTAATACGGTACACCTATCACTACCACAACTTCTACGACCACTATACAAATTGGAACACAGCACAGCATTGCATACAGCACACATCCGATCGATCCGCTCTGCAGACGGCGGCGGCAGCGGCACGTAATTCTCCACAAATAAACAGATCACGACATTTTGATGCCCAGTGCTCGACTTGAATATTCGTAGACCACATAGCTAATGGAAACGGCAGGCAGCACCTTCAGGAAATTTGGCGTGATGCCACGATATAATCCTGTGAGTCCCTCCTGACGAACGATCTTGCGAAACAGTCCCGTCATTGTCTCCTGCCCGCTGTGTGCATCGCTGCTCTTCAATGGAATCTGGGTTTTTCGCGATTGACTCGAAATCGTCGCATCGGCGGCTAAAGAAAATCAAATAATTTACAATTTAGATAGATGAACCAATTTTATGGTTACAAATATAAACGCACCTTGTGCCTGTAGCCGCGTGCGCACCAAGGCCAGTGGATACGAGCAGAGTTGTCCGAGTGCGCTCGATGTGCTGCCGCAGGCGAGCAGCACCAGGAAACTGGGCTGCTCATTATTATCGTGGCTGGCAATATAGCGACGCTTGAGCGTCTCATAAACGGCCAGATCGATGCCGGCATAGGGCAAGATGCCCAATATATTGGGCACATAGCCGCGATAGAAACTCCGTGCGCCCTCGTTCTTATAGATCTTTGCCGCCGCATCAGCGATTCCCGCATATTGTCCCGTCTTGCGCAGGGCCAGACGTGTCTTTAATACTTCCATGGGATAGATGATGGTCTGTGAGATGCCACCGGCTGCGGCGCCGGCATAGAAACGCTCCACAATAGTCATCTGTCGCGTTGTGTCATTGCCGCGTATCAGACGCTTCATTTGCTCGTAGGCGGCAAATTTAAGCGCCGTTTCCGGTGCAATTTTGACCACATTAATGCCATTGCCGCGCCACATACTGCGGAAGCCTCCCTCCTTAAGCAAGATCTTCATACACTCTGAGATTCCCATTCGACATGTTTGCACCTAGTAAGTCAAGGAATTAGTTGGGTTGTTCAAATTACATAGAATCTATATTAGTTTACCTGTAGGAAGACTTTGACTCTGTCCAGGGGAGCTGTGCATGTGCGTGAAACTCCGCCGGCGATGCCACCGGCCACAAGGTGGCGCCACCAGAGGCCCGTCTGCATTTCCTTTTGTGTGAAGTCATCAGGTACATTCATATCCTCGCCAATATCGAGGTACTGTAAAAAGGTAACAAAATACAGGAAAATTATTAGTAAAAAAAAAACAAAGCTGGCAAATGAATATATATCATGCTTAAGCTATAGCACATAAATATAGATTTCTTGGATGCTTTATGAGAGAGAGAGAGAGAGAGAGAGAGAGAGGTGGATAGATAGTTAGTTTATATACTGAATTCGGCTCTAGCTACAGCATAGCACAAACGCAGATCAACTAGATAGATGCATGGATAGATATTCAGGTCAGACCAATTCCATTTTTGTGTTCGCTGCTGCACTTATGCCCCACATCAGCACCACGCACATCAGGCATTTTTGAACCAGCGCCTGTAAGTATTCCATTAGTTTTCTATGCGGATCGAAAGCGACGGAATTTTCTTTCGATTCCAGTTGAGCAACAGCAATAGCAACAAAAACAACTAAATACAGGTGTATAAAGCAACAAGAGATAATCCAACTAAGCTGTTTACTTGCACACTGTTCTACCTGCCCATTCCCCTGCCCAGACTACAGTCGAAACCAATGCAAAAAAGGAGAAAGAAACGCACAATACAATGCGGAAGAGCAAACTGAGAATACACGCAACTAGTTCTAAATATATACCAATTTGCAATAAGCAAACTACGAAAAAAACAAAAAAGGCAGACACGCCAGTCAAATATACTTCGCACTCCCTCCCCAACCTCCTATCCTATCCTATCACTTTGCGTTTTGCCAACAATTATATCATGTGTGTGTTGTGTTGCATGTGTTAAATACTAATTTGCTTTGTTTTCTCTTTCGTCTCGCAGACGAGCCCCCTCCCGTTACATTACGTTACGAACTCTCGTTACGCAATTGGTCAATTTGGTCTTGTGCCCAACACAGCAACCATAAAACAATTTAATATTTTAACACTCGCCAGTGTTGAGCATTTCTTTTTCGAAATGTATTACGGTGAAAATATGTGCAAGTTGTGTATTTTATATTGCGCTGATAACAATTTGGCTGATAAGCCGCTTAATGTCAGCAAAGCCGTCTCAAGGTGATAAAGACAAATACCACATCAAGTCTTGTGATTTTAAAAAAGCTTTTCACAACCAAACGGAAAATCCCAATAAATATTTGACTGCAACGCAGCTGAGCTACAATTATGCACAAATATTAATATATACATATATATATATATATATATAAATAAAATAAACAAAAAACAAATAACTCGGTTCAAGGTGAACACAATTTGGAGAACAATTTAATTTATATATTCAAAGTTCATTTGCCTTTTAAACAAAACGAATGACTTTGTGATCTAAGCGCGACTGCAAATACAATAAAAGCGAAAAGGCCAAAAAAAAAATAAAAACAAGCACTCAAAAAAATGTGATCTGCACAAAAGTACAATGCCATATTATTCATAACTATCTATGTGTATAATATATATGTATATACTTTAATTTGTTTTTCTGTATGTACGCATAGTTATTATATATATGCGAACAAATGTGAACTGCAAACAAAGGCGCATGGTTTGAAATTCAAATTATTATTATTATTGTCATGTTTAACATATTTGCACCACACACTTGGGGAAAAATTTTATAAAAATTTGTGATATTTATTTGCATTTGTCATTTGTAGAAAGCATTAAGAGCGAAAATATTATGATCTCATCTAATAGAGAGAAAATAAAAAATTGAAAAATGCCTGAAATGTGCACATTGACTTTTTGAGTTTCCTGCTCAAAGATATTTGCATTTATATATCATTTTTCATACGTCTTTACTTATTTTTAATAATGGCCGGCTAACGGAACCAAACATATGTATATATACATATATATGCAAACACATACATATATTGATTGAGCACATGACAAGAAAAAGCTTTCTACAAATTGTTCTATTTATAGTAATCACTGCCAAAAATGTTTATCGCTATCGAACGTGGAAGTCTTCAAAGTAAAGTAAAAATAAAAAAATTAAACTGAATATTTGAAATATTGTTGAATAGTGCCAATTAAAATTAGTTAATGAGTACAATTCGTTGGCCCCGAGGCTCGATACCAGTTTACAGCTCAACACATTGAGTAGTCAATAAAATAAAAACCCCAAGCCAAGGCTGAAAACCCATTCAAGCCCGGCTCAATGTGACTTATTCAAGCCATGGAGGTAAACTAGGCCAACAGAGTGCAGAAGGTGCAGTTCCCAAACTGGATAAATAACTTGATCTCGTGATCCGTTGAATAGTTGATCACTTGACTCACAGAGTGATTTCTGCTGAAATCTGATCAGCGATTAGCGTGTAATTCCATGAAGCAGGCTCAATGACGCACCAAACATTCGCTGCAGCAGCGAAGGCGGAGACGACGTCAGCACAATGTGAAGTAAATAGAAAAAATAAAATAATAATGCAGCCGATTGGAGAAGATCAACATGTTTACACAAGCAGCACAACTTTGTTTACGTAGCATTTGACGTCATTATGAGTTACTGGGGCGCCCAGTCCAGCACAGCCCAGCCTCCTTCTCGCCCACACAGACACACACATACACACACAGTCAGCGATAGCCGTGACTCAGTCTCCATAACTAGCTAAAGTTGGCCAAGAGCAAATGAGCATAATGACGTCGCCCAATCACTTGGCAACAGCAACAGCAACAGCAACAGTAATGAAACCCCACAAGACGAATGCTAGACAACTGAGAGAGACAGAGAGCGAGAGCGGGAGCAAAAGAGAGACGCAAATTAGACACGAATGCGTGAGACCCTGTGTGTAAAGCATGTCAGAGTGTGTGTGTGTGTGTGTGTGTGTAACTATGTCGTCGACACGATTTAACGATCGACAAAGACGAAGACGTAGACATGGACGCCAAATGTTAAGTGTGTGGAGCACCACAAGTGGGGAGATGAGGGGAGAACCGAGAGGGCATCAACCGGTTTCGTATCAGCGCGCTTTGCTCTTTTCGCAACGCCGCATTTTACGAATGTTTGTCGCTGTTGCCATGCGACCTCTCCCGAATCGGAACTCGCAACTCTAAGTAACAATGGGAAGCCAATTCGAGTTCGAAAATTCGTTTCGATTTCGATTGGGGCAGCAGCAAGTGCAGGCAAAGACAATTGCAACAGATGCAGCCGCTGATACAGCGAGAAGAAGCTAGAAGGTTGCAGAGTAAAGCTTTCAGAAATTTGAATCCACATTTTTTGTCATACCCAGCATAAAAGATTGCAAAAATTTTCTAACACTGTTGAATGGAATGTGCAATGTTAACATTTGCTCGTGTTTAAGTTCACTGGAAACGATAAGATTAACATTAAACAGAACACAGAATTGATTTGAAAGGGTGAGTCAGCGTTAGTCTCCAGACTTGACATTGTAATTATGGCATTTAGCGGGAAAAACAATAAATGATTGATAAAAAAGGGGATTTACATGGCTCGTTTCAGAGTTAATATTTTTTTTAACTATAAATAGTGTTAATAAGTATAATAATAAAACCTACCCGTCCCATCATGTCACGAAATATGACAACGAAGTCCTCCATCATGTCCCCAGCGACTGCCATTTGTTGTATATTATGGTAGTCCACTGGCAAATTGTATTGATATGTTGTATTGCGGAACATATTGAATTTATATAATTTGTATATTGGTTCTATATATCACACAAATTGAGTATTGACATGAATAACTCCTTTGCTTGCTGCCAATATTACACACTTCCGCTTTAAATGAGCGTTGAGGATGGATAGTTGTATGTATTTGAACTGGTGCAGCTTTCACTAAATTTATGTTGCAATTTGTCTTGCAAAAACTTTCACTGTTACTTATTATTTATTACGTTGTGTTTTGAGTATAGCAGAACTGAGGCTTTGTTTCGAGTAGCATACAGAATACGCGATGCAGAATTAAAAAAATTCACGTTTACTGTTTGCAACGAACGAAGGAAGGCAAAGCCGTTTCCACTTGAGTATGATTACATAAAAAGTCGCTGGATGAGAGCGGATTGAATTTGTAATTTAACGCGCGCACAACCTACGCGTGAGCCAGCTGCCACAAGACTGAGAGCTTTCGTCTCTCACAACGGCAACTCAGGCGACGATCGTCGTCGTCGTCGACGTCGCTGCTTGCTTTTGCACTTTGGGCTCAACGCTTCGCTGCGTTAGTTTTTTTTTTTTTCTTTTTGCTTGTACTGTTATTAAACTGTTGTGGCGCGTGGCTCTCACTCTCTCCCCCCACGCTCCCGCTGCTGACTACCCATGTATGACCTCCCATCGCCCTCTCCTAGCAACTATTATCACTTAACTTAGCTTACACACAGGCTGTAATTGTAAACTTATGTCAACTTCATTGACAGAAACTAGAGACTGTCCCCAGACATTTATCGTCATCTTTACGGTTTTCTTTATCATTTTTTTTATACGCATGTTTAACCGGTTCACACCGATTTCACACTAATCAAGGGCACAGACGCTTGCGTCAAATATAAATATTTTTGTTGATAGCCGCACATGCACGAGCAGAGCAGAGCTGGGCATATGACGACCCGGACGAACTACTGCGTCGCAGAGTCACAGCTGAATTTAGCTCGCCCGCGCCTTATGCAAATGGCGTGGAAATTTTACGGGTTGCATACGTCACTGGAAATTGGCTACAATAAAAAAAAATGAAGGCAAGTGTTCTCAAAGCAAAACTTCTACACAAACGTTAATTGGCCATTGCGAAGTGCCGTTAAAATGTTCAAAGAGATCATTTTTACAAGCTGCTCAGGAAAAGCATTGAAACAACCAGCATAAATTTAGTTGCAAGTCATAAAACCTAAGAATAGGGTATATAACACACATTGTGGCTCTTATCAGACAAAATGGGCAATCTTATTTATTTTGAATTGTTTTTTACTTAGACAAACACTCAACAACAGGTCTGCAACAGGCAGAAAGAATGCGAATCTACTGGAACCTTGATAAGGTTGCACATTGAAACAAATAGAAATAGAAATTAAAATAAAGACACTGACACACCCATTTTCTGTGACGGGCATTAATCAGCCGAGTTTGCCACACACACACACACACACACACTGCAATTGCTCAATAACAAATTGCAATGTTGATGTGAAGAAACACTGCCATATACAACAATCGTTCAATTAGCAGGTCTATAAAAAGATCAAGTTACGTGGATACTAAATATAAATAAATAGCTATATTTTTAACAATTTTAACTAAGAAATTCCCTGTAAACTTAGCAAGTGTTTTGAGCACTGTTGAAACAACAAAAAAAAATCGCAAATTTTCAATAAAATTCTAATGGAGACGGAATTCATTTTTCTAGTTTCCAGTCTAGACGATGATACTTCTAGGACATGGACTTTAATCTGGAATGCTCTCCCAAGATTATTTGCAGTAAACACAATTCAACAGCGTAAATAGATTTCAAAAATAATAACAGCAGACAAATAAATATGTTTATAAGCAAGCAAACTACTGCCAAATTAGCAGTCGAATATGTCGTATTATAAATCTAATTAATTCATTACGGTATTCGGGCATAATCATATGTTTCGAGATAAGACAAATTCTGGTTTCGCGCAAAAAGATGGCGTAGCAACCAAGACGAAGCCGTTGCTATCTCTCGATTCGATTCCATTTGACAGATTCCAGACAGGTAGCAACAAATGAGCAGCCTGTTTGGAGAGAACCTGTTGACCTTAAGTTTAAACATTAATTGGTGGGCAACAAACCAGCAAAGTGACTCAAAAAATCAAGAGGATCGTCATGTTTCTTGTACATTCACTTTTATGTACTTACAATAAAATCTCGTTGAAACGAACCAAATTAGCCCAGATCAACAAAATTTCATAAACAATTGAATTAAGCCTTTTATGTAGTCTGGCAAATATATATATATATTAATCCTATATGTATATAAAAAAATAAATAAATAAAACAATAAGCGAGTGACAGCCATAACAAACAGTTGAAAATATGTAAACAAAATGATTATGCAGACAACAAAGCCAATGAAATGGATCTGTTAGTTGTCACACCCACCCCACAACACCACTCTTCCTGCCCCATCCCTATGCACTGATAAGCGTATGATAAAAGACCAGTTGACAAAATCCAGCATAGATGCACAAATTAAAAGCTTCGCAAACGTTTTAAGAACAATGATGAAATAAAACGCGTCGACTTACGTCAGTCAAAAAAAACTGCTAAAGATAAAAAGAAAAAGAGCATTGGGTGCCGAAGAGCTTTCAAAGCTTTGGCGTTCTCTTAAATGTGCTGGCACCCCAAAAAAAAGTGCTTACTGGGTCATCCCATGGAACGATTAGGGAATTATGACATGACTAAGGGAAATTTTAATGTGAAGTGATTGCTGGGACTGATAAGATTTTAATGCATGTGTGTGAGTGATTTAGCATATGTGGCAAAGGCAAATATATATGTGGTAAATATATGTGGCAATGAGATATAGACATATGTATCTATTTATATGTGCCCTGTACAACGACTACAACAATAATTTTATGATATTTGTAATTAGACGATATGTACCTTCAAATCTTCCTCAGTTAGTCAGGAGTTATGCAGGTACTACACAATATAAGCATTATAGTACGCGGATATTAATAGGATTGTCAATTTGTGTATTCGAAACGAGAAACGAAGAAGGGTAGGGTGGTGGTGGGAGTAAAAAGGTTTAACAATTAGTTATCAAATGCGATACGAATACGATAATAAACGAAACTAAACTAAGCTAAATGGAAACGAGCGCGCAACAAAGTACAAATTGGAATTGGCTGCAAATAGAAATGGAGTCACAAAGTTTACACAGGCTCCGCTTACAACAAGGCAAACAAAGGCAGGCGGCAGGCAGCTGCCTGGGCAAACTTCTCGTTTCCAAGCCAAGCCAAGCCAAATCCAAATCCATATATACAAAGCTTCTACATAAATGCTTATCTTACACTATTGTATTACTAGCAGCTAATATAAACAAGGCTGTAGCAGCCTCGACTTACAGTAGAGTGCCGCCAAAATTTGATTAGATCGTGAATGTCCGTTGAGGGTGCCATTAGCATAAAATCGCGCCACTCATTAAAGCTGATGTTGAGGCTGCCATCCTTGTCCATTCTGTGTGGAATGCAAATAAAATCTTATCAATTAATAAACTCTAAAAATATAAAAGCAATAACAACAACCTGCTAAGCAGTTTTCTAGCCTCCTCGATGTCAACGTCCAGTCCCAGATCTGCGAATGCCGATATTAGCTCCTCCAAGTCCACTTTGCCTATTCGATATGACATTAGTATAAATATAAATACTATATATATATAGATTAACTCTGATCCAACTCACCATCACGATTTTTGTCCAAATGCGAGAACTGCAGACACAAATTCTTTTCATGCTCGCGTACATAGTGAAGAAACTCGGCGAAGCCAACGTTGCCACTTTGATTGGTGTCCGACTGCTGCAGGAATCTCTGTTCAAAATCAAACAATAATTCAAATTATTACATTATTCAAAAACAGTTGCCAAATGCTGAGCACGTGGCTGACCCAGACACTATGCTATGGCAACCTTGGCCGCACTACCAGCTATTGTTACCAAAAATAACAGCGCAACGTCCATTTGCCAAAATCAATAGCAAAAAAATAATTTGCGGATCAAGCATGAAACCTTAAAAACCAAAGGCCAATTATGCAAAAATGTAAATGCACATCAGATAGTGTTGCTTTTGAAATGCCAAACAGACAGCGAGGTGTGCAACAGATCACATATTTGTGGCATACAACTAAGCATTTACAAATGTGCCCTAATGATGAATTTATCTGTGACAAGCAAATAGCCAAATCAGTGACAGAGACTAAACAACTGGCAGCTGCCTAGCTTGCATTCTTGTGGCACTTCCATATACATCTCTATATCTATAATTATAGTTAAAATTCACACTTACCACCGCATAGACACTGGACATGCCAAATTCGTGTAGGGCTGCCGACAGATCGTGTATGTCGATTTTGCCATCTCCGTCGCGATCCAATTGATTGAAGATGCGTTCCAGTCGCTCCTCGTCCTCTGCAGGAATCTCCGTCGGCACGATGGCGAGTGGCACACCCGATGCGACGATATTCTGTGGCGGCATCGTGTGAATATTGTGTGGCATTGTGTCGAGATGCGCATGTTGCAGCTGCACCTGCTGCTTATGGTGCTGCTCATAGCTGGTCGTTGTTGTGGTGCTTCTGCTCAGTGGTGCATAAATCGCATTTGCCTGGCGTGCGTAATTAAAATCAATATTTGGAGGCTGCTGCTGATTTTGATCCGGCGTCAAATCGATGTCGATGCGTTGTTGGTGTGGTTGTTGATGATGATGAGGATGATGCTCTTGTTGTTTCTGCTCCTGCTGCTTCTCCTGCTGCTGCTGCTGACTTATTACTAAGGACGCGTTGTTTTTGAAATCGACTTGCTTTTTAACCATTCTCCAGACTAGTTTGAACGTTGTTTTCAAGTATTACTTGCTTTCCGTATGTTCTCTGCGCAAAATGCTTTTCTTTCTTAAGTATGTTTGTTTGTTGTTTAGCTTGCGAGTTCCGCACAAACGGAAAGCAATCAGCGCAGGTTGTTCCTAGTAATTTGAATGCCCGTTTCAATATAAATATATATAATTTTATATATGTTTGTTGGCCGCTGTTTTTATGGCTGACACATTTTGAATTCGGGGCTCGGTTACTTTTTGCTTGCTAAACTGAACTGAACTAAATTGAATTGATCGGGCACGTGGAACGGAGGATCTCAGCGGCGTCTTCGTCACTCTCTCTCACTCTCTTTCTCTGTGTCTGTCTCTATAAGGTCTATAAATAAAGAAATTGAAGAAATTGTTGCTGTTTATTCTTATATTATATACACATACACATTATATACCTATATATTTGTATGAATCTGTATATCAAATGGCATTGTTTAAAATGTTTTGTATAAAGTAAACAAAAACAAAAAAGGTATGTATAAAAATATATATAAAATGGGCGTAGCTGTTTCGTTTAATATTTATCTGAATTTCGGTTGTGCCCCTCTTCTAACCGAAAAAGTGGCTACGCCCTTGACATATTTGACAGAATTATCTGTGGCTTAACGAAATTTAAATACCCTTGCGGAAATAGTGCAAATTGTGATATAGAAAGCCGATGCTACTTTGAGTGTTGTTTAAATAATTAAATTTTTACTCAAAATATCTAATAAGATATAGGTGCAAATATAAGCCTATAGATCAAGATTAATCAAGATGACAAAGTTCACAAAGTTAGATTGATCAATAGATGGTATACATATTTAAATAATTATGACAACATCGAAATACCCTCGGAAAGAGGTTTGAAGAGAAGAGCACTAAAGCAGACAGGCATAAATTCATTTGCTGTATGGTTATTCCCTCGAGCAGAGCATGAGGCGAATCAGCTGCTGGCCCCAAAAGCCGCGACGCCGTCGTGAAAATGAAGTCATTCGTAAGCGCACTTTCACTACATTTTTTTCTTTTTGTTACATTTTTTGAAAATATTTTTCAAGCTGCCAGCTGGGCAATGAAGAAGAGAGAGTGAAGAAGTGGCGAGTGCGAATGATTCATTGATTTTTTTTTAAATTGTTTTAATGATTAGTTGCTTGCTCTGTGTGTGTCCTGTAGGAGGCTGCTGAAGCCTTGAAAATTGACAACACGACTCACGCACGCACCCAAGGATAGGAGTGTGGAGGGTGTGTGTGTGGGTGCAGAAGGATACTGGAACTTTCTTTCGATTTGGAGTTCGTTTTAATTAAAGTTTGCAGGGACTGCTGCATGTACATTTAATTATCTTAATTGTACAAATGTTTCGGTCTCAAGTTTCACTTTTTGTACATTTTTCTTTCTTGCCAAATTGGCAAAATTAAATTTCTGCGTACGCGTTTCTGCACACACACATACACACATTCGACCTGAGGCACTCACACACACTGAAACAAATACAAATGGATACGAAAAAGAGAGTTGCAATGACCAACAGAGCGGGTCGCGTGTTTATTACCAACTCCTTGTTAACTGTTCTAGTTGATCTGTTTGAATCAGTAAATATCTATTAACTATCAATTTTAATTCACTTTGTATCCCAATTAAATGAATAAACTGCGCGCACTGCCAACTCGAATGTCACGAAAACGATAAAAATCGCGTCCACACAGTTTGTTCAAAAGAAAATGAATGAAAGAACAGAGAAAACACTGCAGAAAGTTTCGTGCAGTATCGATATATCGATAGTTTTAAGCAATATATATATATATCTAATTTGCGTGCTACTAAAGTTATCGATGTCTTTTTATATTTTAATTATTTAAAATTTATATGAATTTCCAATTAAGGGAATTTTTAATTTGTCAAAGAATCCAAAATGATTTGTAAATCAAACTAATTGATAAATTAAAGATCACATGCAAGATGTAATTTTTTAGTGAAGTATGTTCGCCTTGGAATACCCTGTAGTCAGCTATGTATTATCCCACATCCGTTATTAGCAGAAAAGTTATGATCGGTGATAAAATGCAAGTAATTCGTTACATTCATATATATATATATTTCTGTTTAATAATTTTCTTTGTATCATTTCTATTTAAAATTGGTCTAACCTGTTAAAATTATATGGAAAAAGAATGTTCATTCGTTGGAAATTCGGTACATATATATATAGATTTGAACATAATATCCGATAATTACATTAAATGCCAAATACGAATAAATTGTAGTTTTTTCTTTAACAAAATGACAATAACAAAAACATAATGCAAAACAAATCAAGTTAACCGTCAAAATACATATTTGTTGTATGCTTTGTTGTTGTTGTTGTTACTTCATTAACAGATCCCATGCATCATCCTCTGCGCTGGGTTTGCCACTTGTCGCAGTTGCGGGTTTCACATTTTTCACATCGAGATTGTCGAATCCTTCGCTCAGCTTTTGCGACGTCTCCTGTAATTTCATATTCCGCCGGACACTGTGACCACCCGACGGCGTATTCTGATACGATGTCTCCGCATTCTGATAGCTGGCCGCATCGAAGCCGGACCAATCATCGTCCTGGGTTAGCCCGGTTGCACTGGTTGTGCCGCCAATAGCATTGCTGCTCAGTTGGTTCTGGTATGAGCTGGAGCTGGTCAGATGTGTTTTATTGTTAGCGTTGTCCTGCCAGCCACCCCAATCACTATCGCTAACGCCACTCTGTTGGCCCAGGCCGCCAGTCAAATTGCCGCCCACCGAATGGGAACGCTGATAAGCATTGTCCTCCATGCTGGGATCGCTGTAGCCGCTCTGGGATGTAGCTGTATTGCTGCCCGACAAGTTATTCCAGCCACGTTTGCCGATATCCGAGACCTAAGCGAGTATATAGGAAGCAACTCCGTGAATATATATGTAAAATGAGGTTATGCTTGGGTTTTTACCGACCTTGAAGGCCGCTTCTGTAACACCACTCTGAACGGATTCTAGCAGAGTTCCTTCTTTAATCTACAACGCAAACGAAAAGCAAATAAAAACGCATACACAATTAAATATAATAAAAAATAATATCAATAAGCATATACAGGTTTTAAAAGAAAAATGTGAAAAATTAAAGTGAAAATTAATTTAATTATAAAGTATGTGCATATATTAAAAATATATAAATTAAATTTATCTGGCAATTCTATTTCCAAGCAACCACTGTATATAAAAAAATATAATACAGCTGCTTTTAAAACTCCTACCTTGGTTGAAGCCAAATTAACCGTGGTAACGGCTTTCTCCTTGGCAGTGTTAGCCAACTTGGAAGCATTTGACGAGAACAGACTCCAGCCAGATGCCAGAGTGGTCAGCGTAGAGTCAATCAACTCCTGAGATTGTGTTTTCGGTGGCGGTTCGCGTGTAAAACCAAATCCAGCATATTTACCGCCCTGATTTGGTGGCAAGTTTCTGTAAATATCGAAAGTTTGATTACCAATTTACACCATAATTCTATAGCAAGGAACCTACGCGGGTCGCGAAGCGTTCTCTACTTGGCGACGACTAAAGAACTCTTCCTTCTGGTCCTTGAACTCCTGTGTCTGAAATTGCTGGTAGCCAGCAGCCTCATTGTAGGCGCCACCACCATTCTGATAGCCCCCACCGCCGGTGGATCCCCCGTAACCTGTTGCGTTCTCACGTGGCTGCGAACTGTTGTTGCCGCCGCCCGCTGCAGAGTTGCTGCCATAACTATTGGAACTATAGGAATTCAAACGTGATTCGGCATCCTTTTGAGTCCAGGTTTTGCCCTGGGCAAGCGTTGATATCTTATCGCGATATAATGCGGCTGCTTTGGAATTATAACGCTGAGTGATGGGCGCACGTTCATTCCAATCCGGCTGATCCTCTAGAAATTCACGAGCATTGCGGTTCCCACCCGCCTTCATCTTCTCCAGCTCAATGTCCTTCCATTTATCCATGGTCACGGAGCGCACAAACGAGAGATGAACACCCAGACTGCGATGCTTGCCCGAGCACTCCAGACATATCCAGATGCCGTAGGTAACCGATACCCATTGGGGATTGTGGGTGCCACACTCAAAACATTTCTGGGCATGCATAAAATAGACATGATTTTAAGACGCGTTTTTGTCGCTGTTTGCTCAATATTTGCATTGCAATGTAATGTCAACTTACCGAATTATTATCCTGTGGCTTGAGTTCTTGCAGCACTCGACGTGTCCTGGGACTGGCCATAATTAACTATTATTATGTAGCGTCTATAAACTTAATTTTCACACTTCAAAGTTTTTGCTGACGTTGGCGTTGCTTGCAATCGAGTAAATCACAGTTGCACGACATTCAAATAAAAGCGTCCAACTTCCTGTTTAAAGATGATTTCTCGCCACTAAACTAACACACACTAACACATTAAACTAATTTGTGCAAATGATTCCTTCACCTTATCGGTGTTCATTAAAAGTTATTCGCCACAAAAAAAAAAAGATTTGTTAATAGCGAGTTGCGCTTGGAATGGTCATAATAAGTGTGACCGAATCGGGCAATGTCAAAAACGCGCAAGGCAATATAGTTTTGCTAGCAAGCCAAATACCAAAATACCAAAATCATACTTTAGTATCATATTTAGTTCCACTGTTTATAGAACTAGCTCGCAATTCTGTGTGGAGCAATTCTGATAGACTCTGCTTCCGCTACATTTTGAATTTGCATCCAGCTAACGATTTCTATTTGGCGAAATAATTTTGTGCAAATATAATGCTATAATTTTCATAAATATCTTATCATATCTTTATGAAAAGCAGAAAATGCAAAATATTCTCTTCTGAATGCATCCTTAAGGATTGCTCATTTTTAATTTACCAAATCATACAAGTTTAGAATTCCAAATTGACATAGTGTCGATAAGAAACATTTGATAAATATCCACATTTAACCATTAATTAATTTCACTCTTTTTTTTATTTTAAAAAAATATGAAAATTACTTTACCATCTATATATAATTATGTTTTTGAAAAACAATAATTAAGTGGATGAACTTTTACATTCCTACTCTGGGAGCACTCGAACAAATTTAATTAATTAATTTTTGTATTTGGGTATTTGTGAAGGTTGCGTTATCGATGACGCGTCTTACAAATTATAACTAATCATGCTGATCTGATTTTCATATTAATTTCATTCATGTTCTTCCGACCGACGAACGCACATTTTCGCACCGTCATTCCGAAAGTTAATAAAAACAGAGATTTATCACACTCTTTACAGTAATCAATCCAAACTGTCGGTGAATCTAAGACGCAGAAATTAGGGAATTACATGACCGATTCCAACACAAACAGACTGCGTGTGGTCCCTTCAAATTTCGAGTCCGACTGGCGCCGGGAGCCTCAATTTCATTTTATATATCTAAATACAGATGCTTACATACATACTTACTTATAAGCCATATATTTGAACGCATTTTTTCACTGAGTTTAGGGAGATGTTATTGCGGCAGCAAGTGATATAACAGAAGACGATCCAGCTGCTGTAAGTCATCCCTGACTTTGACAAGGGTGACAAATATTTAATGCACAATTAAAATTGTCATGCGCATACTTTAATTTTGTTAACCAAATGCAACTTTTTTTCATTTAACTGAAAATATTACAAATATTCTAAAGAGAGCAATATTATTATTAATATTATTAACAGAGGTTGTTGCCGCTGAGTGAATTATTTCTATGTTTTACATTGATTTAAATTAGTTAGACAATTCCATCATATTCAATATTGTAGAGTAGATGAAAACCTATTCAAAGTTAAAATTGCAGCACAGATAACATTTCTTCTTCGAACTGGACGTTCCAAGTTCGGAGCTAGCCACTTCATATATAGAGGGACACATGTAGATAGCAATAAATCAGTAAATATATTTCAATGTGAACATTAGCGTATAATTATGCATAATATTTTTGCAAACTCAGCGAGATGGGAATCTGCGGCGTCCACGTCTGCCCACAGTTAATTTCTTTTCAATTTTCAAACTTGCGCATTTATTTAAGTCAGTTGCATTGCTATAATTTGCGTCCAAATCTCCACACGCCCCCTTGAAGCAAGGGAGGGGCGTGGTCGAGGTATAGCCAAACGATTATAATTGGGCAGGCGACGCAAGCGAACCAAAGGATGTGTTGAATTGAAATGCCTGCCGGGTAATCCGATCGAGAGCAACTTCAACTCCAATTCCGACTCCGACTCCGACTCCAACTCCAACTCCAATTCCAACACTGAGTTATGACGCATGGACAACTAAGTGAGCCTGGGTTTCTTGGCGGGGTTTTCTCGCTGGTCAATCGACGCTTTCAACAACTACTGCTGGAGTCGCATCCAGTGTGGCGTGGATTGGAGTCGAGTGGCGTGGCGTGGTGGATGCCTTTGGTGGTGGTCTTATCAGAAGCTGTTGTGCACTCCCCAAAGCTGCCAAAAATGGCATTGCTGCGCATTCATTATTCGCATTTTCTGTCACTGCTCTTCTGTGTGGTGCTGTGTGGTTCTGTGTGTGGTGCTGTTGATACGCCCTGCACCACCATGGCAGCGCCACTGGGCATTTTGCACCAGCCAGTGAATTATTGTGTGGATATGATCAAATTATAGGCTTAGCTTTGCATTAAACTCGCATAGAAGTCGCTGGTAGTTGCTTCGCTTGCCTGCTCGCTTGCTGAGCATCCCAGTTGGGTTATACATATATACATATATTTATATATATATATAGTATAGAGGATGTGGCTCTGATGTAACTGCTCTCGGTGAGCATGTGCAAGTTGTGTGCTGGCCAGTGTGCATCCGGTCGAATGACATTAAGAATAATGCATCATTCCGGCACATAAGTTGCCAGCAGCTGTGCCAAAGGAAAGTGTAGCAACAACTAAGAAAAGTGCGTTCGATTTGAGTTAGTTGTGAACACTCGAAATGATATTTAAGTTAAGCTAAAGCTGAAAAATTAACCATTTAAATGTGTAATTTGTGTCACTCGTTGAATATTTCGCTGCTTGCATGCAATATATATGTACATAATTGTATATATACATATATATATATATATATATACATACATACAAATGTATTTATTTTGCCACACGATGTTATGTAAATGAGGTGCGGTTTGTTCGCACGCCGCTGCCACAAAGTCTGCGCAGGTTGCACTGTGATCTACCCCAAAAACTCAACACACATGCAAATAAAACAAAATCGTTGAAAATTGCACCAATTAAGTGGCAATGTATATTCAAGGCAAGAGTCTGATCAACGAAGGGAGTGTGTGTGTGTGTGTGGGTGGGGGGGGGGGAAGGGGAGAGAAGGGAGGGGAGTGGCGGAAAGATGCTTGGGCTGCGTATTTATCAGCGATATTAAAGCGTTAAGTGAATTACTTATTCTCTGTGGCACCAAAGCAACAGCAGCAATGCGTTACCTTTCATGTCTACCTGTCCAGGGCGATTCCGTGTCGTTGTCGCTCCGCATCGTGCTATATAAACATATATGCATATATATATATATATACTTTTATATATAAATGTGTGCCGATAGCCGCGATGTTGCATGCGACAATTATAAGCGCTGAGCGAGCGACGCCAGTTTGGCTCCCGCTCCCATGGCTACCAACGGTGGATGGGGCACATTTGAAGCTGCCGCACAAAACCAAAGGATGATATTTACACTTACAGCACACACAGCACACACAGACACCAGCACTGAGGCACTGCTACCGCCTGCCACTAGCCACTTGCTTCTGCACTCGAAAAAAAATCAAATGATTTTGAACTAGAAGAAGTGCTCTATGTGCTCTAGTTGAAAGAGGATCTAGGATATTTAAATATAAATATATAATTTATCACAAATATAATAATAAAATATAATTTTGTGATTATTATTGTAGAGAGAAGGAGATTACACTTAATTAATATCACAGAATGCTACTTATCTTTCTCGGAACAGACTTTCTCACAACGCTTGATCTCTCAGTAGTTGTGCAAGTGCACCTATTATATAAATATATATATATATATATTTTTTTTTTTCGAGCAGATATGTCTACAATTAGTCGCGGAGTTTCGTACTTAATGCTATTTAAATGATTTCTTTGCGTATAGCAAGTTGAGAATTGCAAGTTTTTATAGTTGTTGTTGGTCTAGTAAACAGGTGCTTCTGAATATCATTGTCAATATGAGAAATGTATGTGCATCTGTGTGTAAGCAGATAATGCTTGCCACTGTGTAATTTAGCTAATAAGATAATGTGAATTACTTTCCCATCATGATTAATCATAATGAGATAATTTTGACTTAAATAAAGCAATTCTCTTTATTGAGAAATTTACATTTAGGCAGTGTTTCTAAAAATGATTACTTCAACTTTTCTGATTACTGCTTCTCTTTTTTTGCGAGTGTTGACCATTTCCATTGCCTTTTGCCGATCGTTTGCTGATCGATTCTCAATCGATCGGCAGCATCATGCAACCGCGCACAGCCTCAGTTGCCGCCAGTCTCCAGTCTCTCCAGTCTGCAGTCTCTCTGTGCAACGTCAGCGACGAATGCAGCTCCTTAGTTCAACAAATCGTGCCAAATAACACAACATAATGACAACAAAGACGACGACGACAGGAGCGACGAAGACGACGACGACGACGTCCTCCACTTGTCTGGTTAGCTCTGCAACTGAGAGGCAAGTCGGTGATTGCCATTTCAAGATTTTGCCACTCATACACACACACACACACACACACACTCAGACACACACAACATTGGGGCTGGCAAAAATTAAGAGATATTTATAATAAGCACGAAAACCACTTAATACTAACGCCTTTGGCAATTAAGAGCCACAGCTATGGCAAGGATGCGAGTTAAGGCATTCCAATGATCTGTAGCGGCCCTGTTGAGACACTTTCCACACGCAGTACAGTATTCACTCACCAATAAGCGATTGTTTGAGTGAAAGCTATTATTTTCTATACCTATATTTAAAGAGGGCAAATCCCGTCGATGTTACAATTTGAATAATATTTTCGATTTCAAAGTATGCCAAGTGCGAGAAGTATTCATTTCGGAGCAACTACTGTACAGTGTATACTTATATATATAAATATATATGTACATTTCAACGCCTCCTCGACTCCGTTATTGATTGGTGGTGGCTCAAGCAGAGGCATTTACATAGCGCCACATGCAGCAGCAGCACCACCGTGACTAAATGAAGCCACGTCAGCCACAGTTTCGCTTTGTAGTAAACCGTATACTCCATATCCATATATCCATATGCTTATATATATTTATATATATGTGTATTTAAATGATATTGTAGCATGTACTTGGCAGCACAATGCCTTTTGAGCGACTCATCAAAAAGCCGCAGGTATGTAAATTTCATGGCATTAATTGTTTTCATATTGCTCGGGTGGCTGAGGCTTCTTTCTATTCATTGCTTTTCTTTGGCTTTCATCATTGTTGGTGCTGAGGTTTTTTTTTTTTTTTAGTTTAGATGATGTTGACGCCTTCGGTGGCTCATTACAATCAATAATAGAAGCAGCTGGCGCTGCTGCTGTTCAATTGATTCTTTCAGCCAAATGAATAACTGTTTCGGCTGCCAGAGAAGCTGTTGCCTTTCTCTCTCGCTCTCTCTCTCTCTCTCTCTCTCTTTCTCTCTCTGAGTCTCTGAGTCTGGCTTAAGCGAACGATTATACAAGTGGTTTTCTGATTTGACAGGCGTTAAATTAAAATTTAATTCGGCCATCTATATAATTATAGTGATCCATTCGAGCATACACATTGACGACGACAACGAGGACGCTGACGACTCCACAACTTCTCAGCGCATGTAATTAAAGCCACATTAATCATCCAGGGCCAGAGCCAGAGTCAGAGTCAGAGCCAGGCCCAGGCATACAGAGAACTTGGCCCAAACGCGAACCGAGCCCAGTCAGGCAAGGCACTTCAAACTCTGAGTCGATGCCTCTGTATGTTTTCTTGTTGTTGGTGCTGTTGCTGTTGTATCTGTGTCTGTGGTAGCCACAAAATTGTCAGATTTGTCCACTTGAGTTATTTTTGAATGCGCGTCGAGGAGCTCCCTGCTCTCTCTCTCTCTATCTGCCTGCCTGCCCCTACTCCCCTCTCCCCTTTCCCCTTTCCCCTCTCCGGCCGAGGTGTCAACACTGCTGAATTCCCGACCAATTATACGAAACCCGTGAGAATTTATCGAAATTCTTCTATATGTATTGTCTTAAAAACATATATACACATACATACATATAAATATATATATTGATATATGTATATAGATTCATTTTTTATTTGTACTCAGCACTTGTTTAGTTTTTGTTAGAAACTGCATAAATTATGTAAGTAAAAATTGCACTAAATTCTGGATTTAAAGCGATAGGAAAAATTGACAAATTCACAAAACTTGCACATTTTATATAGTTTTTCTTTTCTTTTCTTTTTTTTATAGATATTTTCTAGCTATAGGATTTAAAGCAACACTTGGAAAACATGACATAGAAGCATAGAAACTTTCTTAAATTCACAAGAAAATCTAGCTTGAAATTTAATAACCAAAGTTTTAAGTCTTAGTCAATTTAGAAACTTGCTTGCTAAATAATGGGAAGTGAATTTTCTAAATTTTAGGGCACATTAATTTGTCCAAGTGTAGCTACTGTAGCATTTGTTGATTGCACTGTTTTTAGTTAGCCTCCGATTCCGTTTCTGGATCCTCCGCATCCACATTGATCTCATCCATATCCAGCTCCGTTTTGGCATCGGCATAGTTCTCCTTTTGGGGCACGGCCATGTGTCGCCACAGATATTGCCGAGCAAAGTTGAGCGCAAAAGCAGCCGCTGAGGCGGAGGCGGATACAGAGGGCATGGTCGCATGAAAGGCACTATGCTCACCGCCCATTAATAATGGAACTGATGCTGTGATTGAGGCAGGCGGCACTGTTGCTGTTGTTGTTGCTATCACTGGCACGGGTTTGGGATTGGGATCGGGCATGGCCATGGGCATGGGCATGCGATGGTGGCCTTGGGCCATAGGGCTTCTGTTGGTGTTGCCGGTGGCCGAGGTGCTCAGCTCCTGCGGAACTGTAGTAGTAGCTCCTGCTGTCGTCTGTGAATCCGATGCCGAGTCGCGTTGCTTCAGCTGATTGACCCGTTGGTGGCGTCGCCATTTCGCTCGTCTGTTGGAAAACCAAACCTAATTCAATCAATCGATGGAGAGATAATTTGTTAGTCATTAAAAAAAAGAGAAGCGGAATCTTTTTTTTTTTTTGTTGGTTGTTTTCTTATTTTTGGTTAGTAATCAAAAAGGGGAATTTTTTGGGGGTGCCACGAAATGTAAATAGAGCCCAGACTCAACTCTCAACTCACCTGCACCCGCGCCTCGCTGAGCATTGTGCGCGATGCTAGCTTCTCTCGCGTCCCAACGCACGGATAGTGACTCTTGTCGAACTCCTTCTCCAGCTCGTCCAGCTGCTCCGGACTGAATGTTGTGCGATTCCGTCGAAATTTGGGCTGATCACTGTCCTCCGTATCGCTGTCCTCACCCTCAATATCTGGCAGAATGTGTGATAGATATATATATATATATATATATATATATATAGATTATACTAATAGCAATCTATATCGACTTACCTATCATTTGATTCGCATCCACATCCGGCGAATGGCAGCTGTCGCGGCTACCCGACTCTGGCGATAAGGCCGGCAAGGAGAAACGACCGCTGCAAGCGCTGCTGCCGCCACAGACACTCGTGCTATTGTTGTTGTTGTTGGTATTTGAATTGGAGTTACCGTCGCTGTTGTTGTTGTTGTTGTTGTTAAAGCTGCCACCCGGTGGCAAAGAGCTACTCGCAGGGAGCGGCACAGCGCCCCAAAGTGGATGATGGCCGGGCAGACTCGCCGGCCAGGTGGGAAAACTTGTGTAGGGATGTGGATGCGGATGCGTTGGATGCAAAGCGTAGCCATAGCTGGCGGCCCGAGCAAATTCCGCGGCGGCTCGCTCGGCGGCACGATTGCGCAGGATGCGATTGATGCTGCTCACAGATGGAGCCGTGGCATTCGTGCAGACAACTATCAAAGGCAAACATGTAGATTGAATCGATTAGAATATATACTATGCCTAAACAAGTTAGAACGCTCTAGTCGAGAAAGCTCGACTATGAGATACCCTGAGCCCAGTTGATCTGTTTTTATTACAGTTTATCAATAATTATATATTTTGATTGTTATTAGAAATAGATATGTGATAAAAATAAATAACAACTTGATCTGCACTTGATTCACTGAAACTTATATTCCTCTTATATGCTCTTATAGTCTCTGTAGATCCTGTTCAATATTTATATACATTATGGTATCAAAGATATTCCCTTCTGCTTGTTGCATATTTCAACAATTCTTTAACTTTGAAGCTCTTTCGACCAGAGCATTCTTCATTGATTTATTCCTACTCCAAATACTAAATAATATCTTTAATAATGTTTTCAATTTATAGGAAAATGTGTTGATTACTATTGAGCTAAACTGTTAAAATATGCCACAAAAGTCAAACAGCAAACCAAACTAGCAAGTTTAATTAACTAATATCTGTTGGCAGGTTAAGTTGACGTTTATCTGATTTAAAATAGTCAAATGTCTAAAAATGCATTTTCACATATTGGTTTCTTTTTTAAAGCAGTAGCAGGGGCTGTAGCTAAACGGATACTGGCGCCGGATGCAGTGCGTCGTGACCTGCTCATGAACCCCAAAGCTCGACTGACGCAAATTAGATTGACTGTAATGAGCAGACCAGTTGCGATTGTGATCTACATTTGGCCAAGCTCAGACTCAGCCACAGTCACAGCCATAGTCAGAGTCAGAGTCACATTCAGAGACTCGCAATGATTTGGACTATGGTCTTTGTGTGTGTTCGAACGTCTCATGTGAGCGATGGCAATCGGACGATTCATCGCACAGCTCGATTGAGTGGACTGCAGCGGGGTGAGTGTGTGCGTGTGTGTGTGTGTGTGTGTGTGTGTTTGGGGGACGGGGGTAATGCCACAGTGAGTGACACAAATGTGAGCACATTTACATATCAATCGAGTGGAGCCAAGGAGCGGATGTTCATAAATTAGCCAATCGATAAATCTACCACAGAGCGAAACAATATATATATATATATATGTATATATATATATATATTTATATATTTGTAGCATGTCCAAATGTAACATTAAATGAGGCAAGGGAACGCAGTTTTCTGGACATGGACCATGGCTAATTCGTTTTACGAGTACGATGCCGAGTACCATAAACACATCAAGCCCCGATGCTGTCAGTTGCTCAAGGAGCAGTAGCAACAGTTGGACTTGAACTTGGAGCTGGTTGAATGTTGAATGATACGCGTAACCCTAAATATGCCCGCCCAGACGCAATTCAATTGATTGTTGACGTTTTGCAGTTGCTTCAGTTTCGAGCTTGTCACTGGTTCTGTGCAATTTGGCTTTTGGGAGTTCCCATCAGTTCATTTTAATTAGCTACATGTGGCTGCTGCTTGTATCCTTGTCCCTTCTTACTTCTTATTTGAGATGAGATGGTTGTTCTCATTGTTCCGCTCACTCACCTTCGCTAATCAGTCTCTCGCGTATTTCCCACGCGAATATCGTTGGGTTCTCGCGTTTGTATTGCTCGATCTTGGAGACAACGGTTGGTGTGGCCACCTTTGGCTTCGAGCCCCCAATCAGTCCAGGTGGACGCAGTGTGCCTGGAATTAAATAAATATAGAACTCAATAAGAGTATTTTTCTCATTTTTAAAAAGTTGTAAATAATAAATAAGAGACAAATATATTTATGTTATTTTATCTTTATAAATTGAACACAATAACCCTCACAAATTTGTGAGCACGCAAATGGAAGATTGTTGTTAATAGGGGAAGGATTTTGCTTTAATTTATGCATGCCTGATTTTTCTTATTTTGGGGACTGAACTTCTGAATTTTAAATTGTAAACAGAATTTAAATTCTTAAATAAACAATAATATAAATAAATAATAAAATGATCGATCTAGCATCATATGTTTAATTCATGAAATTTTGTTCGTTTTGCAGTACATTTTGTCGCTTGACATATTTTTGAAACAATTTTAACACCATTTGACCTCTGGCCCAGAGAGCAACCTCGTTCAACTGTAGACACATGCAGCTGCCTTGAGGGCTAGTCGCATAATTTTCGCATTATCAATCAGTGCTCCCGGGTACGACACAACACACAACACACAAAACACAACAGACAACACACAACATACAAACAAAGACAGTATCCGCACCCGTGGGCCGTGTGGGCGTTTCAAACAAATCAAAAGCCCGCTGGCTACCCACGGCGAGCTACCTGCTAACTGCTATCTGCTATCTGCTAACTGCTACCCGCTGCCAACTAACTAACTAACTAACTAACTCACCAACTAGACAATTGAAGTCGCGTTCCGCCATTCAATGGAGCGCTAATTTGAATATTTGGCAGCGACACATTCATGCAACAACAACAACAACAAGCAGCATCAGCATCAGCGCAGCTCCAATGATAATTTGTCGGAAGCGAGTGACAGGCGCATGCTGTTTATCTTGTGAATTAGTTGCGAGAGATCGGCTACAGGCAGAAAAAAAAAAACTAACATTAAAAGACTGAAGATTTATGGCACAAATATTGTGGATTATTGCTAGCATTAACTTTAATTATTATTGATGATGAATCAGATAGGATCTCATACGATAAAATCTAATTGACTGTGGAAAATTGTCTTAACTCTCCATATCAGAATCAGTAAGAATTGTATTTATAATATAACTAATATTAATTAATATATATAGTTATGGTGCAATCCATTCATAATACAATTAAGTTGACCATGGAATATAATTAGTATTAATTGTATGCATCTTTCAGATCGAATAAAATAAGAGATTATGCCACAAACATTTTATTTATAATGTAATTCAATTAGCTGTCGAATATATTTAGTCTTAAATTTGAATATCATTGAGAATGAGCGACTTATCTTATACGACAAAAATTGTATTTATAACACAATCAAATTAACTATGGATAAAACTAGTCTTAACTTTTGATTTCAATAATGATGCTTCTATGGCATTTATAGCATAATTTAATTTACTATAGACATTAAATAGTATTAATTTGAAATATCTTTGAGGATGAATAAGACAAGAATTGTATTTTTATTGACTATAGAATAAGCATAGTCTTAACTTCAGATATCATTAATGATGAGTAACTTACCTTATATGACAACGAACATAATAACATAATTAACTTGACTGTGGAATAAATCTATTAAATTCATTGTAAAATATTACTATAATTAACTTGATTTAACATTGTATTTGAGCAAGACATTTATAATACAAATTGATTGAAATCATGTCAGCTAACTTTTTCTCAGTGTATATCACAGTTACCTCTATATAGGCATCTGTATCTACTATTCAATGTTTGAGCTTATGCAAATTTGACGTTGCGAAAAACGGAAATTACTTACACATTTACACTGTTTTAAATGAGCTAGCGACAAAGAGATCTCCGCAGACACCTCTCCCCTACACTGCTACACACGTCAATTAAAGTAGTGTGAATGAATTATTGTCGTAACGGCTGCGTACTGATCAGATAATATATGTGAGTACGATTCAAAGATAGCTCACTGAATGGTTGTAGTGAACGAATTGAGTCGTGCTCAACAATAAACTGCACTTGTTTAACCGACTGTTGGGGGCAGTTCAAGGTAGATCAAAATGCAAAACGTTTGTACTTGCATAGTTTAAATAAATATATAATTATGTATGTCTTATCAGAAGTATAGTAGCTGGTTTCTATATATTTGAGAATCGGACACAAAAGACACTTAATTCAATCAAAATGAACTGTATCAAAATCACATTATGTCAAAGATAATGTAACTATTTTTTGTTAGCTATCAGTCACATTATATCAAAGACTCAAGAGATAGAGATATATGTCTAGCACCAGATGAGAACAAAGAGCCAAAGCTTTACACATCCGCTTCAGTGCCCCCTTGGAATTGGTAGACATTGTTAACTAAGTGCGCAGAATTGCAATTTGGAGCACGAAAACAACAAAAGTAAATAAAATAAATGTCGCAACAGGTGTGCAGCCGAGTATTGTGTGTATTGTGTGTTGGCTATTGGCCAGGTGGGCAGATTGGGCATGGTAAGGTGCAATCGATTTGTCGTGTTTACGTGGCCCCCAACACAACACAATCTGGAGCTTACAGTTGCGCAAATCGATTACGGACGCTTGAGCCCCTAATTCAGTGGGACATACGACAATTGCATTTGGAGCGCGTGTTATGCAAGCACGATGATTACATTGGTCAGGCTGCAACTGGACCCTTAACATCGCCAAGTGACACCCCTTCATCCCCCTTCTTTGACTTACCCAGCAACTTGGATACCGCTCCATGTTGCGACAGCATATGTTGCGCCAAATCATAGCCACGCAGTCCAAAACGTGATAGCTCCAAAAGTCGATGCTGGGAGGCCAAGGCGCTGAGATTTGTTGCCGCTGCCGCTGCCGAGCCCTGAGCTCCACTACCAAAGAGGGAGGACACTGCTGAGGGGCAGTGATTGTGCGTAAGCGCTGCAAGGAAGAAATGAAGACAGTTAGAAAGTTAGAGACAAGATGTTGTCCATAATTAAGAAAATTGAGCTGAAGAGCAAACAGAATTTTTCAATTAATTCCTAAATTTAAAAATAAAATTTCTCAGAAATATAAAAACTGTTAAAAAACGGTCCACAAAATATTTTAAAAATCTTCTGAAAAGTAGAAAAGTATCCGCCTTCAAAGAGATGTTTAGCACTGCGCATATCGATTAATATAGTTCACCGATAGCAATACAAATCTTTCGGCTCAGAGGAATATTCATTCTTTTAAAAAAAGATTTCTGATCCGCATACATCGTAGGTAAATACTTGGGTTCAGGGTAGGTTAGTTGCCAAGAATTAACAAAGCGTTTATTAAATTAACGCTTAAACTAAAATATTGTGTACAAATGTATTTTTCTCTGAGTGTATAAGAAAGAGTGCGCGAAAAGTCATTAAATGTCAATTGGAATTTAAACGAAGCTGCTGCCAGAATTCCGCCAGCCAAACACCAAGAAATTTGTAGCACAGAGTGCGACAACCATCGGATTGGAGGAGGAGGAGGAGGAGGTGGAGGAGATGGAAGAGTAAAGGAGGGTAACAGATGATTGGACAAATTTCGGTCTGTTTTTGATCGAGCACGTCAAAGTGTAAAGACACACAAGACACACAGTCAGAGTCGGACTCTGTTGGAGACAAAGACATTGGCAGAAAGTGACGAGCGCTGCAGTCGCTGGCGGAAGTGTCAACGTTTATGGTCATAATGGCGTGTCAAGTGGACGTGGTGTGGTCCATTACCTGGTGCCTGGTGCCTGAGCCTGGCCAGCGCGATCGACTGCCAACATAGTCTCGCGATACTGCTAATTTGAGTTGGAATTTATGAAATTCCTGATGTCTCCGTTGCAGTCCCTGGCAATTTGTTGGGTTCAGTTTTTCTTTTTTTTTTTTTGTATGCTTTTGGTATTTGTAGGTATTGTTCTCTCCTTGCCGCACCATGCTGTGGATGCAGCGATTAGCAATTCCTCAGATGTAGAAGCTTTTATGTTCATTTTGACATTTTATCTGATCGCGAGAACTGCACACATTTTAACACCTCGCCTTTTTGTGCTACTGTTCTGTGTGGCATTCAGTTGGTCAGTAACTGTTGGCAGGATGCATTGGTATGCTCTTTAAAAGGGCGATCTCTCCACATCTCTGAACTCGATATGATCTTCGGCTACATGCTGAGAAAAATGTGCCCTAGAAACTAAGCTCACTTACTTTTTTGGGAGATCAAAATTTTATTTCTAAATCAACCGAGTGTTTTATTTAAATTTTATAGAAAGCGCTTTAAAATTCCAAAAAAGGAATTGCTCTTAAACTTTTTTTGCAATATAAATATACTGCTTAGAGCTACAAAGTATTTCTTGACAGTGGAAGTAGTTAACATATTTATTGGAGCATTTTGTATGCTTATAAATAAAAAGTATTTCCGAGAAGAGGAACTAATTTTATTGGACTATCGTTTAAGATCAAGCATTTTCACTTTCAATAAAATTACCTAGTAATAAGCTTCTTCTAGCCTTTTTTCTCAGTGTACGTACGCATTTTGTGCTAATTAAAGGTGATGCGTACACAAATGCTGTGCAATTTGTTGCAGCCGCATGTTGCGGCAATTGCTGTGGTCGCGTTTATATGGTTATGGTTATGCCTGATTTATATGCCGCGCTCCAAACAATTGACGACCAGACCAAACCCCAGCAGCCGCCAGGAGCCGCAAGTCACATGAAGTACTCATACTCAGTCGCACTCGCACCGTAGACCTGCGCTTATGCCACGGATGTCAGGTCTCTCTTATAACAGCGACTGTGGCAACTTGGCCGCACCGATGATTTAGTAGCCGATGTTGAGGGGGCAATGCGACAGCTTGGGCTGCCTCAACGCGCCTCAGTCAATTGCAAAATCGGCTTAAAAATCGCACGACTTGGCGCACAAACTTATAACAAGAAGCGACCAGCCAGAGCCAAGAGAGCTGCACATCCAGATCCACATCCAGATCGGGATCGAGCGAACTGCGAATGTGCGTCGTCAACAAACAGCAGCATCAGCAGCAGCATCAGCAGCAGCAGCAGCAGCAGCAGCATCAGCACAAGTGATGATCGCCTCGGAATTCAATTGATAGTTTGATTTATTGCTACCGGTAAAGTTTTTGCCGCAACGCACTGCATATAAATTAAAGTTGAAAGCGTTTTTTTTTTTTAAGCACTTCAGCCCCAGTCTATAGTCTACCCCTTCAACTGTCTCTCTCTCTCTCTCTCTCTCTCATTCTCTCTCTCTCTGCTTCTCTCTCTCTCTCTCTCACACACACAGACGCACACGCTGATTTGTTGTTCGTCCCGCCTAGTGGCTCAGTTGCTGCTCGCTGATCTTGTTTGTCGCGCGCAGCACATTACTCGTTGTCTGCGAATCTAGGAGCTTCTGGTTTTATTTCTTTTTTTTATGCTTCCAGTAATGCGTCATATTGTGATCTTCGCATGGTTAGCTCTCTCGCTTCCACAGAGAGCTGATCGCATTCGCAGTAGAAAAAGTTGCCAGCAAAGCTGGATTAATTAAGGCATATTTATACCCATGTAGAGGATATTTTAATTTGGGTTTTACATGTACAAAGCATTGAAAGAGACGTCTATAAGGTAATTATGCTGATTGATCAGCATCACAGGGCGAGTCCATATAGCCAAGTTCGTCTTTCCTTCTGTCCGAATTTGTTGAACTCCTTTAGTTTCAAAGTATTCTTGACGAAACTCGATATATGTCCTCTCATTTTGCTGAAGACAGTGCGCAGGGCGTAGATGACCGGATCTGATCACTGTATCATGTATCTGCCACAGGAGCACACTGCCGAAAGATGAATATGTCTGTAGATTAACTCCGGTCTACAAGATTATATAATCTTCAAAGTGACTAAGATTCTGTTTTACCAATAGAATAATTCGCTGAATTCTGTTTTGTGCATAAATTAAATAAATTGAAATATATGCGGAATTTGAGGGCCTCCGTTAATTAAAGATTCTGAAGTAGGTTTTGGTTTAATCACTTATTTTTACAGAGTATCATAGTCGCATTGCGTGCAATGTCTGAATTTCTTAAGAATTTAAAACACTTTCGTTTTCAAGGCAATTCTTATTTGCACATCATTGTTTTTCATGCACCCATAAATTTCGTAAATAAAGGCATACAAAATACGCTTAATGAGAAATCTATTTGATCAGCACACAAAAATGCAAGTCAAGTCGTCTGATCTGGTTCATCATTCTGGCAGTTAAGCTTTCATTTAATATAACTGCATTATCGAGTCGACTTAAGAACTCGATTAAAGAAAAGTAACTAATAATAGAATAAATTGTTCTTAATGCAAAGATATGGAAAGAAGTTGAGTGACACACATTTAGTCAGATCAATGAACAGGGTATACCCAAATAGGATCACATCCAATTGGAGCATTTACTTCCTCCCTCAAAATGCACTTCTTACAATAGATGAGACATTGCCAAAAGCGGAATGGGGATGCTCCAACAAATTTCCGGTCAAGTGACATATACTTGGTAATGGCTGCACGCCTGGTGACACAAATAGCATATAAGCATCATAAAGCTACATTGTTGGACTCAAATGTGGAGCATAATGTGAGCATTAGTGGAAAACCAGCTCGAGGTAACCAGCTAACCAGTCAATGTACACTCGAAAAATCATTGTGCACACCTTTTATACGCTCGGCTTTCTAAGAATAATGCGAATACACGCATCAAGTAACCCGAAACCCTTAAGTATGGTTTCTGCGCAGTGCTTAAACATCAATGTATGCCATGTACCCAGCTCTGAGATAGTGTGTGTGTCGACTGTGTGTGTGCAGAGTGTGTAGATCGTGTGTGTGTGTGTGTTTTGAGTGTGTGCCTTTTGCTGGTTTAGCCATTCTCTGTGCTTTTTTATAATTATTTATTTATTGTGCAACTTCCAACACCTTTTAGAGACAAGTCAAAGCTTTTGCACGCTGCAACCGCATTGGGCCTCGCCTCTACGTCGCACCCCGCCGCGTCTACACGCCCTCCCCTCTGTGCACCCCGTTGTGGCAGTTGTAGTCGCATCTCGACGTAGCCAACTCGATGGCCGACGACATGAACTAATTTTATTTGACAACCCATACTTGTGCAAAACAAATTGCCACTGATGTGCGAAAGACCAAAACAGTTGGCAGCTCAGCTCGGCGTTGCAGTCAACTCTTTTTTAGCCATGGCTCTTATTGTTGTTGTTGTTGGTGTTTGCTGTTGCTTGCTGTTGTTGCTGTTGCTGCTGTTGTGAAATTTCCAAATCATTGCGCTTTTCCAATGGGTTGTCATCAGGCAACCGCTGCGGCTCGGTCAGAAATTCAATTTTGAGTTTGGGCTCTTAACTTTTTGGCGGCCAGTGGCACCAGTTTCATATGCAACATGCATACTTTGTTTTTTGGGTTGGTGTTGTCTTCTTTATCTTCGTTTTGCCAACCTATATCCTTCACATTTCACGGAATTCCTGAATGTTTAGACTTGCAAGGTGCTGAGCTGGCTAACTTTACTGGGAAGCAGTTGGATACACTCAGACGAGAAAATGACAGGCCACCTTGGGTGTTGTTATATTGTAAAATCACTCATTACAGAGAAACTAGCGAATTTTTTATCTTTTTAGTTTTGCAAATATGTCAGCAATTGAAGTCTAACATCATGTTGCCAATTGAAAATATGTAATAACATTTAATCTTTATTGCTTTACTTAAATTATAATTTCAAGTATCTATATGTTATCTGGATTGAAAATCAATTTTTGCAATAATATTTTGAGCGTGGAATGCATTGAAAATATATTTCTTCTGCAAGAATTTGTGTTTCTCATTTTATTCCTATTGCCAAATAGTTTTTGTGTCCCATTTTCCAAAGCCGAACATTTTTGTTCATTTATCCACAACAGTATAATCGATACTTATATATTGGAAAACAAGACCTAAAATTGTTGTCTATTTATTTCGAATCTTTTCCTTTGATAATTTTCGCAATGACGTGTAGAACTTTGTTTATTTTCTTTGAGTGTAGCTGCAGCTATAACAGAAGTGGGTATATAACTTATTGTGCTTAGAAGAGTTTCAAATTATTTTCAAATATAAATTGGACAGACTAACTAACCTGTGGGTGGTGTTGGTGAAGCGGCGGCTGTCAGATTTTTTGGACTCGTTGTTGCCGTCGGCTGTGCACCGCTTTTGGCCGCACTGCTGTCCAAGCCACCCAGCAACTGGTGCAGATGGGGTGGCATGGGCACGGCAGCCAGGCCCACGGGCAAACCTGCAGCAACGCCTACAGTGGGCATGACTGTAGATGCTGCGGCTGCTGCTGATGATGTTGTGACTACTGTACAGGTGGGCGTGGCAGTTGGATAATTAACGGCAAGCGTTGTGCTGCTATTCGTGGAGGTCCTTGTTGGGGCTGCTGATGTCGCTGTTGTTGTAGCCATGCCACGCACAACAAACACACAATTCACGATTATCGATAAGTTATGGGATAAATTATGAACAATTTTTGAAAAAAAGAGCAATAAATATAAAGCGCGTGCGGTTTCTCAAAACTAACTAATTGGGCACGTGAAATATTTGGCAGAGCGACTCTTTAGCATTAACCGTCGGCCTTTTGAGCTCGTCTTTCGGCATTCGCATACACAGGCACACGTATACGTACACACACACACGTACAAATATACCACTCGAGAGACAGCGAACGGGAAACGTTCCCGTTCGACGCGCACTCACTCACGCTGTTGGCTGACGCCGACTGTGACTGAGAAACTGAGACAGAAACTGACTCGCCTCGTTTGCCTGGTCTCTCTGCCGGCGAGCAGTCGGCTGTCGCAGCAGCGCAGCTGATCTGAGCTTTGCTCTGTTACCGTTTTACTGCGTCTGCTTCTGCTTCTTCCCCTTCTACGTTGTCTGCTTCACCTTGTCTTTCTCTTTGTTCGTGCAATGCTTGTTTTACTCGTTTTCGCTTGTACATGCGTGTGTTTGTGTTTGTGTGTGTGTGTGTGTGTATTGGAGTGAGCCGCCGCACAATTGAGCGCTTCGTTGAGTTTCTGTTTTCAAACAGTAGTAAAAGTTCAATAATTAATTGACTGCCTAAGCAGTCATCGTTCGCTGCCTTTTGTTCAGCTCAACAAAAAACTAACTTTTGGTCACATTTAAATTGATGAGTGATTTTGTTTTGTAATACGGGGCGTATGTGTGACTTCAAAAAGTTCTGTATTCGATTTATTTTGCTGTAGCTAGCAAAATGGCAGAGGAGGCAAATCGGAAGCACATCGCACACTTTGATTATGATATATGGAGGCATTCATGGTCGCTGCTTGTCTGCTACTGCTTAGTCGTCGTCGTCATCGTCTTATTCTACTTCTTCTTCTTGCTCTTCTTGCTCTTCTTGCTATTCTTTGTGGACGCCCGCTGTGAACGGAGCCCTGCAAAATGCAGCGGCTAAAAAAACGCATTAGCAAAGGCCAGGCAAAAAAGCTCAAGAATTTGCCGACTTGAGGCTAGCCAGTAACAGTAACCGATTAAGCTTAAGAACCAACCCCAAATGCAATGCGAGTGCGACCGAGATAGCGCTAAATCAAGTCCACCCTGCTCCTGCTGCTGTGGCCACTGCTGCTGCGCGTGTCGTGTGTAAGTGTAAGCGAGACGCACTTATGCAGAGGTCACCACACACGGTACAGTGGGCAAAGCGACGCGCCTAATTGATTTATATGCCCATTCTAGACTCACATACATATAGATATATATATATGTATATGTATTTGTGTGTGTGTCTGTCTAAAATGGTCGTTCGTCGCTGGTTGGCTTTGCTTTTTGCCCTTACTTGCGGTGGGCAGCATGGGGCAGATATTGGAAGCAAAAGTTTTTTTTTTTTTTTTTGTAATGGCTGCGATATTAGCTTTCATTTTATCATGCTCTCAGTGCTGATTATAGCATTGGCGCACAGTGCAACATGCGTGACTCTGTGTACAAAAATGCACATGTGTGTGTGCTGCATTGTTGCAAGTTGTAGGCGTATGTATGGAACGCAACAAAAGTGTCGCTAAAATAGCTGGGTCGTTTCTGAATAATTACAGCAATCAGGCGATATATCAATTTATTGCACAAATTGTAGTATATTAGAACTTTGGGATATTTATTCGACAGTGATTGCTGATGAGTCCCCGACCGCCCCTTGCCCATGAAAAATAATCAATTTTAATGGGCTATAATTTGCAACCGCAAAGCAACAATAATTCAAATTAAAAGGCAAACTTTAACCGGCAAAATGCCACCATATAAAAACACACACACACAACACACACACACTAGACGTGGTAGTAGTTAATAGTTTGTTTATTTTTATTATAGATAAAAGACTAGGCAAAGTATTTATTTTTAGAGAGAGATAGAGAGAGAGAGGGGGAGAGAGCGAGAGAGAGCGATAGAGAGAGCAGCACACACAAAAATTGTCTATTAAATTGTCTTTTGCTGCGACTCATTTTCACACTGTCTCTCAAAACTTATATAATCGAGAAATGCCGATGTCATAATTATGCGCTCAGTTTTCTGAGTTGCACTCACAATTTGAGTGAGAGTGTTGCGCTCTGCTTGTGGCAGAGGCGTGTCAGTCGCACCAATGCTGCTTTAGCTGCTCACACAGTCGACATCTCTTTCTAACGCAGGCAACGGCCTCATATGCTCAACAGCCAATCAAATGTGCCGAACGATTTGTATGCTCTCAATTGGAATGTAATCGCTTCCGACTGAGTATAGAGGTGTGTATGTGTGTGTGTGTGTGTATGCGTATGTGTGTGAGTGTGTGTGTTATGTGTGAGTATAGAAATTCATTATTGCTGCTGCTTGTTTCTCACTGCAGTCGATTGCCGCAGATTGGCTAATGGCGCTCGGTCGACGGCGCCCCCCTCCCCCCTTCCTCCCTCTCATTTACACTCCGCGAAAGCCCCTTTGTGATTGATTTTCATTTTGTTTTTGGGCCAGCATGATTGATTACGTTAATTACGCGCCTAATTAGGCATTTATCACTATGTATCTAATGGGCACATAAAGTCCACAGCCCAGAGTCTTTATATACGCCATTTGCATGGCAATTGTCTCGTTGTTAGCGTCGCTGCCAGCATCGACGTCGACGGCGCTAACAAATTATGCTTGCGTCTAATTGCGTTTCGTGCGCCCTTTTTTTTTGTCGAGGGTATGTCTTGGGAGAGGGGTTGGGGGCGGGGTGGTGGTGGTTGCTTTAATTATGGCCGCCGCCTGACAAGCAGCCGTCGCCATTATTTTAACATTATTTGACTATTATTTTTTTTATTTTCTATTATTTTTTGGTTTTGGGCAGAAGGTAGTCGAGTGTTCCCAGTCAGATAGTCATCTAGTATCTACATGCAAGTGGCAGCCAATGCCCAATGCCCAAACTCAAGACCCGGCCAAAACTCAACTCAGGCAAAGTCAAAGCCCTGCTGGGCGCAGACCGCGCATATTTGTGGTAGCCACGCTTCCTGTTTTTGTTTGTTTGCCGTGGCCCCTGTCCGTTCGCCTGTCTGTCTGTCCGCCTGTCTGTCCGGGCAAAGTACATGTTTCAGGCAAACAACATAGACACAAGAAGTTGCACCATTGTGGGCTTTTTTGTGGCCACAGTTAGCGGCGCGGTGATGTTTACCCATATGTAGGCATATGCATATGCTGATTACGATTGTGGGCAGCGGGCGACGGGGGAGAGGGGTGTGTTTTTTTGAGTCCATACGAATCAGTATTCATAAGGGCCTAGCCCCTGACTATAGTCTCTAAGCAATAACACAATGGCCACGAAACTCTGTGAACCGTAAAAATTAAATTTTTGCCGCCGCTGATGAATAGTTTTTTTCTTTCTTATTTTCCTTCTTCATTTGCTGATTAAGAAAAATTCCCAATAATAACAAAATGTTGTAGAACAGGAACTGAGACTTTGATTAGATGCATAGTGTTGCCATATATTGACCATTGGATATGTCACAAACAGTTCTCTTGGCGCATTTTAGCCTCGTCACTAGCCAAAGTTCTTCAATCCGTTGCCAACGGAAATGAGTTTGGGCTTCTCTCTTTTTGTTTGCGCCGCTTCGACAATGGCCGCCATCTGAGGAAGTGCTTAGCGCCTGACCAGAATTATAAAGTTCCGCCTTTTGTCTGGAGCCCATGAACACTCGTCTCGACAGAGGTGTCCAAAGCCTTTTGGCTTGAATATGAACTAATCGATTGTTTCCATTCTGCTTCTTTTTTTTTTGGCAAACAAATGGAACTTTTGAGGCGACATACAAAAAAAAAGAGAAGGGAAAGTATGTACTTATACCATAATGTATTAATATGCTGACATATTTTATATTTTACATTAATCTATCGTAAAAATATCTCGTTGTACTTAAACTGAAATATAAATAAAAATTAACATTTTCAAAGTGTTATCTGTAAAGATTTTACAAAGCGACAAAGATGGAAAATCACATTACTTATAAAATGTTATCTTCTAGAGACGAGATAATAGTTCTTAACATTTTCAAAGTTTTTGTCGTACAATACAAATGTTTGGCGAGTTTTCTTTTAACTAAACAACTAAACGAGGTTTCTTTAGAGTTTTCTTCTAGCTACAAACACAAGTTTTCTTTTAAAAATACAGAAGTGACATGTGTTTATCGATTTGCATATAAGTACATGCATTAAATACAAGGACATTTCTGGCACTCATGAGTTCGAGGCCGAACCGATTTGTTAGTGGTTACTTCTGTTCTGAATTATAGATTAAATAGTTCAAGGATATTCGTACGAATATGTATTTCTGATAAATACAGACATATTAATAAGACTGATATGTCTGTCATAATGTTATGAATAATGTAGACTTTAGAAACCCTCATTGGCATCGTTACCGAGATGAAGGTGAGTGCATTAGTTGCAGGTAGTGGATTCATGTTCATCATCTACATCTCTACGTTGTACACACGCACTGGATGAGATGACCCCCACTTGCTAGCTGGCGGCGACTGGCGAAATGTAATGATTAACTCCTCGTCGTCGCTAAATTAAGTGAGTTTTTTTTTGCTAAACAACACAACAACAATGAGGGAGGGTGTTGGGAGGGGGGGGGGGTGTGGAGGAAGGGAAGAAGAGGGGGTTAAGGCGTCGATGCGGGCAAAGATGTTAATGCAGTTGCTCCTGCGACAAGCTAATTCTGTTGGCACATTGCGTGTCTGGGTGCAGAAATGATTTCCACATACCACAGCAGTTAAAGCCCTTAAGTCAGGGAGAAAATCCAATTAAATTCGGTAGCGAAAGAAATAAGTCCGAACTGTCGGTAAAATGATTCTACATACACGTATTTGCGTCAACATTGATTTTGACCGGGACGCGGAGATGCAAGATGGAAGACGCGAGACGGGAGACGAGAGCTGAAAGACAAAGGCGGAGACGGAGACGAAGACGGAGACCGACTAAAGTAGTTCATGTGCATGGCGTGATTGAGGACGAACCCAATGCTGAGGACAGCAACAACTGCAACAGAAGCAACAGCAGCAACAGCAGCAGCAACATCAACTTCAGCAGCAGTTTGGCTGAGGCGTGATCCAAGTTTTGTTGACTGTTGGCATCAGCATCAGAGTCGCATTCGGTAGATGGTTCTTTGGCAGCGGCAGCGGTAGCGGCAGCCGCAAAACCGTCCAAAAGTTGCGTGCCCATAGGTCTTCTGTGTAATTGCGCAACAATTGTCAGTTGGGGCCCCAGTTTCACTCGCAGTCAGCGTCTCAGTCGCAGTCACAGTCGCAGTCGCAGTCTGCGTCTCTGTCGACGTTGCTGCTTTTAAGGGCGCATTGCAGCAACCGCAATCAAGACACGGACACGTCATGGACAACAATAAAAACAACAACAGCAAACGCAAGAAAGAAAAACAAAAAGAAAAAACTCCTGCAGCTATTGGCTACCTTCGTGTTTGCGTCAAACTTGCGGAAATCTGATTTTAAAATTATTAACAACATGCAATGGCTAAATAGTTTTGCATTCGATAACAAAAGGCGCTCCTGCACCCGGTTCCCATTCAGCTGAACTCAAAAACATGTTCGACTGTTCGACGTGTGTTTGGGTTACCGAGCATCTACTGTGGCAACAACAGGAGCGCCGCACGTCACGAACCAACAACCAATTTTCAATTGCTCAAAGTAAAAACTCAAGTTTCACCATAAACTTTTCCCATATCCAAAAGTCGTTTGAAATTAGAACTGTAAGAAATGAGTATTATTTAGAAATTTAAATTGCCATTTATCAGGCATTGAATCTAGAATTGTATTTTATATAAATACCTTTTAAGCATGCAATCTTAAAATTAATTTGGTTGATCTTTAATAATGCTATTAGCATCAAAAAACATGACTAATTGAATTGAATCCGCATTATTAAGACATTTAACAGAACCTGTTTCTTGAAGAATTTTAATATTATTTCAAATTAATCACTAGCATTGCTCATACGTAAATAAATAAACAAATAAAGTTCTCGAAATCACATTGAATTGAAATCAATTATTTATTTGTTATGTGATTTATTATTTGCTTTAATTTTGTTATTGTTCAGGTTTTAGCATTTTATATTACAGTCAAAGATATAGTAAAAGTAGCTTAAGCTTTCCACATAGTTTCCGAATTGGCGAGTGATTACTGTAAAAGTACATTCATCGTATATACAAAATATTCGCAATTTGCATTCACATTCAAAATCGACGTGGCGTTGAGCCGCGTTGTCCAGTGACCGCAACGTATAATTCACAAATTCAAATTCAAACGATCGAAAGGCACTTTTAGTTAGCGAACCGTTATAAGGTTAATTAAATGCAGCAAACGGAGAAGCAACCAACTCCAACTCCAACTTCAACTCCAAACAGCCAGCAGCTAACATTTAGCCCCATCTTCAGTCGCTCAGTTCCCAGCTGAGTGCGACTCTTTGGCTCCACTGCACGAAAAGTAGGTACAACTACGCTTTCATTTCCAGCCAAGTTTCTCCAATGCGGCTTGCAATTAGAAGTTGCACAAAAAGCGCAATAAGACCAACAGCAGCAGCAACCACATCAGCAACAACAACAACAGCAACAGCAATTGCAAACACAAAGCGAACATGCAAAAACAAAATGGCGATAAATAGCGCAATTTGCATATAAATGGACGGTAGAAACGTCTTTAGTCACCCGAATCTTGAGCAAACCATAAGACCGATTAACATTGTTGCCGACTTTGCCCCAACAACTGGCGATAGCTAGGCGTGTGAGGTGGGGCGAAAGAAGTTATTAAGGGGGGTGGTGTTTAGAGTACACCCTAACAACAATAACAACAACAGCAACAGCAACAGCAACAACATTGTTACATTGTTACATTGTTACGAGTTACGAGTAGCAAAGCGCAATTGCGAGCCAGAGGAATGAGGTGCAAGGAATGAGTACTGAGGTCGACGCACAGTGGCCCAACATCGTTGCACATCGGTCGAACTTTCGAATAACTCTCAAAATTCCTTATATTCTGAAGAAGTTATTGGAATAGTCAAGCTAGAGTTTAAACAAATCTTAAATTTAAAAGATATAATATCTTTATATCCAGCAAAGATTATTGAGTAGAGAAGACAGGCCAAATAAATATAGATTGGTTATCAGTAAGAAGTACAATATATCCATATATGAATACATCATCAAAATGTTGCCCCTTGTCTAATACAATCCAAATCATTATTAATTCGATTATAGTATTTTTCTGATAGTATAATTTTTTGTTAGCTGTATGAAACCCGATTCTTATTTTATTTGATATAAAGTATAAGAAAAGAATTGTAGTCATGTGTAGTCATCCCCTAGAAATAAGTAAAAGCTTCAAAAAAAATGTTCGATATAGAAATTAATAATAATTAATACATCTAGTAAACTTAAAACTGGCACGATAAAGCATCTCCGACCGCATGAAGTATATATAGAATCTTGATCAGCATCAACATTCGAATCGATTAAACTATTTATAATAATATTTTTGATGCATAAACTAATAAAAAAAAAATAGTTATTTTATTCCAGGCAGACTTTACTCCTGATACACAGTGCGGTGCAGCAAAATGGCGGCCCGAGCCGTCAGAGCGTGGCAACAACAGCAACACCAGGCGATGTTGTTGTTCTTGTTGTTATTGTTGTTAGTGTTGTTATTGTTGGTGCCATCAAGCGTGTTAGGTTGGTGGGCAGCGCACATGGTATAATGTTGGTGTTGCTGTTCTTGTTGCTGTTGCTGTTTTAGCTGGCGTTAGCTGATGTTAGCTATATGCACGTAATTGCATTGCTTTTCTTTTTAGTATTTTGTTTTTTTTTTTTTGGTTTGTCCGAGCTGCAGAAAAGCGGCCGCTGCCGTCCATCCGTCCGTCCGTCCGTCCGTCTGGCTGCCTCCACCCGCCTTTGCAGAAAAGGGGCCGCCCTGCCTGGCTGGCTGGCTGACTGACTGAGTGACTGGGCTGGTTGGCTGGCTGGCTGGCTGGCTGGCTGGCTTGGCTGGGCTGGCTATTATGCAAATGGCATTCACAGGTAATTACCACCGCTGCACCGTTATAATTGCGCTCGAAGCCCAGCTACGAATCACGATTGCAGCTTGCCAGTCAACCGTTTGCCTCTTTTTGCCACTTTTTTTGTTTTGTTTTTGCCAGTGTGCCACCGTAAATCGAAACTGGCAACAAGACCTTTGCAACCAGGTGGCAACGGAATTGCCGCAAAACTTTCCCATTGCGATTCCCGAGCGTAACACAAAAATGATTTCATCGCAAAACTTGTACTTAGTATTGAAATATTTATGCTTCTATACTCACCGTTTATACTTATTAGCAATTTATAGCTAATTATTTTTAATAACTCAACACCAGAAACAACAACGCTTTTAATGCATCACTATATACTTAAATACAATACTTTTACAAACGAGTAGGTTTTTAATTTTAAACATGTCCCAAATGCTGTTTGAAGACTTTCAACTGCCATATCGATCTCAAAACGGAGCCCATACAATTTTTGGTAAGGAGTCTATTTATCCACTACTGATCTGCGATTTTCAAAAGGCAATCCCTCTGCGATCATAGTTTGGAGTCTAGATGATATAGCTCAATAAATTTCTCAATTTTCAGTTCTGCAGTTCTTCATTTCTCGATAACTGCATCCGCAGCTAAAGTGTAAAGGTTGGCCAATCCAGAGGCGGCGGCTGCCACTGATGTCGATGACACCCTTTTTTTTGCAGTCCCGCAGGACAGACAGACAGAATGATGGGCGAGGCGAGGCGCTGGCAAATTAGAACAACTTAAAAATGCGGCTGCACGCATTAGCGCATTTACCTGCTGGCTCATCGCTGCTCCATAGAGGGAGCCTGGGTGGAGCTATGGGGAGGGGGGAAGGTGTGGTGTATCAGCAGGCACATCAGCATCAGCGAATCCTTTGCTTTTGCAGTCTGTTCTCGACGCACTATCAAAAAGTAATAAATCTGCGGCTGATCTGTCGTAAATCTTTGCGTTCCCTTCATGATTTACCCACATAAATCAAAATTATCGAAGCGAATGGGGCAACCAAAGGCAACGGTCAAAGCTGAACTTGTTAACCGCTGCAAAGTGTTAAATGCATTCAACCGCTGACTTTTTCGGACTGCGGGACACGATGTCCTGCTCCTGCCCTGGATCACGATTCTTGTCAACTCCAAATCCAAATTGAAGTAGATGGTTTGTGCGTGCATGTGTGTGTGTGTGTGTGTGTGTGTGTGCGAAATGTTTAAAATATGTTGAAATGTTTTCATGTTTCATGTGTTAACTTGTCGCATTGTGTTTTTGGTCATTGCGTTTAGTGCTACAATTATCGCCTTGCAGCTTGCTGCAGGATCAACACCACCAATGTTGCTGCTGCTGTTGCTGTTACTGTTGCTGCTGCGTAAGCAATAGATTCCCAGCTGTCGGCTTTGAGGCAATCAAATGGTTCACCCACCAGTAACCAGCAGGTCACGCACTTCTTTGTCCATGTATCTCCTCTGTTGGTTGGAGGGAATTCGTCACATGCAAAGTGAAATTACCTGGTCGGCTAATTTCATTTAATTTTCGGTCACTGCCAGTCAGCCAAATAAAAAAGAAGCGACCGCCACAATTATAGCATATTTTCCCCAATTAATAATTAATAATTTGTTTGGGTCACGAAACGCTCTCGTCTCGTCTCGTCTCGTCTCGACTCGTTTCGTTTCGTTACATTTCGCCCCGAATCGCATTGTGTTTGTGAACTCCAAAGTTACTCATAGATACACCAAAATTTACACACGCATGCACCGAAAAAAAAAATGTTATAAAATAAACTATGATTAAATATTATTTGATTGTGGTCAAAGATTTCTTTCAAATTTCAAATATTCATATAAATACTGAAGACACCATCTATTGTGTTAGTTGCTCATTGACACTGAGAATATTACACACACATACACCGAAAAAATATTACGTAGAATTGTGTATAATGATTAAATATTTATTTTTTGTTTTCAGGCTTTAATATATTTTAAATTCCTCCATCTGCGAAAGTTTTTACTTATTACGCCATGAATTTTCTTCAGTGTGGTAGGAGGTACTCAGAGTTTGGTTTTTGGCTATTTTTGTGGCTGAAAATAGAGAAGCCGACCAGGCCAGGGAGAAAGGCAAAAGACCAGGTTGACTGAGACGGTTAATTGCTGTCACACGGTTGAGGTTTGGCATCGAGTCTTGAGTTTTGAATTTGAGTTGAGGTCGAGATGAATGCGTGGTCTGCAATTGAGAATCTTTTGTAGCCAACGCTACGCGTAATATCATTAAGAGCACGAAACACGCAACTCCAGCCAGAGGTGCAGAACATATTTCGTGTGCAAGTGCCGCTTCCTTCCTGCCCCACCACGTCAGATGACTGATGCCTGCTGATCTCTGTTGCCAGCTGAGGTTACAGCTGCTGAGTTGGATTTTGTGTGCATTGAGCTGCCCTGATTTGATGTGCCATGTGTTCAACGCAGGAGTCTAGGAGTAGTCGGATGTAGTCGGGGGCAACGCCTGGTGTCCTTCGGCTACAATTTGTGCGCGTAGTGCAGCGATAAATTAATACAGCTACAGTCTGCCCCACTGATAAGCATCTCTCTCTCTCTCTCTCTCTCTCTGTCTGTCTGTCTGTCTCATTCTCTGTTCCTTACCCCTCGCGCTTCATTTGCTGCAATTTGCGCTGAGCTTCTTTTATTTTATATATACTTTAGTCAATGCGCCAATAGAGACATCAAGCAAACCAGGCCAGACTCAGATGCAAGACTCAAGACTGGACCCTCAGTACTTACACAGATGCATGCCTGCCCCTATGCGCCTCTCGCCCCTCGCACCACTTTCAACTTGAGTTATGTTTGTCGCGGCCTGTGAATGAAGCGATGTGCGACCAGGATTGGCTAATGTACGGTGCCGATCCCATTCCCTGCCCCAAACCAAACCAAACCAAACCAAACCAAACCAAGCCGAAAGCAAACCCAAGCTGTGACTGCCACTGCCCACTCATGTTCGCCTGCTTTGCTGTTTGCCCCGCTGTCCGTGCCCCTTGTCCCCCGCTCAGCTGCTCCGTATCATCAAAATTGTCGTTGGCTCGCAGTTAAATTAAGTCATAAATTCAGTATTTATCTGTTGAATGTAGTTTGTTGTCCGGTCATCACTTCTGCCATTCTGCTCGTTCTGCCTTTTGTCGCCGCTGCCAAGGCTCCTCCTCCAACCTCCTCGCCCTGCCATTCCTCTGTCTGCTTTAGCAGCTCTCAGTTAGCAGCCCCAACCCCGATCCAAGAAACGCCGCTGTTATCCACTGTTTGCTGTTGCTGCTTTTATGCCAGCAGATAGTTGTCCATGGATCAAGGGAGTGGCTGGCGGGGCAAGGACAGGGAAGACGAGGCACGTTGCGACTCGTCGCTGTTGCAGCTCGCTGCTCGCATGTGTCAACTGGCGCTCCCTTTGCTGCACTGAGCTGTACACAGCACCAAATGTTTGGTTTCAATTTAATAGCAATACCAAAGATTAAATGAAATTAAAACTAAAATTACAATTTCAAAAACAATTTAACTGAAAACATCTCAATTTCGCACTTTTTACCCCTTTTTGTTGCTTATTGGGTATACAAAATGACTTTGTTAATTTAGTAATTAGTTAATAGTTAATTTGACCTTCAAATAGTGGGAACAGTTATAATTATTCGATTAAACTATTATTTCTAAGCCAAATATAAAACTATCTTTATAAATTTATGTTGGCATTAATTATATAATAAATAAAACATTATTTTAAATCAATTATCACATGGATATAATTCTTATAATTCTTTGCTGTGTAGCTGGTGTTGCAGTTAGTTTAGCCACACTTAGCCGCTGCTTTCGAGACGCCTCGTAATTGGCTTGTTTCTCTCTGTACCACTCTCGCCACTTGTCCAAAACAAGTTCCAATGGTTTGCGAGTTATGTGTTTCTGTTCGCATTGAAAACTGAACTTTGCCAGATTTATTATTGCACATCAATTAGCTGCCAGCTGATGGGCATGCATCGAACAACTCCCCCTCCCAGCTCAAATCGAATTCCAATCCCAAACCCAATCGCAAACCCCAACCCAATTCCATTCACTCTCATATTCTATAGCTGCAAGTGAAACACGTATTTGTACAAATCACTGATAATTCAGTTCAATATGGCAATGTGTATGTGCTGCCCTGTCCTGTTCTGTCCTGTCAATTAGTCAACTGCGACACGCTGCTCACGGAAATCTTTATCTTGACTGTTTACTATTGCAACATTGTCTTGCCGGCCATTTATTGAAACATAACGCATTTTTTATTGTCAGCTCAGACAGAAGCTAAAAGCTGTGGCTTAGATCTGCGCAGTCGCAGTCGCAATCGCAATCGCAGTCGCATCCCAAGTCACACTGGCTGGGAGTCATACAGTTGCAGGTAGCCGAGTGCCCACCGATTGTTACACATCCCCTCCACATCTCCTCGCTGTTGCTGTCAACTCAATGCTGACAACGCCAACGCTGATGGGACGATGACATCGAGTACTGAGTACTGATTACTGCATTGCCTGCAGCAGCAGCAGCAGCAGCAGCACCAGTAGTCAGTCGCCTCGAGTCACCCCACCCCTTGCTCACGTGCGCAACCCCTCCTCCCCATACCCTACCCTCTCCTCCCCCAACAACACAGTACAAACACACAGTTTAAACTGAGCTGCTGCAAGCGTGAAATATTTTGACAAATCGCAGCCACTTAATCAAAAATCATCATCAAAAAGCGATCGATGTTTTGTATTGAGGTAGCAAGCAGCAGGGTACAAAGGACAAGCCGGCAAATGTATCACTCTGTGTGTGTCTCTGTGTGTGTGTGTGTGTGGGTTAAGCAAGGTGTAGCAAGAGATTTCCGCCAGAGTTGATAATAAAGCAAAAAGAAAAGAAGAAGGACAACCCGCTGTGATGCCTGAAAATGGAATTAGTCGCTTTAAAGTGTTTGCCGCACTTGTCGTCTAGAGTAAACATATGTGCTAGCTAGAGTGAGATAGTCACATTGAGAGAGAGAGAGAGAGAGAGAGAGAGATGGAAAGAGAGAGAGAGAGAGAGATGGAGAGATAGTTCGTGTAATATAATGACAATTCATTTATGTTAGCATGTGATTAGGCCTCATATCAATCTTTATAATGCCGCTGCTTATGAGCTATGTACGTGACACATATGCATGTATTGATACAATACATACACACACTCACACACACACACACACACACAGACACACTCACTCGCTTACTCATATATAAATAGACGTGTGTGTTAACTAACCGATTGACGTTGATTACCGATGGGTCGCGCGACTCTGGCTACCTTTGCCGCTCCCATCCAGAGACTCGGCACCAGAGCTCCAGTCTGTTGTTGGCCTATCTGCCATAAATTGACAGGCATTTATCATTTACTAGCAGACGTGACGAATTAACAATATAAACAGGCTAATAAATGTGTGGTAAATAAATATGTACGCCAGTAACACATTAATAAAATAAAGTACATAACTTGATGAGTTGTTTAGTGTAGCCTCGATGCATTGGTATTTACAAGAAATTAATAAATTATGTTTATTGTGTAGAAACTGTCTTTAGTACTGGAATAGAATTTACACAGCTCTTATTACGGGCAATCATTAAGTGAATAATTCAAATTAAATTGTGATTCAGTTGTTATGGAATCGGAAATTATTGGAAAAAAATAATGACAATGCACTATCGATTAAATGTTTAACTTACAAAGCGAAATGAATTAAAAAAATTTAATATTTCCCATTTCAGACACATCCATATTGAATTTTGTATGGAAATCGCAATCGCATTTGGCTTCTGAAGAGGCAATTAAATACCCTTAACATAAATATAGGAACAATCGAGTAAATATAAAAGAGAATTAAGTATATTATGCGAAGACAGCTGTTGCTACTCATCTTCTTTTGACTCATTCCTCATTTCACTCCTATTACTCATTTTAATGATAACAGGGCATTAAAAGCTCAAATACGTAAACAATTGTACGACTTGCCAAAGTGGAAACTCATCAGCCAGATGAGTTTGCCGTTCATTGAATTCAATTTCAATACCCAACTCCAACTCCAACTCCATCTGCATCTGCATCTGTGTGTCTTTACACTACAGATGCCTGCAATTACAAAGCGCCAGGCGAGAGCAACCCGTAATTAAAGTGTATCAGGAAACAAATGCTTAAATCACGCAACTCACAAAATACAAAATACAAAAATAACAATAAAAAATAAATTATTTCCAGGCGAGCAACAAAGGTCGATTGCTTCATCCGACAGGCAGGCGGCAGGTGATGAGTCGTCATGCAAGGCCGGTATAGATAGGTTATTAGAGCAAGGTGATTGGGATTGGACGCCGAGGCTAACTAACAGCAACACGTTAGTTAGTTAGGCGACTGCTGGCGATGCTGCTGCTGCTGCTGCTGCTCATGTCACACTCTGGCGGCAGAGTTAGGAGCACGCGATTGCAGCCGTGGGGCAAAAGCAGCAGCAGCAGCAGAAGCAGAAGCACATGCTCAGGATTCAGGATACGCATCACACTAAACACACTGCTGGGTTTTTGTGCGTCGCGCGTCTGAAACTCACCTGTCTGTCGCAGCATTTCCGCCGGCTACAAAAAACAAAACCTCAAATGTTGCGTCATTATCAAAAACACAAGTTGATGGTTTCTTTCATTTTTGTTTTTTTTATTATTTTCTTTGGTTGCTCATCGGAAATTTATGCCATATTGACCTCATACACATTGCTCTAATTTTTTGTCCATTGGTTATCGTCCTTTTTGTTTTAATCAGCAGGTCCTGCAGCAGTGCCGCTTCACCCCTTGCATGTTTTTTTTTTTTGTTTTTTGATGAATTGATGATGGGGTCTGCATTCTGCATTCTGCATCGGCATCAGCATCGGCATCTAGAACTGCATCAGGGAACTAGAGCGTGTGTGTGTGTGTGTGTGTGTGTGTGTGAGCATGTGGAAAATGCTTTCACGGAACCCTTTTGCTTGAAGTTTTTCTTAATTTGGAATTTATTTAAATCTACAAAGGGCTTCTGTTCCTGCTCCTGCCACTCGGACTGACTGTCAGTCAGTCACTCTTTTAGTGTGTGGGGGGATGTGTCTTGGGGTTCGTCGCCTTCGTTTTTGGCAGGTGCTTTGGCTCGCTGCTAATGCATAAATAACACGGGTTCGCCTTCCAGTCTTGAGTTCGTAGCTCTTTTTTCTGTCGTGAATTGCCTGGTGTCCATCGCATTTTAAAAGGCGTTTAGCTTGTTACCTTTTTAATAATACCATTTAATTTCCAACGCTCGTTTTGCTGCATGTTTTCTTCTTTCTTTTTTATTTTTTTTTGGCTTTGCGCTGCGTAGGTGCGCAATCATCAATCAGCTTGAAAGTGATGTACACACACACACACAATACAACACAACACCACCTTTTAAAGTGCAATTCATAAGTCATTTTTTTTGTGGTTTTTTGTGGATCATTTCGTGTTCATTTTTTATGCCAGCACTAGAGCATAGACAGCTAGAGATAGCATCGCTTCAGGATGCGTAGAGTTCGTAAGTATTTAGCTCTATCCAAAACAAAAAATAGAATGGCTATATGCCGAATTAGGAATATATTTAACTCACTCTTTTGTTTGAGTTAAGATTTTACACTGTTTTGTGTTTACTATGTGGACTATGCTTCAGTTTAGCACTCTTCCATTTTGTGGAAACCCTATAAAATACAGAATCTTGACTTCCTTCACCCACAACTGTGTCTGGCTTTTATTCAATTTCTATGCGGAATACCTTATTGGCCAACTAAATCTATCTATCTCTAATTTGATCCTCATATTTTATAAAAGCCATTTTTTTACATTTTAAAATACCAAAATTTTAATGGGTTTCAAGTATCAAAATGAATGTAAAAATGTTCTCATATCTTTGCATTTTTGGAAATTTGTCCCTTTATCAGTGAATTATGTTGGCGAATGATGTATTGAATGCAGCTCCAGTTGTAGAGTGACCACTTAGGGTGGACTTTGGTGGACAAAGGCAAATGGCTGACACATTCAAATGGCCGGCACACAACACAACCCGCATCCCCCGAAATGAGGGTGTGTGTGGGAGCGATAGTGTTAGCTACTGTTATTACTGGCCAGTCGAAAGCAGACAGACTGACAGACAGACAGACTCTCAGACAGCCGAGGGGTGTGTGTGTGTGTGTGTGTATTGGCGCTGGCATGACAGCGCAGCCTTGGCCAGCTGGCTGCAGCATTTACAAATAAATAATGGCTTCAACCGAGAGTGAAGTGAGATGGGGAGTGAGTGGGTGGATCAGATACTTCCGCTGGCATAACAACCAAGCATTTGGCAGTGAAAGGCGCCGTGTGAGCATCAAGCCTACTGAAAAATTGAAACATGCCGCAAACCGAAACCAAAATTGCGGACTCGAAGAGGGCAAACCAAAGTCGCAAATTGCTGGTTAGCGCGCGGAAAATCAACTTTCGATAAGCAAAAATAAAAGAAAAGAAAAGAAAAAATAAAAAAAAAACGACAAGAGAACCGAAACAAAGACAATTGGCCAGATTGAGCCAGGAGCCTGCCTGGCAGCCAGCTCTCCTCTGTTCTGTGTGTGTTGTGTGTGCTGTGTGTTTATGAAGTTGTGTATTTTTCGTCGGGTTTCGATTTTCAAGCTGACTGCAATTACAAGCCGTAAATTTGTCAAGGCGCGATAAATGACTGCTGCAGTGGGGCAGGAGTGCGGCGAGGAGTGCGGGGCGTGAGTAGTGGCAGCCTAATGCATGTAATCTGCCACTCAACACCCTGTCAGATGGTCCAATACCTCGTCCGACTGGCTTGTTAAGGTTAAGCAATTTGGCACGGGGGTTACACATATTTGCAGTTGAACTGCCGTCCAAACATGGCCAAAAGCGCAATGTTTGCGGGCCATAATCAGCAACAGACCAGCAACTAGAAGACCTGATCAAGAATGACAGCGGCTTTTGGGTATTGGCATTGGTGAATTGTGCGCGCCTGGCGAGGCCAATTCATGCTCACATTTTGGGGCTGGTTAATTAAATACGGATCTCCTTTTAATGGTCGATAAAACTTGATGAGATACTTTAATGGCCGTTGCTGGTGGAGCCCAAGGCGGAGGCGTTCGCTCTCTGGAGTGCTAAATCACCGTTAAAGCGATAAGATTAAGTTGGCCAACTAGCCGCAAACTTTGGCAATGGACAACAGCAACCAGCCAATAACAAGAACCAACAACAGGCAACAGGCGAGCATAATCTGCTTTTTACGAGCCAATTGGCAACACAATCTCAGCCTCCTCCTTTTGCTCCGACTATTACATTGTTGCCGAGGCGCACAAAATTAATTGCTGATGAATGTCAATTTCACCAGACGCGGATACGTCTCCGACCTATCGACAAATCTGCCTCATACACAAGAAAAAAAAACGCAGTAGCATCCAATTGAAATCAATATGAAACTTCTGCACTTCTGATTTGTGCGCAGTAATTAAATTGTTTGTTTATTATTAATTAGATATATAATCTTATTGGTAATCTGAGAGAGAATATTTTAAATCTGCATTATATATATGTATGTTGTCTAATATTGAAGCTAAGCAGTCTAGTTTTTCTGGGTGCAGCTGGCAATCATCGTTGAAGGCCCAATGGCAAATGGAGCGCTGAGACGTCGGCTCAAAGTCACTGGCAGAAATATTGTAATCCTATTGGCAGTCACATCAAAGACAACATGCAACAGGAACAGCGACCGCATTTGCCGATTGCTTAACGCTGTCTGCCCCAGCCCCAACCACTCCTCCTCCCTTCGCATCCCCCATGCTGCCCCTCTTTCGCATTCACTTTTTGACCGCTTTCGTTAGCGGCTTACAAGTTGCCCCTCTGGGCGCTCGGGCAGCCATAACCGTTCGCCATGCGGGGCATAAAATTAAAATGTTGCACTATAACAACCCCAACCCCGCAGCCGCCCCTCACACTCGGGGGGGCCCCCAAGTCGTACAAGAGGCGCACTCATTAAAAACGCCATAAATGCAATAAAACGTAGAGCAAACATCGATTAAACAATATTTATGGGGCTTCACTTGCACATTGTTCGTTGGCTCTGCGCCGAACACGTCCGTGAATCCACGCCCGACTCAAACCATTGACTACCACCACCACCCCCCCAGCCTTTCCACCGAATCCCCTCCTCCTTATGCCCCCTTTAGGTGCATATGCTTTGGCTGTGTTCGCATTTTGCTGCCATTGCTGTTGACCTCTTCGATTTTATGCGAACAGTTGCCAAAAGCTTAGAGCTAAAACAAATTTACATACGCATTTTGGGATTAGAATGAAATAGTATCTGCTGTGTGTGAACATAAAAAAATACGAAAGTATTTAAGAAAATTAAAGACTGCTTAGTAGTCTTTAAATACGATTTAAAATGAATATTTCAGCCATTTTTGACCAAAGAAAGTCGTAGGCATAATAGCTATATAACAGCATAATAAGATCTTCAAAATATTATTTGATCACAGAATAAGTTACTTAATAGATTATCTGCCTCTTGTGATTAGCACATCAAATTTATTACCAAATTCAAATTCAACTTGCTTGGGTTTTAGTTTTTTACTTGTTCCGGAACCTTTTCCTATATATGTATATAATTAATATAATAATTGCAATCAGATAATCACACATAATTCTGTCTATTTACTTAACATGTTTGGCATGTAATATAATATATTTTTCAATATGTTGTAACGAAATTAAACACCATAAGATAAATATTTAAACAAAGCAGACAACCTTGCCAAATTACAATTAATTTATTGTAATGATTAATAATTTAAAATAATAATACTGCCGATACATTAACAGCTTTATTCACTGCAGCTTTTTGGATCGACTTGGCTTGCTTGGCTCATGTAAACAATTATAAATTCAATAAATATTGTCTCGCATCTCGGTTGGGCGAACATTTCAATTAAGTTCGGCATCACCGGAGACAGCCAGAGATGCAGCAATTTGGCAGACTTTGCGGTTTTCAATATTAGCCAAAAAGGCAGCTGTTTGGAGTACGGGGCCAAGTGTTGAAACAATAGCAGAGTGCGGCGCTCAATGAATAACAATTACAGCTATTAATCTTGGTCCAAACCGGCGGTTCGGCCTCGGGTTGCCTTGCGGTTAGCTGTTTTAGCTTGTTCTGCTCCTGGTTGGCGTATTTCTTCAATATTTTTTGTTTTTTTGTTTTTGAGCCCCGGCAATTTGCGGCCCATTTATTTATTTGCTAAGTGGCCGTAAAAACGGCAACAAACGGCACTTGGCTGTGTCTCTCTCACCTTTTCTCTCTCTTTTATACGTGCTTTTTGTTGTTTTTTTTTTCTTTCCAATATTTTAAAATTTATATTGTATAAGTAATAATTGTGCGGAAAACGGAAACAATGGAGGTTGTGTAATGCGTCAGGGGAGTTGCCCGAGCTGCTCGAGTTGCCCGAGTTGCTCGAGTTGGTCGAGAGGCCGTGTTGGCCATCTGGCGTTTGGACAAGTTAACTCAAACAGCCTGTGGCTGCGCGCATGGAAAGGAGTGAAAATTGCACGTAATTACCCAAACAGACACACACACACACACACACACACCGACAACCGCATAGAAGCACATGCGCCATTGGTAAAATTAAATGGTAAATGTGTGGTCATTATATACTGCCACGATTACGACCACTAACCGGCGCAAAACGCCTTCGTCTATGTATTTGTACATAAAAATGCACCTTCAAACCAAGCTGAACTGCACCCAATCGCCCAGAGTTCAATCCGCCATTCTAGTTATGCGTGTATGTTGGTGTGTGTGTGTGTGTATGTGTATGACTTATAATAGCCGGGCACAGGAAGCACTCGCGATGGCGATCAGCGCACTTACGAGCACAACTACTGCTTACGGCCATAAGTAGCTAAGGCTAAGACCATAGCTAAACTGCAACCGCAACTGCAACTGCCACTGCCACTGCAGTAGCCATAATCATTATTGTTATATATGTATACCCTGTATACCCTTTACTAATGTGAAAGAGGAGGTATGCTCACCCAATACAATAAGGTGTATATGTGCCTGATCAGGCTATATTTCTGTGTGTCTAACTCTCTATTGTAACTCATTGATTTTGAAGACTAGTGGACAAGACGTAAAGAGATATGGCTAAAGGTAAAGTGAAGCGCAAGTTCCAGAATAATACACGCAATACAACAATTCAAGGATATTTGCTGGCCTCTATTAAAAACTAGTCTCTGCTAAGTCTAAGTTATGACTGTTGTGGTTGCTTCAAGTGTAATCATGCGCCAGTTATTTATTATGGAATTTCAGTACACACATGAGTGTTGGCAAATATTATGCAGGATTGCGGCAATCAACTTCCAACGGCTGCCGGCTGTGAGTTGAGTCAAAAACTTTTTGGAGGCAGACACACCCACCACGGCGGCCAAAGAAGAAATGGGAGCCCTTCGTTTTTGAGCTAATTATGATTATGTGTGCCAGTGAAGCGCAACCACTTTTGGGTTACGGGTCTGGGTTTGGTTTGAGACTGTTTCGCATTGAGCTGCATGAAAATTTGAGAGGTGTTGCCAATGAGTCGTCGGTAGTCCGGTTGACCGAAGGGGTTGACAGACTTCTGACCGAGTTCCGACCACTCAAGCACTAACAGAAAACCGCCCCATAAAAACGCAGACCGAGCGTATAATTGAGGCGAAACCTAAATGGAAATTCGAAATGTAAATGGAAATGGAAATGGAAATATAGCTTACCCCAGAGCGGCATTTAGCCCGACCGCAAAGTACGAGGAGACGAATTCAGTTTAGGCGTTTTGCTTGGTTTCATTTCATTTTGGGCCTCAACCACACTGAGTTTACCACAATTTAAACTTAATGATTATTTGCATTTCCAAAATTCAATAATTTGCATTTTCGAAATCAGAAAAGTGCTTCGTTTTCGGGTTTTGTGTAGAGAACAGAACGAATTGTGTTTATTTTTGGGGCCAAGCAAATGCCACAAATTATATAGTACAGTAGTTACTTAGATATGTACAAAATGTACATTGCTACACAAATTGCCGGTTATGAGCCACCGAGGGATACACTCAACTGGCTATCGCCTTTCGGAGTGTGGAAGTGACTTTGGCTGTGGCTCTTCTTTATGCTTAAGGTCGAATGCAGCTAACATTTGGACAAGAATTAAATATTGACAGTTTATACTTAATTATACATATATATTTATATGTATACGTAGTTCTTCCCTAACTCCAAGTGACTCGCTTGAGTTATGTGAGTCACTGGTCGCCATATGTTCCGAGGCCGGATAAGCGTTTTTCCCATGGATATCATTATTACGCCGATGTCAACAGTGAATCTCATAGATTTCGACATCGTCGTCGATTCGCTCAAATGAGCAAATGGGCTCAAATGAGACACTTCTAAGTAAAACTATAATGACGGGACGCACCGGAGCCCAACCAGAGACTTGGCGCAGCATCTCCCGTGCCACATAAAATAACAAACATGATTCGCATAACAAACAAAAAGAAAATCGAAACTTAACGTTTTGATTTCGATTTTGAAGTTGATGTTGTTTTCGGTTTCATTGGATTCATTTAATCCAATTAGGCTAGGCTCTGCAGTGGATAAAGGGTTGCGGCATCATTGGAGAGTTATGGGAAAGCTTTTGTCGGTACACTCAAAAAAAAATCGTATGGGCCGAAATTCGGAATACAAATTAAAAGTTATATTCTTTACAAATCGTTTAAGTAAAAAATAAGAAAATTATTAAGGGAAGCTCCTTATATTTTGTCATCGGTTTCTCCAAGTGTACTTGATCCGATTTTGATCTAAAATCGGGCTGCTCGTTGGCCAGCCTGGCGAGCTTATCAGCTGCAAGTCGTTGTCGCAACTGCCGCACATATTTAATAAGCGTCAAGCTAAACATGAGCACTCATCATTCAGGTACAAGCTGGCCATTCATCAGCGCACACATTGAAGAAGACATCACAGAAGCGTTGTTTGCTTTGGGGTCAGCTGGGTCAGCTGTCGTTTATTGATCCCGCTCCCGCTCCAGGTTCCTTTCACTGAAACAGCTACAGCTACTGCTGCTGCTGGTTAACTGGTTAACAACTGGCGGGCCATTTGAGGAATTGCAGCACAGTACGCATTTAATTGAATTAAATTCCAATTCCTGTTCCATGCTCTCTCTCTCTCTCTCCCTCTCTCTCTCTCTGTCTTTTTCTCTGTCTTAAAAGAAGACGGACAGTTGAGACTGTTGTTTTTATTGTTGTTGCTCTTGGCCGTCCTATCGCTTTGATCAGTCAATCCAATTATTTGCAAAATTTTGTCACATAAATAACTAGGCGAGCTCGCGCACCACTGACCAAAGCGGCGCCCCTAGAACCACAGAGCCACAGAGTCACCATTCACCGTTCATTGATGTGCTGCGTTTCCTTTCATGTTTCACCTGTCTGCCAGGGGGGGAAACCAATGTCTTCCTGGTGGCCACTAAAGCGGACGTGGCGTTGGCGTGCCGATTACTCCAATAGCTCTCTTTTTCTACCGCTGCGTACAGTCTAAGTTTTGAGTACACTCAGAAAATCGTATGATCTTGTGAACTTAAATGCGTCATACTCTGTGCCACAGATTTTCCGAAAACTGCAAAGCTCAATGGTATTTTCCAAGTTATAATAATAATTGTCATTGTTCTGAATTTTTAATGAAAGTATCTCAAAATGTCTACCATAATTTTGCACATTAACTTTGAAATATCTGTAGAAACATTTATTGTACTTTACAAAATACGTTTCCGGTTTCAGTGCGCTTTCCTGCAGACTAGGTCATTTATTTATGCAAGTGTATAGCCGACAAGGGTGACGAAAGGCATGGAGAAGGAGACCTGCGTGCCACCGCCACCACCGACACCACCGCGCACAGCATTCAAAAGTTCGTAGACATTTTATGTTTTATGCTGAGGTGTTAATTGAATTCGTTTTGCATAAGTGGACGAGGGCGAGCAAGGAACTGGGAACAGTGGCAGGAGTAGTAGCCGACAGGAGCTGCAAAGAGGACCACCTGCACACCCAAGCAGTGACAAGAGGCACTTTGAGAGGCAACCCTTTTTGCTTAGCCAAGGCATTGTGTGTTAATTGTTGCAACAATAATACAAAAACGGGGCCAAAACAAAGCCAACGACCAATTGTCAACATGACAGCAACAGACAACAGTTAGCAGCGATCATTGTTGTTGTTGTTGTTGTTGCTGCTGCTGCTGCTGCTGTTGCTGTTGCTTTAGTTGTTGCTGATGTTGCCGCTTTTGCTGTTTATTGTTTGTACGGCGTGATCTTTATCGGCGCATAGTATTTGCATATTCCGGGGCAGAGTGCTGCAAGGTAGGCATTGTGTAGTTGCTGCTGCTGTCGCTGCTGCTGTTGTCGTCTTTATTATGTCATTGCATCATCAGCGCCTCTTTATCGCCATCCGTCATGCACATTGTGTAGAAATTAGCACATAACCCAAATGTGTAAAATACACGAGTGTCAATTAATTGCCAACAATTAGCAAGTACCTTTATGGATAAACGAGGGTAAACGAGGGTTCCTCACCTAGCGCAGTCGGTTGCCTATAATCTCTTTGGGTATGCCACTAATAAAGACACTGCAACTGCAACAGCAGCAGTAGCAGCAGCAGCAGACAACAGTCAACTTTGCTTTGAGTCGAAAGTCGCATCAGAAAATCTCACACAGGTGTCAAAGCGTTCGACAGCTGCGAGTGTGCAACAAACCTGACAGCAGAATGCCCTTTAATGTCGCATTGGCGACTCTTGCAACTTGCGAGTGGCGGCAACAAGCGGCAGCAGCAGCAGCAGCAGCGATCCATGCAAATGTCCGCGTGTCGGCGATTGTCACAGCGCAAATAAAACATAAAACGCGCCGTCTCAGCTATAAATCATTTGGATTGCGTTGGCCGCTACACTCACCAAAAATAGGACCATTTTATAAATTTCACTAAAGTAGAAATACTTGACCTCAATCGACACAGTCAAAAATATCTTATTTGCTTGCACTTTTTAGTAATACTCAAAAATCTTAGATACATTTTTAGCTGAAAATCTGATACGTAAATTCTTATTTAAAAATCTTCGGATATTTTGTTTTAAAAATTCAAGAAAATTTAAAAACAGGTAATCAATTTCTTAAGTGTAAGTTACTGCTTACAAGCAGTTCATACAAACATTTATTTAAAATTCGTAGAATCTTTTTTTTTTTAAATTTAGAAAAATACAAGAAAGTGTCAAAATTGTTTTCTAGGTCAAGAATTTCTTAAAGTGTAGAAGTACTTACAGCTTGTCCTGTAGGCTTTTAGCATCGCTTACTGTCTGAATCTGAAACGGATTCCGCCAAACTGAATCTTGTGCTTGGTCACTGGGCTCAATCGTCGCATAAATTAACAATCTAATTACCACTCCGATCTGACCCAACCAACGCCAAATCTCAACGGAAAATCACGAAGCGCAACCGACACTGAGCACGAGCATTCACCATTTGTATGCAAATTACTTTGTCTCCGTTGCCGATGGCCAGCGATCGCCATTGAGGCGCAATCATAATCGACGTCATAATATCGTTACAGAGACGTCGTTATCACCTGGCCCCGGCCACAGCCTCAGTCTCAGTCCAAGTCTCAGTTTCAGCTAGAGCCAGCGAACTATCAGCCACACTGAAATAAATTTGCATATAAATTGCAGCAAACTGCGCTGCTTGAGTCGATGCCACAGCTTTGCTGTTTCCATTTAAATCGATGCGCACCGTAAGCAATTTTTGAATTTATGTAAGCATTTCGTTCGCAGATTTAATTGACACGGTGAGCGGGCTAAAACCCTTTGCAACTGGAAACTGGGGAAACTTACTCTCTGTGGACGTGGACGTGGCCACGTCCTTCCTGTCCAGTAATCCAATTAGCCCCGTCGACGTTTCGTACAAGAAAAAGCACTTGTCGCTGAAACGATCCCAACTGCAGGAATTGGTCCATGTCCATGCTCTGCACTTTAGTGCCATTTCCTAATGAAGATGTTCTCGGCTGGTATTTGGGCCTCAGGGTGCTGAATCTGGTCAATATTGACGTCACTCATTGCCAAGCATGGCAATAAAAAATGTATAAATTACGACTTATCATAAATAAAAGCCACACTTACTTATATAAAGTACATCTTAATAAAACGAGTAGTATTCATATGCAATTGTTCAAATTGATGTGGAAATGGGTTTGGTATTGGAACTGGCTATGGGGATATAGTTATGGTTACCGTTGCCACGGCTTCACAGTCTAAGCTTTGTCTGTGTTGCGGCTATTTTCAAATTCAATTTAATTCACTTTGTTCGATGAGCATTATCTGGCGATAGCAGATAAATTGGGATCACTTCACGCTCTTAATGGCAACCTCAATCTGTGCAGCTGAACGTGAACCCAATAGCGGCCTGAGGCTGACTCGAAACGATGGGACAGTGGCAGAAGTAGCCAAGCATTGACACGGCTACAGGTGACGCTGGACGGCTGGAGGCTCTGGCCTGAAACGAATGAGTGGTCAAAAAGGTGAGCACAAACGACATCGCATGCGCACAATCAGAGTACAGCAGCAGCAGCAGCGGCAGCAGCCACAACTAAAAGAGTGAGAGTGATGGGAATATAAGAGGGAGAACGTTCGGCAAGGTGTCGAGATGCGACCCAGAGTCCAGAGCAACACGGCTTGTCCGTTTGCCCAAAGAGATATCACAATAAATTAGGAAACGAAATCTTTACTAAATAAAGACATAAATTACACTCCGAATCGCACTATGCCCCGACTCTCGAGTCCCGACTTCAAATAAAAAGCAACCAACTATGTCTGTTGAATGAAAAAATAAAAACACCAAATAAGAAAAAGGCACAACAGTGCTGTAGTCGAGAGTGTCTTGGACTTGCAGATACCCTGTGTGTGTGTGTGGCTGTTACGAACTAAATATTCTTATATAGAAGTTGGCTTTAAGTACGTGAATATATGTCTGGTTTCTAGGTCACGTTGGAGCAGTAACAAGTGTATACATTTTATTTAGGTGATACATTCTTCTTCACTGTGTATTACAAACAGATAAGCAGCAATAGGGCATCTATTTTCGCGCCTTTTTAAATGAGCACAGGGTATACATGAAAATAAGACGCTGGCGCACACAAAAAGCGAACAACGACGAGCCACAATGGCGACAACAAGAGCGACATGACAGCAAAGTGGAAGGCTTATAAAAAGCGAGAGAAATACAAATAATCAAACGAAATGTATTTTATAGGGTGATAAGAATCAATGAAGCCACTGAAATCCTATAGAGACATATTGTATGCATTATGAGGCATCATCACCGATCCCAGCCACATTTAAATGGAGATTTAGCCAACGGCAGCACGAATGCCGATCGCCAAGTGTCGCTCGATGCACAAACTTTTCAAACACAGACCCAAACACAACCGCAATCCAAACACAAAACACAAACACAAACCCAAACCCGATTCCAAATTGGAGCTGAGACTGTTGGCTGCTGCTTATCAGTAGGATGGTTTGGTTTTTGGTTTCCGTGTCGTTGTCGCTGGGTCAATTAGTGGGCGAAGAAGGCGCATGAATACCTTAAATGTTAACGTTAATGTTAATGTCAACGCTATGGTTAATGTTGGATGTTGGCGACTTCATTTATGCGTGATTTGCTGGAACGTGATCGGCTGCATCTTTACTTACTTTGCAGGGCCTTTGTTTGGTTTGATTTGACCGCATCTTCAGCGGCAGCAACGGGTCTCTGTGATTTTGGGGACAAGCAATAAATCTTGTGTCAAAGCAACCTAAAAATGCCATTTAACATTTTCAGTTGGTAGTCGTCGCGCTTAAAGACTGTCACCAAAAAGCTAGAGAGAACAATAGATCGTAGTTTAAGGGCCCATTTCAGCGGAGGAGCGGGAATGCATTTTAATTACGCACATGGACATAACTTTTGGTTAATTGCACAGCACAAAGACTCCAGACCCATTCTAAACCCATTCCAAACCCATTCCAAACCCATTCCAATCCCTTCACATGCCGAAGTTTATGCGCGAGCTAAGTGGTCCGAAATGGAGCAGCTGCCGCCTTAACTCTTTGATTGGACATTGTTTGACTGACTTAATCCCGCTAATAACTCATGTGTTGTCGTACTTTTATTCCTACTCTCTCTCTCTCTCTCTCTCTCTCTCTCTTTCAGAAATTCTCTAGATAACGTGCACAATACCTCAAAATCAATATACGAAACAAAAAATATCTTTAATAATACAAGTCCCCAAATCAATTCATAATTATTGATCATAATTCGGTAGCTATACGCTAATTGGACGCTTTACAATAAAACAACAAAAATAACAGCATTGAACACGACCCAAAACCCGATTAAACAAAATTCTAACGCAAATTTATCAAATGCAAAATTAATAATGGTGAAATTCCATAGAACGATTTTAAATACGAAAGTACCAAAAGTTAATGAGATGCGTTAAGATGCTTAAGCTCATGATTTGATTTATTTATCTTTCTTAACTTTTTCTATAGATTTTCATAAGGTAAACAATATGAATAGGAAATTATGGAAATTAAGATAAACTGCTATGATGGATTAGAACAACGATGAGCGATAAGATTGCGTAGTCCATAAAAAAAAACACATGAAAGCTCGAAAGTATTCAATTTGCTAACATAATAATATATAATAACATAATAATATATATGATATATATAAAGATAAATAAATTGGGGTTGTTCTCCTAAGTAATACTTGTCGGTTTAAGAACTACTTAAAGTAACAGCTAGCCCTAATAAAAGAAATTATAAAATGCTAATAATTTCATTGATACCAAGAAAAATACTCTTTGATATGTGTCAGTTTAAATATGTAGTTCTGCTGCTGTTGCTTATGAGCATATGATTATTATATTCTGACCGTTGTCGTTGCTATTCTTAATTAAGACTACGAGAATGCATAAAATGTCTTTTTGGCTTTGGGGCACTATCAACACCTCATTACTCTTTTGATCACACTCCTCGTTAATGAAGATGTCAGGCAGTTGCCGCCGCAAGGCAGTGAAACACAAAACACACACACACAACACACACGGAACAAAACAAAAAACAAAAACAAAACCATTTTGAATTCAAAATTAAAATCAATGCTTAGCATTCCATTTTTGTGGTTGTGGCTGTAGCTTGTTGCTCCAAAGCGACAAAGATTAAATATATATAACTCTTTTTTGGTTGACCGCTCGAACTTTTCTTGCCGCTTTCTTGATACTGACGTCGTCGCTTATCGGTTCAATGATACCCTATAGTTGGTATGTATTGTCGGTTGTTAAGTGGTGCTGATATGCCCGTTGCGTGGCAGCGTTTGTGAGATGGAAACCTGTATCTGCATAAAGTTATAAACAAAGAAAACAAATTTGTCTTATCGCCCGATTCCTAATGAGATGACAACGAGACAAAATCACTCGGTCGCAACGCGTTGAAAGCGCGAGCTCATTTAAGGAGCGGACAAATACAAATGCACACAATTTAATCACTTTGCTCATTAACAGCAGCTCAGCTCCGATCTCTGAGCTGGAATAGAGACCTTAGCGGGGGCTGCATCAAACATTTGTTTGTCAGCATGAGCCAGAAGTATTACTATTGTTGCCAATACAAAAGGCGGTTCGTTCTAATGTCTGGAACTGTTTGAATTACCCACGCAGAATATCTAGAAGTCAAACAGCTCCCGGACTAATACAAAAAATATGTAGATAGCTCAAAATTACTAATCATTTGCTTCTTTAAATTTAATTGATAGCAATTTTCCTAAATTCCTCTATGCATTTTTGACCTTACATAATTGAGCTTAAAAGCAGATTCAAATTTTTCAAAGCCTTACATTTTTAATGTTTATCCTCTAACTGAAGACTACATTTAAAATTGGAAATACAAAAGATTCATTGTTTTTAAATAATCATGTCATTTTAATAATTTAATAATTAAATTTGTTGGAAACGAGATGCTTGCTCGATTTACATGTTGTCAAGAGCATCTTTTTGCAAAATCCCTTTTGCATTTCTTGATAGCGTTTTTACTATTTTGAGAAAGAAATGAGAATCAGATCACATGCTTATTGCCAAGATAAATGAAAATTAGTTGGAGATATTTCTAATTTGTTGAAATAAGTAAGTACAAATAACAATATGCACTTTTAGCTATGAACATTTGAATATGTTTTGAAAACACAAGGTTCCATTTATAGTTTCCTCATCAAGATTTCTATGATCTAGTGAGGTCGATGGTCGATTGCTAAGGCAAGATGACTGTCCGGTCTGGCACTGAGGCAGGCAGGCAGGCTGCTAGGGCGATCAGTTTGCAACATTGTTGCTCTACACATTAGTTAACGTAACTAACTTTAGTTATTGCGCGTGTTGTGATTTCGCGCTTTTATGGTCCATTTAAGACTATGAGATGGAAATGTTGTGTCGGCGTTCCCAACAGATTTATCACCGGGCCCCTGGTGCGAGAGAGGACCCTCAAGCAGCGATGGGGGTAAATGGCAACAGGATAGCGAGGGGGCGGGTAGGAAGATGGTAGATGGAACACGCCAGGGCCTGGGTAAAGTTCATCGATTTCAGCCAACCCAAGCGATAAAAACTGTGCGCAGTGATCAACAGAAGAATTTGCGAAAAGATCTACCAACATTGTTGCCCAGCTCTGAGCAATTTTACTGTAAAACCCAAAACAGCAAAACAACTGGCAACTGGCAACTGGCAACTAGCAAAAGGCAAAAGACAACACCAACAAACAAACAAACGCAACACAACACACATCCTGAAACAGACGCTCGCAGCTGCGATCGTAAAAATGTTTGACTGCGATTATATGGCGCTCATGAGAGCGCCACTTTGTCAGAGTCTGTGAGTTCGGCTGATGTTGATGGACTGGTCTCGCAACGTAGTCAGGGGCGTGCCAGGACTTGACCAGGCAAGGCAAGGGGGCCAAGCCTGGATACATAGTAGGAGTGTGTATTGTTATGTCGCAAGTCTTGAAATGCTTGCAGACCAACTAATTGGAAACAACAACAACAAGCAGACACCCCGAAGAACTGCCTGCTAAAATATATTATGTATATATAAATATATCAATACAAACAAATACAGACACACACACACACACAGATACACTCACTCAATTGTACATGTATAATGTAGGTATAATTTATGGCGAGAGAGGTGAAAATATTTTCAATAGAAGGTGATTTAAATTTATTAAAGGAATGCTCAGCGACCAGCCCCAGCACTAAATTAGAATAAGTCAAGAGTTGGAGTTGCAGACGGAGCTGGTGTTCAGGCGGGGGAAACAGAGGCTCATAAAATTGAATCTGAGTATGTGTGTGTGTGTGTGATTGGGGGCACGCTTGCATGGCTCAGATTGAGCATCAGAAATGGGACCATCATCAGCATCATCATACAAGAAAGATCCAATCCGAGCGTCATATAAGGTATCGACAACGACGCGAAGAGAGCGCTCTCTTATCAGATCCGAAGTGCACAACATACTCGAAGCGACTCATTTAAATGTACAGCCGGAGTCAGAACTAAGAAACTTAACCAGTCCAACAGTCTCCCAATGCTTGGTGTTCCGAACGCGCCGAGTTGCCTTTTGTTAACACCATAATTTACATTGATTTATGTGCTTAGTTGACTCTGCATTTTTAATCGGTTAGCCCTCGGACACTCACCGTCACCGTCACCGTTACCGTCACCATGCCGTCCCCATTCCCAATTCCCATTTCCATTTATCTGCCCCCTTACCACCCCCTCTGCCATCATCGGTTGACCATCTCTATGTGTGTATGGGTTTGTATGTGTGTGTGTGTGTGTGTGTGCGCGCGGCTTCATTTGGTTATAATTAAAATGTCGATGTTATCAACCCGATTTGGACATATTGGCCATTACACACGAAATTTAAGCGATTTCTATGCGCGTATTTTAATATTTTGAATTTCGATTTCGATTTCGTTTACATCTCCTTTGCCCATTTCGTTTCTGTGTTTATGTTTCTGTTTCAGTCTCTGTCACACAATGAATATTGATTAAATTAATATTTAATAACGTTTTTAAGAAGCTTTTGAGTGTTAAATGTTTATTTATGCTCATTGGCTGTGCTTTTTGTCGCTGTCACATGCATATCTCTCTCCCCTCCATTCAAATTGGGTGTGTGTGTGTGTGTGTGTGTATCGCTGAATGTTGGAAATTGTGTGTGTTTGAAACACCAAATATATAAATATCGATTTTTATGCGCGTCTCTTGTTAACTTGTGAATAAGTGTAATAGACCAATGGAATAACAATTTTACTTATCTATAAAGGAAAAGAGGCCGACTCTGCGCAGAGTATAGCTTAACCACATGGTTATCAATATTTATGGGGACGGTGGTAAGTTTAAAGAACTAAACTGCAGTTGTACTTTGAAAATGCTCACATATCTAGACACACTATAAAAAAGTTGTTAAATAGCATGAAAACTATTTTGTTACTTAACTTTACTGGACAAAGGTTTAACAAATTTGTATTTGTTTTTTTTAATAGTTTAATCACTGATTTTTTAAACTAGCCATTTGTAAGTAATTTTGAAACGTAATCCATAGATGAATACTTGTGCACGAATAATGAATACTTTTATATTTTATGTCTAATATTTTATGATGGATAATTATTAGTAGCAAACCCACTATTGCTTATTTAAGAAAACAAACAACTTTCCATATTTATATATATATTTTTTTTTCAACAGTTTATTATCGCGTCTCTGGCTTTTTCGAAGAGACTATTTAGTTACTTTGAGCCATCGCACATATTGATGACTTTAGTTCAGTTAACGCTATATCAGAGTGTGTATCAATATCAGTTCACAACGCAACCGAAAACAATACGTAAGTGCTTATATATATAATGTAGTAAGTAGTACCTATATAGACATTGACAGTCACGCGGCACGAATATATCGCACTTAATGAGCATACATGGCTAAGCTTAAGCCTAGGCTAGGGCTAAGTTACACATAAATATTGCATACGCTATAGCCTTAAATGGTGATGAGGTAAGCCGGCAGCTAGCTACCAACGGCCCGGCATTAAATAAATAAAATTCTATTTCGAGTCAAGAGTGCTATTATAATAGTATTTAGTTGTAGTCGCAGTTGCAGTTGCAGATAAAAACAAAAACAAAAAGTGAGTGAACAAAGTGGGGCAAGTAATGCGCCTCTTCTACCATGTTAGTGGTAAGTATTAGTTACAATTTGTGTTTAATTGTAGGCATGCACTCACATACATACACAGAAACAAGTTGCTGTTGCCGCAATTGCAATTACAGCTTGCAGCACATACAACGTAATACAGCTCGCTCCTGCCGCGCTACACTCAGAAAAAAAAAATATGTAAGAGCATCGCCAAAAATTAATTAAAATTTTGATTTTATTTTTTTTGAAATATTTTCTATTTGCTTATAAATTGAATGCAAGTAGAAATTGTTGCATTCTATCGAAAAGGACCATCTGATTAATTAATTAATTTTTTTCTAAGTGTACGATTCGCAGCCAAGTGGGTGAGCAGCATTTTAACTTTGGTTTTTCGACTTGTTGTTTTTTCTATTTATTTTTTTTTTTATGCCTACAATGTCGCAGTCGCAGTCGCCGTCGCCGTCGCCGACGCCGCGTCTCAAGTTACAGAGCGCAACACAAATGTGGCCGCCCCCAAACCCCCCGCACCCGTCCCTTTTGAGAGGAGACTCTGTTGCTGTCAATCACATGCGCGCACACAACTCAAGTTTTTAATTAGAAACTACATAGTAGTATCAGCAGTGCCCCTACCGGTCATGCTTTAGGAGCTGCAACGTTGTCGTCGTCGGTGCATCGGAGGATGACATGCGTCCCACCTTTGCCCCCACTGGCGACTCAATTTCAGCATCGGAATCGTCGTGCACATTGATTTCCTCATCCGAATCTGACGAGGAGTTGTCCACATTCACAGTGCCACCAACCGACGCTGCACACTCTCCGGCGTAGTGGAGACGGGAGCGTTGCTCCTCCGCAACAGTCAGCGAGGCGGCGACGGCATATTGACGCGCCAGGCCCAGAGCAAAGGCAGCCGCAGAGGGCGAGCCCACCAGGCTGCGAAAGGCGCTACGCTCCCCGCCCATCGAGAGTCCAGACGTCGGACTACCACAGACGCCACCCGACGTAGGCGAATGTTGTTGATGCTGCTGCTGCTGCTGTTGCTGCTGTTGTTGTTGCTGTTGCTGTTGCTGATGATAGTGACTGAAGAGCTGCAGCGCTGCCGGATGTGTGGGCAAGTGATGATGGTGTCCTGGTGGGCCCGGCGGGAGCGCATGCAGTGGATGCATCATAACGGAAGGCGGCGTTTGAGCCGCTGCTAATTGCGAATCCGCACAATGAACCGATGGATGACCATGTGGAGTGGTTGGTGCTGAAGCATTGCTGTGACTGCTGGGCGTAGGAGAACTGGTGACCGGTCCGTCATTCGACTGCTGTGAGTGCAGTGGATTGGCGGGACTGGAACGCTGTCGCTTGAGCAGATTCATGCGCTGATGACGACGCCATTTCGCTCGTCGGTTCGAGAACCAAACCTAAAGAGAGCGAATACAGATGGGAAGATTTAATCATTAGTTGGGGTAAGATAAGAGAGAAGTTAAAGCAGTTTGTTAGTATACTCCCGGAAAATGTTATTTCCAAAGGGAAATTATTAGTGGGGGACGCAACAAATGAAATCTAAGAAGAGAAGAGCTGAACCCACCTGAACGCGTGCCTCGCTGAGACTGGTGCGACTGGAGAGTCTCTCCCGTGTGCTCACACACGGATAGTGACTCTTGTCGAACTCCTTCTCCAGCTCCTCGAGCTGTTCGGGACTGAAGGTGGTGCGATTGCGCCGAAACTTGGGCTCATCATCATCGTCCAGATAATCGGAATCGATTTGACGATTCTCATCCGTCGATTCCAGAGTTTCGTGGCTGCCAGAGCCTGGTGAGATGGCTCGATTCATTGTAGGAGCTCCACTGCTCAGTAGATTTGCTGAGCTTAAGCTCAGACTGCTTGGATTGGCGCTGCCTGCACTTGGAGGCAGATTGGCCAACGTGGGCGCAGCCACAGACCAGAGGGCGGAGGGAGGCGGCGGCACTGGTGAGCCTCCTGGCACATTGGCCGGATGCCAGGTGAAACTGCCGTAGGGATGCGGTGGCGGTGGATACAAACCATAGGCAGCAGTACGTGCGAATTCAGTGGCCACCCGTTCGGCGGCACGATTGCGCAGGATGCGATTAATGCTGCTTACCGAAGGCGCAGTTGCATTAGTGCAAACACCTGCGACGAGAAGGATGCGGGGCAGATGGAAGAAGAGAAGATAAGGGGGGCACAGATTAGAGATGCAGCTCAAAGGGCAGCCGCCGCTGCTGCTGCTGCTGGTGATCAGTGATCAGTGAATCAGTGATCACAAAACGCAGATTATCCGGCAATTACTCCCTTACCTTCGGAGATTAAACGCTCTCGTATCTCCCAGGCAAAGATCGTTGGATTCTCGCGCTTGTACTGCTCAATTTTGGAGACGACGGTTGGCGTGGCCACTTTTGGCTTGGAGCCACCAATTAGGCCAGGTGGTCGCAACGAACCTACAAAAACAAAAAAAAAAAAGAAAAGACAAGAAATAATAATAATCAGACAATGATGCAATAATGAGTTATGGATTATGTTTATGGTAAATGAGTGTGGGGATCAACCCACAATCGTCAGTTGCGCTTTCGGTTTACACGGTAGTGAGGGCTTATCGCGCACATTTAATAGCTTTATCAAGCAGCAAACATCAACAACAAGGAAAACGAACCCCACACACCAGACCAGAAGAAGCAGCAGGACGCACCTAAAGCGCACCCTACAAGCGAAGCATTCTTCCTCAGACTGGAATTTATTTATTTTCTTCTTTTTTTTTTTTGATTAATGAGCCACCTTCAGGCAGACCAAGTTCGAGTCGTTTATGCACTTTTAAGTGGCCAAATTACGCACAGGTAGGCATACGGACAATGAGTGGCGAGGAGGGAAGGAGGGGCAGGATGTGCTTTCGCGTGTGCCGTTCAGGGCTAATAACATTATACATAATTGTGTTTATCATTGAAATTGACATGAACAAATTGCAAACAAAGTGCGTTATCTCACTGTATCTGTATTTAGGCACACTCAAAACAAAATATGACATAGAATTGACTTTCTGCACATTTATACATAAACAAGAGTGATCTTGAAAATTTGCTTTCTTAAAATAAAATAGTCGAGTGTTTTCGAAATTTCCTTTTTGACAAATTGTGATTCACTTAGTTTTTTTGAATATATACTCTTTTTTTTTTGAGTGCAGTTGATATGTGCGATTTTTGTTAAGGATTGTGTGTGTTTAACACTTACCTAACAGTTTGGAGACAGCGCCCTGCTGTGTGAGCATGTGTTGGGCAATGTCGTATCCCCGCAGGCCACCGAACCGGGAGAACTCCAATAGTCGGTGCTGTGACATCAAAGCGCCGAGCGTACTGCCAGTTGCCGCTGCTGCCGCTGCCGCGGCGGCTGCTGTTGCTGCTGTTGGGCCAACATTGTTATTGGCAGCAGAACCGAAACCTGGCGGTATTTGCACAGTTGTTGGTGCTGTTGTTGTCATCGTTGGCGCTGCTGCTGTTGGTGATGCCGACGCCACTGCAATTGAAACGAATTGAATGATAATTGGCCATTGTTAGCATAATTGTTGTTGTCGCAGTTGTTGTTGTTGTTGTTGTTGTTGTTGTTGTTATTGTTGTTGCCTCTGCTGTCAGCCACAATGGTTAATTATGATAAATTAACGGTTAATTGTGTTGACGTTGACTAAACTGAGCTAAAAAGCCGCCAAGTGACTGATGACAGCCAAAGTGTCGATTGTTGTCGAAGTAGCAACAACAGCCACAACAGTAACATACACAGCATCAACATCCCAGCAGCAACATCTCCATCAGTAATGGCGCTACCCAATTGTCACAATACTCGTTTTGTGTTGTTTCTTGGAAACTAATGTTTTAAATGATTTGTATTTTGACTCTTGGACCCCTTTGGCAAATTTAACATTTTCGGGCATAATTTAGCGTTCTAAAAACCAAATTAAAATTAAAATATTTAATCAGCTGCCAACCGAGAAATTAAGCAGCGTGTTGGATTATTGGTTGCATTGTTTAACTTTTTAGAATGTGAACACATTAACTTATTATAAATGAGCAGACGTATTAATATTTATCGTTTGTTTTTTATATCACATTTATACTTAAAGCGTTCTGAATCCCCTCTCTTCCACTCCCACAGCCCCTTCGTTGTCACTGCTTTTGAAATGGTATTTCCCTCCAATTGTCAATTAGCGGTAAACATAACATTTGCTCTGTTTTGAATTGACTTTTATTATTGATAAATGTGCACGTCTATTGTATTTGCTTTAAGCAGCCTGAGCAATTGTTACCATCGAAAATTGTTGAATATGAATAATTTATGTTTCTGTGGCTTACAAATTATGATGAGATATAAAATTCCTCACTGTGTTCACTTCGAAAGTGAAACTTCTTTAAATTGATATAGCACAGAAATTAGAATTTAAATTTGTAATGCTTTAATGCCTTGTTAAATTGTTATTAATGAGTATTCATTTGCTTCTCTTTTATAGCACATTTAAATATTAATTATTCGAATAGAAATGTTGTACAGAAATCATTAACTATTTAATCATTAAATATTTTCCCACTGTCACTTTTTAATCTGTACCTAGATTTTCTGGCTGGAATATCTATAAGCCATAGATCAATTGTCCTCATCCTACTTAAATTTACTTTGCACTGCAACAATTCTACTTTTTCTAAGCAATTAAATATGCTTTCAAGAAATGAGGCAAACTGCCGTCGGCAATTGTGGCTCGAAGTATACGTTGGGCAAGTCCAAGTATTAAAGTCAAACTCTTACCACTGGCCGCGTGCGGTGGCAGCGATGGCAGACGTTGGGGATGTGGCTCCATTTTCCAGTGTGCGGTCGCGATGCCAGAACCTGCAGCAGTTAGCGAGCCAAAGTCACGGTTCAAGCTCGGCTCAATCAACATGTCAGTGGCGTTTTTTGGCAACTATCTGCTGGCGAATCGATTCGTTTAGCTTGAATCTATTGAGAGATTTCACAAACACACACACACATACACACAGAGGCACTAAGTGGCACAGTAACCGTTTAATTTCGGGGAAGCAGTCGCGTAGTTGTTGCACATGCAAATCACACTTAGTGGCAAACGGAAATGCAATGCGGCCAATTAAATTCATAACGTGCTCCTTCTCACTGCACCCGCGCACATATTGCCCAACTGAAAGAATGATGGGTTTTTAAATTGCTTGTTGTTGTTGATGTTGGTTTGTTGTTGTAGTTGTCGTTGTCGCTGTCGCTGTCGCTGTCGCTGTTGCGTTGTTATCTCGACGTTTGTTCCGTTTGAACGTTGTTCACGTGAAAGCCGCTCTCAGCACACTGAGTGGCAGCCGCAAGTGGCTTGAATTTCACCTGAAACCTGGACTGTGGCCAACCACTCCACTCAGTTATACATTTCGCTCAAGCGCTTTGAGTGCTTTCGACCGGTTTTTCAACATCGGCGCACATTCATAATGGCGGCCATTCTCACATGAGCAGCAAGCGCGCGAAAGGGATGGCAATATGGTCTGTGGACAATGTTGGCGCACACAATTCAAAAACACACAGAGCAGTAGCAATTACATCCCGCTCCCCCTCACGGCAACAGCAGCAACAGCAGCAACAACAGCAGCAGCAACAACAACAACAACTGGACGCGCCAAGTGGGCAGTGGCCAACGCGCTCATGACTGCGTCCAAGCGTATAAACAACAGCCAGCCTCAGGAAGAGAAGGAAGAAGAAACTGTATGTCTATCTGTCTAAGAATCTGTGTGATTGTGTGTGTGTGAGTGAGTGAATAGGAAATAGGGGAAGTTGACTTTATTTACGAAAAGGAATTTTATATGATCAAGCTGAACTGAAGTACTGGTTTATATAACTCCCAGTTAAGCAATTTTGTCATTGAATAGAGAATAAATCTTACGAACGACTTTTGGGGATCGAAAATAAATTCACTTAATTATTATTTTTAATTCTATAAATAAAATTCAAATTCTATGATTGTGTTGATATTTTTGTTTTAATGGATTTCTTATCTTTTTTTTATAAATTCTTACAATTAATATAAATTTTCACTATTAATATGAAAATATAATCTATTATGATCCATTAAGTTGATTAAAAATTTTTTAATTTTGACATTCTATTGAATGAATTCCAACATCAATAACTTGGTCAGCACTGAACAGAAAAAACTAATAAATTATAATAGAATGCAACGAAAGTAAATTCGAAATTGAAATGTTTTCATATTCACACTCTTATTCACAAAATATTTTATAATTAGTCACAACATAATAATGAATAAATATCAGAATAGTAAATAAAATATGATTTTCTATAACCAGTATCCAGATTTATGAAAAGTGCTCGTTAATTTTCAAATTGTATTTGAAATGACTCTTTGAACTTCTCAAACTTATAGAAATGCTCTCCAAGTCTTTAAACTCCAATAACTTAGTCGGAACTAACCTTATTTGAATGTGGTTTGTGTTTCATACGAACTTAGCAGCTACACATTAATGCTTAATATTTGTGTGCAATTATTTTGTCATAATTACAATTATTTCAATTATTTGATTCATTGATTACGGTATACAGGAAATAGCTCTGTCAGCCAGCCAGTATTTAACATTTCTTCCTGTAAAATAAATATTAACCAGTTTCATCCAATCATTCATGAAATGAAGGATTGGATATACATATATTTAAGCAGAGTCCAAAGTGTGCGGAGATTTGTGGAGCATCTTTGGCTTCTGTGGGGTGCGTGATGAATGATTGATGTGCTGCTTGGTTAAGGCGACTCAAAGCTGAATCGAAACTGCAACTAAGCTACACATAGCGTGATTTAAAAACCACACAGAATACCATAGAATTTGCCTGATATGGACAATGGGGACCAACGGGGGGGAAAAAAACAGCGGTGATGGCTACACAGAAGTCAAATTGCATTCGATGCCTGCTTGAATTGCGTAGCTGCAGGCGAATGAATCCAAGTCCGAGAAGCAATTACCCGTTGCTCTTTCATGTATTGATAGAACATCAATTTCGCCAAGTTTGTAGGAAGTTTGTGTTGCAGTTTGCTTTTTTTTTAAAACAATACGACAAGCAAGATATCCCAGTAACGGTTCAGATATATATTTACAAACACGAGTACTCCGACTACGAGATTCCCTGTACATATATATTTAAAGAGATTCGAGGTGCCCTCCTCTGATTATTACATAGTTCTGCACCATTTACAGTTAATAACAAGCCAAACATTTTTGTAGTAAATGTGCATTAAATGCAGCTTACATACTTACATCAAAATTGTGAAAGGTAAATCATGAATGAACGATGAAAGCTGAACGATGACGCTCGAGTGCTTTTATGCCAGAGATCCAGAGCAAACGCAAACAATCGAACAGGAATAATTTACTATGTAAATAAGACGTGAGCTGGAGGAGTTGAGGAGTTGGAGTCAAAGTCGGAGTCGGAGTCGGAGTCGGAGTCGGTGTTGGGTCTTGAGAGTAGCGTGCGCCCTCGCGCCATCGAGTGCCACTTCAACAATCAAGCATTCACACAAAGCAGATGGTTCGCAGCAAGCAGGCCGCAAGCGACCACCTCAAACAAAAATTTCATTTACTTTTGGCCTGTCATCACGGCGCAATCGCAATTCCCCAGACTGCTGCTGCTGCTGCTGACTTGCCTGAATGTGAGATATCTATATACATATTTATCAACACATACATATATATGCATATGCACAACGAACACTCGCTTTATTGAGTGTTTGTTTACCTAATTCGATTACCGCGATCGCGTCCGTTCGCCATAATCCACAAAACACTTGACCATTTGGGTGGCACACACACACATCATATATGAACACACACACACAGACACAAAAATATCAATAACTTCGAACCGTTGGGGAGTAATAAGGTTGCTGCCTTAATTCAAGCGCTTGAAAGACTCTTATATCTTAATGCAATTAAAATTGAGGAAACGTACACCAGCTGTGCAATCTGACAATTTAATTCGTAAAGACTTTTGAGCTTTCAAATCAATTACCATTTTTTTTCAAGGTGTTATTCTTGAGAGATTAAATGTGTGATGAAAGTTCAACTTATACTTAACATGCCTTTTATAAGCACAGTACAATCTATAATATCAATTAGTTATTGAACTTCAGCTTGCTCTTATGCAAATCACTTTATCCTCCATTTATAGATAATAAACACATCCCTTTAATTTTTCCTTTTCTGTATTTGAGGAAACAGGTCCAGTGTCAAAACACCTGTTGGAATAGTTTTTGAATAATAATAGATTTTGGCGGTAAACTACATATGATTTCTCTTCCTCTTCCCTACTTCAGAAACTGAACGAAACTGCTATCGATACATCGATATATCGTATACAAACATCGATTGTGCGCATATCGCTTCAACATCGTATTAAACATGCAATTATCGATGACACTATAGTATCAACATTAGAGACATCCCAAAAACTGCTACAAATTTTGTTTAGCTGAAAAATTAAGAATATATAATGCGCACCGTGCTTTTGAGCAAATCCGATGAGCTCTATTTGGAAAAGTGCGCACAGGAGCACCGTTTCTCCTATGGCATCATCGTTGGTCACGTAAGTAACAAGTATGCTCCTCTCCTCTCGCCGGCCACTCGCCACGTAGGTTTATTTTGTTCACGATTGCAACTGCAATTGCAGCAAGCGGATATAACCAAAAGCATCGTTGTCCACCTGGCCCGCAACAACGAGGAGGATGTTGATCTGGAAGACCTGAGTAATGTGCAGTTAAACATACGCGACATTAAATCGCAATCGTTGGCCTCCCAATGGCTGAGCGCAAGTAAAATGTGCCCCGGCTCCTTTGACGTCATTGGTGAGTTGACTGTGCACATTAACCTAAAACCAATACAAACAGGCTTCTACTATCTATTCGCAGGTATTTTTATTGCTTCTGAGAAGGCTAACGAGCAGAGCGATGAATTTAGGAATGCCAAGAAACTCTTCTCCGATGTCTACGAGTAATTAACCCAAAAGTTAATCTTAAATGGAAACCATATTTTCATATCCCTTTGCAGCCTATTGCTCAAGAGCAATAGCACTTTTGGCATCTACACCACAGATATGGCCCAAACGGAATATGTATTTCTGGCCTACTCGCTGGCCGATAAGAAAGTGGTGTGCAAAAACTATACCTACGGAAAGTAAGTGAAAATCTAGATGCACTTGTTGACTATTTGAAAGTTAGGAAGATGTCACCGAAAACTGAATCACTGTATCTTTATCTTTATACCGATTATCTTGCTTAAAACTAGACATTGCAAAAAAACGTATTTTACGGCAAACATTAAATGCATCATATGGTAAATAACATTAAGTACTTTACACCTTTTGAATGTTTTTGACGCCCACTAGGGCGAATATATTTATTCGTAACTAAATATTTACTTAATTTTCGTAGCTGTTTTTTTTAATGGATTGCATTTTGCGTGTTTCGGTTTATAGATACAAAAGTATATTGTATATTTTAAAAACATCTGTAGAGCTTTGCACAATCAAATTCTTTAACAATATATGTATATATTTTATTAATAATACTTTACCCTTAATCCCTGACAGCGGCGGCACTTTTTCCAACATGGACTATCGGATCGTGGAGAAGCCGTTCGAATGGGTCCAACTTGAATGCAATTACGACTTGGATGATGTCATACCCATTGTGGATACCACAAGCCGCATTAATATTGAAGACCAATTCCAAAATATAATATTCACGGTGCGTAAATACCTCATTGCCAGCGAGGTGTTTCTGCAGAACGAAGTTGTGGATGACACAATGGACTTGCAGGCGTATATAAAGAAGAAAAACCCCAAGGATGACAAACTCAAGACAACATCGGCCAGCACCAGTGCAGCGTCTAAAAGCTCAGCTGGGGCTGCATCCTCACTGCATCTCCTGTCTACCCATGACAGTTCCTCCAGAGGCGGTGTGATACGGGCCATCATTGTGATGCCGGTCAAGTGTCAACTGAACAGTCCGAACGACGTCAAAGTGCGTGAGTTTAGCGGCACTCTACGCATGAGCGGAATTATCTTCTCTCGAATTTACTGCAACTCAAGGAACAGCATTGCGGACGTAAAGCGTTTCATACGCGATGACGTTCTCCGTTCGCTTGTTACACGAATCCAGGTGTATTGCGATGGCCTTACCGATCCTCATGTCACAAACGAGGCGGTCTACATAAGCGAACCACCGCGGCGTGTCTTCTTCAATATCCCTGCTGATTCTGTCAACAAACCGTCAACGAACTCAGTTCAGTTCTCGGAGTATCTATTCCGCGGCGAAGCACCCACTGTTGCTGTGGCCCAGGCCAAGCAAGTTCTCGACGTTGAGCTTGATCCGGAGGCGATACTGTTGGACGCGGAAAGTCTACCCGAAGACGGTCACTTTGCCAACATGCAACGAGATACAGAGAATTCAGATGATAACCGTAAATTAAGCAGCTCAATGCCAAAGCGAGAACTCTCCCGCAATCTGTATATGGTTGGATTTGCATTTGCTCTTTTGGTAGTGCTTGCCTCGGTGATTCTGCATCATGTGATGACTGGATAGTATCCAACAAGCTGCTTGGCTGGCTGCTCGGTTATTGGTTGTTTATTCGACTAACTATTATACACACACTCACAGACACCCACACACATCTAGATACACACACACACACTCACTATACGCAACCTAATCCATTAACAATGTGATGGCTTTTTTGATATACATATATATATTATAAACAAAATGGTGTACTCGTACTTGTAGTTGATGATGTGTAAAAATGTCCCGTTAAATAGTTGTATTATTAAAGCCTTGACGGGCAGCATTTAATACTTATGTAATAAACTAAAGTAAACCTAATCTGATATGCATTTCTATCCTTTTACACAGAATGCTGAATGTGGCGTAAGTAATTTTATGTATCAGCCTAAAAGAGCGCTTTTAAATTTGGCTCATTTACGTGCATGCAGAAAAATTAAATCATCCTGAAAATATGCATTGTTTTTCATTGACTTTAAGAAAATATCCTATCGTTGCTTATTAGTTATGCTGAACTTCTGTTACATAATTTTTGACTTAAGAGAATATCCTCACATTTAAAATTTTCAATTTATTGCTTTCCATTTATTAAAACAAGTTTTCCCATCTGTTATATACATTTTTGCACTGATTTCTGTAAAAATATATATGAATATATATATATATATGTATTTCTAGAATATAAGCTTAGCTTACAAGCAAGATATGCCTTTTTGAAATCAGGAAATAAATAATTTATAATTAGCCGCAGAAGTGAAACACAAATAAATCATAATTAATATGTACATGTATCAGTACTTAGTGTTAGTAAGTGTTTGTATTTACAAGATGAGTTCGCCCGGAATTGGGCTTAAAACTAAATAAGTATCTCACAGCCTCTGAAACATAACGACCTAAAAGCTAAACTACATCTATGATAACTTCGAATTGGGCATCGAATAAGCTATTTATCTATAGGTATCGGTGGCAAGGTATGTCTAGGATATCTACGAGCGTATATCATCCTCTAGTGCAACTTGCAGTTGCCATTGCAATTGACCACCGACCAGACCCAGTCCACGTAGTTGGGCACCCTGGCATAGATGCCAAACTTATTGCGTTTTGCACAACCATCGCCAAATGAAGTAATTCCGAATATAGTCCACGGATGATTAGCTTTAGTGGTATCTCGACATAACAACGGACCACCCGAATCTCCAGCACAGGTATCGATGCGTCCTCGACTGTGTCCAGCGCAGAACATGTTCTACAATTTTGCAAAATATCTTTGTAATATTATTTCTCAATGCAATAAATGTACTTCTAAACGCACCTTTGTGATGGTATAATCTCGGTAGACATTGCTACAGTTGCCCATGGGAATGATGGGCACGTCTGCTTGGTGAAGGACACTTGTTCCGACCACATCCCGGTTTCGTCTCTTGCCCCAGCCTATAACTGTACAATACACATTCTCGGGGAGTGGCTGATAGGGTAGCGGCAGGCACGAGTACCCAATCCAGCGGGTTACATTCACCATCTTGGGCAGCCTTAAGTGAAAATGAAAATAATTTAGAATGTTGTCGGATTACATAAGTGATGAAAATAGACCAACCTCAATAGGGCGACATCACTGTCAACCGTTCGCTTATCGAAATTGGGATGCTTGTAGCTCTTGAGGACACGCAGCTGCACCTCGGTGCCATCCTCATAGTCCAGATTGTGCTCTCCGAATCGAACGTAGAGCACCTTTCTGACACAGTGGGCTGCCGTGAGCACCCAGAGCGGAGCAATCAGTGTGCCACCGCAAAATGCCTCCTTGAAGCGATTGAAGATTGCCACCTGCCACGGCCACTCGCCTTTCCGCGCCGCCTTGCCACCAATTATCTTGAGCATGTTGTACATGTTGTTATTTCGGTGTCTGTTACGCACCAGGCCACACTGTAGCTTGAGTGGCTTATACTCAGATCCACGATAGCCCTTTCCACTCATGATGACGTTCACATCGTTCTTGCTCAGCGATGCCGAAGCCGGCTCGGTATGCATGCGTCTCATAGCCGTTGCCGTACCGGGCTCTGGTCTGGTAGCCATCACGGGCAAGGGCCTCGACTCATAGGCGGGCACCTTCTGAACCTGCGTCTGCAGCCATTGCTGACAAAAACTGCCCTCGGTGTAGCAGTACGCGATCTCCCGGAGCACCTCACGACCACACAGTTCACTAATGCGACATTTTCTATTCAAAAAAATAAAAGAAAATAAAGTATTTAATATTTAATTATCCATGCGCATGCATCGGAAAAGAGCAAATGATTTCTTGTGTATCATTATGATTATGGCGACTCACTTATATCTCCTAGTGGTGCACTTTGGTGAGCACTTGCTCCAACGGCTCCATTTAAAGTAGATACGCCGATGCCTCGATTGCAGTCCATCCGGTGTATTGCGCTCCTTGTTTGGTGGCATCCAGCTGCTATTCCGACTATCCGCATACTCTTCCGAGTCGACGTATTGATTCAGATCTGGCTCGAAGTCGAAATCCTCATATTGAAATACGTCGCCATCCACGCCAACGTTTTCATTGCTGCCCAGACTGCGCTGCTGGTGGCTGGAGGATCTGCGCTCAAAATAGTCCTCGAAATCGTCCTCTATGTAATCAAATTTGTGCTTTTTCGTACTTTGGTGCCTCGAGTTGTGCCTCGCATTCTGCCTTGAGTTGTGTCTCGAGTTGTGCCTCGAGTTGTGCCTCGAGTTGTGCCTCGAGTTGTACTCCGAGCTATGCCCCGAGCTATGCCCCAAGCTGTGCCACGAACTGTGTTTGGGTCTTTGCCTCTGCCTGTATCGCTTAAGCACAAAGAAGTCACCTTCCTCGTGCTCGAAGGAAGGCTCCTCCTCTTCTTCATCTGGGCCAGATTCGATGGGAGGCCAATGTGAAGTAGGCGGCATTCTGTGCACCACCTCAACAGAGTCTACAGGCGGATGTGGGTAAACTACAGTGGGTTGCGGCAGCGGAGAGGGTTGGGGTTGGGGCTGTGGATGCACAGGTTGCAAGGGTGGCCCACTTGCCGCAGCAGCTGCTGCATTTATGACAATCGACGGCGTATTTTGACTGGGAATGTGAACGGGATGGGGATTCGTATGCTGAACACTGCTGTCAATGTGATGCCACTTGATGGCTGGATGACAACTGCAAAGGCATACATAAAATGTATAATGCAATAATCACTTCTTGGCTTTCCCACTCACTGCGAACACTTTCGCTGCTCCACGTGCTTGGTGTGTCCACATTTTCGCTTTGCTTTGCAGAAGCGCTCACGTCGCCTAATGCAATCCTCATCGCAAGTGGTCCACTGTGTCCAGCGGCTGAAGGGATGCTGATGATGGATCGAGCGCCGCCGGCCACTCCATCTCTGTCGTGCATGCGGCATATGGACTCGATGCACTCGCTGCCCATGATGCCAGTGTGAGCCATAATACCTGGGGGGGCCCATAACATCGCGAAACTCGGCGCGTATGTGACGCTTTGCCTCCTGAACTATGCCACTCTAATTTACAGATTAAAGATATAAATTATGACTAAAGATTAGAAAGCTTCAATTATAAATGCATTTTAAGTTCGCAAATAAATAGAAAGTGCTACTCAGTCTGTAAGTCTGTAATTGTTCAAGGTGTAAGATAACATTTATCTTATACAGATGCATTTTAGCTTTAATCCGTTGAATCATAATTGCTAGACAATTTGCGACCATTTAAGTTCCGTCCCCTATTCCCGATGGAGTTTGTAAATTCTCAAAAGTGTTGCATTTCGACTCAAAAAGATGGCTTGCATCGTTTTCTCTACGTTGATTTAAGCAAAACCCCATTGATGCGCTCCAACAAACAATACATTAGAAATAATCACAGCAGCCATTTGAATGTCTGCCAAGATGGAAGAGACGCGCCAACACTCAATTTCTGCGCCAACACAGACTTATCACTGTGGATAAATCAGACCGTAGCTGCATCTGTATCGGTTGCCGAGGGGGCTGCTAGATCTTTGCTGCATTTCATTTGAGATGTCATTGCTCTCGTCTGTCGCTCTCTCTCTCTCTCCCTCTCTCTCCCTCTCTCTCTCTCTCCCTCTCTCGACATCGAATGGGCGGACGCAGTTATGTTTCCAGCTCGAAGATTGTGGATGTTATTATTGTTGTTGTTGCTGCTGCCAGTCTCACATTGCTAAAAATAACATAAATTTAGTTTTGCCGGCCGACACGGCACCAGGCAAACGCACTCGTATCCCTTCTTCCTGTCTCGTGTTCCTATCGAAAATAGGTTTCGACAACGACGGCGACGCCGAAATTGGCTCAGCGGCTCCTTCTGCGGTAGATCGCCAACGGAATCAGCTCGAGTGTGACATGTACAAGTCGATATAACTAATATATACATGTGTCTTTTGGTTTGGCAAAGAACTTCGCCAATTCAGGGCACTTCAAGGGTACTTTACATAACAAAATTAAAAAAAAACAAAAAACAATTTCCTGTTCCAAGTTTATCTATATAAAAAGATGTACTTCAACTTTGGCAGCCCAAAATAAATGTCAAAAACTTTCAAGATTGCTGTCTGAGCTAAAACATTTCTGCATAATATTTTAACAAATGTAATGATAATAAACTCGACCAATTTGCATGCCTAATTAATTTATGAACAAAAAATTGGCTACGCAAAATATAAAAATAAAAATATGCGAAAAGTTTGTTCCATTAAATAATTTAGATAAGCATATTAAATGTCATAACCCCATAAATTCGCAAATAAATTGTTTTATTTGAGCTCCCATGTCTCAATTAAGACTGTGGCTTAGCAAATGCAAATAATATACTTAAATGTTACGTAAGAACGTATAATATTATTTACATATGTCGCTAAACTAGATATATTTTTTGATAGTTGTCGATTTAAAACGCAATTTAAAGATCATGGCAGAGTTGCCAAACCAGCCCAATTTTGGTTATTTTAACTGGGGTTAACTGTAACACTCAGTCATGCGGAAATACCAAACTGCACAAGGGCATTTTTACCGTTACCGTTACCGTTACCGTTACGTTGTCACGGGGTCACATACACATATATGTAGTTGTATATAATGTATTTATATACAAATGGCCACAATGGGTATTACTTAATTTGGGTAACAGATAATTGGTGTACTGCTTATACAAATTTGTAAATTATTCACAGTTGCCAATCGTCAAATTGTCGAGTGAATTGTTTTCGATTGACATCATGGATTCCCGTCATGTGTCAAGTGGGTGAAGTCAAACCATTTTTTATGCGCTTCAGCGATTAACTAACCATTCAACTCACCTGACTTTGAGACACCAGATGGAAGAGTGCCAGCCATTTGAAAAATTCGCAAACTAAATGCATTCTTCTTTACGCATATAGTGATACGATAAAATTTGTGGCAAGATATATCGACACCAAGATTCCAAAGGAAAAAGCTGAAAGGATCAAAAGAAAATGAAAATAACATTTTAATATATCCCAAATAAATCCATTAGTATTTTCTTTTGAATTAAATTACAGTCCACATTAAGTCAGACAATTAATTCAACAAACGAAAATTGCACATGCGAAAGTATTTAGAAATCTGGCGCAGTCTCACAAACGATGAATCACCAATGTTATTTAGAGGCAATTAACTTGTTTAATTTACCCAAACTAATCGTTTCATTTGCGTAAAAGTACAATCAGTGCCATTGCCATATCTTTAGACTACGCACAATTCATCAATTTTCGAATCCGTTTCTGATTTTTATTATATTTGTATTTTTTTTTTTATATATCTTTTTTAGAGCAGTCTGACGCAGTCGCTGCTCCCAGGGCTATCGTAACTACAAAGCAAATATTTGAACTTGTAAGAGACCTTTAAATAAATACAGCGATCAAGCGACTGGCCAGAGGAATAAGTGAAATTAATTAGGTACATGTTCACCATCAACATCATCTTCATTATCATCATGTGCGTACAAATAATTAAATACAGCCGAGCAAAAATTAAAAACATACAGTTGGAATATTTTTCATAAATTCAGCAAAGTCTGCTTGCTTTGATGAGCGAGTCACAGTTCAGACCGGACCTGAGCATAAAGTTTGCTATTAAAAACAGCTTTTGCTGTTATACTGTGGAATTTAAAGTGGCAACAGAAGCACTCGTTGGTAAATGCCACAAACCAATGTATATTCCTTCTGTTTTTTGTTTTTTTGTTTGTATTTGTTGTTGTTGTGGCTGTTATAATAAGCAAGTACAATCGATCTTACGTCAATGCTATATGCTGAATACACTGAATGCCTAACAAATTCCGTGGCCCATACTCAATCAGACATGCACATGCATTCAGTCGATCGCATTCGAATACTCGATCTCACTTGATATCGCATTTATGGTCACGGGTTGGTTGGCCCTTTATATGGACGCACGTGTTTACAAATGGGCTTAAGAGGGACACCAAGGCAAGCTGAAACAATCGTGGGTCGCATTTAAGTTTAGTACTTGGCTGTTCTCGTCTGTCGGTGCCATTCCCTATAATGCTATAATGACCATTAAATCCATGAACGGCCCATTCATATGTCAACAGTTTGGCGTTAATGCAACAAGTAGATAGATAGTGGCATAAGCGCAATAATTGATTTCAGTTGAACAATAGAAATATGGTAGCGTAACGCATAGCAAATTCCATTTACCCAACTTTACCATTTATTATGTTTTATAAAAAATCCTATTTCCTCATTTAGCTTCAATAATAATGCAAATGACGCTGTTGCGAATTTTGCACGATTTATCAAATGAAATTTAACTTAAAGCTTAACCTTTGTGGTTGCTTGCAAAACAAGACAAGCTATTTGCATATTTTTTTCATGAAACTGCGAATCAAAGACCTCTATTAAAAGATCAATTAAAGTGTCTTGCTAAATGTATAAAAACGAACAAATATAATAAAGAGATATTGTACATTTAATTCTATATGTATGCATAGCAATAAATTAAAAATGGAAATATATTAAATTATGTGCTACTTAAATACTATTATTTTTTTTCCAAGAATGTAATCAATTTCAAATGCGAAACTCTACCCATATATAATGGAGAGTTCAACTGAAAACTTTCTGTTTGCTGCTATTCGAAACTTGTGGGCAATAAATACCGAGAATCGAATGCGCTGCGAGTTGTGAGTTCACAAACTGAATTACCCACCGGTGGCCTTAGCATATGTGGCTTATCTGTCAGCGGGCTGATCTCATAATATGCACCGGGCAACATAGTAACTGAGGGTTGGCTAACTGCCGCTCTGGATTTGCGGTGTATATGGAAAATAATTTAGCATTATCACAAAAACAAACCACTAGAAACTATTCTTAAACACCTGACGACATACGTTTTCTATGTGTGTGTGTGTGTGTACATACATATACACAGATATGACATATAAGACGACGCTTCTTAATTTAGAACGCAACGCGACCGCAAATCACCCACAGCAGCAGCATCAGCAGCAACAGCAGCAGCAGCCAGTAGTAACGGATCACGGATGCGCTGACGTTGCCGTTGTCATGTAAACAAACCGTTCGTCATAAATTGAACATGGTAGCGCCCACCTCTTGCTTATGCCCCACGTAGACTAAGTGGGATTAAAATGTTACGGGTTTTTGCTGCCTGAGATTATAATAGATAAACATTTGACAAATTCCACGGGACGACAAGTGACTTGATTGTTGCTGATTGCTGATTGCTGATTTTGCAGACAACTGAAAAACAATTGTCATACTATTTATGTGGCCCTATTAAAGAGTATGCTAAAGTAGAGTCGTCAAACTTGGTATGTAAATTAAACCATAAAACTGGTTAACTAAGCATGACCAAACTTTTAAAAATACATAAAGATCGCTTTGTTAAAGGAAGACCTCAAGTAACTAAGTCGCTTATTTCCTATGCTATGATAATTTATTCTTTTAAAGTCTTTCTAGGGTAACTGCGAGTCGTATAGTCTGTATACAAAAGCACTTACTTGAATGAACACTCATGAATGAAATTTTACGCAAAACGAAAATAATAAAAAAAAAAACAGTAGCAACGTGTTAGTTAAACGCTCGATAGTCATCCGATTGGTAGCACCACCTGCTGCCACAGCTAGCCGCAAAGTCTGGCAAAGCCAAAACCGCTCGACGACGAGTGGGTGAGGTTTGCAGAGTGGGAGAGGGAGACGGAGAGTGTGGAGCACTTGTCTTCGGGCCCAGTTCAACGAAATGCAATTTTAATGACGCTTACGAAAAATCGAAAAGCGAATCGCCGCTACTGTGTCTGTCTCGCTGTCAGTCTGTCTGTCTGCTATATATTTTTTTTGTTTTTCAGCATGTGGGGGTTTGTTGTTGTTTATGTCCCGAGTGGGCAGCGTTAGTGTTCGTGGGCAGTTCTCGTCTTACTATACAAGTTAACGTACATATACTTATATATATATATTTTTATATATATATATAAACATATACAAGATGTGTGTGTGTGCGTGTGTGTACCTGCTACTTATGTGCAGATGGGCAGTCCACAACGGAAGTTGAAAAATGTCAAGATGCGTCTGGGACTCTAGTTTATTTATTAGTTGTTGTTGTGTGTGTTTTTTATAAAAATAAAGGCCAATTTTTGATTCGATTTCTGTTGTAATAATTCCAAGCGCGCACACAACTAAACATATGTATGTATGTAGATTCCAATGTATGTATATATATGTAACGGATGTTGTTAGCCATAAATCATGATTCGCTACGCGCTGCAATCGCAAAGAAGCTTCGATCGCGACGCCAACCCCCCTCAAAACACCCCCCTTAGACAACATATTTATAACACATGTATGTGCTTAATGCATTTTATATAGAGTTTATGTGCATTTATAGCTACAGTGATCGCTCGTGTATTGGAGTTTAAAGAAATTTTGATAGTTCAAAAACTATAACTTTATATTTTATTTCATTCTTATGATTTTAATAGTCTGTAAATGTCCATTTTTAGTTTTCTTTTTTCAATTTAATACGTTCAGAAATTATATTTCGAGAATATCTAAAATTGAAGTTGTTATTAGATTTTGAACTTTATAATTATACGATTTTAATAGTCATTAAATTTCCATTTATTTATTTTGTAATTTAAATGAATTTTAAATCGAAAATAGCATTTCAAATTTTATTTAAGTTGTATTCTCATTATTTTAAGGTATTATTTTTGATTTTCAGTTACATGATTTTAAGGTTTTGATTGTCATTAAATTTGCAATTATATTTTTTTTCGAAAATTGCGATTTCCAGAAATGATTGTATTTTCATTGACATCTACAACGGAAGCATTGCAATTTGAAGCGATCACTGTATCTGCATATTGTTTTCATGAATGAAACTGTTGTTGTGCTCATAACTGATGCATTGCGGCTGCTTCCAGCTGCACTTGGAACATATGGCATATATATATGTATATATATATATATATGTCATTTTATATTTGTATATATTAACTGATCGTGTGTGTTATGTACACAAATGAGCCAGCTCAATGAAATGGAATGACGACATCTATTTGAGGCCGCATCATTATTAACTATGTATGTAAATTGTTGATGCGTTTTTCGATTTTTTTTTTATCGCTATTCAATTGAACGATTTCGAGTGCGCGTAGACGGTAAATGATTAATTGATATTGTTGTTATTTGCATGTTAACTGAATGAGAGGCACTTATCAATTAGAGGCTAAGGCTGCCGGTTACCAGCTTAAGTACCTGGCAAATACAGGGTGGCCCAAGGAACACACACACAATTTGATTTGATTTCCGCGATTACGACTACAAATAAAATGTTGCAAAGTTTTTTGCTCAGGTTCTTTTTAGCACATTGAAAAGTCACTTTTCAAATATGTTTTTTCGTAAATTTTATTTTTACATTGGAAGAACTGAATCTCAATATTCATATATAGACCGACAACACGCAGCTTTAGAGTCTCGCGCTGTCCCGACTACGACGACAAACACACACACTCACACACACTCGCACACACGCACCGACCAAAAAACACATCCGATCGCAACGCTGTCTCCTCGAGAACTGAACGCCAACGTCGAGCGCCTCGAGCTGAGCTAACAACAAACAAAATGTACGTAAAAACGTTGCCGTTCGATGCTGCTGGCAGCGACACACTAATACATAAATACACTAATACATAGACACTCGCACAGTGGGCCGAAAACGGTGATGCGTTGAGTCGCCTCGCGTCGTTTGGGAATACTGCGCAAAAAGTGTGAAAACCCCTAACCGTGAAATGACCAACAGATTCAGTAAGCGTTCGACCTGGTTCGGATGCCAGTCCCTAAATATGGCCATGGTCATAAACCAGCGCTTAACGGAGAATCCAAATCCAACACATAAGAGTTAATAAAAACGATGAGCATATAAATTTAATGATACACTCAGCAAACAAATATGACATATAATTAAGAAAAAAAGAAGAAGAAAACTGAGCAATAGAACTCACCTCATTTTTAGAGTGTGTCAAAAGTCAGGATTATTACATCTATTTTACAATTTAAGTGTTTCTACATCTAAGCAATAATAAAAGTATCTGAATTGCAGATTTACATATAAACACAAAATATTTCGTAACATTCACGATATTTAAAATATTGCTCAATTTTCAAACGAAATTGAAATATTATTATCTATTGAGGACAAGCATTTCTACTTTTAATAAAATTATTATTATATATATATTTTTCAATTATAATAAGATACAAATATATTAATTTGTTCTAAATGCAAGTGCATAAGTTTCTCTGAGTGTACCAATAGGGAAAATGTAACTTTAATTTTGGTACTCGACATTGGTTTAGAAATAAATGGCATGAAAGCTGGCTGAGAATTAATGATAGCAGTGCCAGGTGCTCACACGCTCGTTGACTGGCGAATCTCTCAACAGACGCAGTTGCTCCAAACCAGATTCGGCACCATCGCCACCGATTAGAACTGTGCCCAGCACAAGTTTCTTGCCCATTTTCAATTTAGTCGCTAGCGTTGTGCGGATCACCATATTCTCTAGCTGCTCCAAGCTGCGCAGGGGTACACAAATGGTTGCCTGATCCCCGCCAGCACCATCCCATTTGGTCGAGAGCGAGGGATAGAAGATGGACGATTTCCAGGCATCCACATAGATGCCATGCTCAAAGACCGTCGTCTTTACATAGACACCACCGACGGCCGTCGCCTCCAGTTCGTCCTTGACCTTGTTGGAGCAACGCATTCGGGATGTCGTCACTCGAAGCATTAGTGTGCCGCCCAAGATATTTGTCACATTGCTCATGCCCATTTTGCGCTTCACCTCGGCCCTCACGCGTTGCCAGTTGTTGGCTCCCGCTGGGATATCCTTTGGCTCTGACTGCGCCTCCACTTCTGGTAGGGATTCGCTCTCGCTAAGATCACGCACTTCGAGCGCCAGTTCGACAACGCCTTTGGGTGCATTGGTGAGCTGGAAATGAAAGCCAAGTTCAAGGGTTATTCTTCGTTAATGCTTTTGCTTTCAGGCTTTCTGTCTTCGGTTACGTGGTTAACACTTGTCGCAATTTACTTTAAAGCCAACTTTCACTAGACCAAATGAAATGCACGTCTTAATTTCAGTTGTTTTTCTTTTATGAACTTGCACTTAACACTCGGCTGGGTTATGGCATCCAGTTAAGTCATTGTTTAATTAAATGTGACTGTCACTTTGTCGTCAGTTTGTCTGTTTTGATAGCTTACGTTGCTGCTGTTGTTGTTATTATTATTGTTGGGCGTCTTCGAGAGCACAGTGGTCGTTATATCTTTAATGGGCAGCCAGAGCTCCTCAGTCGAGTAGGAGCCATTGCGAGAATTACGCTTGAAAATCTTTGGCTCAAGGTAACAGGTAACAGAGCCTGAAATTAACAATCGAAATAAATTAAATTAAACTGGTATGTAAATTACATATATACATGTATGTCGAAGTTAATTTATCACCTTCCCAAAATGTTAAGCCTACATTTTTTGTCAAAACTTATCAGATTTGTACAAGCAATGTCGTTTAGATCATGGTTTGACCTCTAGAATTTTACTACATTTAAAGTTGGAACACGTTTTTCGCTCGAAATGAATAATTAAATTCTAATTTACAAAAACACAGTTAGAACGTGTCAACACTTTCATACTACCATAACTCTATCAAACCTAAACTGATTCTGAAGTCAACATTAATTTTGATAATGGTTTGTCGAAAACAGTTGCATAAATATCACCCATCTTTATATTTACTTCGGCTTGTTCTTTGCATATGCTCATTTTTACATAATTACCGATATTTCTACGTGATTCACTTATGGTCAATGGCGGCATGGCATCCCGGGGATTCTCTGTCGACTTTTTCCGCTTCCCATTTTGGGCCTCCCCATTTTCAGTCTGGGTATCACCCGAGGCAAGCCGCTGCACAAAATTTGTGCTCTTATCTTTAAGGGAGCGATAGGTCTTACTGAATCGATTGAAACTCTGAAAATAGAGACATATTTACTTAACCTACATAGATATAATTTCAAATTTGTAAATGAAAAAGTCGACAACTTACTGCGGCAGGCAACTCGAGTAGGGCATATACAGTGAAGACCACAAATTGGCCGGCAAAGAGTTCGTCGAGAGTGGAAGAATCACCACAGTTTTGACTCTGCGTCTGTCTTCGCGATGTAAATGCAGAACCATGTTTCAGAGAGGGTCTGTGGGTACTCGAATATTATGTTATGAAAGCAAATATTATTACCCTAAATGCTAAAGATACTTACTTTATATCAGGCACTAAGGGAAACTTGAAATTTTCATTAAATTTTGGCCAGGTATTAGTCTGAATGCTGCTGTCTAAGCGCTTTGTGCCGGGAAATAATTTAACCTGTGTGAAAAATGTAAGGAATGCAATCAATGAATGTATCCACATTCATTCCAAGAAATTTAGCTTGTACGAATAAAAATCGCCAAGACATAATTAAACCTGATTGAATAAAACTCATAAAGTATCTTTATATACCATAAATTGTTTAACATCTAAAAATGAGTCAGTATCAAACTTTTATAACTTTTAAATCCAAAATTATATAGAGAACTTCATTATTCAGACATTTCCGGTCTTGCCGGTAAAATTCTCTGTCAATATTTACCTTTATTAAATACCCCTGCACGATCTTAAAGCCGAACAGTGAAGGTAAATGTCGTGCCGCAATTAAGTGCACATTTAGTTCTGGAACTGCAGCTGAACCGTTCCCTGATTTAAAGCTCTGCTCACTTTCAGTGTGCTGATGCGTCTCAATGGTTATCTGGAAACAAATCTCCGGCTCCAGTGTAACTGTATTGCGGGCAGAATCTTTGGCATTGTGGCCCGGCATCAATGTTAGCAGTTTGTTCATATTGATCTATGTAGTTGATGACTTCACTGCCTCACTGCACAGACTGGCAAGTCAAATGCACAATGCTCCGCTTGTCCACTGTGGTTTTCCATTGTGTAAATGAAAAAAAAAAAGTTGATAATTTATATAAATGATTTGTTATCTGTGACTCGTACTCCATATTGATAAACGAGCGGACAATTGCCGCTCTCTTATAATCGCACTCTCTCTCTCTCTCTCTCTCTCTCTCTCTCTCTCTTTAGTACACATATAATTTCAGCGCGCTTTCCACTTATCACTTGCTTAGAGAGACTGAGAGAGAGAGAGAGAGAGAGCGCAAGCCGCTAAAAAGCTAACTTTGGATAAGGTTGCCTTACAAACAGCTGTTCAGTGGTAAAGCTTTTGGATTGCTCCGATTTCATACAGCTTGATTAGCGCCAGCGTTCTCTCGGAGCGCTTAACGCTCTTGGCATTTTAGTGCCTAGTTGCCAATTGGCTGCTCACTTGATTTAAACAGCATATAGTATTGCATGTAAATATGAACATATTTATATATATTATATTTCAGCTAACATTACCACTTTTTTACTGACTGCTGTCGGCTCTTGGCCAGAAGTCTTTGACCACATAATAAAAAGTACAATTACTCTCACACACACAAACACACACACCCACTTATAAACACACAGTGGTTGGTGACTAACAGGGCCAAATATATTGCTCATACCTCCCGTATGCCGCTGCCAGATCATTTGAACCGCGCGTGGCTCTTGTCGCACTTACACTTTATCAAATCCAAATTCAAATTTACACAAACCGGCAAACGTGAAAGTCTAAGAACTGTGCCAAAGTTCTTCAGTGCTTTCCTTATTGCGAAGAAGACCTCAATTTCTTAACAATTGCTTAATGCGATGTGCGAGATGTCGCTTACATCGTTCAGAGTGCCCGGTACGGCAAAGTCAAGCATTTAGCACAACAATTAGCAACAATAAAGTCGAACACGAGAATCGAGATGAGACCACAATCAAACGTTCAACGATCCACGTTCAACGCTGGCCGTTCTCCAGCTGATTCAACGCTCAACTGAAATGTAAACTTCGAAATCATTTCGTATGCGATCATAATAATAAAGCGTACAATCATAATGCCGACACACATTCTCGCAACTCTCTTTAATACATATGTATAGTTGTACATATAATAAAGTACGATCACACATACATATATACTAAGTACATACGAGAACACACACACACACACACACACACACACACACATGTGCATGAACTTTACGCTTTCGTACCTCGAGCTTCGATTGTCATCGCTTTCTTGCTCATAAATGCAATAAGATTCTCTCAACGTCGTCGTCGTCGTTATTGTCATTGTCTTCGTGACTTCGTCGGCGTTGTCTGTGGCACCGTTATCGTGTTGCAACAACAACAACAGTAACAACATTCATTCTTTGCGATCATTATTATGCGCCTGCTAAATACGCTACATCATAACTAATATATATATATAATATATATAAATTTCTGTTTTAAAAATTTGCAAATCTAATCACACTTCCAAGTTCTAAGTACTTTTCAAAGTACATTTTCATATCATTTTGGCCTTAGTTGAATTGTTCTAAATATATATAGAAATATTTTTAAATACAGTTACTAATTCTTGCCATTAAAGTATTCATCCTGTATACGTAATTTAAATTGTGTTGATTCAGTATCCAAAAATTAAAGCAAATTACAGTTTATAATTAAGTTTTCATAGTTTGGGAAAATACAATTTTAGATACATTAATCGCCGATATTTCACTATTCAATTGTATAGCAAAAATACGGCATTATTTTAAAATAGAATATTTGTGCTAATAAAATCCTTGACCGCATAATTAATGTTACCAGTAGACTTGCTAATCGAATTACTTCCGCAAAACAGGTCTAATATAAAATGCTATTCATACAACGGCATGTTCTCTAAATTGATTAAACATCCACATTCATTAATCCATTTGTGAAGCAATCCTAAATAGCTATCTGAATACTTATTTTCGTATTGCACTTGTAGCATAAAGTACTTGAAATAGAAACGATTAAGTAAATACATACCTCTTGTGAATAACAATTGGAATCTGTTGCAAGCACGGGTACAATTAAATGAATGAAAAATCCAATGAAGCATTTGAACAAGAATGTATATGTATATATTTAAATAGCATGCATGCACACAGAGTCGAGTGCATGGATATAATAGCATATATATATATATATAAATATATATATATATATATATATATATATATATAAAAGTCCCAGAACTTAACTGCAATTTCCAGTTTCCGGTACCTGTACTTATTGCCAAATTGGATGCTGCAGCCCGGGCTGTTTATATATATGTGTTGTATAATTGTATTTTATAATTTAAGTTGCATGCAACAAATTTGATGTGTGTTTTGTTTTGTTTTTGTCAAATGTCTCAATGGTATTCTGATTTAGCCTAGCCTAACCTACTGCCTAATCATGGTTAACTAATCCACCTCCAGTTTTCTAAAGCTACCCACAACACCAGCATCGATGTCACCACTTTCATGTCCAAGTAACTTGGCCGAATCCTTGGTGATCTCAATTTGCATTTCATCCAGGGCGAGAATTGCGGCACGACGCTGTTGGATTTTTGCCTTGAACTCCTTAATCATATCAGCAAGGGGCACAGTTCCACCATATTCCTTGGGCAAAATGGCAGGATCAATTTTCGACCTGAGAGACTCCACGTTCTTGTGCACCTGTTGGCAAAGTGAACAAAGAGAATTTAGCTAATGCAATTATACAGTTTAAACTATATTCGACTTACGATAATACGCTTCTTGAGCTTGTCGCTCAGCATGGAGACGGCCAGTTCAATGACACGATTGGCATAGTGCGGTATATTCACAAAATGTGTCTCTTTGTGACGCATCGGTGTTGAATTCTGTATGGTTTTCACAATGTTGCGCAGATCGGTCAGAGACCACAGGCTGACAAAGCCCATATTCATGCCGCTCTCATCGTTGACGTGAACATATCCCGACACCTGGGAGTCCTCCTCATCCAGCAGCGACTCACAGATCATGCTGTGCACACGCACCATCTGCGCCGATGTGAACTTGTACGGATCAAATGCACCGGCCACCGAGAAGATCACCTTGCGACCAGCGGCATCGCGCTGTGGAAGTGGCACCAAATAGCCGGCATCAAAGATCTCATTGATGGCAGGATCATTGATGTCCAGCTTCTGGAACCAGTGTGGATTTAATTGCCGGAGGGTCAAATAACGCTCGAGCATTTCACACGCCGACGGCACAGAGAATTTCCGGCAACGCAGAAAACGCAGCAAGAAAATTGCATCAGTTCGGCAATTCTTGATATATGGATGCTTTGCAATCCACTCGCGGAACTGGGCCAGTGCCTGTCGCCTGATATTGTCATCCTCGTGCAGATCCTCCTTGGCCAGCAGCTTCATCTCTGGACTCAGCGCGCACACATAGGGATCGTAGTCTTCGCCATTGGATGCCGATACGTCCAGTTCCGGTTTTTGCATGACCCCAGTTTCCAACACTAAAAACAAATGCATTTTATAATTAAATAATAATTTAGACTTGTATTGAGCACAAAGTGATTTGATAGATATCATAGAATATTCGAATTATAGTTTAGAGCAACGAACTTCAATTCAAGTTGCCGTTATAAACCACTTAATGGCCTAAGAAAATCTAATTGTTAGTGAGGTGACGAAGATTAAATACCCTAACCAAATACAAAAAATATGCTTCAAATGGAAATGATTCCAGTGAGAGATTCACATTGCAATATTAAGTTCGATTTTCATACTGATTGGTGGCATATATAATTAATGTGATGCTTCTGCCTGTAACACACCTTTACACAACTCAATTGAGTTGTATGCTAATTAAAATATTAAATAAAAACACTTAAAGTAATTATTGTGTATACGTAATGTGCACAATGCAGCATACAGTCAGATATAACTCTAATTATGTGGTTGGCCTTGGTCAACCACTGGCCTCTGAAGCCCAAAATGTTAAAAATTCATCGAACTCTGTTGAGCTTGCAAGCAATACTACTGTTTGCCAACCTACATTAATAATCACACACACACACACACACACACACACATATGGAAAAACACAATGCATATATAAAAGTTACAAGTAAATGATTAAAGCCCACTTGGTGCAGTAAAATTTTTGTGTGTGTGGTTCGGACCTGGGTCAATGGCTTTGCCTGAGTAGTTCAAATTCAAGTTGGAGTTTATTATGTGGGCTTGAACTGAGGACCATTAGTCGGTGTCAAATCATTTGATATATATATATATATATATGTTGAGGAGTTGGCAAATTGAGTAAAAATAGAGCTGACTGCATATCAAAATTGCCAAAGCAGACCGATTAACGATTCGGTGAATGACAGATGAACAGCTTTTTATCGACTCGGTCCATCACCGGTCCATTGACCATGACCCAAATGTGAAGGGACCATCCGTTTTGCATAAGAAAACACCGTCAACAACTTACGATCGTATGATTTAAATTTCTACATGCTCAAAAACCCATTTAACTCGCACGAAGGTCAGTGGAAAGACGAAAATCAAAAGACAACCGATTATATCACTGCAGGTCGGGCCAAAATGATGACGACTTGCTTGCAGTCACTGTAACCCGCTATGGCCAATTGACTTTGTGCTTACACACAGACACACTTACACACACACACAAGTAAATAAGTACTACACACATAGAGCATAATAAAAGCCATATTAATTGGCTGAACGAGTGAAAAGTAAGCATTTTTGGTCAACAAACTATTTATGAGCATACTCCTCTGGCCAAAATCAAGTTTTTTGTTGTTTTTTTTTCACTTTCATGGCCTTCACACAGATTTCAATGTGGCGGGGCATACGCTGTTAACAAAAACGAAATTCGTAATATGCCCTGCTTTGACTATGCCCAGTTACCACCATCCATACTAGTGTGTGTGTGTGTGTGTGTGTTTAGTTACTGGCAAGCATATTGACGATTGCGTTATTGGGTCAAACGATGATAACATGGCGAACAGGAGAAGGCAGGAGCTAAGTGAAAAAGAGAGAAGGAGAAAGAAAGAGAGTGAGAGCTTGTTGAGTCTCAAGCTGCTCTTGCGACGTGCAATTTGTATTTTCTTTTGCACGCTCTTTCTGCATCCGCTCCGCCAATTAGCCTAGAGTGTGTGTGTGTGTGTGTGTGCGTGTGCGTGTGCGTGTGCTTGTGTGCGGTTACATCATAGCATAAGATCTGACAAACCAAATTATAACTGCTAAAAGGAGTGAGTGGGGAGGGGTGCACCGAGAGAGAGTTTAAAGAAAGAAAAGACTCAAAAACTCGTTTTTAACATTGAAAGCTTTCAAGCTCCTGAGTTATTTATCGTCTGTTTGCATGGTTTTGGTGCGATCTCCAACATTTACACATGCCGGATATTGATGTAAGCTGTAAATGGTAAACACCACCCACTTGACGACATCGACTTTAGACCAATGAGCTTTATTCGTAACTCAATGTTGTATCACACTCCCAATGCACATGAATACTAATTACTTAAGTTGCGTTCCAGGCAGTGTCGGCCACGTGATCAATTAATTTACATTCGCATCATTAGAATGCTGTTTTCTGAACAACTACAACAAAACTAACTAAGAACAATGATTACCACTTTTCATTGATTAATTGTAAATTCACAGCACATCGAAGAGTGTACGAATTTAAGACGTTTATTGATCGAGAAGCCTCAATAAAAGCCCCCAAATGTATCTAGTATTTTATATGGATCTGAATGTATCTGTATTCGAATGGTGTCCGTTTCGAGGTCACAATGGTGTGACCGTTAATGCAGTTGCCAAATTGTGTTCGCCAGTGAATATTAATGCAAACATATCTACGTATTCATAACTTAACAAATTCACACATACCTCAACTAATGACTACACATTGCGTGTGTGTGCGATTGTGCTGTATTTACTTATTTTGTGGCATTAGCTAACTTCGCTGCTGGACGAGACCTTGCAGCGAATGCGCCTTTTGGCCTAACATTCAAAAACGTATGTGAAACGTACATCGTATTACCTACTACCGCGTAATTTTAATTGATTTTGTTGCTTGAGCAATCCGCATAACAAATTGGCCAATCGCTGATTGTAGATATAAGCATTACACACAAGCGAAAAGCTTTAAAAGAGAACTGATACGTTTTGTACACCAATTAATAAAAATGATTTAAATCAATAGACCATATTATATATATATATATTTTTGTTTTTTTTGTATAATTAAAGTTGGTCTCAGAACCTTAACAAAGCGTAACTAATTACGAGAAAAATAAAAAGAAGCTTACAAAAAGTTCGCTCTTTCAAAAGAAATACAAAAATGTTATTCATTTCAGTTGTGAAAACAATCTTTGACATACTTTATAAGAAAAAGAATCGTAAGAATATAATTAACAAATGCCCGAGAATTAATTTTACTAGCGACAAATTGCTCTATTTGCCATATTGCTCAAATGATGTATTGGCCACGGCTAACACCGCAGCTGTTGCAGTTTGTTCCAAGAAAAGCTCAAAGCGGCGCTTCGGTGAAAGCGAAAGTTTTTCTTCGTCTCCAGGCAACAACAACAAATGGCTTGAGTCTTTTATTTTTTTTGTGGGTGCTTCTCTTATTTGAGTCGGTTTAATATCCTTTCCCCATTATGCAATCGCTTACTTTTGAATATCCGTTTAAAATCGCTGTTGCTTCGCTGCTTGTCTTATTTATGAAATATACACTTAACAGTGAGATTATTCAGATATTAATTTCACAACTTGGAAAAAACTTATATAAATTTGATTTAATTGTGCGACGCGGCGTTACAATAACTTAGGGTTTTATACAAATTTGATCAAATAGAAACGTTGTGCCGTTTGTGCCCAGTTAACACTGCCAACGACGAACGTTGTTAACGTGTGAACGCGTTGAGCGAAACTAACAATTTTTCGGTTGCTGAAAACGTTTTTAAGCCTCGCTCACAGCATTTCCACTCATTTTGGGCTTTGAGCTGCCACAGCTGCTGCCGGCTCCGAGTCGAGTTGCTTGCAGAGCAGAGAAGAGCAGAGCATAAGTACTATGGGCTTTATGTTGAGCACTCCTGTTTTTCCATTTCAATATAATGAAAAGTGACGTGTGCTGGTGTGAGGTTAAAAGTTCATTTCCTACTTATTTTCTAGCAATGTCAGACATCAGAGATCAAATTAGATACTTGCCCCTAGTCCACGAATTCCAACGAGAACTCTCAAATTCTTAAGGAGCAATGACTTTATGCAATCAGAATTCGAATAATAGATTACTGTGCCATGTCATAAAAAAAGACGTTTAAATTATTAGTCATACGGGCCCTGGTAATTATGCAATACTAGTTAACAACAATTGATAGTTAAAAACCATAGAAATATTAAGTTATTATTCAACAAGCCAAAAGCACCCATTATATTTTTCACTTACATTTTATATCCATTGTATTAAATATAAATACATGACGTGATGAAACATATCAAAGATCATTTCCATTAACCCTTCTGGTAACCTATAACTACTTAGAACATTCAAAAAACCATTACATCAATATTAAAACGAGCTGGACGTTGATGTCGTCGTTTTGCGTATTTCTTTAATCACCATATTAAATCTTTTGATTTTAAAGGCAGAAACGTGCTATTCAGCTTTATGAATGTAACAATACAGCTATTAGAATACCCTATTCATTTTTTCATTTTTTTTTTTTATAAGTATAAATGTATCATTAGTTGTAATGCTCCAAATAATTGTTCAAATCAGTCGATTACATTTTCATGCATCATTTCAGTGGTTGGCGCAACTAATAGCTGCCACTATAAATATCAGATCTTTATAGTTTGACCGCTTAAAAATGTGTTGAATTATAGCTGAACAATAAACGCGCTCTGCTTCCAACTGATCTGAGCCATTGGTGTTTGATATTAGAAATTGTTCCATAGACATTAGAAATGAATAAGCTGAATAAACTTACTTTGCGATCACATTTATTAAGTTTCGTATTTGAATCAAATTTTCTTAAATATCTTCTCACAATTTTACATATTACACAATTCACTTTTTTCTTTTGTTTTGTTTGCTTTGTTGTTTATCGTTTTCATCACGAGTAACACAAAAAAATCTCTTAAACGAATTTAATAAATAACAGAAATATGCGATATATGATCATGTGTGGGTGTGTGTGGTTGTGTGTGTGGGTGTGGGTGTGGGTGTGGGTGTGTGTGTGTGGGTGTGTGTGTGGGTGTGTGTGTGTGTGGGTGTGTATATATTCGTTACAATTATGTAGTATGTATGTAGTGTGTAAGCCAAAAGTCAAATAAGTATGTAGTACGATACGATATATAATACGTTTCCAAAGTGAACAAATAAAATTAAACATAATGAATCAAATCGTGTGTATGCATATGCAACGATTATAATGTGTACCATATAGTTAGGAGTATATATATAATTATTAACTCGTTTGCTACAGCGCCATGGGACATTTAAAATACATGATATATTTATATATAAATAGTATCTCTCATTCTATACGAACTGATTTTACAAATACATATGCGCATATATAAAGATATTATTATTATTATTATTGTTGCTGTTGTTCGTTTTGTTGCATATGCATAACTCATGTGTGTATATATATATATATATCCACTTATCGGTTTCAAATTGATGTTTAGGACTAAATGAGTTTTTAATAATAATAATAATAATAATAATTAAAAAAACAATTACAGCTTTATAATAATTAGTAAGTTGACGTTGCGTGGGCTGGTTTCAAAACATTTCTCACAAATAGTTCCTTTTACATTTTATAGCTGTATGTTTTCCAAATGTGTGTGTGTAGTGTGTGTATGTGTATGTATATAATTTATATGTATATATGAAAAATATATGTTTATATGTATGCATTATATAGTTAAACTAATCTGTAACTAGGGCTCATTTGATGAATATGTTCTCAGTTTTCTTCTTCTTTTTTTGTAAAGATTTTTTTGCTTGAAATTAACCGTTAGACAACATCTATAACTATAATTATATATTTTTGACGTTCATAATTTTCTCTACTTTGTATAAATGTATATTTATATAATTTGACATTAAATACATCATACTCCATTCCATGTTTATAGTATTGTTTTTATTTTTGAAGAAAGAGAAAATTAAAAAAAAAAAAATAGAAAACAAAAAATTTTCAACGAGTTTGGAAACATGGTTTCATCTTCTAAGCACACAAATATAATAATCATTTAATAATCACACAATAATAATAAACAGAACTCTTCTTTCGATAATTTAATTGATTTGATTTGATTTCGTGTTGCCAGCTTTTTGTTGACTCAAATTGATGTTTGCCTTCTGGATGTTGTTGTTGTTTTTGTTGAGTAAATTTAAGTTAAAACATAATTTCATTTACTTAATTTACTAATTACTCTTATCAACGCTGCGTTCTCCTCCTTCAGGCGATGATTATCCGACTTGTAGACATCAAGTTGCTATTTTTTAATAAAAGAAAGTGCAATCAAATTAGTATGCAAATATAAAAGATTATAAAAACAAATAGCGCAACGGAACAGTCAGTTATAGACTCGAATCGAATATGGGGATTATAGATAATAAAGAGCTTTAAAAAAATATATATTAAAAAGCATGCGGTTTAGTTTGGGGTTGCGGTTTACTGAAAGCATCTCAGCATCAGCAACAACAACAAAATGAACAAACAAACAGTTAGTTAAAATATATCGTAAAGAGCCTAGAAGAATCTCAAAACTGAACAGCGCCCTAGAAATCAGACATAAAAGAAATACATGCACTTCACCCACAAAGGAAACAATTGAAAAATAATTTGATGTGATCACTTTTCTCATGATCTGCTTAAGATTGAAGATATGGTTATGACAGGTGTACGATAAGCGAATTCCTGATTCTGAATACAATTCTGTGATAGAGAACTTAAAATCCACAAGGGCTGATATGGCAATAATGGCATCAAACAATAAATAGCACTTTAAAAGGATAGACAAATGGGCAAACTTTTATTGGTAACTCTGGTAAATAGATGAGAAGAAACACACACAAGAGTATACAATTTCAGCACAAAACTTTTTGTAACAATATTAACAACAAGGGAACAATTTATATATGTTTGTAGTATAGATATAGTTTATATATATTACATTTAGATAGGTATATACAATCAAGTGTTTCAAAAACAGCATATTAAAATCACAATTTAAATTTCAAACGATTCTTAAACATAGTTTTGTTTTTTTTTCCACACAACATAAATTCATAAAAATTTTGGTATCATTTTTGAAACACATTTAGAAATCAGATCGCTTAGATAGATTTTAATAAATTTTAATATATTTTCTGTTTAATTCGTATTATGCAACAACAACAAAACAACAGCCAGCTCACATGGGACGCAGGTTCTTAGTCAAAGTGGTTGAACAACATTTACCATTAAAGCTCACTGCATATTCATAAAGAAGAAATTTTATGTTTTCGTTGCTGATGTTGGCTTGGGCTTCGTTGCTATTGATGGTGTTTCTATAGTTGTTGTTATTGTTGTTTTTTGGGTGGTGGGCAGCAATTGTTGAGCAATTTCCTTGAGTTTCGATGAGATTTATTTCTGATGTCGTATTTACTTTTTGATTAAGCGCGTATACGCGATATATATATATATATATATATATATATATATATATGTTTTGTGGGTATATATTTGTTGGTATATGTTGTCATATTCCGTTACCGATATTTTGACTGATATAGACTAGATTACTTCTAAGTACAATATATTTATGTAAACTCGCAAAAATGTTTACCTAGTATAGTATAAATGTATTGTGTTGTATTTTATATAAATTTCCTTTACTATTGCAAAAATATAAACTGGCAAACAGATGTTTGGTGTTGATATAAAAAAAAATAAAGTGCCCCAAAAACCAAGCTGTGTAAACTTCATAAAGCTACAAATACATTTAATTATTGTTATACGTTGCGCTCAATATAACAATGCAAATGATCTTTTTCCTTTTTATAATAATAAGAGTATATTAATAATAATGGTATCTATATAAGCTTTGATCAATTGGTCATAGCTGGTACATCTTCGAGCGGTATTTTTAAGCTAGACTGTGATATATACGAATTTAACTATGTAGGCGTGTGTACGTTATGCGATATGTAAATATGTATGGTGTACTACGAGTATTTAGAAACGATGACGATTACGATTGCAATTTGCAGATCTTTTTTTATTTTAATTTTTGGATATATTTTTTGTTTTTGTTGACTTTTGTATTTTGCTGGGGTGCTGGGTGCGCTAATTAACTGTATAAATATTGAATGCGTTCTGTTCTGTTGTTGACGCCTATTTGGTTTTGGCTAGCTGACTCTGTGCCGATGTGGTCAACTTAGAGACGACTCGAGTGAGGGCACGATTCTCGGCACGCAGACGATCGTTCTCAGTCTTTAGCTTCTGCAACAGCTAAAACGACAAAACAACAAACAGCGGAGAAAGAAGAAGAAAAAAACGTAACAGAACAAAACATACACATACATATATGTTTGTATTTGTTGTATATGTTTGTTTGTTTGTTTGTTTGTTTTTTATTTTTCAATATATTTCAATATTCATTGCGTTTCGATTCGATTCGATGGATGAGGCGCGCGTGGGAAGAGAGAGAGAGAGAGAAAAAAGAAAAACAAAATTTGAGTGAGCGTATTTTTTTTGTTTGTTCGAAATGAGCGCATTGCGTTAAGATTAAAGAGAATGTGACGCACTAAAAAGAGCACGTCAAATGATTAACGTAAAACGTAAAACGTGTAACGTGTAACGTATAACGTGTAAGCGCATGGATAGTGTGACCAAATCATAACACAAATGTTGGACGAAACAGAGAGTGAGAGTGAGAATGAGAGTGACAATGGGACACATGAGAAATGAGATATGAGAAATGAGAAATGACAATTGACAGTGGAACAGCAACAATGATAAACGTGTGAATTGATGAGATGAAGTTGAAGTTAAAGTTGAAGAGTTGATGTGAATACGAAAACAAAACACAATCGATGAGCATATTTTGTACACATAATGATATGATACGATATGATATAATATGAGATATGTACTGATGACAATCATTTTTAATCTTTTCGGGTGGGGGTTCATTAAAAATAAAGAAACATTTTAAAGCGGCAGTTTCTGTGCAGCTATAAACAAGAATAATATTAATAAACAATTGCAACTGTGCCGTTGAAATGCATCCACAGTGAAATTGCAAAGGTGGCCAAAAATGTAAAGCGAGAATATAAATATATATATATATATATATTTATTATAGATTAGACGATATCGCTGCCTTTTCAACTGGGCGCGAAACGTGGCCGAGAGGAATAGGAAATCGATCGATATTAATATTAACGTTATTGCATTTGGAATTAACCGTTAAGAGGTAAGGGCATCAAAAATGTAAACAAAAACAAAGCATAGGTGTTGAGAAGAGGAGGCCGCTTCAGCCAGCTCCTTTAACATGCGGCTTAAGCAAAAAAATGTTTTGGACAATAAATATATAAAGGCCAAATTATAAAGCAGAAAAATCAGAAATCATTGGTCTCTTGAGTTCGATGGCATCTAACGAAACGAGTTGCGACACCGATGGACTCATTATTTCCTTTTTCATTTCCGTCAACAAAAAAAAAAAAAAAAAAGGAACACAAAACAGCATACAGGCAAAACTTTATAACTGTTATGGGGGAGAATATGGTTTTGGGTTCGGGAACACATTTGTAATTACCTTGAGCTCTTCTTCCAATTCGGAAAGCTTGCGTTCCATTGCTCTTCTTTCACGCTTCTCAATCTCAGAGAGTGAATTTTTAGTTGTCTGCGAATATGTGAAATGATTTTTTTTTTTGCATTTCTATATTGATACTCTATTATATAGTAATAGGATAACGTTTGTAGTGTTTCATACTGTTACTGTTACTGTTTTTTTTTTATCAATTGTATTGTGTTTTGTTTAACTGGCATTTCTGATCAGAAACAGAGAGCGAGAGCGAAAGAGAACACAGCGCGAGCGGCAAGCGTCAAAATTTGTATTTATTTATTGATTTATTTATTTTTTTTTTTGGATTTTGAGCCAAGTCAGGATTTATTTGTTTTTAATATAGTTGATGAGTATGTGTATATATTTATGATAGTATGAGATAGAGAGTGAGAGCTAGATTAAAAGAGCGCGAGAGATACAGAGAGAGAAAGAGAACTGTGGTTTGTTTGTGTGTTGTTGTTCTGTTTTGTTACTGCTGCTGAGAGAGAGTTGTTTTGCTTTTGCTTTTGCTTTTGCTCGGGTATTGTTTTGTTTGTTAGAAAAAAGAGAATTTTCTTGTGGGCTTGTGGCATGTGGCATGTAGCATGTTTAGCTGTTTACTTACGGCATTGGCAAATCGCTCGAGCGTCGCACGCGATTGAACAACTTCATCGTCCTTCTGCTTGAGCATTTGCTTCAGCTTATCATTTTCCACTCTACAAAATAGATAAGAGTGAGTTTAATATACGTTTCGGAGAAATGAACCAAGACTTTGACACATTTTTTTTTTTTATCTCTTTTGCCAATACTTACTTGGCCGCTTCCCAGAGCGCCTTGTAGTCGATGCCATCTCCGTTCTCCGCTTTGTCGCTGCTGCTGTTCGAACTCTTTGAATCGCTGGCGGTGCTCGTCGTCGCTGTGCTCCCGGTGCGAGAGCGAGAGGTGCGTTCACTGCCGCTCTGCAAATGTAGATGATTACAAGAGATTTAAGTATAATCTATAGTCAATTATAGTAATAAAATTCATGCTGCCTACAACAACAACAATAACAATTAACCATCGATATAATTTGCCCCCTTGCTTACTTCATAGCCCTCGCTCTTCTCGGAGGATGCGCTGATTGAGCGCTGTGCGGCACTGCGGGATCGGGTGCGATTGCGAGACTTGCGCTCCTGTTCCCGCAGTGAGTTTGACCGTGTGGCAGCAATGGCTGCCACGGTGGCGCCCACACTCGTTGCTGGTGTGCTGCTGTTGCCCGCATTGATACTGCTATTCGAGGCGGACAGTGATTTAGACTTAAGCAGACGCTCTCTGGCTGAACCCTTATACGAACTTGAGCCGCTCAGCCCGGGTGACTTGAAGCTGAGCGATGCCGTGGTCACACCATTATCATAGCTGCTGGAATAGGGACTGACATAGCGATGATCGCTGCCATACGCTGAGGATGATGACGCCGAGCTGCTGGGATAACCATAACGAGAGCTGTCGTAGCCGCCACTCGCTGTTGTGGCCGTGGAGGATGATGAGTTGGCGTTGGAGTTGGAGGAGTTGGAAAGAGCAGAAGATGCTTTAGATGCTTTGCCATAGCCATTCCCAACAACGATGTGATAGTGATGATGATGATTGCCAGCGGCTACTGCTGCTGCTGCTGCTGCTGCTGCTGCTGAGGAGGAAGCCTGCACCTGATGCAGTTGGTAGTAGCTGCCGTTTCTATGATTGCTTTTAGTGGCGCTGCCAGCAGCGGATGAAGAGCATGTGAAAGCGGATGATGCAGAGCTGCCTGCCCCCTGATGCTGATGCTGATGCTGATGTAGCTGATATGGCTGATGATGTGAATACTTGGAGTAATCATAACGATTGCTCGCATTACCATTCGAATAGTAGGCAGACCCAGAGTTACGAGCACCGCCAACACCTTTGCCCCCACCATTCGCACCACCACCACCATACAGGCTATCCCTGGAGCTGTAGATGCTTGTGTAGGGGCTCTGATAGTTGGTGTTGCTGACACCGCTGCTGCTTGGATAGTAGCCGGTGCTTAGGGGCCTCGAATTATAGCTGCTGCCATTGTAGTTGTAGGCGCTGCTGCCAGCCGAGGAGGAGCTGCCCCCGGCTCGGGCACTGGAGGATAAAGAACGCCGTCGACTAGGCAGCGGCGCCTGTGTGCGCGATCTTGAGCGAAAGGACATGACGGAAGGGACTCAGACACACGCTCAACGGATACACACACAAGCTACAAAGAAATGCCTTTTTTAGAGTTTATAATCAATATACACAGTCGAAATTCAACAAGTCGAATTTTGTGTGTTAAAACAAAATTCGTTTGTAGTATTTTATTTTCCACATCTCACACATCAATCAAAGACGCAAAATCGCAAATTACGCTTCAATCAGTTTACCCGAGCGTTGAGAAACGAAGCAAAGCAAAACTTTTGGCATTTTCCATTTACCGATTTCCAATTAAAAGAAACAAAAAAAAAAGTTGTATAATTGAAAATCGAGTGGCGTTCATGAAAATGTTTGTTAGTTTAATTTGATTTTTCTTGCCTTCTTATTTTCTTTTTGGCATAAACAAAAGTGGAAAAATAAAAACAAAGTTGCCGTAAAAGGCACAACGATCTTTAAATGCAAAATGGAAAACGCAATATTCACATATGGTGCCTCCCTCAATCCCCTCTCTGCCCATCGGCTCCATCTCAATTGATGTGGAAAATGACGTCAAGGCATAAATTTTGACATTCTGTTTTAAAATTGCCGCAATGCGGTAGAAAAAAGCGTTTCCTTCGTTTCCCTAGGTGTGGTTGTGTTTGTATATGTGTTTGTCTGTTTTCATTTTTGGGGAGGTCTGTCTGCTGTTTGGTTTCAACTATATATGTTTTATACTAAAACATTGAAAACACAACAAGAAACACTAATCTAAAGGCCGGGACTCCATGTCGTGTTCTATTTATTTACTGTGCGGTGTTAATGTCTTAAGTTGATGCTTAACCCACGCAAGTCAACAGAAGCAGACATAAAATGAACAGCAGGCAAATTGATTGCATGTTCAGCATTGATCAAATGTGGCATACCTCGTACAAATGTTCGGACAATTTCTGTACATACTTTTAAATGCTTTATTAAAGAAAATATATTTAAAAAAAATACAAATTTAGTGTTTTGAATTCCATTTATCCTCATATACCCCACAATACTCCTACACAGGGTATCTAAATGTTTCATTTAATCAAAATGTCGAGTGCATTTAATTTATGAGTCGACTATTGCCTCATACAATAAGCCATCTCATTCTATAACGATCTCGTCCATGAATGAACGCTATAACTTTTAATCGGTTTTTCCCCTCTCAACAAAATCTAAATATTTTTGAGAATCTGTTTCATTTTAACAATTCCGCAATAATAACTTGGCTAATTTCGGCTAAAATGTTTCCGAAATACAGTTTATTTGTTGTGTCATGGCAATAAATTGATGCCAAGATCAGGGCTCAAGTTTTTTGAGATTATAAAATGAAATATAGTTAATTAACACAGAATTATGGGTTTTCGAAATGCATAAAGAAAACTAATGGGAAATTTTTCAAATGAAAATGTTTCGATAATTAATTCGAATACAAATGTTCCACTTTTGTTGACTGCATCTTCAATGCGACTCGTTGGCCTTTAACCTTTAATACGCGCACGAACAAATCCAAATTAAAAACTGATCAAAATATTTTTCACCATATAAAGAGTCTCAAAGCCAAAAAAAAAAAAAAAAAAATGTTGTAATGCCAAAAAAGAATAAAACTACTTAAAAACGTGTGCGCAATTCTCTAAATATGGTAAGACGCTCGATTGAAAAACCACACAAGCAATGTTGCCCCTTGTGGCGACTCCCAAGTGTCTCTGGAGTCTCGAATCTCATCTCTGTGTAAACTGATAGCGAATAATACAAGTATTTGACACGTTTGACAGCTGTTGTGGTTTTTGGTGATCTTTTTCTTTTAATTTTTTTTTTTTTGTTTTTTTGTCAATGCACTCATTGTAATTTACTTCAAGTTATAATCAATAATTGTAGTTGAATTGCGATTGTTGTTTAGCTGTTGCTCAAATTGTTTCTTTGACTGATGATGTGATGTGTGATGCGTTAGACGTATAAAACTCAACTGTGCGACCCAAGCAAAGTATTCAAATGTTTTATTCGAACAAAACTTGGCGCACGATCAGAAAATAGTAAAACGCAAGAGAGGCAAATCAAGTTAAGAGAACATCTATAAGAGAAGCGAGCAACGAATGCCGGAAAACCCGCTGAAGAAGACTATTGGAAGATTATTATTATAATGTGTGTATGTGTGTCTGTGTGTGTGTGTATGTCTGTGTGTGCCTGTAAAATGTGAAAACAAAGAGTTGCAAGAGGGAGGAACTAAAAGCCTTGGCAGCAATGGACTTTTTTTCTGTTTCACTTGAATTGCGCACACAAAAACCGAGTGTGTATTTGTTTATATATATTTCACCTGTGTGTTTCGCTTAGCTAAATTTAGTAAATCGCACACTTTTATTTGGCCCAATGTCCGAGACGCAAATCTGTAAACTATGCTGGGGTCAGCTGATGTAGTCAGCTAGGCCGGCAGCCTCCCTGGCAGGCAACTGGGCCAAAAGGCGAAACAGTCATTGACACGTGTTAAACACACTCAGCGAAGAGACACTCAGCCAAGAGAGAGTGTGGAAGCGAGCAGCGAGGTGTTTGCTGCAACATTCGATCTATATTTACACTTAATGTTGCAACCGTTTTGCTCCCCTAGAAGTACACAATCATAACTAGGCCAACGAGAAAAGAAATAAAATAAAAGTGTTCTATAGTCTCCCCTCTCTCACTAAATATAGCATATGACGGAGGCATTAGCCTGTCCCCTCCCCCCTCTTAGTAGAAAGTGCAGCCGGCAGGGAATGAGGAAACAAATTCTGCTTAAAACAGAAAAACTACACACAAAATGCAAAAATTGCAAAATGTATAAATTTAGCGACAAATGCAGCGCAAATGTTGAACATAGTCTTTCAGTATCTAAAGGGGCGGCACAGATCGGCAAAAACAAAGTTCAATGTACGTGTGAGCGATGTGTGAATTGTTGTTGTTGTTTCGACTATAATTGTGGTTTTTCTTCTTGTTGCTGTTGTTATTGTTGGTAGAGGTGGGGCGTGCGGCTTTTCTAAATGGGCAATTTGTTGTGTGAAAAGCGCATTGTGAAAGTGTTTAATAGCTACAGCCATAATCATGTAAGTATATACGTAAATTGTATACTTTATGTACAGTGTCGTGAAACACTTGACATCGTCAATCAGCCTCAATTTTTGACACGATTTGTCAAAAACAGATTTAGCGGAGGCAACTACACGTCTGCAACTAGGGCTGCACAAGCATAGATTCTAGTGGTTGTGATATCGAAGTGATCTTTATAACATTTTAAAAAAGAATTCACTCAGAGTAAACAGTATCACACAGAGTATTCTCATGCACATTTAAATATAGAATTCATAACAATAAACAATAAGATTTAATAGAAACTATCAATCAATCAATTCTAAACATAATAATAATAAATCGCAAAATAAGAAATCAAATATATAATTTTGTGTGTATGTGTGTGTGTTTTTTTTTTTTTTGTTAAAGCCAGTCAGATTGAAAGACGGCACGAGCAGACAAACTGTCTGGCTGAATGTACTCGCTGAATATAAAATGACATAAATGCATTTAGAAAATGTGACATTTTTATTAATGTGGCCAACAAGCGACAACACTTGAGTCAAAATGTTTGAATAAATTGTTAACAGGTTCGTTGAAAATCCAAATGTCTCTTAAATATTGTCACAAATTGGATGTGCACTAATAGTTTTGACCTCGGCCATGAAAGGGGATTTGCAAAATATTACCTTGAGCAATGCACCCAATAATAATATCTACCGCACTTATCATCCACACAAATTGGAGCAATGGCATTCACAATGCAACGTGTACACACACTCGCACTACTCTCGCGTCTCTCTCTTCTCACTGCAAATGCTGCTTCTTCTACTAATGGCAATCATAATTTTTCTTTTCGCACAAATGGGCCGCTCGCTAATTGGAACAGACAGAGCAAAGACCAGACCAGGCAACAGCATCGCTACTTTGAAGGACGCACGGGAGCGTCTAAAATTGTGACAGGGTGTGACGAACGAATAAGTGTGTCTTGATGGGTAACAGAGGGGGCGGAAGGGGAGAGTGTATCTCTCTCAGTTTGTGTGTGTCTCAGGTGCAATATCGACGACGACGCAATTAGAATAGAAAAGACAAACAGCTGTTGGAAAAAGAAGAAAGCCAACTGGGCCAGCTACAAATTTTGACCCAATATTAGCAAGGTGTGAAAATATTTATGCACTAAATACATATATGTTCCGATTGTATTTGATATTGTTGTTCTTGTTGTTGTAGTTATAGCAAAATAATTAAAAATATATAATTAGCCATGTTCCGAATTGCCATTTCGTAGAATAAATATCGTTGAAAGGGAAAATAAGAAAATACAAAATTTAACGGTATTCTGCGAATTGTTCAAATTGCACAAAGTCTTTGAATTTTAGACTATTTTTAAATGTCTTAAATTTAAGTTTTGTTTTGAAATTCTGTTATTTACAAAGTCTAACAATAATTTAATATATGAAAATAGCAACTTGAAACAGGCTTGTTGCTTTTTATTTTTTTTTTCTAGACTTACCCCTCTATCCTTATCCTCCTTGTCATTGTTTGCCGTTTCATTTTGACGCTCCTGTTCGAGTTCCTGCAGCCAAAAAGAACATGATTTAAGCAATTTAGTTTTAGACTCATTAGCATTTTATGCTAAATATAAATGACAAATGACGACCGCTCACGGCTCATTTAGTTTGACAAATGGCCTGGCAATTAGTCAGGAGTCATAGAGAGAGAGAGAGAGATCCACTTACATCCATATCGAGATGCACCACGCCGGTGGATCGGCGTTTCGGCTTGCGTCGACGCTGTATGACAGTCTGTGTGCGATTATCGTTCTCCTTATCGTTATCTGTTTGGACACGAATTGGATTAGTTTTCAGTGTATATAAATGGGTGGCACGTGTGCAGAATTACCCTTATCATCGTGGCTGGTGGTTGCCGTTGCATGGTTGGCACTGGATGCAGTCGACGCAGAGTTGTTGGCTGTCGTGGCAGTTGTCGTTGTGGCAGCAGACGCCATCGTTGATGCCTCATATCTGCGTGCTGGTGGCGTCACATAGGCGCTATTATTGATGGTCTCACTGGGCGCTGACACGGGACGACCCACCGAGTTGAGCGATTGATTGGAAGCATTAACTGCAAGCAAATCAAATTTAATTAAAATAAAAAACAAAGCTTTAATACTTTCAGTATAAGCTAACTTACGCGCATTGGGTCCACTGCTGATGCGACGCTGTGAGCCCGCTGTGGTGGCCAAGTTAACGGCGGCCATAACGGCCGGTGCGCTTGGTATTATGGTGCTCTGATTGGGCGGGTAGGTGCCACCGCTGGTAATATCCTCCAGCTTGAACTGCACAAGATATTAGCAGAGTATTAGACAAGGTTCATGCAGAGTTACGTCACATAAAGTTCAATTTGGTATATAATCCTCTTAAATTCAGATTGTTCTTGTTTCTTGTTGTTTGTGTGCATGTGTTTTGTTGGTATTAAAAAAAGCTATGCTGGTAATGTTGTTTTATTTTGGTTATTGGTATCCATTTCAATTGGATTCGATCAATGCGAGTTTACTAAAATCAGCGGCAACAATCGATGTATTTAGTAGTACACGTTTAGTAATCAATTACCCAGACACCGTTCATATTTTTAAGGGACATTTTTCCCCTGAACACAATTGATAAACTTTCTTTTCAGCTATTTTTGAGAATTTTACGGTTTGTAATTATGTATTAATTAGATTTGCATGCAATTAGCTAACAAATAAAATAAATTAACTCATATTTATACCCTATCGAATATAAATAATATCGGTGGTTTTAAGAATCAAGATTAAATAGAACATTTACAAATATTCGAAGAGCAGTAAGATGTAGTTATATTTGATTTTAAACCCTATGCAAACACTTTTCGATAGCCCACAAAAACCAATTTGTCAATTTAGTGTTCTGCTTTTAAAATTTCCGTATAGTATTAATAAAAATTGTAACAAAATATTTGGTCAAATTAAAAAGCAAGCCAAACATAGCAAATAGTTAATAAGCATTATTTAATGACAACATCCATGGTGGAAGGCACATATATGCATGTATATGTATGCTATATATACAATATGATGTTCATGATGGCGATATCATGTTTCCGATAGAATAAATAGTATAATGTACATACATAGTGGTATTTTGTTTAAAGTACTACAATAAAACATACATAAATACATACATACATATATATTTATTTATATACATAGGATAGTTATAAACATCTAAATGCAGATGCATTGCAATTGAAACAGGCATACAAAATGAGCAAAAAGAAATCAACATTAAAAACCAAATATAATACTTAAGAAAACTAAAAACAATATTAATAAAATAAAACGGAATGTAAAACCTACATTACAAAAGAACCTAATTGAACCTAACAGAGCAAAAAAAAAATGGCTAACAATTCCATTCAATCTATATGTATAAATATGCCCTTGCAAAAGTAATGATCAACTAACATATGTACAATTTTTTTAATTAGCAAATATGAGAGCAAAATATAATGAATTAAATACAAACTAGCATAAGTAACTAATTTATTAAGCAAATGGCCCACAAAATGTAAATGCATTATTAATCTAGAGGTCAAACCAATATAAAAACATAATTCGTTCCAACAAGCACATTTTCAAAAATCGAATCAGAATCGCGTTTCCAACTTTAAATGTTATTTTAATCTATAGTTCAAACCATCATCAAAACAACGTATTTTTTTTTATTAAAGTTTAGACCCGTCCCAAATAGATGAAGTACGTTTTGCAAGGGTAAACGCAACTTCGGTATACCGAAGCATATTAAATACGTACGCTTTAAGCATTTAGATACACTAACACTAAAAAGAAAAAAAAAAACATGCTACACTTAAAGTACGACAAAAATCGCACTCTGTTTTTGTTTTGAAAGCAAGTCGAAATAGTTGTTGTGAGATATAGTAACAATTGATAGTTGTTTTAAGTTCAGTTCGATTAAAGGTCAGTTGGGTAGTTGAGTTGTTGTTTGTTGGTTTGTTGGTTGGTTGGTTGTTGTTGTTGTTGGTCGTTGTGTGCATACCTTTGAGCCTGCATCCAACTTGAGACGCCAAGACGGACGCCGCTCGGCTGCTGATACAGATGTGCCCGAAGATGACGACGTTGAGGGTGCAACAGCAGCTGCAGCGACCGCACCTGCACCACTTGCACCACCACCACCACTTTCATGTGTGCGACGTGCATACAAACTGAGCAACGAATCACGCGCATTGAAATCGGGATGTCCACCCACTGGCGATACTGTCTCAGATTTGTCGCCATCCGCCTCCTGGCTGGCTGCACCACCACTAACACCACCAGCGGTGCTGCTCAAGCTGCGCTTGTCACGCAACCGCACCGGACTCTCCAGGGCGCTGGGCGTCGTTGCAGGCGTCGTCGTTGCTGCTGGTTTACTCTCGCCCAGAGACAGATCTGTGGGTCGATTGCTGATTGCGTTTTCCAATTGTGGCTCAGTCTTTAGTGATTTGTGGCTGCTTGATTCTGGCTCCGCCTCCTCCTCCTCCTGAGGCTTCTCTCTCCTCGAGACTATTGTAAAACTGGCGCTGACTGCCGTTTGCTGTTCATCGTCATCCTCGCCAGCTTCACTTGCAGTTGCTTCATCTGGCGATATTCGTGTGGTTGGCGCTGCCAACGTGAAGCTAGCGGTTGTATCAGCAACCGATGGCGTCAATGTCGCAACCACTGATTCAATTATATCCAAATCATCATCCGCTGTGGTTGTTGTGCTTGGTATTATGGCTGGTGGCGGTGTTGTGGGCGGTGGTGGTGGTTGCGCTTCTTCTTCTCGGCTGCTGCTGCTGTCAATGTTGCTGTTGTTGCTGTTGCTGCTGCTGCTAGTTATTGTTGCTGTTGTTGTGCTTGTAGTTATTGTTGTTGATGTTGATGTGGTGGTGCTTGATGTGGAGCTTGTTTCATTCTGTTAATAATATTAGTTGTGGAACAAATAATCAACAAAAAAAAAAAACAGAACCACTTGGACCTGCTAGTCTCTCTCTCAAAATCAAAAATCAAATGGAGTTTCTGGATGAGTTTCAGGGGGGGGAATTGGTGGTATATTCTAACAAAACAAACTAACGCTCAAAGTAGTTTTATAATAAGGTTAGACGTACGATATACGATAAGAGACATACATACATACGACATACGTAAGAGTGCACCCGGCACTTTGAGATACTTTTGGTAGAGAACTCTAAACGCATGCTAACTCAACAACATGCACAAATACATAAGTACATATATGATTGAATATATGAATATATATATACAAATAGTATAAAAAAAAGTAACTGAGCAATCGACGCTACATAAAATAAAAATTAACTTAAAATATATATATATAGAAATAGAGCTACTCTTATAAAACTGCACATATGAAAATGAAAGACTTGATATCGATGAGAACCGAGGCGAGTTTTATTATTTCGAGACGATGGCGGCGGGCAGCGGCTTCAGCGGGGCGATTTTTTTTTTTTTTTGCTTTCAATTCGATCAGCGGCGCAATAATAATAACAATATATATGTATATATATATATATATATATAAACTCGGATGCAGACGCAGAAATCTCAAAAGCGCAATCGCAGTAAAAAACTCAATTTAATTGGCGCTCGATTTGCTCAATTGTTAAATTTGCAGCTGGCTAAATGAGTGCTGATTGATTGATCGACTGATTTGATTGATGGCACAATGATGATCAAAACTCTACACTACTTGATGGGCTTTGCGGAACTCACACTATGCAACAAATGTGAGGTACTCACTGCTAATGGTAGTTTCTATTTAAAAAAAAACAATTATTCGTTTAAGTCTAAAATGTTTGATGATTTATGAAACAATTTTTAAACTTTCAATTCCTCTTGTTGCATAGCGTCTGGGAAATGTATTGAAATAAACTAAGTGCTACCATAAGGCTTATTGTTAGAAAAAAAAACTAGGCTTAACAAACGTGCTCTCACACTCAGACACATACAAATACACACTCTTACACACTCACACACACATACACAGGTGGAAGGAGACTACATATATATAAGGATATATGTAAGGAGAACGACAAACACCAAAAATTTCTAACGTGTGTAGTGACAACAATCTTTATATTTAAGGTGGGAAAAGAGATGATGAAGACAGAGAGTTGAAGGATTGCAATCGTTGCACTACACTCACACACACACACACACACAAACACATACACATACAGACACACACATATACATACACATGGCTGTATATATATATTTTTTATTTTTTTTGGGTGGGGGTGGAAGAAAACACAACAAATACATTAATGGGAACACCATAACCTTAAGCAGTTGTTGTTTGGTGTACGAGTTAAGAATTGCATGTGGACATCATCATCGTGTGTGTGATTTGTTTTTTGTGGAGTTCTTGTTGCACTACAGATAACAAACATATACAATATATAGTATATAAGCTCTATGATTAGGTATGGAATGGCTCTGACTGATCTACGATTCGCTAACAATTTTTTTTTAGACATGTGTTGGGTGATTTTTGTATTGAAATGTTTTTCTTCTTTTTTTTTTTTGCTTTGGGTGCACTTGGGCACAGAAAGTACTTACGCTGCTGCTGTTGTTGTTGTTATTATTGTTATTGTTGTTCATGCCAAGGTTCTTCTTCTTGACCAGCTCCTCGGCACTCTTGATCTCATCGAGCGTAACGCCCTGCGTAGATCGACGCGTCTCCCGAACTCGCTTCGCATGCGCCTTGCGCTGCGTTTCGCTCTCCTCGTCACGCACCGGCGGCACAAAGGATCTACAAAGGAATCGAAAGCATTATTAGTACAGAGTACATCAAATAAGAGCATAACATAACAACATAAACATAACAAGAGAGAGACATATTGGCACATGCTAAGCAACCAAAGTTGCTGTCAAGTGTTAGCAGCTGGGCACAGTTTGAACGAACGGCTTGTTGGGGTTAGCGCAAAAACAACTGTCAACAGTTAACCAGTTAACATTATTACTTGAAAAAGTTCTTGAATATATTGGTCGCCGATTGCTTGGGTTTTGGTGTCTCCGCATCACTCGCAGCACTGGCGCTGGCGGCACTCGCCGTTGAACTGCCATTATTGTTGTTGTTGTTGCTGTTATTATTGTTGTTGTTGCTAACAGAATTTTTGTATATGTATAATAATAACCGTTGTTAAAATATATAACTAATTTTTAATTTTACGATTTACTTATCGATTCATTTAGAGTCCCGGATAACCTAATCTAATTGGCTTGTGTCTAACTTGTTTTTGATTCATCGATTTTGTTATCAATTCAAGAAGAGTTAACTTAAGGAGTTACTCAAACCAAAGATGATCTCAATAAACTTGTGAAATATATATTTCATTTATTTTTAAACAGTCATATTATATTTTTTAATATAATCGATAACTCCAACAATGATATTATAAATTAACCGATACTTTCTGAGATCTACAAGACTTCCTTGATAGCTTACACTTATCCCCAACTAATTAAACTTCCCATTAACTTCATATTATAGCCAAAGTAATCGTATCGTGTTAAGAACTCACCTGCGTATAGGTGGGGTGAGCATAGTCGTTGAGGGTGAGCTGAGCGTCGTTGTTGTGGTTGTAGTCGCTGTTGTCGCTGTTGTAAGCATTGCAGCTGGAGCAATCGGTTTCCTGTATGATCAACAAAGGGAGCACGTGAGAGACAAGCAGAGACAAAACGGAAAGAGAGAGAGAGAAAGAGAAAGTAGCACATTAAAGAGAGTAACTTAAGGGGGAGGGGAACATCATATCTAAGAGAGGTAGACGACATTGTGCGCATTGCCTAAATAATTGTTGAAGTAGACTTTGTTTGTGCAATGAGAATTTGTTTGGGTTTATAAACGATATGTATATGTATATGTATATGTATATGTATATGTATATGTATATAAATATATATATATAAATTGTACAGAGTACATTGGAAGCTAAGCAAAAGCAATGATTATATAGATTACAGTTAATAGATAGAGAGAGAGAGAGAGAGATTACGGTTAACACATCTATGATTGTTATTAAGTACTTGCTAGTTAGTTACGGTTAGTTACGAGTAATGTTTTATTTTTGTTTTTTTTTTGTTTTTTTTTTTTGGCACAGAACAAACCTGAAATACACAGAGTTATCTTTGAGGGAGGCCGATCTTTGTACGCTATAAATTTGACTTGGATTTGCTGTAGCTGTTGCTGTTATTGATGTTGTGTAGTTGGTGTTGTGTGTGTTGAATGTTGTTGTTGTTGGCGTGTTGTTGTAGTTGTTGGTGCTGCTGCCGCTGCTTGTTACGCTTGCAGTTTTCCCCAGCAGCAGTGTTGTGCTCTTATTATTGATGTTGTTGTTGTTGCTGTTATTGTTATTGTTGTTATTATTGCTACTTTGGTTATTGTTGTTATTAGCATTGTTGCCGCCGGGCGGCATCGCAGCAGAATTTGCCGCCGTCGTCGCTGGCAGTATGGGACACGAGTTCGCCTTTATGCGTGCCCGCAGCTCATTATATTTTTGATAGAATCTGCATGGATCGTGGGGACAGATGAACAGGCAGACGGGCAGGCGGGCAGAGACGGGCGGGCAGGCGAAGGCGGGCGGGCGGGTTAGAATTGGATTTTGATAAGCGATTGATGAATTTGTGCGATTTGTTGGTGATTTTGTAGTAGTAGTAGTTGTTGTTGTTGTTGTTGTTTTGTTGCACATAAGTAAAAGAAAACACACATAAGCAGAAAAAAAAAAACAATAGCAAATCAAATTTAAGTACAGAAAATAAATAGTGTCACACACAATTAATTTTTTTTCTTATGGCTTGCTTATGTTTCACACTTTGCCGCAGCAGCGCCAGTAGATATATATATATATATATATATATATATTTTTTTTTTTTTAGACTTCAATTGCTCTACTGAGTTAAACATTAAAGACTGCGGCTGCTTTCTTAATTCCAGTTGTTATTTTTTCGGTTTCTTTCTAAGTGATTCATAAGCTTATCGAAACAGCGCTCATATTTTAAAAATGGTGCATAATTCAGTACAAGTTCTTCGATAATGGCCAATAATACTATGAGTGAGCTTATACTACAAGTAAGTGTGTTTGTGTGTGTGTGTGTGTATGAGCTGCGTAAAGTATTTTTATTGATAAGCGGCGCGCAATCAGCAAATGTGAAACACAAACGGCAACAAAATTAATTGAAAATTTTGTGCAAATTGTGACATATAATAAGATACTAATTGTTATTATTATATAAATGCGGGTGTTAATTTGCACTGTATGTGTGTTTGATGTGTGTGTGTGTGTGTGTGTGTGGCACGCATTTATGTCTAGTGGTGTGCAGTTATGTATGTGGACGGGCTCAACTCACTTTTGATCATTCTCAAAGCTTTGCGTGCGTCGCAAGATGACATCGTTGGCGCTCTCATTGGCACTCTTGCCACTTAGCTCTTTATCAGGAACTTCTGAAAGTCAAATAGAAATTAACAATTATCGATTACAAACTGTACTAAAATTGCAAATTGACATCACTCACGATTCTTAGTGGGGCTGTCGTTGGGCGTGCGCTGCGTTCGGCGTCGCCAGGGCGCCTCCTCCTCGACGGGATGGTCGCCGGTATGATTGGGCTTTACCTTTTCAGCTGCAAGAGCAAAATATGTTTATATTAGTTATGCGACTTCTGAGAATATATATATGTATATAAATAATTTTGCTGGTTAGTCTTCGCTTAATGCAGGCTCTTAAGCACATTGAGGGGGGTCGGGGCTAACTGAATTTCATATGCGCAACTCTCAATAGGCGACTGACTACCTTCGCTCTCGTCTAGACTTGTGCTGTGCGAGCTCTCTGTAGAATCGCTGAGATCTGATTCACTTTGGTCATCATCATCATCATCATCATCACTATCACCATGATCATCATCATCTTTAATAACATCAACATCAACTTTATCATCGTGAGTGGCAGTAAGATTATCATCATCATCATCATCATCATTGACAGCATCGGGCGCAATTTGATCGCTGGCGCTAAGCGAACCGCTCGCAGCTGCAGTGTGCGGTGTGTTTGGACAAAGACAAGACAACAAATAGAGAGAAAAGACAAACGAAGTGTGGGGAGGAATACAGAGAGAAAGAAAGTTGGGATGCGTAGGAAGAGACAAAGAGAGAGATTGAGAACGAGAGAGAGAGAGAGAGTGGGTTACAGAAATTGTTTCGACTAGACGATGAGTTGATGACTTTTGATGAAAAAAAAGATGAGACGCAAAAAAAACATACAAAGTGGCTGCTAAAGATGTGATAGATGAGATGAGATGAGATGAGACGACGAGGGGGACGAAAACGAGGAGATGGCAGTGTGGCAAGTGTTTTGTAATAAATGCTTCAACTGAACTTTTAACGCGCATGAGAACCTAATTAAGTGGCACAATAAAAAATACAGAGACAGCGACACAACACAAAAGTTGGCATAGAAATATGAAAGAAAACTTATTATATAATATGCAGAAAATAAGCAGCTGTGCTTTATGAACGGGTTTATTGGGGAAGTGGGGGTGTGTAGTTGTAGGTGGCTTTTCAAGTTTCGGGGCTCAAGTTTACGCACCATCCTTAGCAGCATCCGTTCTCACTTCAACGCGTACGAGTTTCGTTGGTGTTTTGTCCACATGATTTTCAATCGCATCTGAGATTCTGCTGCAATCCAAAAACAGACAAATTTTAGCAAAATGATTCTCTGATGGGGATGAGAAAGGAAAGTCACCTGATTTGACTAGATGGACGCCGCTTGTTGCGCTTGTTGGCGCGCAGTTCTTCAAGGAATTTGACCATTTTGCGATCGGCCACATCGATGCAGGATTGGCCAGCATAATTGCGTATATCCATATCGGCCAGTGACTCCACCAGCATTTCAGCTGTCTCCTTTTGGCCCCAATGTGCCGCCGCATGCAACGGCGTCCAGCCATCGTTATCCTGCCTATCAACATTGCCCCGCCCGGCCAGCAACAGACTCAACACTTTCGTATAGCCTTTGGCGGCAGCCACATGCAACGCTGTTGCACCCGTTTTCGGATGCGGTCGATCCACTTCGGCGGCATCGCTGCGCAACCATTTCTTTGCATCATTAAGCATTGCCTGCTCCTCGGCCTTGCGTGCCTTATCCACATCGATGTTGAGCTCCTGCACCACCTTCTCCATGTAGTCAATCATTGGCATATGCTGCACATCGATTGCCAGATCTAGCGCCAAATCACCATCGCTATTTACGGCGGCCACATCCGCATTTTTTTCCACCAAATATCGTGCTATGCTCACAAATCTGCATATGAAAAATTAATATAAATTAGTGGAAAATAGAAATAATGTTCTGAAATTACTCACCCGCATGAGGCAGTTGCATGCAGTGGCGTCCATCCCTCATTGTCCTGTCGGTTAATATCTGCTCCGTGCTCTATTAAGAACTCAACCATCTCCAGTTTGTCATCGATACAGGCCTGCCAAAAAGATAAGTTTTAAATTATTATTAGTAAAGTGCTTGTTATACAAATCTAACGGAAATCTGTCACCTCGCTATCTAAACTTTCTTATACTAATCACATTTTAGAAGATCAAAAAACTGTGCTACATTTAATTGCCATATCAGACGATCTTCAAAAACACTGTGGAGTTAAAGTTATACAGTTGAGATCAATTTTCAAATGCCAAGGTTGCAATTTGAATACTCCACGAGAAGGCGCATAACTAAGATGAATAATTTAACAATTATACGTATGTGCTTGTGAAAGAATTTGTATTTCTTTTTCTTCTCTGTTCACTGATGTTGATAAATTTACATTTTCGCTTGTTTACTGTTGGAGGGCAAGTTGCTTATTTTTACGATTGACTACATTGCTTCTTAAATGTATTGAATTTGAAATTCAGTTGTGCGAAATTTCTTTTCATCTGCCGGGTATCTTTTTTCTTTTGATTTGAGACTCTTATACCCGTAAATTGACGATTTTGTATAAGTAATTGCGCCATGTTTTAATAGCTCAACAACAATTCTGTTTATCTGGTTAAAAACGCTAAAGTAAACACACACACACACACAACAGTTGCAGATACACATACACATGCAAACTGGGTCTGGAGCTGAGTGTGGCACATGGGCAACGTTGTTTATGCGGATTTCCGTTGGAGCGAAGACATCGTCGGTCGGCGTGTGCAGAACGAAGAAGACAACAACGACAACAACGGGAACAACAACAACAACAACAACGAAGACAACGACAACCGATGATGGCGATGATATCATCATCATCGTGAGCAACTGCGCCGATGACAACGGCTTCTATGTGGCGCTATCTAGCCAAGAACCCGCCCAATAACAACGACGACAACGACGAGAACGTCGACAACAATGCGAAGTGAAATGGCGATAAGAATTCTTAACAGCCGCAAACACAAAAAGAGCTGAGCACCAAACCTCAAACACTAATACAGTGATCACTCGGCCTTCTGATATTGAAGTTAGAAATTTCCAGAAGAATGAGTAGTAGTAGTTTTAGCTCAATAATAAAAACGTATGCTATTTTTAGTTTTAAATCGATTAAATTTAAAAAAAAAATAGTATATAACATCTATTTAAAATTGGAATGTGAAATAAAACGCGTATAATATATAATAAAATTCAAATCAAGCCAAAAACACCTTTACAATCTAAATATATTTTTCACTTTTAAATTTACAACATTGTTTTATTAACGCCACAAAACTCTCACTGAAGATAAAGCCCGACTGGATTGCGAACATAAAAAACGGTGGCTGGAGCCAGCATATTTAAATTATAAAACAATAAACAAACCAACTTTGAAACGTTTGCACTCCAATTAGCGAGCGATCACTGTACGAATAAGAATAGCGATAGCAAAACCCATAACGAATCCCCACCAATTGTTACTCTTGATAAGCTGACGTTGTGGAGTATTCAAAATCAAATGGTCTTAAGCTCTTTTTTGTTTTGTTTTTATGGTCAACATATGTTAATTTAGTTATTTTTTGTTTTAAAGGGGGCTGACTGGCTGCTGGCTATTGCTTTGAAAATGCAAAAGCAATTTCCATTTCGCAGTAAAACGCATAAATGGCGCACAGAACACGAGGCATTAGGCAGGCAGGCAGGCATGAGGCAGGCACGAGGCATACAAAAAGCAAAACGGGTCTCTGGTCTGAGCAATTTGTAAATCTGGAACGCAGCCAATTAATTAATTATGAGCAATTTTTGATAAACTGACCAACTGACGACAGCGACAACTGACGACGACGACTACGATGATGGGCGGACCGCCCACGCGTAATCATCCCGACAACAACAACGCCAAAAAAAAAAAAAAAAAAAAAGACTACCACTTTTTGTTCAGCATGCTAAATTTGACATGAACTATTTCGACTGACAATTTGTGACTTTTGATTTCTGGTCGGGTGTTAATGTCAGCCAACAGCAACAGCAGCAGCAGCAGCATAAAAGCAACAACAACAACAGCTGCAAATTCTGTACTATTTTCATTGCATTGAAAGCGAATTTTTCTTGGCCAGAGCGAAAGATAGCTAAACTAAAAAAAAAAAAAAAAAAAAGGCGCTCTACGAAATTGCATGCTAAGTTTAGCCTTTTGTTTTTTGGCACGCCATTGAGCAGCATTTTGTCTGTCGTCTACCCAACTCACTCCTTTCTCCCAACGTCTCTCCCTATCTCCCCCTCTCTTCAACTGCCAGCTACTTTGCGCCTTAAATGTTATTCACCCCGCTGCATTACGTATACGCCGCATATTGCTGCAAATCAGCAGCAGCAACTTGTTGAGACGGCTTTGCGGCAGCAACACACAAGCTGCTTACTAATAATAAGCCCTGCCCCCACCTCTTAAAAGGCCATCCAACAAGTGAACTCATACAAAAAATCCTCGCCAACTCGTTTGTAAGAGTTCAAACGCTTGGTTCTAAGCTTAAACTATTGTGAGCATTGGTTTTTGCATAAGTCTTGAACTAAGCCTCTAGTTGCTATTATTTTTTAAAAAAAAATTATAAAATTGTTCAACAATTTATTGGCTAATAATTTAAATTTGAATTAATTACGCACACTCATTACTAAATGAAGCAAAGGCTGAACAGATTTTTCAAAATTTTTGGAGGCCTCATTTTTGGGATAAATGTACAATAATGGCGTGGCACATGGCTAAATGGTCTAATGGCTTATGGCAAGGCAAGCCTTCATAATTTCAAATCATTTTTGTTTCATTGCTTTTTTTAATTTTTTTCTTTTTTTTTTGTGTTGAAAGTATTCATGTATTTGATGCCACTTGAATGCCTCGCCTTCGCCTAGCTGCCAAAAACAAATTGTGGTGTCTATTAGTTTGTCTTTTTTAATGATTTTTTATTTATTTTTTCTTTGTTTTCCTCAGCTGAGATATTTCAGCTCACAGCAGTTTTTGGCTCGGACCTGGAGCAGAGCCACCTGACTCAGTGGCCATCCAAGAGGAATGTGTATTCAATATGAATAACAATTAAAGAATGCATACAAAAATTGGGTTAGAAATGGGAAAAAAATGTGAATAAGAAGAATCGTAATAATTTGAAAAGCACACAATATACGTATAGAATTTGTTTATGATAATGATATTATGCAAAGTATTTGGAATGTGCCAGTAAGCCAAATAAATCGCCACGAATCGAGAGCTATCACTTATATATATATATATATAGAACATTTGATGTGTATATACAAAACTAAGCAAATTCGACATTAAAAAGTCGCTTTGACTTTCTACAAAAGCAAGCACATTTGTGATAAGAAGTTGGGTTCAATATTGTTAACTTATACTAGATCTACCACAAATCAGAGATGATTTAAATAACTCTTGCGGTCAATCCACCCACCAATATACCATATTATATATATTTTTTCTATTTGATTAAACTATTTTTGTGTATATTTCGTCATAGGTTGGCGAAAAAACGAAAAGTGTTCGTGTTATGAATATTGTGCGGCTCGCCTTTAACGCAAAAACAAATTCAGACAGTATTTTTCTTTTCCTATTTTCCTATACATTTTCACCAGTTGTGTGTGTGTTTGTGTTTTCTGTGTGTGTGTTTGTGTATGTTGGCTGCTATAAAATGAGCTCAAATTAAATACAATCAGAAGGCGAACTGGGAAACAACGTCAGTTGTAAAAGTGTACAAAAATGATGTACATTTTACAAGCAGTTGTTATTTTCAATTTGGCTCGAAATGGTATTATGCAATGCACTCTTCACACACACACACACACACACACACACATACGCAGACACACACATTCGCTGCAGACACATCAAATTGTATTGCATAGAATGATTTTTCAGTTTTGCTAGATTTGCCAGATTTTCAGCATCGTTTGTTATTTTGGGTGTAAAACACCAAACGAGAAATAAATCAAATCAAATGTAGCCAAAGCAGCCGCAGCATCAGCAATATACACTGCATTATATATGCCCCAATATACACAGATCTATGTACAAAAAAAAAAAATATATATATATATATATATACATTGGTAAGTATATATCTATATATACGTAAAGCGAAATATGTATGTGAAACACGCGCTGTGAATTCTTGAGGATGTTTGATTTGTATCTGCTGCTGCTGCTGTATATCTCTCTGTCCGTCCCAACTGTTCGTTCCGTCTGCCCCGTTGAGAGCGCAGAGATAGAACCGGGCCAAGGTTACAAAACACGTCAATAAAGCGCGTTAGAGCCCCAAACAATATTAACAAACAACAACAATCTAAACAATATTATTATTGCTTTTTTTTTTTTTGGAAAACTCACGCAACGCAAACGCAACTGATCTGTAATTTCCGAGACAGGATCACAGTGATAGAAACAGAGACAGACAGAGAGCGAGACACAGAGAGAGGGAGGGAGAAATCATTAAAATTGATTTGGGGTCATATAACGATCACGTTCATGATTTGTTGCCATTATTATATTATTATAATATATTCGTGTGTGTCTGCTGTGGAGAGATATCGTTCAATTGAAAAATACTTGACAAAATAATTAGCTAATTTATGTGACAATTTATTGTTAGCGGCTTTGCAGTAAATTGCTATTAGTTTAATCTAATTGGTCAACATTTAAGATTAGAGCCGTATTTAAATTATTTACAAACTACAAATACAAATGATACACACACATACACGTCAACATACACACAGTCTCACACTCTCACACACACAACTGTCACCGCTGTATCTTAAAGACATCTTAATTATAATGTGACCAAAATTGTTAATGTTGTTTTGCAACGCGTGTTTCTTTAATCCGACAACAAAATAAAAAATAAAAACATTGTTAGCGGATGCTTAAATTGAAATAAAAGGTTGTCTTTTGAGGATATGATGCAAGCTTTATAGTTGAAACCAGCACGATTCAAAATTTGTATAAAACTAATAAAAGCAACAATAATGTTTATAATATAAGCTAAGAGCACAAACCACAATTTTATAACCTGATTTCATCATGCTCAACATTTCCTACATTCACATTCTTAACATTTCACCATTTCATTATCATAACATCGTTAACATTTGAAAACAAGTGCCACATTAATTGCTTGATTTAAATAATACAGCTAATCAGATTATTTTTAGATTTGTCTTCACGAAATGAATAATACAACAGTTAATATCAATATAAGACAGGCTTATCAACTTTTCTGCAATCAACCCAATAAATACGAAATAAATTAAAAAACTAAAAAGTATTTCATTTCTATTTTGCATTTAGCATTAAATTAAAAAAAAAAAAATTAATTCAATTCATTCATCAGCTGTTTGTTGCATTGATTTCTCATAACATCAAAAAATAAATTTCATACTGCTTAAAAGGTTCAAATCGCAAGAGTGGAAAGTTCAAATAAGTCTATGGAAACAATCCAACTGTGATCTATAGAGTTTATTGGACGCATTGCCGTGACTATTTAGGGACTATTGCCTATAAATTTTATGGCCCAATTGAAAACCATTTAAATATAGTACATTCCATATATATATATATATATATATGTATATATCTCATATACGGCCATGCAGTATATTTATAAAATGAGCAATAATAAATCATAATTATCCTTGAACTAGCGCATGAAAGAACACGCTGACAAATGCAGCAGACAAAACTTATAATGTGTAAAGAAACATTTATGCAACTAATTGCAATTTCTTTCAAGTAGTGTCTCCCCAGTGAATTGAATGTCAACGCAAAGCAAGCCACGTTCCACGGTCCACGGACACCCCAACCCCAAACTAGCCCCAGAGTCCAATTGGCCGCCAGCGGTTTGTTGGTTGTTCGTCATCAGCATCATTCATGGCCAATGGTGGCCATTGAATGTAGCATGCAGGTGTGTTTTTGGCTTTAAGTGTTTATTGTAGTTGCTTTTGTTGTTTTTGCTGTTTGTTTATGAATGAAAGCCGCTACAAACAATTTTCACTAGAAATCTTGTTTTTTTCGCATTTCTGTTTGGTAAAAAGAAAGCATCAAACACGATCAACGAAATCAGCAATGAATTAATTAATTATAATACTTACAGCATATAGTATAATAAATGCAATGCTATTTCAGTTTGCTGTTTAACAAAAGAACAACAACATCGACAACTGTAAGCAGCAGGTAATTCAAAACTTTGCACAGTTCCCATTATTATTGTTGTTGCAATTATACTCCGCTACCTGCCTTACCGCTCCAATCCCCTTTCCACGCTTAACAAGATATAAGATGTATCTGTGATTATGTAGATAGATATTAGCATCTGGTTAACAAGTGCGTCGCGGGCTAAACGGTGAAAATCTGCCGCTCTTAGCGGGCGCGATATAATTAAATTCAATTAGACTACTTTCAAGCAGACAGTTCATGCTAAAAGTCTGTGCACACCACACCTAACAGTAAGCATATGTATAATAATGTGTACATATTTACTGTACATAATATCGATAATCTATTTGCATTATGCACTTAGCATTTTGGCTTGACTCTCGCCACAATCACATTTTAAAGTTATACTAGCTACCTGATTCCACTATCAAAATCTCTTAGTGTATTGAAATCCAGCAATAATTTTGGTAGTGGAATCACAAAATGTTAAAAATGTGCATTTAATAAATGTTGCTCATAGTCAAAATAGGCAATTAAATTACAACATTTACTGCATTGAAATAAAGAAATAAAAATTCGCCTACAATAATAAATACAATGCTATTTGCAATTAAAATACAGCTGCATAAATTGAATTTTTTTTTTTCAAATATATATAAACATTTTTGGCTGAGATACATTGAACTCTCCATTGTGCTAGAATTGAAAGGCGCCACAAGAAATATATTTTAGCAAAGATTTAAATTTCTTGTACATAAAAATATATACATTGTGGCGAAGGCTCAAAAGAACAAACGATCAGAATTGAAATAAAAATGAAAATGATTTTGCGAATATCTTTTCTATATACAACTGCCAGTGGTTGTATCTGTGTGTATGTGTATGTGTGTGTGTGTATATGTGTGTGTGTTTGCGAGTATTGTATATTTTTCTAGGCTTTTAAAAATAGAACAAATTTTGTATTTTTCTTATTTAATGCTTGCGCCGTTTGCTGTTTGTTCTTGCTATTGTTGCTGTTTCAGCAACATTTCAACTTGTTGTAAATCGTCGGCTTGCATTAGAAATGTGTTTGTTAATGTTTTAGTGGTTTTGCGGTGCTTTGGAAACCGCAGCGAGAGCACGAAATATACGCCGTAAACAACAACACTCAGCAGTGAATGGCTAAAAGTCGAGTGTATCCGACTAGTAGTCCAGTCACACTGTACTTTTACTGATTTTAATTTATGGGATCAGTTTGTCTAAACTCAAGCGGTTTTCAAAAGAAACAACATGTTTGTTATGGTATGGAATAATAATGCATTTAAGGTGGAAAAACGGCTCTGTTTTAGAACTTTGACGAAAGTCAGCTGATTTTTAAAAGAAATCTGAATTAAAGTAGGGTATAATTCAGTGACGTGCGTCGACTTTAACATCAGAGGCAATTGCGACGACGGCAACGCTGCTCAGTTGGGCGCAACAGTTTCGAAATTGCCCTCTGCACACTGCCGCCCCCTGTTGTTGCTGCCTGTTACTACTAACAACTACAGCTGCTGCTGTCTCTGCTTCTGATGGGTGTAAATCGCGTGTTTGCAATCACTGACGTAATGAATCTGATCCCATTTACATATATACATTTCTACATTTATCGATAAACAACAAGGAATGAGGAGAGCAGGGGTGATACGCACCTGATGCAACGCTGTGAGTCCATCCACATTGGCCGTATTGATATCGGCGCCCTGATCGAGCAGCTGTACCACATCCTCCTTATCGCCGGAGAGGCAAGCGGCGAGAAAAACGCAACCCGAACTGAATTTGATACGTCGTCCGTGTTCGTGGCGGGGTGTAGGTGTGGCATTATTTGTGTCCGACTCCTCCCAGCGTTTCAGTTGCTCGGCCCGCTTCATCATCGCCGAATGGTTGAGCACGTCCAGCGTCGACATATTTTAACTGTTTTATCTGTTATGTCTCTTGTTGTTCTCTTCTTGTTGTTGTTTGGCGCTTAGCGGCGCCTGCAGTTTAATTTTGATTTGTTTTTGTTTGTTTTGTTTTTTTCTTGCTGTTGCACACTGAATTTAGTTTTACACTATTTATAGGGGAGAAAATGTTGCACATTAATATGAAATTCAAAATTTTTTTTTTTTTTTGTTGATTTTAATGCTTTTTTTAGCTAGCTGTTTATTAATTTTCTATTTTCACTCGTTTTGTGCCCACTGCATCTTCTTCTTCCTTTTCTTCTTTTTTACGTTTTGTGCACTTTATCAGCTAAAACGGGCGCAACTGCTCATTTTTTTTTATTTCTCGTATTTTTATCATGTTTCTTTTGCACTTCACTGCACATACACACACACATTCACACTCAAACACTCACTCAAGCTCACACACAACTCACACACAGAAAGAGTGACAGCAGACACACATATGCATGTAGCGATCTCTTCTGGCCGTTATTATTTGCTTGTTGCTATTTTTTTTATTCTGATGTTGCCTATCACACAATTTATTTATTTTTTGATTTTGAGCTTTTGCTTTACTTTCAAAACAAACTCGGGCAGCACTGAGACAAACAGAATAGTGTGGCAAAAGTTGCGCGTAAATTATTTTTACATTAAACACAACACTGCGGCGGAACCGCTGTCGACGCCGACGACGACGCTGACGTTAGGGCGCTGCTGATTGCGCTTCAAGCACAGGGTTGTCGCGCTGCGTTCATGTTGCTTCTTTTTTTTAACTCATCAGAGTTGATTAAGTATACACAATTATTGCGAGCATTTTGTAAAAAAAAAATAGTAAAAATAACATTTTTTGCTGCTGTTCTTCTCCCCACACACTTTGTTTATCATTGCAAGTTGTTCGCGCGCTCGCCTTTTCTCTCTCCCTGCCTCTCTTTGCAGCACACACACACACGCACAATATGCAACACTGTGTGTATGTATGTGTGTGTGTGTGTGTTACCAATTTGACATAAATTCAACAGCCGCGACGCTGACGTCGGTTTGTGGCGAGTAAATAGAACGAAGAACGCAACTAAAAAGATGGAAACCGATATTTTTCTCACTCGATTCTTTTTTGCCTGCTTTGGATTTTTCTTTTTATTTATATAATGCATGTGTTTTTAGGCCAATTGCAATGCTAAAATAAATATAATGCGCGTAATTATGTAAAGGCATTTTACACAAACACACACACAAAACTCTCTCACACACACACACAGAGTCATTCACAGGCAAACGTTGGAGAAAAATGTAGAAAATTGCAGTTGGAAAACTTTTCACACCCGAAACGCACGCAGTGAAACAGACGCACTTACTTTGCTAGCTAGACGCGGCACGCGCACAATGCAATTTGTGTGTGTGGCGCACTGTATTATATATTGGCTAATAGGCTCTGGGCGCTGCACAATAATTCAATTTATTGTGCATATTTCGGTTAAATATGTGTATTTAATTCCGTTCACCATTCCGTGCCATTCCGTGCGGCCACGACAAAGGTTAAAATGAAACTGATGAAAGAGAGGCGAACAGCGAAAACACATAGAGAGAGACAGAGAGCGAGAGAGAGAGAAGAGCGGAGCGACCCTGTTAGAGTCTGACGTGTTGCTGCCCGTTGTGAATGCTCTGGGAAATGTTGCCGTAATGTGTGAATGTCGGCACATGTTGCCTCAACATCGATTAGTTTTGCGAATTCAACCGTGCGCTGCAGTGTGTACATGAGGCAGATATTGTTGCGCTAGAACAACACTTGTGACAGGGCTGCATGTGAGGAATTTGAAATTACCGCCAAGTGTAATTTCAAATTAAATTGTTTCAATATTTTGTACAATCTAAGTGAGAATTGTAATTCTCTTTCTCTCTCTCTCTCTCTAGGCCAGCGCGCACTCTCCTCAAAAATAAGTACAAAACCCACCACCCAAAATCATACTGCGCATCGGATTCTATAAGCAAACTACGATTTTTACTCGTTCCAAGCGGATGCGTTTCTAGAAAGCAAAAGCAAAAACCGAAACAGAATTTATGCAATAAAATACGCAACAAAAACCTCTATCGGCACCGTGCATGTAAAATAGACAAAATAAGCCGCTCAAATTTCCATTTGCTAGTCACCATTTGACACTCAAACCGAACGGACGCACTTGAATTGTTCGTTTTATTTTATCGAAAAAATAAAAACAGACTTAAATTACCTTATCAAACAAAGTGTACCAACAAATAAAATCAAAACTTTTTATCAATTCCAAAAAGTCTGATAAGATATGAAAGCGCCATGACAAAGGTGAGTGAAAACAAGTGTAGTTTATTGTTTGCCTCGGCTTCATTCACGCAAAGCACACACAAGTAGAGAACATTTTCCCATTTCGCGATTTGATGCAAACGCTTTCCGCCCCTTAAACCACCCCCATTTTTTGCATGTTACAATTATTTATTTCTGTATTTCTCTGCTCGATTTTACATTGCAGTTTGAGAGATGCTGAGCTCATTTCATTCATGCCGCTTCGCCAGCCCCCGCCCCTATTTATATACATGCCTCAACTCAGCCTGACCTCACCACTTACCCTGCACCCCTCCACTTGCCCTGCAATTTGTCTAATTTTCTGCTTACGTGTTTAGAATTTATTGCTATTTTTTAGTACCGCCTAATATCAACTCGATTTCTACGGCATACTTGCCGTTGTTGTCGTTGTTGTTGTGATTGTGGTTGCAGTTTCTATTTGCTTTAGTCAACAACGTAATCAGCTGATCATTCGATTACTTTCAATTGGTTTTGCTATCTTGTTTTGAGACAATTTTATTTTATATTGCAGAACTTGTTGTATGGGCGGAATTCCATATAGATAACTACAGTACAGTGAACATTAGAACAGACAGAAAGTACAATGTTGGCAAAAATATTAATAACTAAATAAATAAAATACCAATATTTAGCAATTGAATATTATTTATTTAAAAGTATATCTCTTTATTATATATATATATATATATATATATATATATATATATTTGTTAATTACGTGTAATGCACTTTAATCAATCATTTACAATTCAATTGATTTCGCGTGTGTTGGATTACATTTTAACTATTGATTAGATTGGCAAAATTTTCTTCAACGGTTGTTTAAAATGGTCGGGTGATGAATTATGAATAAAATTCATGTGCTAGAAATTGTTTGCACAGCTGTTATTCAAATTCAAAACAAATTGCGCATTTCGTGTTAAGTCAACTGACAGCAAGCAGTGCACGCGAGCAGTGAAAAGCAGTTGAACGTTGATCGCAGCTAAGAACTGCTTGAATTGTGAGTGAATAAAGTATAAACTACTCGTACAACCCTCTCTGCTGATTGTTGTCGGCCTTCGAGACAAGGACTCCAGCGACTCCTTGTGGCACCAGCAACTGACAGCTGGCAACATGCCCCGTTCGTAGAAAATACAAAACACGCGCACTCAATGAACATGTTTCCTTTGTGGAACAAGAAACAAGTCCTGGCAACATCTGCCTTTTGATCCTTTTGCGGCCAGCTGCCGGCACACGTCCTCAATGCCTGATTGGTAGGCAGGTAATTCCGAACCTGCCCTGCGCTGCCCCACCCCCTTTCTACGCTGCTAAAAGGGAGCCCACAAAACAGATGGTGTAATAATAAATCCTAGGTATTTGTTGTTGTTGTTGTTTTTATTATTATGACACCTTTTGCAAGTAGCAAACGATAAAAAAAAAATACAGAGAAAATGATTGCAACAAAAGCACAGAATCGAACATGTAGGAATGCTGCAATCAAGTGATCTCGACTACGAGACTACCCTGCAGTAATGAGATCAATATGAAAATGCATTTTTGATTATAAATTGGGTGTTTCTGAACCGTTGTTGATGATTTCTCTATATTATATTGGAAATCGATAAATATCGATGTATCAATAAATGGTAATTTCTCTAATTCGGCTCTCCATACTGATCAAGAATTTACATACCTTATGGGATCCTACTGCTTGCTATTTCTTTAGTACAAATTTAATATGCCCCTTTCCCCATTTTAAATGGGAACTGGGTATAAAAACTGGTTTCGCTGCATTGACTGTCAATTAAAAAGCAAACAATAAATTAATTTTTAACTATTGAAGCTTAAATACACTCTCTAAACAAAATAATATTTTGAGCTGTTTTAAAATCTTTTACAATTTTTGAGATTGATTTTACGTATTTTTAGAAAGCAACAAGCAATAATCATTTGAGCCTTTAAAACTATTTTAAAAGTTTAAGACAGTTTGCTCTTTTTTAAAATGATTTTAAGCTAAGAATATATTAATGCCCCCCAGTAGAGTATAAAAATAATAATTATTGTAATTGTAATCTACTTTAAAGTTAAATAGTCTGTCAATAATAAATAATTTTAGAAAGGCAACATGTTTTGCAAGCTGTCTTAATTTAAAGATAAAAGACAATTTTTAAACTATAAATTATGCCCTAAGTTAACGTAGTTGATGCCAAAATATGAATGACCTTTTTGTAGAGTATGCAGAAATAAAAGCAAATTGTATAAAATTGCTAAACACACCTGAGCAGCTCGCTGCGCATGCGAGCTGCGTTTACATTGCTCATTGGTGACTAACAACAAGAACAGCAGCAGCAGCAGCAGCAGCAACAGAGGAGTTAATAAAAGCGAGTGCAACAACTTTAGAAGGCCTTGCAAGGTCGTTTTTGTGTCGTAACATTTACCACAAGTTGCAACGCAAGAGTCGCCAAGTGCATTCTTTTTTTTTTTATTTAGTTTTTTGTAACTTAAGCAATCTTTGCGACTTATGAAAAATTGAAAATGAAAGTTCACAAATTTCTGCTCGTACGCGGCAAATAGAACCGATTGTAGAATTTATAAATATACATATATATATATATATGTATGCATGTATGAATATATATAAATTAAGATGACTTTTCGAGTGCATGCAGCAACTTGTCAAAAGGCGTCTAGACATCGTTTGTGTTTTTATAGGCGCACATTTTGAAATGCGTCGCGACGTCTCGCCTGATAATTTTAGATGCATTTGCAAATATATTTATAAGTTCACATACATGCATGTAATGTATGTTGTTGCAACTGCAACACCCAGTTTGCCAAGACGATGACTCGCTATGTTTTTTTTTCTGTATGAGCTCAGTTATTAGTTATTATCAGCATTTCTCTTTGCCTTGTACGTGCTGGTATTTCCTTTTCTAATAAAAATAGTATAACGCCGTAACCAGTTGTATATCAATTTATTGATATGGCATAATTTGATATAGTCTTTAAGCCTGTAATCAATAATTTGAAAGTTTTGGGAATTTTGGTCGATAAAATTCCATTGATAAAGGGACGTCAATATTGATTGAATATTTTTAATTTTTCCCCCCTTAAGATTAAATTAGATTATTTTTACCGTAAATAAATCAATTTAAAAGTAGCAACAACGAACTTTAATTTTGTAGAATTTTGTGGAAATTTCTAATAATTGCTGGCAGTTCTCAAAAGTTCAGTTGCTCCAAACAATTTTATCAGTTTAAAGATTGTATTTAATACTCATAAAAATCTAGGAATGTGACTAAGGTTCGCATTTCGAAATAAATTTATACGAACAGGAAATGACAACACCGATTTGGACTAACTTTTAATTCTAGTGAAATGTATTACAGTTTTTCTTTACTTTTTTTTTTACATATATTTGCAATCTCTAACGTCTTTTTAAATGGAATTTCATGATACATTTTGGTAAACAATATGAACATATCATACAATTTTCAATATTAATGTTGGTAGATTGACTCCCGCCTGCAAGGATATTAAGCAAATAAATAAATACTAAATGGAATTAATTGTTAATTTCAAGTATAACTTTGAAACTCGGACGAAATTAAATAGAAATTTAATTGGAAATAAGCATGGAATGCTTTAAGTCCAGTTAATATTATATTTCAATAAGTTTCCCTAGTATTATTGGGAAAGTATTTGCAGCTGCCAATGCAACAAAAAAACAGAACAGACAAACAAAAAAGCAGCTGCTGTCGACGCACTCTATGCGCTCTGCCAGCGTCAGCGTCAACGTCTGCGTCTGGAAGGTGCGCGATAATTATGAGTTGCAACTGGCTGGCTGGGATGGATGTGGATGTGGATGGAGGTATCCGTGTCCGTGTCGATGACGGTGCATTGACACGCGCCACAAGTCAAAGGTGGACGAGGCTGATGATGAATTTTAATGGCATCGGCGCATGCTCGCCAAAACCAAAAAATCAATGATCCTAGCTAGACACAGTGTGTTGCATTGCTGCAGGGCGCTGCACCTACTGGTTGGAAAAGGATAACTGTAGTGTGTATCGGTTGTACGGTACGCCATCTTGCGTACACTAACTACTACGGCAAAAGTTGTACGGTTGTATTGGAGCAGAACCATTGTGACCAGATGTGCCCTAAGCGGAGCATGAATCCAACATACACGCATACTCGCATACAAACATACATATGCATATACATAACTGTATAAATATATGCATGTAGACATATAACGGCAGCATAAAAAGCATCAATAGTTTTTACGGAGCACAACGCTTAAATGTTTTTGCTCTCCTTTTTTTTTTTAAAAAATAAGCCAAATTGCAAGCAGTTCCAAGAAGTGCAACCATAAACATGAGAAGAAAAAATAACACAAAATTTACAGACTAGCGTCTGTCTGTATATATGTATTATGTATGTGTGTGCATATATGTAGCTGCTAATGTATTATGTTTACGTATTTTCGTTTACGTCTGCGTCTCTGTCTGTACATCTGTTTCTCTACTTCGCTCTCTGGGGTGGCTTTTGGTCACGTATCGGCGAGCAGTTACGACCTCTCTCGACGGCGATTGCATTTACGTTCGCGCGAGTCAGTTCAGTCTCGCATCTCGAATAGTAAGCAAGCAATGGATTCCGAGACCAAAAACAAATGATTGTATACATTCAAAAACCACTTATAAAACTAGAAAAAAAAAGTTTTCTGCGGCCTCTCATCGAAATTGTGATATTGATTGTACACTTTTTTTAATAACAGCAAAAAGAATTGAATGGACTTAAATTTAAATACAGAAAGTCAGCGTCTCTGTGTGTGTTTTTTTGTATTTTCCGTCAACGTAAGCATCGTCGTCGTACCAAGCAAAAATAATCAATACTGTGAAAAATCAATACAACAATTTTCGTGTCAAAAATCTCAACACAAACTTTCATAAATAACCAAATTTTAATAAAGTCGAAGTGTGGAACTTGAGTTTTTCAACAAAAAGAGAAAAATTGTCAAGGTGAGCTGAAATTTTACAGTAGATTTACTTAAATATAACCACAAAAATTAAATGAAAACGTGACATCACAAAGCTATAGCTGTTTTTTCCACTATACATATGTGTGTGTATGTATATAAGTATGTATGTGTCAATGTTTGTACAATGTACATTAATTAAAGCTACAGCTTACAAACAGACACACACTGAGAAGAGCGAGTATTTTGTTCGTGCACATGACAAAACTTACCAAAGCGTTTTGCTAATATATCAAATTAAATGATGAGCTCAATTTTCTGACTATTTGAAAGTAAAAATACAAATTTGCTATTCATATATTATAATTGTTTTCTAATTGTAAATATTATGATACAAATGGTTTGCAAAAATATTCATAAAGCATAAAATGATTTTGAAAATTTTGATGGTTGTTATTATGTTGTTCCCGTTTTGAGTCTCTCACTCTCGCACATTCGCTCAGCACACAGCCGATAGCGAGAGGTCGTTTTTGAACAACAAAAAAAAAAATGGCGGCTGTAGAGTTGCCAAATGTGTGCGCTGTGGTCTTAAAATAAATGTGTTCTTTTTGAATTTATGCATGTGCTGTCTTTTTTTTTATTCTTTATTTATTTACTCAATTACTCATTTTTGCATTACTCAGTGCACTAGATATTTTGTTTATCGTTTAAAATTAATCAAATGAAACCCACTGCTTGCATTCGCGTATAAACAATCAAAATTGTGCGGCAATCCTATCTTGTGAATGATATCAGCACTGCTGGCGCTTAACAACATTCCAAATGTTTCAAAGAGGAATGGGTAGCGGAGCGAGGAGAATGCCAGGCACTTTTTTGTTTTCGTTGGCATTTTCGACTGCGCCATTTTCAGCAATGTAGTTTTTATCTATATGTATTTAATCATCGGTTATATATATATGTATACAGTACGGAGGTTAGAAGGTCAGCCACTGATGACACATTCATTCCCAAAACTTCTTATTGAATTAATTTTGTTTTGCTTTATTCTGTACTTCTCTTTGCTTTAGTGTAGTATATTTCCGCTTCTCTTTTGAGCTCATCATTCTTCATAATAAACATTACGCGTTAGTTGTTGGATGATGCGTCGTTTCCACTTTTTACTATATCCGATCATTCAGACACATACACACACACATATACCAACTCTCCACCCAGTTCCAGTTCCCATTTGGAGTTTTTGATTTTTTTTTCTTCTCTCAACGTTTGCTTTGTTGCTCATTTCCGCTTCTAACGGAAGTGGTGCACTCATGCGTACGTTGGAGTTTCACTTAACTCTGCACAAGAATAAAAAAAAGCCCGGTCCGTCGAACACACGACATATAAGAGACAAAGCGCTAATGCAGTTTGCACTGTTGCCAATTTTCAGTGGCTCTTTTTTCACATCTTTTCTCCTTTTTTGAAGTTATGCTTCATTGCTTTGAACTTTTGCGCTCGTTTTACAGAAAGCAGAAAGAAAAAAGCACAACAAACAATACAAAAATCAGCAACAAAGAGAAAGTCTCAGAGCTCAAGCTTTGCAGCGCTGTGGCTCGAGCAACTTATTGATATTGCTTGCCGCAAATGCAAACCGCACCCATCATCGCCGCCTACACATAGAGAACACAGAAAGAGAGAGAGAGAGAGGTCCACGCTGGTGGTCCTGCCCTGGAGCTGAAAAAACAACTCCTACGTTTATATCGCGAGTCGATTTTCCACGCTTTTCACCAATAAACAAAACTTCTCACGTCACAGGAAAATCACCTTAAGAGTAGATTTCGTGAAAGAATAATTTTTTTTTTTCGTATTCATCTTTTGTTGTCCTCTGCTTCTTTGCTATTGACGGGAATCAGCATGAATGGACCCTGGACCAAGGCGCGGCGGCGGCGTTGACCCTTGAAGAAGAATAAAAATACACACAATAATCAGTAGAACAAATGCAGCAAAGATGTTGGAAAGAAAATTACTTTGGAATTCCCGGAATTCTCTGAGCTGAATCATCTCTCGAAACGAGACGACCTTTGAGACTTGGCCGCGTGAAAAACGACCTTTCATCCATTTCCACATACTAACGAGTCTCATTTAATGCATACATGTCTCTATATGTATGTGTGTGTGTGTGCATGTATATTTCATGAGAGCGTACCCACATTCCAAGTCTCACATTTGAGCTGGATGCTGCCAGTTAGATAGAGATAGGGAAACAACAGCACGACTTGACTTTCGGGTTTGGGAATGAATTTTCTTTGGAAAACGACTGGCTGCTGTGGCATCAGGTCTTTGAACTGAGCCGCCGTTAGTTTTTTTTTTTTTTTTTTTTGGGCGATCGATCAATGCTCAATATAGCAGAGAGTGAGAGAGAGCGAGAGTGAGACAAAGACAAAATAAGAGCTCAGCTTGAGCCGCGTTCTTCGCTCCTTATGTGCATTCTTCAGCAGCAGTTTTCTCTCAGCCGTCGAATTTATTATGATTACACTGAATATTGCCCTTTGTTGTGTTGTTGTCTTGGGCATTCTTTAAGTACACACGAACCACAGTCAGCCAGTCAGCATCCGCAGCTTGGTATTGGTATATTTATGTATTTTATTATTATTATCATCGGAGTCGTCTTTTGCTTCGTCGTCGGCGGTCGATTTATTTCTCCTTGTTCTTCTTCATCCTCTGCGTTGTCGACTGCATTTCTTGGAAGGACACATCGAAAATATTCTTTCTGTGCGTGTGTTTGTTGTTTTTTCTTGTCTTTGACAGCGTCTGACTCTCCTCTACTCTACTCCACCTCCCCCTTCATCCACACAACATCTACTGCATCAAGTTCTGCGTGACGACGACTCATGCTTGTTCTCTCTTCCTCTCTTCTCCTCTGCCTACTGTTGTACACAATTATCTCTGTCTCTGTCTTGCTGGTCGTATCTGGTATCACCGCATTCCAATCTCGGTTTAGGAAAAAAGAATGGTAAAGTGTTTTTAATAGTTTCCCACAGTCTAGCAGCGCTGAGCTTACACACACACATACATATAGAGTGGAGACCTTTGCTGGCTGCGGTTACCTTCACTTACAACACACACACACACAGAGAGACAGCCAAACAGCATTGAAACTTCAATCCCAGCTTTGCTTTATTGTTCAGCTTAGTTTCCAATCAGAAAAAAAATAAAAAAAAACTTCAGTTCTTGTTGTCTTGCAGAGTTTTGTAAAAAGTTGTTGGACTGCATTCCAATACGCGCCTCGTTAGATGTTCTCATTGCTTGTGCTGTTGCTGTTGTTGGTCTTCTTAAGTTCTCTGTTTGTTGCCTTGCCTCCTGCACCGTTGTTGCTGTTGTTGTTGTCTAGCCTTTGATTATGATTTTTCTTTGCCTGCTATCTGCCTATCCTTCTGTGTGTGCGTTTTCTTTAGTATTTTTTTTAGTTCTCATGTCATTCATGATGAGTCCGGGAGGCCTTTTGCTGTTGCCAGTTCTCATTTCTTGCAGAATAGTATCAACCATTTGTTTAGTAAATTGTGAAATGATGTATTAGTTTTTTGTTTTTTTTCTATCGATATCCATTTGCCAAATTGATGCTATCAACACTACCCTGCCAGCCCTGGTGAATTTTGATTAATGCTAATTTTTGACATATGGCAGCAGCGCATTGACTTCATTAAAATTCTGTTAAGCTGCTGCTAAAAGCAAATGCATTAAGGCGCTTACATTACAATTGTTAATGGGCAATTGCATTCCACAATAACAGCACGAAGAGGAGGAAGAAGAACAAGAACAACAACAGCAGCAGCAGAAGCAGCTGTAATTGCAAGCTTCTGCACTTTGTACTTGGTATAAAGTAAAAGAAGAGGAAGAAACAACGGTGCATGTGAGAGCAGCAATTGAAGCAAAACAGAAGCAGCAGCAGCAAAAACAATAACAACTGCAGCAGGCAGCATCCATTCTCCAACAGGCTCTCGAAGCTAACATCTTTGTCTGTGTTTCTGATGCTGTTGTTGTTGCTCCACTTCAGAAAGCAATGCGCAATCTCTGCCAATGCTGCCAACCCTAGATAGATGCGTCGGGCCTTTGTAATTTACAATTGCTTTTGTCTCTTTGCATTTTGCTCTGCGAGCCTTTTCTTCTTTTTTCGCACTCTTTTTTTTATTTATTTATTTTTTATCTTTTTTTTATATATATTTTTTATTTTTCTTCTTACACCTAAGCACTGTGGAGCCCTGTGTCTGTGTGTGTGTGTGTACGTGCATAGTTGTTTTTCCATTGATGGTTTTCTGTGTCTATTGCTATCCCCGTCGCACGCACGCTGCAGCAAGCAGCCGTCACTGCATTTATGCTGCATTGCATTTGTTATGCTGTGGGGCTGCTTGCGGCTGCTGCTGCCCAAGTCGTTTGACTGCATTCCATTAAAACTTTCTCACAGTCTGCTAGCGCTGGCTACGAGTGCAGTTTGCTTGCTTGCACGAGTGCATGGCAGTACCACCCGCCCCCTCTCGATCTCTCTCTCCCTCTTGATGTTAATGTTGGCGCAGCAGTGTTGCTCGCATTGGAAAGGAAAAATTGTTACAAAGGATAAACAGCTAGAATAGCTAAAAAATAAAAATAAATATATATATATTTTTTTGCTGCTTTATTTAAAATTCGAAAAAATTAAGAAAGCAAAATTAAATAGTTTTTTCACATGTTTTTATTTTTAATTTTTAATAATAAATAAAAAAAATGTGAGATCTAGCTATTAAATAGCCAACATTGAGCTGCTGGCAACGCTGTCCTGCAGTCGTTGCCCCATCCGTCGTGAGCTGAAATTGTTTGGCGTGTTTGGCTTGGCTGGTTTGTTGCTTTTGGTCGTCGCCTGACTTGACTCGCTTTGGCCAGGCTTGGAAATGTTGGACTTTGTACAACGTTCCGACGACAGACAACGAACGGCAGACGGCGGCATTCGTGCTTTGCTTTGCTGCTGCCGTGAAGTAAATGTCGAAAAACTGCTTACAATCTCTTTGGCTGGCTAAATGTACCAAAAAAAAACGAAAAGGAAAAAAGAGACCACCAAAGCATTTGATAATTTAACACAAGTTAAACTATCGATAATATGTTATCGATTCGACAAACAACCAACAGCAGCAGAAGCACTAATTCTGTTTATATTCCTAATTCCTATTTGTGTTTCGCGTATCGCTCGCTGTTCCACTAAGCAGCAGACTCGTATTTATGTTTATATATAAATATATATGTATATATATAAATATAAATGTATATATATATATGTGACTATATATATATATGACTCTTGATTTGTCATTGTTTGCATCTATCTTTCGCTCTTAAACTTGTCTCTAGTTTTTCTATATATTTGTATGCTTTTCTTTATATATATATATATTATATATGTATATGTATATGTATATATATTATATATGTATATGTATATGTATATATATTATATATGTATATGTATATATATATCATGCTATGATTTACACAATTTTTACGTAAAAACGTTGAGTCAACTATTTTGCTTTGGCGCCAACCGTCACACCTAAATGGATAATAATTCAAACACTTATACAAAGCCAAAGTGTGTAGGTTTTTTTTTCTTTCATTTAATCGACCAGCTGTGTTCTCCATAGAATTCTTGATGCATACATTTGCATCCATTGCAGATGATTCGCATCGGCGCAGTGCCTGCCACTTTCCACTCGCAGTTGTAACTCAGTTGTACGTTACGTTTTGGCTACAACCAACCCCCTTTGCCGGATGAAACCACCCTTTTTCCATTGCTTGCCACATGTGCGTGCGAGTGAGACGGCATCACATTATTTCTAGGGGTGCTTTAAGGTCGTTGATGCAGCTTCATCCAGCATCAGCATCAGTTGCTTGAACTGCGTTTCAGTTTTTCTCTCCAGTCAGTGAAAAGCAAAATACATACACAACTCAAAGCTGCATAGAAAATTGGGATTTTCCTCAATCAAAGCAAACAAAATAAATAAAATATATAAAGTTAAATTGAATAAAGTGAGTTGGATTATTATTGATAACATGTGTAGATAATATATAAAATATACAAATTGGGGCAGACATTCTGCCAAATAATTTTGTTTCTGTCGGTGAAAAGTATTTACAATTGTTGCTGATAAATTTATTGACTTTTTAAGTCCAAGGGTTGCACTTTATCGCTTTATACTGTTCCATAAATATATATATTCTTGATCAGGTTCATCAGCCAAGACGAAATAGCCATCTTCGTCTTTCTGTATGAGTACACAGATCTAGCTAGAGACTTAAAATGTTGAATATATGTAGGTTTTTGTACTCTTACGGAACCTTATTGTTTATAAGACATGTGACTATTGCGTGCGCTTTCTGTGATTACCTTATTGCTTGCTACATGGTACACACTTGTATATGATATCTTATCAAATATTGTACCCATTCCATTATAAGTCATTCTCGAACTTTTTTCTATAAATATTAAAGTTGGATTGCATTTTGGTTTCTTTTGCAGTTGGAATTACAGCAACTAAGAGAGTCTACCGGAGTCACAGAAAGGAAAAAATTATCAAAATGGCAAATATAGCATCTCAACCCATATACCATATACCCTATGGATCCGTGACAACATCACCAGCCATACCATCGCTATTAACAACAACAATCGCATTGGATCAAGTGGACAATAGAACGAACACGTCAAGATTGTGCAAACTGTATAGAATGAATGAGAAATACCAGCGCGAGGATGAGCGCTTGAAGACATTTACGAATTGGCCAGTGTCCTGGCTCGATCAGGAGATGTTGGCCAAAACGGGTATGTTCTTCACCAACGAGGAGGATAAGGTCAAGTGCTATTTTTGTGAAGTGGAAATCGGTCGCTGGGAGCGCGATGATCAACCTGTACCTGAGCACTTACGCTGGTCCCCCAATTGTCCGCTGCTGCGTCGTCGACCCACCAACAACATACCCATTAATGCCGAGGTACTCGATACCATTCTGCCCCCCATCAGTTATGACATATGTGGTTCAAACAATTCGGTGATAGAGGTACGCGACACTGCCTACTCCGAGGGTCGTCAATCGCGTATACAGTCGACGAGTGCGCTTTCCTCCACACCAGCCGATGTTGTTACATCGTTGCAACCGTGCAGTCGTCCACCGGCGGCTGCCTCAAGCGGTGGCTCCTTTTTTCCCGAGTATCCCGAATATGCCATCGAAGCGGCGCGCTTACGCAGTTTCGTGGATTGGCCACGCAACATGAAACAGAAGCCCCAACAGCTCGCCGAGGCGGGTTTCTACTATACGGGCGTTGGCGATCGCGTTCGCTGTTTCAGTTGTGGCGGCGGTTTAAAGGACTGGGACGATCAGGACGAACCCTGGGAACAGCATGCTCTCTGGCTGAGCCAGTGTCGTTATGTGAAGCTCATCAAGGGTCAGCTCTTTATGGATGCTGTCACCGAGAAGGCGGTGGCAGCGAGTCGAGCCGAACAGGATGCTTTCCACAAGCCGGAATGCAACGACGGCGACGAGCAACAGCATCAGCAGCAGCAGCATCATCAGTTATTCTCAAGCAGTGCCACAAGCAGTGCTGCAAGCAGTGTTGCTGCTGCCTCAGCTACAACTCCAATTGCGGTTGCTGCTGGCTCAGCTGCCACTGTCCCTACTGTGGAGTGTGGCGATGTGGTGCCGGCAGCAGTAGCTGCAGCATCCACAGCTGCGTTGCGTATCCACGAGAAAATGATGGCTCAGGATTTCTGCAACGACGGCGCTGCAGGGGAAAAGACGCAGATACGCGAGGAGAAACTGTGCAAAATTTGCTACGCCGACGAATACAATACGGCATTTCTGCCTTGCGGCCATGTGGTGGCCTGTGCCAAGTGCGCCTCGTCCGTGACAAAGTGTCCACTGTGCCGGAAGCCCTTTACCGATGTGATGCGCGTTTATTTTTCTTAGACGGTCGATGTAGATTAGAAACTCATCAGCAGCAACCCTTCCGGCGAACACAGAAATCGTACGGGTTGCCGAAAGCGTGGCACGGCCAGCTGCTGGTGATCTATTCCTTCAGCTGGCCGTTGCACAAATTAGAACTCACAACAAATAACATTAACATTAACAGGCATAACTATAATAATATTAAGCAATTAATGTACATTTTAAATATATATATATATATATGTATCCATGAAGCACAATTCTTCTTGTTGGTTTTGTCTTAATGGGCGGTTTGAGTTCCGGAATCGTTATTTCAAAGGTGCCGACGAACAAAGGCGTTGTAAAATGCCCTACTCACAAATTGGGTGTATCTAATCGGATTTATTGGTAAAGTAATAAACTTTATTAAAACTAAATTGGCGACTATATCCGAACTGGCCTATATGATTTCTTAGATTGCAGACGTCTTAAAGGAACAGAATATACTATAAACCATTTAAGTGAGTATATAAATTAGGAGCCAATAAAAAGGATAATATATATTTGATAAGCACACCACTCGATTGTGGCTCCTTTTGCCTCATTGGGGTTGCCACTTAAATTATTACTTTTTAAATAATATTGGTAAGGTTTGCAATTTAAATAAAGAATATCTATGGACATCTATGACATTCTATAATTTGTTGACCTTAAGTTTTAAAATAAGTCAATAATCAGTTGGGTTTAAAAAAAAATAATCATTTGCCAACACCAGAAAAAATTGATATATAATTTAAATACCAACAGCCACACAACAACAATTTTATTTTGTTTGAATTCTTTGTTGGGCGAGACGCAAAAAAGGTGTTGCAATCCTCAATATTCGCAATTTAACGAAACCGTGCCCTGTTTGCATTGGGTTCGTTGAATCCATCAACAAAGGCCCTGTCTGAGCTTACTTAATTAGCACGTTCCTTGATCTTTGTTTCAGCTTGTTATCAGTTTGGACAGATTTGTTATCGTCTCGAAGATAAGAGAATAGACGTAGCACAAAGTTCATTCAACTGTAGAAATGCATCTATAATGCATTATCGTTATTATCATCATCATCGCTAACTCGGCGCCTTTAGTATTTAAAGTCTTGCAAAAAAAAAAAAAAAATGAAAAATAACTCAACATTTGCCACATCAACTAACAACAAATTCATTTACAGTGCATTTCAATTAGTTTGACTGCATTCAGATTCAGCCAGATCCGGTTTTAAGTCTCTTAGCCAAGGTAGTCGCTGTAGCTGCTCTACCACAGCTGGGCACTTTGGCAATCAGCATCGGTTTGTCATCGGTGAATGAATTAAATAAACTGGGTGAAGTCACTGCTTGAGTCATTGCTATTGTTGCACATTCGTTTATTTAGTGATTCTCATTTTTAGATAGAGAAAAGAAAGAGTTTTTCAATGGGCGGAAAAAATAAATCAATTAAATATCGATATGCAAATCTTTGCTCTACTTTGTTTGCCATTAGAAAAACACAATGTTGAGTTTGAACTGCGTGTGGCTTTTAATTAACTCTTTGGAAAATTGAAGGTCGCCACAAAAAGTTCTGACTTGAAACAAGTCAGACTTGCGAAAGACTAGTTACCCTTTCAGTAAAAGCTTCATTCACATTTTTGTATATAGCTCAATTCATTTGATATTTTTTAATTTTAATTTGGCTTGAGCCAATAATAGCTTTTGTTAAGTATTCAAATCGAATTGGCTTTAATTGTCTACTTTTAAGAATGCCTCTTTTACTCTCGCCGCATACAAATATCACATGCATCAGCTATATTTAGCGAGAGTTTTTTTTATTGCCACATGTCTGACAAATGAGTGATAAATTACGTATACGCAAAAAGTTTGTATGGGCAACTGTATATGGTTTACCAGATGTATGAATAGATGTGTATATTTGTATTTATATATTAACCATATATGCATTTCGATTCGGGTGATGTCATTTTGTTGCCAAAATTGTTGTAAATTTTAGAGAAGATGGCCTAATTGAAATACCTTTTGTGTAAACACTATTTAAAAGTGCAATCATGTTATTTGGTTTCAGAGAATTGTTTACCAACTGTTCTAGTGAATTGTTCTTTCTATATGAGTCAGCTGCGATTCATATAAATATTTATATATATTTTGTTGTTGTAAATGCCTTTTTTCAAGTAAATATACACAAGATTACACAATCGAAATAAAATCCACACATTTAGAAACAATATGCAATTACAATACGAAGCATGAAAAATATTCACTTAAAACATTAAATCTTAGTAAGTTCATAAAAATTTGGTTAAAAAATCAAATCAAAAGCAAGAATTTAATGTGAAATATGTGAAATATGGTAATATAAATATATTTTAAAATATATTACATATTCGCAATTACTGACATTCAATAACTACATTTTGAAACGACATAGAATTGTATTTTAGTGAAAATATAATTCTTATTCTTTCAAAACTGCTTGTCGGCACTGCTTGCTGCACAACTGCTTGGTGTTTGCACTGGCTGAACGCCAAGTGTTGCCAACTTAATGGATGAGGTTAATATGTATTATTGCCAACTAGGCGTAAATAGTTTATTGTGACTTGATTACACATTTAAAAAGATTGCTTAACGGCGACTTAGAATTTCGAGATTAATAAACTTCTCATTGGCCGCTAAAAATGCTTTGTGCACATTCACATGAATGGCAACATCGACCAGATTCGTATTGCTAAAATAATCCATGGCGACAACATTGGCATTTATGCCCCAGGGCCCGTTGAGCCACTGATTCACCTTGGGATTAATTAACGCCGCTCGCTCTTTGGCCGTTTGCAATTTGTGATTGTTGAGCGCCTGTTCGATGCTCTTCACGGCCAGAAATATCCAACCATCGTCCTGAACGGGTGAATCGGGTTTCTTGCTGAACAACAGACGCATATAGTCCAAAGTTTGAGAAATATTCATGTAGCTGGTGCTAAAACGTTGCCAGGGACTGCAAAGTAAAGCCGATTCTTCAAGAAAAAAAAAAAAATCATGTTAATGACTGAGATATCTTTTGAATTTAGTTTGCTGACCATTCTCCGGATAGGGCAGCTCCTCTGTGGGAAACAGGAGCAGCACCTGCCTGTTCACAGCACGCAAATCATTAAAATTGCGATCCGCACAATGTTCACTAAGGCTAACATTTCGCTCGTAGAGAACATCGCCCAGTTCCTGGCGCAGCAGATGATAGACACCACTGTAGACTTCCGGATGCTTGTAGAAGCCAATGGGAAACGAACTAAAGTCCAGCACAACCACCTCATTCGACAGCTCCACAAAGCGACGCACATCTCGGAGCACATCACTTAAGGGATTGATGAACATATTCTCATTGACCACCCAAAAGTTGTCCGCCTCGTTGCTGCTGTCCATGTTTCTATAGCTGCGGGAAGGGGAGGGGAAGTGGAAAGAATTAGCTCTGCTTCTTGCTGAAATTTCTTCAATTCAGTAAATTATTTTCTATAAGAATCTTAACTACACTCAAACAGAAAATCTAGAAAGAAATGATTTCTAAATACTCGAAGCAATTAAAGGTTTATCCTTTCATAAATATGGTGTTTTTACAATTTTAATAAATATGTTTCTATTAAAAGTATAAAGGACAAACTCTGATCTTAGATAATATCTGTTCTGAAATTCATGAGAAATATTAATGAAATTTGGTCTCTGCAGACTCACATTTGACTTTACCTGCTTTCTACTTTGGAGTCCGCTTAGTTTTATGAATTTTATAAGATATACGAAATATTTAGATATAAAATCTTAAAATATACAATTTTAATAATAAAAATCTCTGCCAGTTTATGCTTACCCCACACTGAGATCCAGATAGCGTATGCCAAAAACTAGCTGTGACCACACATCAAAGTGCTGGGCAACCAGATAATCCTTGACGAGCAGAGATTTCGTCTTACTGTAATTGGTTATGTAGGCGCCCGAGGCATGGGTGCCGGGCAGAAAGAGACGCTTCAGCGGCATCGTTGCCGCATCCTTGAGATGGGCCAGCCAATTGGGCTGGATCTTGAGGCAGTCAATGGTTAGGAGTTCGCTGCCATTATAGCTGGCCACATAGTACGGCAGACATTTGCCCTTGGGATACTTGGTGGCCGTTGTCTGATCGGCTTGGGGACGATTCCAGCCCCCTGGAAATTGTAGTTTTCCCAGTTTAATCGGGGTTTGCCTTTTACCCGTTCGATTCCTGATCCCATCGATGCGCAGCTCGGGCTGAAAATTGGACACAGATGGATCCTGACGATAGATGCCCACCCACTCGGGTGGTGCAAAGCAATCGGGTCCCCAATTGACCTCCAGACAGGTTTCCGTTAGGGTTTTGCCCGCCAGCGAAATGGTTAAAAAGATCGGACAACTAGCTGCATGAGAGCAGGGTTTAGAGCTCTAGTTACAGGCGTAACTCCAAAAAGAGCACTCACCTGCGGGCGGCGCCACAAGCAGTTGTAACTGCAGTAACAGCAACACAATTTTCCACATTTAAAACGACTTTTTGATTGTTAGTTTTCACGTGTTGATTGCTCGCTGGCTGGCGCTGAATTAATAGCCAGCCACAATTTGTAACCTTTGTGGCTCAATTTGCACCACACACAAAAATGCACACAGCGCACAACAAATTTGAGCGAATCGGATTATTTTGAAGCTCAGCTGTTGCCTCATTCAATTAAGTCAAATTAATGAATGGCGAGCTACTCACAGAGAGAGAGAGAGCGAGAGAGACAGAGAGACGGAGAATTAGAGATGTGAATATTTGCTCTTATCATTTATTGTTTTTTTTTTCTCTTTTATTGTGTGATAAATATTTTTTTCAACGGATCTGTGTAATCGAATATTAAAGATATTCTCAAAAAGGAAAACTCTGTCGAATTAAAAAACTTTTTGAATGAGTAATTTCTCTTAGAAAACTCTTTCATAGCTCGTTAAATAAGTAAACAATTTTCAATTTTTTTTTTATAATTTTTAAATACAAATATTTTTTCATTTATTTGTTGTGATTCTTCTTCTTCTTTGTCTTCTTCTTCTTTTTGCGATTTTTTCTCTGTTTTAGTGGAAAATTAGAAACGGTTCATCGAACTAGAAAACTAAAATTGTAACAATGAAATTATAGCTGTTTTCTTTTTGTTTTTGATCTTAAACTATTGACTTATGAATAACTTAAGTACAACAATTCTTAGGCTTAACTTTAACCGGTTCTGTACAGGCTAGCATTTAATTTTTGATTACATGTTATTTATGGTTGTTGTTCAATAGATTAAACATGTAAATATCATATAAATATTCTTCGAGTTTGTTCGTTATTTTTTTGTGCTTCATTTGCCATTAATTAAAAGTATTTTGTATATTATTTTGAACGGAATGCGGGCATTTAGCATAACTAAAAAAAAAAAATAATAATAATAAAAATGTTGCTAAAATACAAATATGTAAATAAATAATGTTAAGTATTATTTGTTGTAATTTGCACAGGTACGCAATGGTATTCAAGGCAGCTGTTTAATAATTTCTTTTCATTTCTTTTCGCTTGAGGTAGGTAATTTGTAATTTGTAATTTGTTAATTAAGTAATTGGTAATTGGTAATTTGTAATTATAGAACAAAACAATCAAACTTGGCATCGGGCAATTAAAACAGTCTACAAAACTTAAAACAGCTACCGTCTTATCAAATAATTTATAAATAAATTATGTACTTTAGTGTTTTCTTTACTTAATTACAATATTTAAAAAAAAAAAAACATAAAAAACAGTCTTGTGGTTGCATTTGTGTTAGTTTCTCGTTACGCATGAAAATTGGATGCGAATGAATACGAATACGAGTATATATCATACAAATTTATGTATTGGATATAAATAAGTATGTATATGTGTATATATATATATGTGTGTGTGTGTGTTTTATATAAATAAATTCTGCTTATTTACTGGGTACTTATGCGCATGTCTTTTTAGGAATTGGAATTGCTCCGATTTAAGTATTCAATTTATATATACATAATGTGGATAGGCTATACAGTCTATGGCTATATCTATATACAGGCCAACTATTTACAGATCTACTAGCTCATTACACTCAGAGAAAAGGCTGTTCTTAGCTGTTCAAATACAATCAGCATTTAGTTTCAAGTACTTGAATAATCTGCATATTTAAATCGATCGCCAAACAACAATTTTTGAATTGAAAAACATTTTTCTATCTAGCTATGCACTTAATTCAATTCAATGCTTGCTTAAATATGTCTCAGATTTATCTTAAGATTGTTCAATATTGATTTAAGGACTGGGGGATTTGAGAGTCTTAAATATCTTTTGCAAGTAATTTCGTTTTTTAACAATCGTACTTTAAATTTAACCTAAAACAGTGAAACATTTTCCATTACAAAATTCAGATATTTCTCGAATTTAGAATCGATTCGTCTATGCAATTTCTCTGAGTGTACGCTCTGCTTCCTTTCAGCTCACCTGCTGCGTGAGCAGATTAACTAATTCCGTTCGCTCCATGTTATTCAGTGTGTGCATATCGACTCCCAGCGCTGCTGCCACCGCCTCAATGTCCAAGCCGAATGAGGTGAGCAGCTCGAGGAAGCGCATCTCCTCGCCGGTTAGTGGATTTGTGAGCGTGGGGCACGAATGGTTGCACTGCGGCCAGCTGCAACGCTCGAGCAGACGCAGATTGCATTTCTCTGGCACGCGCGGCACTCGCTGGTTTGGCTTCAGTTTGGATGCATTGTTGGAGGCGCGTCGCTTTTGTGGCTCTAGCGGCTGCTCCTGTTGCAACTGTTGTTGTTGTTGTTGTTGTTGCTGCTGCTGCTTGCGTCGCTGCTGGCGTTGCTGCTTGCGCTGCAGCTGCTGCTCGGCAGTCAGTAGTGGACGTCGCTTCGACTTGCTGTGATTGCTATTGTTTTTATTGTTGCTGCTGTTGTTGCTGTTGTTGTTGCTGTTGTTGTTCTTGTTATTGTTGGCTTCATTTTCACGCTTGCGCTGCTGCTGCTGCTGTCGGCGTCGCTGCTTGCGTCGCTCCTGACGGCGACGCTTGCGCTCCTCACGCTGCTCCTTGCTGAGATGATTCCTCTTGCGCTGCTCTACCTGGTTGAGCTTCTGCACACGCTGATGCTGATGCCGCTGCTGATGTCTTTGGTTATTCCCGTTTGCATTCGGATGTGGATGCAGATGCAGATGTGGATGTGAACGTGGATGTGGATGCAACGCCGTCGTCGTTGTCGTTGCCTCCGTCGACCGTTTGAGTTTATTATCGTGGCGCTTGCGTCGCTGTCGCGTCGAATGCTCCCAGCACCTCAACGCTGCCGGCAGCGAGATGTCATCGATCTTGAGGTTGACCCAGTCGCGTTTCGAGAGCACCGCATGTCCAATGCAGCTGGGCGCAAACACAGCGGTCACATTGTCCAGCGAGGAGCGCAGGGCGCCTCCCATCTCATGTATATAGTTCCATTGCTGCGGCGTCACCGGTGCACCCACATTGTCGGCGCTCATCTGTGCCTCGTCGAAGAGCCATTGGAACACGAATAGTGGCGCTGCAAGCACGAATGAAGAATGAACTTAATTATTTGATTCGAATTTATTTCTAGCTGTGATGAAAACTCACTTTTTAGCGTTGGATACAGGCGATATCCGAAGTAGCAGCGCCACGGCTCGGCGGGATGTACCTTGGTGCAGTCCTCGGGTAGAAGACCCTGCCACAGTCGCCAGCCCTGACGCACTGCCTCGCTGGACGCAACCGCCGAGGGTGTGTAGGGTTCGCGATCGAGAAACCAACCTGAATCGCTGACACCGCGCACCGTCACCGGCAACTTGCGCTCATTGACGAGAAAGTCGCGTATGCGATCCAAGTTGAGCATGACACCCAAACCGCCAGCAGAGGAACCCACAAGCAGCAGCTCGGCGCCAGCAACACGTCCCAATCCAAGCGGAATCAGATCGGCAATCACCTGGCGCAAAATCAGGGCGCCCATAAAGCGCCAACTGTTCTCCCGATCCCGCGTATCCGGCTCGATGCGGGTGCCCGACCAGGAATCGCTGCTGCAGTAAGGCACCAGCACATGGTTCGCATTGTGCCAATAGGGATTCTCCTCAGCGTGAGGAGAGAGAATGCCACCAACTGTAAGATAGAATTTACAAAATTAGTTTCAACTGAATGAAAAGCCAACTTTGTCATGCTAAAGATGAAGTTTAATCTTGATATCACTCACCATCTCGTGTCTCTGTCCACTGGGAGGAGGTCATCAGATGACGCAGTCGCATCCAGCGCGCTCGGCACGAACGATTGTCAAAGCAATGCCAGCCGCCCTCGAGGAAGACGACCCACTTTTTGGAGTTGGGCTGCTTGCGCAGATAGAAACCTGCATGGGTGCCATCGTTGCAAGTGAAGCTCGTGTTTGTCAGCGAGGCGCGTTTCAGTGAGCGACTATGATCCCCACTAGCAGCACCACCAGCACCACTCGCTGCTACTGGGTGCATGAGCAAATAGTTGCCGTTGCCGTTGCTGTTGCTGTTGCTGTTGCTGTTTGCGCTTTCCAGTGGCGTGCGTTGATGCAGCGAATTCGCATTGGACGCTGCCTGCTCCTCTTCCAGTTCCAGTGGCGTCTTTCCAACGCCAAATGTTTCCATGTTGTCGTCGTTGTTGTTGTTGTTGTTGTTGCTGCTGCTATTGATGCTGTTGCTGTTGACGACTGGCAACACACTGAGCACAATCAGCAGCAACAGCAGCAGCAGCAGCGACAACTGACAACTTAACGATGTCGTCGGCGTTGTCGTCGTCGTCGTCTGCAACAGAATTAATCAAAGCTGTGATTTAGTTGTGATAATATACATATAAAGAATATATTAACTCAGAGTTAGTTATCGTTTAATACTTATTGCGAAGTCATCAATTTGTAAATAAATAAATATATATTAAATACAAATCATATGAATATTTATAGTTGTCATGCATCGCAATTTACAGTTGCCGCATAAGCAGTTACTTTTATTCCAGCCTGTGCGCCCAAAGAGAGCTGCTAAGCTGAACTCGGCCTATCAGATGCACGTGCTCTCCCCGCTCTCTCGCTCTCTTTCGGGCATTGTCATTGCTAAACTCATTCACAACTTTTTGTCGTCGTTAAACATGTACTCGTAAATAACACAACTCTGCACTCTCTCCTGATCTTTCTCTCTCTCTGCGTCTCATTTCTTACTCTCTCTCTCTCTCGCTGTTGCTTTTGCTCTTGTTCAGCTCATGCTGCGGCCGCCTGTTGCTCTTGTGGTTTTCTGTTATTGTTGTTGTTACCTGTTGCCTGCTGTATGTGTTTTTTTTTCTTTCTTTTTTGGCGGAAAAACTTGCTTTGATCAAAATGCGAGCAAGAAGCTTTGCGATAAGATCAAAGAAATTTTTGCCGCGCATTTCGTTACGTTATTGTTGTTGTGGTTGTGTTACGTTGTGCACTGTTTTGGTTGCTGTAACAAAAGCTAAAGGTAGAGAGAGAGAGAGAGAGAGAGAGAGAGTAAGAAAGAGAGAGAGAGAGAGAGAGAGAGAGAGAGAGAGAGAGTAAGAAAGAGAGAGAGAGAGAGAGAGAGAGAGAGAGAGAGAGAGAGAGAGTGAGGGAGAGAGAGAGAGGAAGAGTGATTGAGTGAGAGAGTGAGGGAGAGAGAGAGAGGAAGAGTGATTGAGTGAGAAAGAGGGTGCTTGGTTTGAAGAGAAAAGTATTTAGTCAGTTATTGCTCTGTTATTACAAACACATATTTTAATATTAATCATACGCCCTGTGAGCAAACCCTGTCAGTCAAATAACACAAGCACGTAACACATACACTTAGACAAATACGCAGTTGCTTAGCTATAATAGTTTAGAAATGTAAACTTAAATTTTCAACTTTTTGGCTAAAGCTGATTTAAGATGATTTTGGGACTAATTTAACAACTTTCTTTAAGTAATCAAGTTTCGCATTTAAGCAACTCTTTTAAAAAGAGAAAAATCTGATCTTTTAAGCTTTCTTTAAGTAATCAAGTTGCTTATTTAAACAAATCTCCTGAAATGTGAAAAATCATATTCAAATTATACCAAAATAAACTGGCATTTTGGGAAAACAACATTTTGGTTTGCGTTTCTATCTTCGACCTTGGCCGGATTTGGACAAAGTTTGTACTTGATTTGAGTACTATATATTCTATATCTATATTTTTCTGAGTGCACACACACACACACACAGACGTGATTTCCACATTGTCATGATCGCTGACGCGTGGTAATATTTTCTGTTTAAGTTTTTATATTTAGTTGTTGTTGTTGCTATTCTTGGCTTTGAACTTAAGGTCGGTTGTGTGCACATCAATCAAAATAAGCAGCGGTGATTAGTAGTTGTTGTTGTTGTTGTTGTTGATTTAATTTTGATTTTACGCTATTTTCCAGCAATTTGTAAATGATACAAAAACAACAACAAAACGCGTGCCGCCAACAAAAGCAAAAACATAAACAAAAACAACAGCAAGAACAAAGTCTAAAGGCAACGATTTTAGTGTCTCAGTGTGTCAGTCTGTCAATTGTGTCCGCCTGTCTGCGCCGCTGTCTCTGCATAAATAACCATTCAGAAATCGTAAAGAAATCTTCAATCAATGTTTATTTTGGGCTTTGATGTTTTGCCGCTTGTGCCGCTAGCAACGACAATTTGCAGACAAAATGTAAATGACACGGACAATTTGAGAGGAGGCCTACAAAAAAAAAATGAAGAAAAATAACAAAATAACAGCAACAGAACAATTATAGACACACACTCAAACATAGACACTCACACATACACATAACTTGGCCAGTTGTTCGAACAAGTTCGAACTTGACCGGTGGCAATAGCGTGTAACGGTAGCGCATTTTGCTTTAAGCCAACCCATCTATAGCATTAAGCTGTTTCAGCATTTTCAGCTACTTGCAGCTCTTCCTCGTGCTTGGTACACAAATCGAGCGACTTTCCTTCAATCAGTGTGATTTTTTTTTTTAATTTTTGCTATCGCTGCTGTTTTGATTGCTGCCTGTCAGTCAGCGCGTCTGCTGCGGGGTCTCTCAACCCCCCTCCCCTCCCCCCACTGCCAACAAAAAAACCAAGAAACCAAAAAAAAAAAAAAAAGCACCTCTGATGTTTGCCGCTTAACAAATTGACAAGAATTCTAACGCTAACAGCGGCATCGCAGAGAGTTACTCAATAAGTACGCAGCATTTATAACAAAAATTTTTATTAGACTTGAAATCGTGTTTTCGACTGTAAATGTATTCTTCTTTCTGGGGGGCAAACAACACATAAAAATGTATTGCTTGTAAAAATCAGCAGAGCTTTGACGAAGTTATGACCCTGAGAAGATTACAACTAATTAGGAATTCCTATCTTTGGTTAACATTTTGTTTTTACTTCTGTGAAGAATTATTCTTCTCGAGCTCAACATATTCCTTTTGAAAGTCGTTTGACTCTTGACCAAGTTATGGTATTGGAATGATTACAGCTAATAAGGAATTCCTTACTTAACATTTAACAGTTTGATATGGACAAGAGTCATGTTTTCAGCGATAAATGTAGTTTCATTCTAGTGCTCAAACCATAACTAAAAATGTATTGCAGTGGTTAAATTGGGATCATAAACCAATTATTCGAGCAACTCTCGTTTGTTTGACATGCTTGACGATATAGTTTTTTTTGGGGCTGCGCCTACGATCTTCTAATGTTAACAACGACCCACCAAAAGAAAAACAAAAATAACAAAAATAACAAAATTACGTGTGTGCGCGGATTTACGTTTGAGTAAACAGAACGCGTGCCCACATTGACAAAAACACACACAAATACAAACACACTCACATACACACACACACACACACACACACATACACAGCTAGGCAAGTAACTCACAGATACAAGTAGAAACACTGAAGATAGAGATACTTGGATTCGAGCGTACGTTGCACTTGTTGTTTACCTGTTAAGAGAAAAAACGGCAGCGCCGACAACGACAACAGCAACAGCAACAGCAACAACATCTACAACAACAACAACAACAAGAGCGGCAGCTGCTCTGTCGTTGTCGTTGTCGTTGTCGTCGCCGTCGCCGTCGGCTCCGGCAAAGAAAAAAATGTTCACAAGCGCCGCTTAATTACCCTATATAGCGTCTTAAGTTGCGCTATTAATTGCGGGCACTGCTTATTAATATTTTGCTTTTGGCGTGTAGCGACTCTTTTTTCTTTTTTTTTTTTGTTCAGTTGCCTGTATTCCGATTTCTTGCGCCGACAAAGGCGCCTTTGCTGCTGCTGCTGCTGTTGCTGCTGCCCCCATACCCTTTTATCTATGTGGCTCTCCTCTGGCCGGGTGTTCAGTTTGGGCGACTGCTCTGTCTGGGGGCTGGCTGGCAGCCAACTACTTGTCGCGGCGATTAAATTGTCAGTTTTTATTAATTGCTGCGAATAGTCAAGTGGCGCTGCCGCTGTCTCTCTATCTCTGCCTCTGCCGCTGCCGCTGCCACAGTTGTCGTCGCTGCTGGCGCTAAGCTTTTTTTTTTTAATGAAAATTAAGCATACGCCCCGTGGGGTGACTTGAATTAATTTGATTTGATTGTGAGTGCTTGCTTGCCAGGTGGTGGTGGTGGTGTCTGTATGTTAATTTATTTATAACAAAATGCTTGCAGCTTGTACAGCTTCAACTAGTATTATATGTATATGTGTCAGGTTAAGTGAATTAATCGCTTATAAATTGTCACAAGTTTTTACATTAGCAAATTTGCCAACAATTTACGGCTAATAATTATTAATAAGCTTTAGCAAGAGGGTGCAATAAATTAAATTAAATCAATCGAATATGTCAAATATGTAATTAAAACTTGTCTTTGTGAATTATAGATGAATGTTATTAGTTGCTATTAACGAACTGATCCATTAATTCAAAACACCTGTTTTAATAAATTTAATAATTTATTCAAATTCGATTAATGTGGCTTTGAGGCTTATCATATTTAACACAATACCATCTCGAATATTGATGGACTGTCGTTTATTATAATTAAAATAGCGCAGTTGGAATGCCGTTTAATATAACCTGAACTGATAAGTCGCACAAAATTGTAACAAGCTTTTCGCCTATTTTAACGGAAGATTTGCTAAGCGATAAGTTGTCATACATGTTTTCTTACATTGCATTTCTCTTGCTATTAACAAGTCACAAACACAACACACCCACATACCGCTACACGCACACACACACACACAGAGAGAGTCAGTAAAAAATGCAGCATAATCAATAACGACCTTGTCAAATCAAAGGAAAAGAGCGGCACATTTAACTTGCAACTAGAGCGGGTTGAGCGACAATGAAGTGATGAAGTCAACTGAAGTGGAATGGTTTTTATTTATATTTTTGTTTTGCGTTTGCATTTGCCTTTGCGGCTTTATTGGCTCGTTGTGCACCACCCAATCCTGCATCAACTCATTAACAGAGCACTTACCGCAATAGCAGCGACAATAACCATTCTCTCTCTCTCTCTCTCTATCTCTCTGTCGTTATCTCTATCTCTGTCTCAAGCGGCTTATCGCATACGCTTAAATAAACTTCCGTTGCTTTTGTTTTCTGTAGTTGTTTGTTGTATTATTGTTGGTAGACGTATCGGAAACAACGTTGGCAGTCGAATTTCACAGGGAAGCTGCCCAAGAATGTTCTATCAATATACTAAAAATGGTAACAACAATTTGTTAGCAACAATAATTTCTTTGTTCTCAAATAGATCTACTCAAAAGAAAAACTCAAGTAACAGGTGGGTTAGCTTATAATCTTTGGTAGGAATTGATCACGTATTATGAGATTATTGAGATAGTTAAAAAAAGTTGTAAGCTTATCTAAAATTCGGAGAACCCAGATTTTAATTTGACTCAACACCCCAAATGAGCTTATTGATTTTGATGTTGTTGTTTTTTTTAATACGCTGTATTGTTTTTAACATACTGTCTTCCTTGGATTGGTTGACTCTGATCTGCTCTTCTGCGTGATGCCGTGGCATGCATAAAATACACCTGTTTGCAGCAATTTAATACTTTGTACGGCATGGGAATAACGCAACGGCTGCTGTTGTTGTGCTGCTGTGGCAACTGCAATGCCACGCAGGTAATTCGGAAGCAGCCTCAAATGAAGCCGCAAGCAACAGAAACAGCAACAACAGCAACAACAAAAGCCGACGCCGCGGCCTAAAACATGTAGCAAAGTGCCAGGCAGCGTTATTAGACCGGCCCCGGCTACAACTCTCGCTGCGTGTGTGTGTGTGTGTGTGTGTGTGTGCTGAGTGTGCGTGTATCTTGTATCTTTGTATCTGAGGGATGTGCGCACGTCTGCCGCTGATCGCTTTTTACTCTGAGCGCGCTAAACCCGTGCCGTTTTGGCTTTGTACTTTGCCGCTGCTGCCTTTGCGGCATGTTGCAAAGCACAGGCAACCAAAACCAAGCAACGAGGCAACGGAGCCAACAGAGCCAACAGAGCCAACCAACCAACCAACCAGTTCGGGCCAACACACGAGCGAAGCCAAAGGCAGATCGTCGCACTCATTGATCTTAACTTTGAAAACAGTAGCCAACTACTCTATACGAGCTACGAAGATCTGGGACTCTTTTTATTTTGTTGTTTTTGGTTTTTATTTCTGAGCTGGGGTTGTGGCTTCAAGCGAAGTGGAGCGCACGAAAGCGGCCTGCACTTTGTTGTTGCTGCTGTTGTTGTTGCTGATGAGGGTTTTTTTTTTTTTTTTTTTTTGGGTTAGCTATACTTAAAAAGTCGGCCTTTTGTTTTTTATTTCAGTTATTCGTTTTTTTTTTTTATTTTTGCGTACGCAGGCAAATTTTAATCTCATTTCGAATGCCCTTGCAAAGGATTTTCAAATTGATTTCTGATTTCTGCTGATATGCTAATGTCGTAAATAAAGCTGTAGAGGGCACTTTTGATGTTGTTATTGTTGTTGTTGTTGTTGCTGTTGCTGCTGGTGGTTTTTGTCGGTCAACTTGATTGGGGCGGCTTAAGTCGGAAGCTATTAATTTTAATTGACGTGCTACTGTTTTTTTTTCGTGGCTTATTTTTGTTGTTTTTCATTTCTGTTTTTTTTTTTTTTTTTTTTTTGATTTCTGCGGTAACTTTTGATATTGGCGGCTCTCTTTTACTGCTGCTGATGCCGTAAATATATGTATATTTTAAGCTGAGGCTACTGTATGGCTTAGCCAATAAATTCAGTGGTTAAACTCACCTGTTTGTGTGTGTAGTTTTTAATCCATTTATTTGTGACTGCTGGCATTTTTTGTAGCTCAACAGCTGCCATGTTGTTAATGATTACTTATGATGATTGTGGCTTGTTGTATTTTCTTTATAGCTTGCTGTAATTTCTTCAAGTTATCAAGTTGTTCAGCACTGTTTGATATCAATGCACATTTTGTGGCACTGCAGCATGTTCATTTCTGCACATCTTTATTCGTATATTTTTTTTTAATGCACTTTTGAAAAAATCGTTGCATCAATGCGTATATTTATTATTAAATGATTTTCTTCTTTTTTTTTATTCTTTTCTTCTTTTCTTTTTTTTTTATTACTTTTTCTAACACTTTGAACGACCGTTTCACGACAAAGTGAGTGCGATAGGGAGAGTGAGACTTGAGATTGGAACACGTCCGCACACGTCGAATGCTCGAAACGGAATGAAATTTGTACCTTGGCTTGTTGTCGCTCTTTGCCAGCGTCGCTGTTGACGTCGCTGTCACTGTCGCCGTTGGCGTCAACGTTGCCGGCAGCAAAAATGTTTCCGTCGCTGCCAACTGCAACAATCACATGTGCTGCGCTCTCTTGCGCTCTCGCTTGCTCTCTCTCTCTCTCACTCGGTCGCTTTCTCGGCGTGGTCTCCGTTTTTGTTTAGAATACGCAAAATAATAACAAAACTAATAATAAACTGCAAGGCAATGCAATTTGAAAGAATTATGCGAGTAGCGCAGAGCTCTCTCTCTCTCTCTCTCTCTCTTTCACGCTCTCTGTCGTTCTCTCGCTCAGTCAAAGCAGCGCTGCGTCGCAGCTGACGTCGGCTACTTGTTAATAATCGTCTTACGATTATGGTCGCTTTTATCAGCGCCTTTGATCTGCTTAATCGAAAGCCGAAATGGCTTCTGGTTTTCGTTTCAGTTTTTTTGTTTGGTTTTTATTTCGGTTTTTCAGATTTTCGTTTTTTTTTCATATTTTTTTGGCTCGCCATCTTTTTTGCTTCGAGTTTGTTGCCTAAGTCTTTTGTTTTATTGCTCTTTTTGTGTGTCGCACATTTAACGCACTTTTAATGCTAATTTAGTGTAATTGCAGTTTTGAATGCAGTTACGTTTTATGCGGCCATCATAATTCGCTCAACGCATATTTTTCTGTGGGGGGTTTTTTTTTTTTAAATTTTATTTTTAATGCGCCGCATTTTTGTGTTTTATGATCGAGCGGCATTTCTTGGAAGGAGCCCGAAAGAGCTCGCTGTGGCCCTGGGATAAACGAGTAGTATTGTGGAATATGTGGGACGGCGGCTTAAACACATAAAATCTCAATAAAGTAGTCAGACGCGGCTGTTTATCTAATTGTATATCTAAAATATATATATAATATATATATACATATATACATGAAATGGCTTGTAGAAATCATGTGGCATATGGATGCTTATTTTGGTAGGGACTCAACGACCCTGTGATACGCATTTTCATTTCCATTTCTATACGAAATTCAATTAATGACCGATCATTAAAACACAAAAATATCTTTTGACTTTGATATTGCGCCTTTTGCCGGCTGCCGAAATCGAAAATATTTCAATCTTTTATGATCTTTCAACGCCGCATACTTGATTTTAACTGCCCATCGAATTGGTAGCCATAAAATTGTATTTTGCAAATGTGATTTTTTTTTGTCTTTATTATGCCTGCTTTTTTATCGCAGAATAAATTGATTTTCCTTGCGCTGGTCGTTGGCTTAATAGAGAAATTTGTAGGCCTATCGAAAAAAAAAAAAAACAAAAAATCGAGATAAAAGACTTTGGCGGCAAACTTGAAAGTGAGAATTGGAAAGGCAGTGCAATAATTTTGCATTAAGTACGAAGTGAGCGCGTACGCAATTATTATGCGGCGACATCTCTGGAGATTATGCTGGCTGCTGTATAATGGATTCTGGTTGCTCGCATTGCTCATACGCACCGTGTGGCACTTGCTCTTGCACTGGGGGCAATTAAAACACCGCCGAACGCCGCACGCGATGAATGCCCATAAACATTTAACGCGCAATCAGCAGGGAGTAAGTAAGGTAGTAGTTGGCTGAGGGATGCAATTGGAGGGTGAGGGTGAGGGGAAAGCGTGTAAATGTGTATGGATTGTAACTCTTGTGGCAACAATTACAAGAGTCGGGCACACACGACTTTGAAAGCCGAGCATAATGATGTCTTCGCCTTCGGAGAGGATGACCAACATGATCATGATGAAGACGAGTGCTACTTTTGCCCCACTACTACAGCAACTAAAGCAACAGCAACAATAGCAGCAACAGCAGCAAACAGAGCAGCAACGAGAGCGGCAACAGATGGATGCGGGACATGGACATTCATTTCGCTTAAGCGCACTAACCGGTCGGTGTCTTTGATCCTGGCATTCTATTGTTCCGTTTCAAAGGCCACTATTATGTAAACAATCGGCAGCTTTGATCTTGGCCGCATCAAAGTGTTGCCGCCACCTTTTATCTTTTGCCGCATTTGCCCAGCGACGCCAGCAGCAGCAGCAGCAGCAGCGGCAGCAGCAACAGCAGCTGATAATGATGATGATCATCATGATGATGATGCTGATACTGATGCTCATCGGGTTGATGTTGCTCATAATATTACTGAAGAAGCAGCCACTGCGTAGTTAAAGCTGCTGCTGCTGCTGCTGCTGCTATTGCTATTGCTGCCACTGAGCCATATAATTTCGCATGCTAGACTAGAACACCTGGAGCCGTGTTATTGTTGCTGCTGCTGCGGTTGCTGCTGCTGATCTAGCTGCTGGCTATGTTGCTGCTGCTCATAACTTTCGGCATAATCTTCAAAGTCGCTGTTGCCGCAGTCGCAGTCACAGTCGCAGCGCTTGACATCAATCGTGAGAAGTCTCAGTTTCCCTCTCTCTCAATCTCCCTCTCTATCTCTCCCCTTTCTATAGCTTGCTCTAATCTCTCAGGTTACTCCTGATAAGCAATTAAAATTTTCAGTCAATGCACAAAACTTTATTAACGGATCAAACTACCAGCTCTGAGTCAGATTTACGGTAACAGCCTTTGATCCTCTTGCCTGCAACAGTTGCCGTTGCTGTTGCAGCTGTCCCGGTTGTTGTTGGTGTTGTTCGTTTCGCAAAACTACAACAATGTATGGGAAAAGCAACAGGTGCTATAGTTGCATCCAGTTCAACAGCTAGTCAGATATTCAGCTGTTTAACTCTAATTTTAGCTGATTAAAATAATAATTGCATCGTTCTCTAAGAGTAAAAATCGTAATTTATGTGAGATTTTAAATAATGTGGACCACCTAAGACAATAAGTACGTATTATGCGATTTTGTGTCATTAAAAGTAATGATAGTAATACTTTCAACTTTAATTCATCTGAAAATAATTAGTATTCAGCCTTACATTGGTTACTAAGAAATCCTCTAAAAGCGATACGTAAACTGAATTGATTTCGAGTGTCTATAAAGTAAAAGAGATTTTATTTATTTTTATTTTTAACAGAAATTAGAATGTGTTTGTAACTAAAGAATAATATTTCATAATTTATGTTTCACAAAGAATTTTATGCGCATAAAAGAGGACAATATATATAAGCAAAATAACATTCCGAAATGAAGTGAAGTTTTGACAAAGTTCTGTGAATTGCAAAGAGATCTCAATCTCAAATAAAAAGAGTATTCACTTTGAATTTGGGCACTCCACAGTGGCTGGTCGAGGCTGGCAAAACGTAAAATAAGCAACGGCAACGGCAACAGCAACTTGTCGAGCCTGGTGTTTGCTGGTTCGGGGCAGAGAGAACTGCTGGGTTGTGGGGCATTGGGTAGTTAGTCTCTCTCTCTCTCTCTCTCTCTCTCTCTCCCTCTCTTTCTATATCTTGCTTTTTGTCAGTGTTGTGTATGCTCTCCACGCTTTACGCTCCACGCTCTACGCTGCTTCGGCTCAGTTGGCGGCAAATTGCTGTTGCATGCCCGTCGCTGACGACGACGACGACGACGTCGCTGGCGTCGGCAAAACAACAAAGCGGAATCTCTGCATTGGGCACACGCCATTCCCAACATCAAAGCGCCGCCGACCGAGGCACAGATTTTCTGAGGCTGCCGCCACCGTTGGGGCAGCAGCAGCAGCAGCAGCAGCTGTTGTTGTTGTTACTGCTGCTGCTGCTGCTTCTGCTGCTCATTTGTGTTTTGAGGCGCATTGTGCGACGCGCGTGTTAAGTGGACTGTTAATGTGAAAGGAAAGTTCGACAAAATCAAAACGAAGAAAACAAAAACAACATTTGCCGCCAAATAAATGTAGACGAAGGTAGCCAAGGCTCCTGGCAGCCTTCTTCTACTTATTGTCCAGTTTCAATATGCCTCTCTCTCTCTCTCTCAATATGCCTCTCTCTCTCTCTCTCTCTCTGTCTTTCCCTCTCTCTCTCTCTCTGTGTCTCACTATCTCTCTCTTTCTGTACATTTCTGTCTCTGTCTTGTGTCTGTTTGGTTCTTAATCACGAAACGCATCGGCGGCGTATCACAGTAGCACTTTAAACGTAAATTGCTTTTAACATGGTTATTACAATCTTAACGTTTGTCTGGCCACGAAGCACTTCAGGCAGCAGCAGCAACAGCAGCCTCAACCTGTTGCCTGTTGTAGTTGTTGTTGTTTTACTTCTTCTTCTTCTTCTTGTTGCCAGTTGCCAGTTGTTGTTTTTTTTTTTTGTTTGTTGCATGCAGCTGACTTCTATTGCTGCTGGCTGCTAGCTTCGCTTGTGCCCGTTAGGTTTGTGGCCAGTTGTTCGATCATCATCATCGTAGCTCTTTGTCTTGTCCCGTCTGCGTTTCATTTGGTAGATTGTTGTAATTATGATTGCGCGATTATGATTGGATTAGTTGTCGGTAGCTTTTTGCCTTCAAGTTTCGCCTTAATCGAAATTGTTTTGTGGCGGAAATGAGGCAAATGCCAGCTCAGATCCGTCCAGCTGCTAATTAGTTAACGCTTTCTGGCAAACCGGCAACAGGCAACAGGCAACAGCAGCAACAGATCAAAAGGGCAGGCCGCAGGATTAAGTCAGCGAGCCTTTTGTTGGCCAACTGTTGCTTTTTGTTATTGTTGTTGTTGCTGTTGTTCTTCTTGCCGATAATCTTGCATTTAAATATTTCGCAGGAAGACACGCAAAATCCGCTGACTTGTCACACCTTGTGGCCAGGTAAGTTTACCAGCAACTGCAACTGAAAACTGCGGTAACCAATATGTATGTATTGTTGTATGTGTGAGTGTGTGTGGCAGGTGATCAAAGTGCGTGCCGCTGATTAAAAAGGGGGAATTTGTCGCCCTTGTGTTACCCTGTAAACCTAAAATCTGCAAAATAGGTAAGCAAAACTAAGCAAAATATGTTACACAGCTGTCAGCAGCCATAAGTCTGGGATATCCCAATATGATGTAGATAACCAGGGTTTCCCTGCCCCTAACTGAATTATGGCTGCACATGGCCAAGAGTTATAAAAGTGGGTATGTATTTTTATGACAGGTAATCCGTTTATTGATATATACCTATGAATATCTCCGCGTCTATCTATAACCCTATTGATCTTAGATACACTTCAAATTTGGCTTCTCATTTGCAACACGAAATCATACAATTATTATATATTATATATATATTATATTATATAGTATGTATATCGGCCATCTATAAGTCAATATCTATGCTCTATATATATTAATAGCATGCTGCAGGGTATGCAAGCAGTGTGGCATACATTCATCGAGTTGTACTGCTTTTGTCGCTGCAACGTAAGTATTTAATTTCAGGTAAATTTGTAAGATAAATAATTGTCGCTTACCTGACGCGATGCGCTTCAAAGAACTTCATTGTGTTTTGCATATGCAGCGAGCGCCTCAACCATTGTCGTGTAGAACTTTGGCCAAAAGGACCTTCAAAAGGACCGACACAACACAGTGCGTGTATGTGTGTGTGTGCGTGTGTGAGTGTGCGTAGATTATGGACAACTCTGCAACTGCAACGGCGACAACGACAACGAGCGGCATTGTTACCCATCACTTGGGCCTTTTGTAATGTCTCACGCTGGGAACGGATCACAACAGCGGGACATGCGACGATCAATAACGCTCAGCCGCACACTTTTGAAGTCGAGCTGAGCTTGTGCTGCATCAAATTTAGGTGGAACTGCGTGTGCATGTGTGTGTGAGTGTGTGTGTGTGTGTGTGCGTATATATGCCATGGTTGTCAAAACACTCAGAATGTGCCACACACGGTGTTCTTTTATATATTTATATATGTATTTTTTTATATGTATATTGTTTTTTGTTTTGTTTTTTCGGAGCAGATTGAAACTTCACTGGTCGCATGATGACGAATCGGAAATGGTCCCCGTCGCGGCAACAGCAGTGATAATCAATAAGCCGAGAAATGTAAGACCTCTTACACGAGCCGAAGACGACACAGACAGAAGACGAGAGCGACAGAGACGACGACGACGACGACGACAACGACGACGAGGAGGAGGATGTAGACGGGCCTCCCGCTGAGCGCTCATCAAATTGTGCCAAGATTTACGAGCCCCTTGATTGAGTTTTCTTATGCTTTGAATACGGCAAACTTCAGACAGGACCACCACACACAGGCTGCACTGAGCTGCCAAACAGCGACAGCGTACAGATGCTGAGATTTCGGGCTAACAAACATTGTCTTTCTGGCCTTGTCTTTGGCAGCCACAGCGAACGTGATTCGCTTCCTTATAAAATGACAAATTGTTTTGGATATCGCAAAACATGTTGATTGAGTGCTGCAACACTGTTGCCGACTCCGTTGCACAGTTTGGATTCTTTGGCAATTTCGCGAAAGTTGAAGAATTTTTATTCATAGTTTACAACATTTTGCTTTCAGAAATCTATAAATCAATTGCTAGATTCTGCCAAATTCACTCAAACTAACAGTTTTACGATTTAATATAGATGTTTATCACGCAAGTCAGCTTAGGCATTACCCGAAGCTGCTTGGTCCTGGCCGGATACTTAATCGCCACAGATATGGCCACATTCAAAAGTTTCAATAGATGAAATTAGCAAATTCACGCTTGCAGCAAGAACAACAACTGCGCAGGCGCCAGTAGCTGCAGCAAAAAAAAAAAAAAAAATCTATTGGCATTAGTACTTGTTAACTTATTCACATCTTCATTGGTATTCCCGTTGGACATATAGAAAAATAATTATTTATGTAGCTAGGTGTTATTTCAACAATTCAAACAATGAAGACTTCTTCTGATTTTAAATAAATTCGCACTAAGTGGTATTTAACAAATAATTTGCGCTAAATTATATTAGGAATTAAGCTTTAAAGATAGAAGATTTAATAGATTTTAGATTAAATTATTTATAATCCTATTTTGAGATTACTTGGTCTTAGTTCACACAATACTTACAAAATAAGTCTTCAAAAATGTTGGAACACGGTTTTTAATGAAGTGCCGGCTTCTTAACAACTCAACTTCTTATAGATCAGTGTAACTTCTTTTATTCAAATTTGCACTTGAAAATTTGTATTTAATAACAATCGGCTGAACAAACATCCGACTCGTAGCGGAAGCACCTTCCGCACCAGTGTAAAACACCTGAGTACAGTAAACACCTTATAAGCAACAGCTGTTTCAAGTTACATTCACAGATACTTTTCTATATAAGCCAAGTGTTTAATCCTAATTCACTTCACAATGCATTTGACATTGGTGTTAGTTTTTGGGCTACTCGGCTTTTTAATGCTGGCTCAGCAGGTCAGCAGTGCCGATTACGAATATCCTATATCTTCTCCTGAATATCCTGATGTCGATACAGTAAATACTACAGTTACTTCAGCTCCAAGCACGGACACAGGCGCCACATTATCACCGGCGGTGCGACGAAGGTTGAGACGGAGATTGAGACGGAGATTGAGGCGCCAACGCAGACGTGAGAGGCGGAGACGTAGGCGTCAGTGGCGCAGAATTCAAAATGCGCTGAACGCATTAGATAATCAAAATAATCAGCAGACTTTATTTTCGAATTAATGAAAAAAATATATTAAATAAAATAATTAATTTGAGATAGTCTTGATACAAATTTTTAAAAGATAAACAAGCCGAAGAACTTTTATAAGAATGTAAAAATAGATGAACATCTACTAAGAATCCATAACACTTCTATAAAAGCTGAAGTTTTGCTGAGCAAAGCTGTCTGCTTTTGCTTCAATTTATTCGGTTGAGGTAGGTCGGCTTGTTGTTCGTTAAATACGGCGTAAATATGGTCTTTCTGCATCCGATTATTTCCATGGCTGGCATATGATATACGATTGCCCATTTAGCCAAGTTTGCATTGTTGTTTATGGGATGACAAATTGCGCCTGATATCGCAGCATGTTGATTGAATGCACACGCGGAAACCTTGTAAACAGGACGCGGGTATGGAAACAGAGACTCGGGATTTGCTGTAACTGTCTGTGCTTTTTCGGACCCATTCCCATTGCCTCATTCCTGGCTCGGTGCCGTTCCTGTTGTGTGCGCGTGCTCACTCGTTTTGAGGCTCGAGGCTGAAGCTCCTCGGCTCGAGAATCGAGAGCCGCAACGGGCGCGTTTCTTACACAATGCAGCCGCATGAAAACCCAAAGAAATAAAGAAATAAATAAAACAGGCAACAGCATAAAAAAGAATAAAAAAAATAAAAAAAATAAAAAAAAACACAAAGAAGACTCGAGATGCCGACAAAGTAATAAACCAATTAGGACATCAAAGTGTTCAACCGACAGCAGCAGCAACGGCGACGTCGACAGCAGCCGAGGCAGAGGTACTAGCAACAGCAGCAGCACCAGCAGCAGCAGCAACAGAGCCGCCAGAGATCACAGAGATTTGCGCTGATCCGACTTTAATTCTAAGCTACAAAACGCAACCTACATATGTCGCCAGCTCACCTCAGCCCAGGGGCCTCTCTAGGTCTCTCCTTACCTCCCCTCCCCTCCCCTCACATCTCCTCTCTTTTCCTCACTGCTTTCCTCTTACACCTTTCGCTACTGCTAGGCAAACGCTTTGTATTTTTGTCTTAACAATTGTTGTTGTTTGTTCTTGTTCAGCACATGCGGAAATAGGTAGGAAGTCTATTGAAGGATTAACGGAAATGGAATTGTTGAAATAGAAGCTTTTGTTAGGAGCTATGAAATCGATTATTTATTTCAATGTAAGTTCAAATATTAATGTTATATATATATAAATATTTACAATTAAAACTTGATAACTTTTTTATTTATTTAGATCTAGTTTCAAGAGAATTTGACATATTTCTTGATTCAGCAATAACAAAGTCAAATATTTCCAAAATTGGCAACTAGCTGTGCTAATTGATACGTAAATGAGCATTTTTTTTTGCTTACTTCAAATTCATTTTGAATTCCCTTTCAAATAAACTTTCCTTAATGCCAAAAAATACTGCCTTATGGAATTATGCAGATTGGGTTCGTTATCATTTAAATCATTGTCGCATGTCTGCCTACAGTAGCCGTTTGCCCCAAAAGACCCGATCCGACACCCCCGCCGGTCGACCAAATGGGGCATTCATTAGGAATTTAAACAAACAGACAGAAAAAAGCATATAATTAAGGCACAACAAATGGGGCTCGGTCTTTGATATGTTGATATGGGACAAATACTACTAATAACTAAAATCAAAAACAACAACAACAACATTATTAGCAGTAGCTACTAAATGAAGGCATAATTAAATCATAAAATGCTGAGCACCTCATTAAAATCGCTGAAATTGCTACTCGGCTTGAAAGCGACAACAACAAGCTGAAATCAAAATGAATATTTATTAATAATAAAAACAATATTTGTGTATATATTTATAAACATTTTTGTTTATTAATTCAAATGGCGCTTTGTCGCTGATTTGATTGGATCATTGGATCATTGGATCATTGGATCAGTGATCAGTGGCGGTATATCTTGTAACGGCATCCATCTCACCCCTCCTCCACCTTCCGCTCCTGGCATGCGGCTTGCTGACGCAAATGCCCAGTCGGAAGCGAAGCTCAGAGGAGTCTGAGAAGTCGACGTCGCCTTCAACGCTGGCGTCGACGTCGGCGTCAGCATTTGAGTGGGGCTCGGCACGTGGTAAACGAGATGCACGCTTCAAAGGCGCCGGCCACAACCCACCTAAAAGTCTAAATTGAATACAAAAACAGCAACAGCAACAGCAAGAGGCAAAGGCTTTGGCGTAAGCTTCGACTTCGACTTCGGCCCAAACTGGTTGCAAACGCACATAAACCATTTAAGCCGAAAAGAAATCGGTGCGCTGGCAACTCTAACGATTTAAAGATATGGCCAGCACCACAGCGGCCCAAAACCACAAAAAATAAAACCAAAAATGCTACTTTCAATGGTATTTTAAATATCACTGGTTCCTTTCCCAATATTACAGCGAATGCTGGGTATTCCACAACCAAAAGATGGTCATAATAAAAACGAGTTACAGGGAACAGAATTTATTTTAAATTACAAAACTTAAACAATAAAACAATTCAAAATAATTTAAATTATTTCATCGATCGATTAGCGAATTTAATCTTATTCTAACATTGTCTGCTTCTGTTTATGTATCTGTATCTGTATCTATATCTGTATCTGTATCTGTATCTGTATCTGTATCTGTATCTGTATCTGTATCTGTATCTGTATCTGTATCTGTATCTATGTCTATATCTATATCTATATCTATATCTATATCTATATCTATATCTATATCTATATCTATATCTATATCTATATCTATATCTATATCTATATCTATATCTATATCTATATCTATATCTATATCTATATCTATATCTATATCTATATCTATATCTATATCTATATCTATATCTATATCTATATCTATATCTATATCTATTTCTGCATCTATATATGTCTATATCAATATCGACATTAGGGTATCTAATAGTCTCAGTACAGCAATCCATGACATTCTTAGTTGTTTTTCTGTTGGTCACCCACTGTTTTATTTTATTGGTGGGGGCTGCTGTTGGAGATCGATTTGAATTGGAATTTCAAAGAGGCCGCATTTCATTTCACAAAGTCAAAACAGTTAATTTATATCATGTCGCGACTACTGGTCTTACTGATTTTGCATTTTGTGCGACTGTTCGCGTCGTTTCGAAATTGAAATATGAAAATGAAATCAATTTGGGCAAAGAAACCTGATTAGCAGCAATCACAGACGATATGCAGGCGGACTTAGTTCAGCTATGTTATGTTCGGTATGAATCCTAAACTTAGTCAGATTATAAATGTACATACAGATGTGTGCGGTCATAAATTCTGCTTTTGATTTTACGTTTTTGAATCGGTAACGAATTAATTTGAAACATGCAAATTGATGTTGAAAACTGAATGAAGTTGCCACGAAATCGAAATTAGATGCGTATAAGTTCAACTAAGCAAATCAATACCTTAAGATGCATACATACAAATGCATAATGCATAATGCATCTCTAAGGTACAAGAGTCCTTTGTGCCGTTGGCCTTGAGGCTGTGGTGCGTAACTGAGTAGCCGTGACCAAGGACACGGTGTCAGCAGGTGCACCACAAAGGTGCCGCTGAGCTCAGCTAATTTCAAATTACACACTTCATTCGTCGCTGAGGATAAGTAAGGGTAAAAGGGCAGGGGTATCTCGGGGGGTCAACAGCGTAACTAAACCGATTTGCAGGCCAACCGCAATTGACAGCGCGCCCATTGCCTTGCTTCCTTTGATCGTCCTGCACATCAAAAGCCGCCGCTACGCTCCCTTTTCACGTCCTCATCCCACTCCTCATCTTCACTGTCATCTTCTTCGAGATATCACTTCTAATGTGCGTGCAAGATGAATTTTTCGGCATCGTGGGTGTGGCTTATTTTAAAGCAATTAAACCATAGTGAAGCGTGTCTTCTCAGATTGAAGCGAGGCCGAGCCCTAAAGCGAACACGGTGATCTACGAGGACACTCTCAAGCCATTGTGTGCCAGTCTTCGCTTTCATCTCTACCGCTCGAACAGTGGGCGTAGCTAACAGTTCGCATATGCTTCGAGTTGATTACTTGCTGAGTAAAAGACATTTCAAATGGCTGAACAAATACTTCAAATTATCGAGCAGAAAGAGTTTGACAAGATTAGATTTGATATGCCTCGGCTGGGCATTTTGCGAAATCTTACATATTTCATTTCCTAGATCCTATATGGATTCTCAGATTTCGAATAATTTCCATGCTGGTAGTTAAACTTTGTTATGTTTGGGTTATTTGATTACCCATATTCCATATGCCTCAATATTTTCCTACTAGTGGTTTTAGAAGTTTTTGGGTTCTTCGATGACCCAATCCACCACGTCCTTCGAAAGTCTGTAAAACTTCCATAAGGGTATTGAAAGAATATATATTTTTGAACACACAATAAAAAGGAATATCGTTTGAATCTCAAGGACTTTCAGGATTCCAAAAAAATTGGCTCGAAGTTACTTTACCATTTCAAGGACTATCGAGATGTAGTTTGGCCATAGATATTCCTTGGCTTTTCGATTTGATTAAAGCAATAAAAACGACGAAAGTTCTTCAAACAAATTGCTAATAGCTCCGTCTTATCCTTGTATCAACTGCTATCAACTGGTTGAAAACCAACCGACTCGTCCTTACAGTTTCCTAGAGATCCATGATTTTCTAATTTCTTTCTCATCGTATCTATGCCTGTCAAATGATGCCCCTAAAAGTATGCCTTGTTTGCTGCAGGGAAATTTAGCCGATACAGTAACCTTATTTGTGCCTCCGGTGCGTGCACATGCTATCCTATATTGCATCGTGCAAGGGGAACGATGGAGAAGGATTACATTTCTTCAACATCCTTAACATATCATTAATCATAAAATAATGAACTACTTTTGTTAACATAGATAGTCGTTCGTTAAGTGACCTAAATTCGTTAGAGTTAACTATGCTAGGAACATTTTAAGACATATTTAACAGAGCTGTTTCTCTGGCTGTATAACAGCGTGTCCTTAGAAATTGTGACAGTAGTAAACAAACAACATTCGTTAAGTGAGCTAAATTCGTTAGGTATTTATAGGTTAGGTATAGCTACAAACTCGTTAAGTGTTACTGTTATGCTAGCCAAGTTTCAGGTCTCGTTTAACAGAGCTGTTGCTGTGGCAGTATAACAATGTGTCCTTAGAAAATGTTACCCGTAGAAAGTACCTTAAATAGGTCGAAACGGTAAAAAGAAATATTTGCTGATGTAAATTTGTCTTGAATTTCTTAGGCATAAATATTTTCCCTTAACTTGGAAATAATTGATAAGCATCTTAGTGGAAACAAGTGCTGTTTGAGGTTTGTAGTTCTTCGAAGTAATTGGACTGAAAGAGTACTCAGTTCACTTGAAATATTCATCATAACTATCAACGCCTGCTGATTGAAATCCGTGTCGCTATTGTAAAGATACTTAAGGATAAGTGCAGTTGAATGCTGTCAGCTGTCTGCTGTCTGACAAATACGCTTTAAGTAGAAAGTTCAAAGGACATTATAGTTCGTATAGGGCAGGCTTTCAGGCATTATTTTGTGTCTAAACCATGTCATTAATCATGCTCGCCGTCGTTTCGCATCGCATCGCATATCTTTATATCGGTCTGGCATGCATTATGCTTCAGTGACAACAATAACCACTCGAGAGCTAAACAAACCCAAGTCAAATACTTACGGCACAATACAATAATCAAAAAGGGGGGCCAACTGAGAGAGGGTGTCTAAAGTGTGAAGAGGTCAACATGAGTAGTTTTTTCCCAAAGTGTTTTGTTAGCTTATGTGCATGAGAATATCCTGCGAGCATATTTGCAGCAATTTCGTATTCAAAGCAAAGTGTTCGAGGGTCACGCCTCAGAGCGCTAAGCAACTGTCCAAATCAGCAGCAGCAGCAATGCCAAAAAAAAAGAAGAAAAAAAAACACATACACAAAGCACACAGTTTTCGAAATGAATACTTTATTTTAGAGAGCATTATTTTAGAGAGCTGCAATGTATTATTAATGCAATTGCCAACGAATATTTTGTACATTATGGAAGGCTTTTAGCATATTTACTAATACTTTAAATTGCGAGTGTATGATTAGTTTTATATATTTGTACATACATCTGATATCATGCATATTTAACGTTCGCCAATCAATAATCTTATTTCGGTCTCTTGTTGCAAACTAAACAGAAATGAATTTGTAATATTTCCGATAATTTTGACAAATTATTGTTGCATTTACAATAATAATCAAACAGAACCATTCAACTGCTCTGCTATAGAGTTATTGCATTGAGTGCTCTTTGAATACCCTGTTGCTAAGCGCAGCCAATGTGGGGAGTATATTAAAATATACTGCATACTGTACCAATACAAGGTATAAAGCCTTAACTTTGGAATAAATTGCTCTCTGCAAATTAACATAGCTTTGCCTTTTGTTTATTTAATTAAAATTTTCGAACAATGCATTTGCTGCCTGCTTGTTTTTTTTAGTGTCTGTAGCAACTTTTGCCGGCATTTATTTGTGTAACCAACGTACCAAAAACAATTACTCTGGAATGGAGTGTAAATATGCCAGCTGAAATATTTGTTTAAATTTTCAAGTGTTGTTGTTTTGTTAGTTTCCAAATTCAAAAACTACACTCGCAATGCACCAATGCACCGAGCATACCTCTTTTTACCCCACCTCCCATTTCGCTCTGCTGTTATCTGCCTATTTGGCGCATTTAAGTAACCAAAAAGCTACGAGTATTCAATGAGATTGAGCCAATAAGTGGCCCATACACACACACTCACACAAATATACACACATACCTAAACTCACACACACACACACACACACATATTGAACGGATGCCCCAAATGTTGCAGCTTTGTTGAATTCTGGTTGGCTGCAAAGTGATATACGCAATTAAAATAATTTCATTCAAATGGTCTATAATTCAACTGGAATTTCATGCGGCTTTGCAGCAGCCACTCTCCACTTTCTACTCTACCATGCTCTCAAAAAACACCCACAGTCCTTGACAATTTATATATCCACTCTCATACAAACATACACGGACACACATACTGACCATAAATCTGCTGTAAAAATGCATACAAAACTATTAGATACAAATTCATATATTATCGCATCGGTCACTTTTATCATTCGCTGCATTACACAATGAATGTTGGGTCAGCAAGGATGAGAATTGAACATGAAAGGATGCTCTATAAATTAGCACTTTACTATTCATATTTATTGAACTATTTAATAATAATTTTGAATATTTATTTTTATTTATTGCCGAACTTAGGGACTACTAATAATACCTAATTTTAAATTTGTTTAAATTGTCTTTTTCTGAAAAGAGGTAAATCATTTTAAATATCTCTCTTTCTGATAATAGTACATGAAATACATTTTAAGACAAAAAGCTCTAACAATAGGACAAGTTGGTTTCTCAGTTGTCTATAATTTACCTACTGAAACTTTGAAATGTGTTCGACTCTGAAATGAACAAAAGGGAATACAAATTTGAACAGTTCGAAGTTGCTGTCTTTATCTTTCGGGTCATTTATTCAACTGGCGAACTGTTGCAAAATATTAGAAACCATAAAATGCTTTCAGTGCCCAACCCAAAAATGTACTGCGAAATTAGCGCATAAAGGCTGTTAAATTGTAGCGGTAATAAATGTCAAAAACTGAGCTCAGGCTAGTATTCCGTATGTGGGTGTTTATTTGTTTCTGAGTGTGTTTGTTTGTTTGTGTGTGGGTGTGTAAGTTTGCCTATGTCTATGTATATTTTTTAAGGTAGCAGCTTTAAAATTAAAGCCTCCTTGTTAATGTTGGCATTGTTGGCGTTGTTGATGTCACGACCGCTCTCAAATCAATATTGAGAATACTGCTGGCTGTGACTGCTGTTGCTATTGGGCAACAAATGTGGCTAATGCCCGGCCATTAAATAAAATCTATCAGGCCAAAATTACATGGTGTTGGCCATGTCCGTCAAGAAGCGCAGGGGCAACAACAGCCTAGTCGATGCGACGCTTGCTTAGGCAACCACAAAAATTTGCATAAGCAGCGCACATCAATTTGGACTCAGGCAAGCGTAAAAAGATTTTTATGCCAACGCAGTCACAAAATAAATTTTCAAATACCAGCTCTGTCTATTGCTATTCTGTGCTGTATTGTGTGTGCTAAAGCGAATTTGGTTTGCATGCGGCCATTTTGCGGACAACCTGATTATATTTACCACGCGGACATGCAGAAGGATTAGCGCTGCTTTGTGGCGAATTTTAATAGAATTACAGTTGTGTTGCGTTCAGCTGCAATCGTGCGTTGGCAAATTGTTGTCGCAATTTCATTTCATTCATTTTTTTGCGGCTTGTCTCATTCTCATCCTCTTGGATTTACCATTTTGCGTGTGTGTTCATTAATAAGGCATGTGTTTCGATATTTCAATTGAGATTCCAGTTTGGCTTTTATGTTAATGGTATTCGCACAAGCGCATATTTTATTTTAAATACCCTTTGCTACAGAATACACGAATTTACTATTGCGGTTTGCCAACTGTAGATGCGGCTTCTGCTTGCAAGCAGTACGCAACAGAATTCTGGGAAAAATGCAAGCAGTTTATTATTTTCTTGCATACTTTTAGGTGCACACATACGACGAGTTAAGGGTTCCAGCTATGTAATTATTGTGCAGCATTCTTTTGGAGCTGTTTATAAATGAATTTTTCATTTGCAATGCGATACAATCTTTGTGTAATCAAATCGCGTTTTTTTCTTTTATCGCGCTTAAAATGTGGACATTCCACATATTTTCTTTACTCGTTGCTTTTAAGGATATCTAGTGCACGCACTACTGGCACAAATTAGTTTGCTGCATTACGTAAACTGGCCTTCGCAAGAAAAACTGCAGCATACTTATATGGGCACGCAGGCGACACGAAAATGGTTTTGGTTCGGTCATTTAATTACAGATTGTTCGGAACCAAGGCCAAGGTACAACAGATTGTGTAATTTTTGGCCAACTTTTTCTGGCGAGATTCTTTATTCCTTGAAGCTATGGCCGAGCTATTACCTAAAAGCGAATGACCAGTTAACAAAAGTAACTCCAACTCCAACCACTAAAAATTTTCCATCGAATTGGTCTTTGAATCGCATGGACCAACCATATTTAACTGTGCTCAATCTATTATGAGGTCATCTAAAAAAAAAGATTTCAGTCGCTGGGTAAGCGAAGTGGGTCGAAATAAGAAATTGGTTTTTTAGTATCGGCATATAGGACCCATAAATCAAATAAATAATCAATAGGCAACTTCACTTAATATTCACATTCCACATTTCAGGATTGATTGCTAAAACAAAGATGCCTAAGATTTTAACACTTGTGCATTGTTAAAGTTTGCCAAAATTTCAAGACGCAACCCTTAAAGCATGCTTGTAATTGCAAAATCTACTAACCTTACTTGAATGTATTTTAGAGTTGCTAACTGAATGCGAAGGGCATGCAACATTTCGGTTAGAAAATGTTGATTTCTTAGTTTTCCTCTTTTAAGTCGCTTCGATTTATTTGCTGACCTAGTTTTCAAGTATACCCATCTGCCAACCGCCTGGTGGTACCCGAGTAAGGGTTTCGGACTGAGCCATGTTGTCCTTGGGTACCTGGCTGTAGCTGCTGTCTATAATCCAGAGATTACATGTGACACACGCATACGTTGCAGCTTATTTTTCATTTCTTCGGCTGTCGCTGCGTATTTCCTAGAGCTGTAAACAGAATTGAATGGTCAGGGAAGTAAGAGGGGGGTTCGTAGAGCTGACAGCTGCTGTGTTGCAATGTAGTTTTGCATAAATAATTGAGTAGCTAGTATCAAAGAAATGAAGACCCCGAAACGCACGATTTAAGCTTTCAATTTTCAATTTGTTTTGTAAGCCTCCCAAATCAAATAATTTCAATACACGCAAATTGCTTCTTTGTTAAATAAAAAAGTGTTTAATCGTTCTTCGTTTTGCACTGTTTAATATACATAGTGATTGCTGTTTTTGTTGTTGTTGTTGTTGTTTATTTTGCATTAGCATATGTCACAAAAACAACAAATTCACAATTTCAGCTTTTGTTTTTTTTTTTACTGGCAAATGTTTTCGTAACGTTCTTTATGCATTTTACTGGCGACATTTGCATATGGCTTTTGTTGTTGTTTCTGTGTATTTGTTATTGTTGTAATGCATCTATATATTATTCCATGCTTACGAGCGTGTTCATTTGTGTTTGTTATTGATTTGGACTGCTCAGTTATAAATCGTATAATATTACTACATTATAATACATATTTTGACTAGAGCGTTATGTTTTGTTTTTCTTTTACTTGTATGCTTTTATTTTCAACAGTTAAAAGTTTTTGTTAATTATAAATGAGTTTCGTTTCATACATATCAATTGCTTTATTTAAACGCATAACTAATAACGATGCATGTTTTATTATATTTAGTATATTAAGTATGTATGTAGCTTATATTTCTATGGGGAAATTTCAGGCATACCAAAAAACACACTCACTCTCTCATTCATTCACACAAAGTTCTAATTATCTTTTATATATCGTACAGGAATTCGCATTTGTCTGGTGACCTACTATAAAAATGGAATTAACATAATTTACTGTATTAATACTACCTATCAAATGCCTCGTTATTGCCAATGCTGAGATACAGATACAAATACAATTGGCTGGCATATGTTTTACGTACACTTATTTTCAAATACATCTATTTATTTTTAGCATTTATAAACGTTTTACATTTTGATTGAGTATTTGAATTTATACGGTTAGTTATGCATTTTACACTTGACGGAATATGGGATGACAATGGGAAGATTATCGTTTTTTTCTGTCTATGGAACAACATTTGAACTAAGAGTTGAAGGCAGATAAGGGAAGTTGTTTACATACTTTGTACATAGACCTTCTCTTCTGTGTTATAATGGTAAACAATTACATACTATGTTACAATTAACCAGACATATGTATCTTTGTATCTTTGTATCAATATATATATATATATATATATATGACTAACATTATCGTTACATTTAATGTTGATTGGAATAAAAATAAACGATTATGAGTATTATTATAATTGCCTGCATTGCAGTAACAACATTGATTATAAATTATAATGCGACCTAAGATTAGATTTAATTTTAATGTAATTGTAGCCAAATTTTAAATCACAACGCGCAGCCAACAGATTTAATTACATTACCAATTTCATTACATTACATTTGTGTTTGACAAATAACAAATTGAAAATTATGTTCTCTAATGCATATGTGTGATGAAAATATTTACGCGGAATTTGCGTGGCGTTTTAACGGCACTTTTATTAAGTTAGCACACTCTCATTGCCATATTTCGTCCCAAAGTCCAACAGCACATAGCTAACTTAAATTAATTTATAAATTTTATAAGCGAATACGCTGCGAATTGCAAAACTATTAATGTTTGTATAAAATGTTGCAAAAATGTAATTAAAAGTAACAATTATTCGACAGCGACTAAAATGAAATATTAATTAATTCAGCACATAAGTTTTGATGACACAATTTTTACATAAAGTTCATTTTAAAATACAATTAGCACTGGAAATGGAATGAAGTATGATAATAAAAAAGCACAATCTTTGGAGTTTTTTTTTTCTATTCTTTTTGGCTCAATTAAATGGCCTACTTCTTATTGTTTGCCTTATCGGAATTATAAATTAATTGGTATTTATTTGTGAAAAAATTGGATAAATTTGCCATTGATGTGGAAAAAGTGTGCTGCGTAATTATTTGCATGATATGGCAATTAATTTATTCATTTTTAATTTTTGCCTTTGTATTGGTTTTTTTTTGACTTGTGGCTGCTTCGTTTTTTTTCTTTATCTAATTATAAAATACACCCCCGCGCGTTCGTCTTTATTAATTTATGTATTTAAAGAGCCATTATAAAATCTCTGAATTTTTTGTTTAATTTTTTTTTGTATTTTTATTTTTGCTTATTTAATGTTAAGCGATACATTTGATGTTGCAATTATGTTAATAAGTTTACGTTAGTTATTTACATGCTTATTTATTGGAACTATACAAAATACACATTAAATGTTAATCCATTTGCTCTATGTGTGAGGATTATGCAATGATGCTTTAGCCAGCAATGAGCTATCATTAATATTAATATATGAATTGCTAGTTTAGAACTGGCAAGTGGGCCTTAATAGACTTAACTAGATAAGTGTTTAGCTAGCCCAGACAGTCATACATACACACATACACATACACATACATATAGTGGAGATATATAGATACAAAATAGATTAGTTAACGCTGCCTACCACGCCTCCAAGCGATCATCTGTGGCAGCTGCGTTTCGGGTGGGTGTGGCATGCTTCGCGACAGTTACTGCTAACCGCTGGGGACAGCTCAAGGACGCGCTTAGTGGCAGCTACTTTTGTTGTTGGTCCTCCTGCTGCTGCTGCTGTTGATGCTGTTGTTTTAATGTCACTGTCACTGGCCGCGAGAGTGAGACCATGTCTGCTGCAACTGCCCCATGTGGCGAGTGTGGCAGCACAATGCTGCTGCTGCCGCTGACTGTAGCCGAGCACGAGAGCCAACAGCATGATAATTGTCAGCCAATTGTACTGGCAGCCGGATGAGCCCGTTTGCATTGCCTCCGGATGTTCACCTGAAATTATGGCCCGAACTAATTTCAACTTTATTGCATTGTCTGTAGCTTAGATGTTAAATATGTTGTTGAACAATAAGCACTTAATAAATGCAACCAGTTGGCCTCAATAAGTGTGTGCATTTGTATCTTGTGTGTGTTTGTGTCAAGTTTGCTGCTTCTTAATATTGTTGTTGTAGTGTTTGTTGTTCTTATTGTTCTTGCTTGTCTCTTTATTTGTTGCGCTCTGTTTGGCTTCTGCACATATAAGTGTTTGCTTGTTTGTTTGTTTATAGTTGCTCTTGTCAGTGTCTATGTATGTGTGTGTGTGTGTGTGTGTGTGTGTGTGTGCTTTACACATGGATATTTAATTAATGTGCAGCTTCTGTTTGTCTAGTTGGCCCAGTTGTGCCTCAGTTGCTTTGTGCATTCAAATGCAAATATGGACGGCATACCAAATTAGCCAATTTAATTTGAAGACTGACAGAAATATCATTTACCTTATTAAATTACCTGTCAAAAGTTTGCCAAAAAATTCGAAAATCCCCTTCAATATCAGGCGATATCATAAGAGTGTGAAGAATATATTAAATTTAATTGCAAATATTAATTGGAGTGTTTACTCACACATACTCAAATGATGTGTACATGCGAGCAGCTGTACGATTAATAAAACTGTATCTCAAGGGAGCCGCAGTCTTATACACACGCTAGCACACACACACACACAGACGCAAACACACACATGCTTTGTGTGTCCTTGTAATTGATTGAGTTCAATTTTTCAAGCAATTAACTTTTGCACTTGAAACTCAATACAATGTGCAAACAAACATGGCAAACGTTCAGCTCTCAGCACGCAGCCGGCAGCAGTCAGCCAGCAGTTGAACAACTCAGCCCAGCTGCCCAATGACGCAACGGAACACGCGACGTATGCGCAATGTAGCAGCTGCTACATGACTGCTAACTTGATTGGATCGTGATAGCTATAAATATTTTGATTTACTGCATAAAACTAAGAGTAGCATGGAAATATATATCTTAAATTAATATTTTAAAATTCAATTTCTTGCTTAAGCTTAACTGAAGTACTTTTTAAAATGTTGATGCAAAAATTCTTTGCAGCTAAATCGAAGGTCACCAAATGCCGTCTATCATGTGTTGTGTTTAAGCGAGATTTGCGTTATATGCGTGCACATCTCTGGGTACAGCACCCTCTGTTCCCTTTCCGCTCCGCTGGCCTGCTAGCCACAATCTTCAATTTGAGCTTTTTTGATTTTTTGTTATTGTTGTTGGTGATGCGGTTAGAGCTGCGCCAGCAGCTGCTTAATAAATTTCTGGCCGCAGCGTTGAAAATAAACATATTACGCATACACAATGTGGAACGGTCTATAGCCAGAAATGGGATTTACTTGGAGTGTGGGCGACAGAGTTAGGTGTGATGTGGGCGAATGTAACACAATGTATTTGTTGACAGGACAGGAATTATTAATAACGTACGTGGCGCACATAATTCATCATCTGAGCCGAGTTGAGAGCAGAACTGTGCCCAGGGCAGGCACAAGGCCATAGGATTCGGATTGCCCAAAAATATCTTTGGGCTACGGCTGTGAAAACACAAGTCACAAACCACGACTAAGCCAAATAAAAGCGCATAAAGTGGAGAGAGCGTAACAAAAAAAAAAAAACAAAGTTCCCAAAAAGAAAAAATAAAGTAAGAGCCAAGTAAAATATGCAAAATTAGCGCTGATGGATTTTCAGGAAGGAAACAAGCGGGCATGCAAAGGCGGCAGGAAGCAGCTAAGCAAGTAGCTACTAGCTTCAGACACACAGCCATAGACCGAAGCACAGACAATAGAACACGTAGGACGAACGACAAGATAAAGGACGAGAAGCGGGTGGAGCAAGCAGCTGTAGCCAACAGTTGCGTTGTTGGGTTGACTGCAATGCACGTTAGTTTTTGAGTGTTTTTATGAGCAGCTTTGCATACTTTGGCAGTATTTTTACATTTTATAGCGCGTTTTGTTTGTGCAGTCGCCGGATGAAGACGAGTAATGTTTGATGTCTATGCGCCAGAGGAGCAAGAGCACCGTTGACAATAGAAATGAGACAGACAGAGATGGACAGATAGAGAGAGAGAGAGAGAGAGGAGTTAGCAGTAAGTGCATCTCAAGTGTGTCACTAAGCGCCGATTTAGCCTGATTTGGCTAAAGTGGGCATTCAATTAGCATTTACTCGCATATTTTCCTTTGACACACTTACAATTTGAACCGCTCTTGAACCGCTCCACTGAAATTTTGCCCGTTTGTGTGCTCTTTTCAATTCTTTCGCTTGCGTATAATTGTAAAAACATTACACGGTTCATTAACGCCCTCGGCTGCTTTCGTGCTCCATTGCACACTTATTGTTAAATAATTACCATTATCAAGTGCAAGCAAGTGCGAAATAGCAAAAAATGTTGATTGCCATTAAATTGTGATTTGACACAAAATTTCCCAAGAGTTTGTCTCGCCCCTGCCCGTCCCAAACGTCACGTCTCATGTTGTGACTCGTAAATTAAGTCAAACACGAGCAACATGGTCAGTGAAGTGGAGTCCTGACCTTTGTTACAGCTCAAACACTGTTGAAAATAAATGGGGCTTTAAATAAGCAAAAGCATGGGAACTTAATCGATTTTTCTGAGATTATAGAGTGACAATATTTCAATGACTATTGCTGAACATCTTTTAATTTGTGTTCACATAAGTGTATTTGTTTATCTTTTCGTATACAAGAACTCAAACAAAATAAATTAAGTTCAACTTCAACTTTAAAAGATTCCGTTTGTGATTGCAGTGTAACCGTATTTAAGTTTGCTCAAATTTACAGCTAGTCACGTATATTTTCCGGGCTCGTTTCCGTTTGAACCCGCCTCTATTGTTTAACTTTGCGTGCTTTTCAATTATGCATTAAACTACTATAAAAAACTATTCGCAGCTGCTGTCGCTGCACCCGCCGCCATTTCCTTTCCCACATCTCCTTTCCCCTGCTGTTTGACACTGTGCACATCCGGCTTGAGCTTGATAAGTATTTTACCACTTTTATCGCTGCACATGGGGGGGGGGGGGGGGTGTGTGACACAAGTGGTAGTTGCCTGATGGAACTCAGCCACGTTAAGGTATATAGCCCCCTCGAAGCTGGACGCTTTTTATGTTGCTACTTATTTTGTCGCGAAAGAGAGCGAGTTTATAAATAAAATGTGCATATGCGACAACGGTCGTGCACGCAATGGCTGTGTTGGCAGGACACGGGAAATACTAGCGCGCGAACAAAAACCGGAAGCCATGCATCGTTGTTGTCGTCCTTCGTCGCTGTTCGAGTCCCCGTCTATGTATAAATTTACGTCTACGTTCAACATTCAACGTTCAACGTTCACACCCTCGTCTAGGAACTCGGTCACGTTCCCATCCTGTTATTGTTTTCGCCACACATGTCGCGGTTGGGAAAAAGTTACGCCTTCGCATTTCGCGATTGTTTTTCATTCTGTGCTGACATTTACCTTTCTGTCATTAATTTTAAGCTGCATTGTTCAAATTAAGAGCACTTCTTCTTACACTCAAATTAATGCCATCCATTCAGGCTTCGCTGCTATAATAGCATTTTAAGTTAAAATTTACATTGTTAAAGAATATATTTCACTTTATATTGAGCAACGTAAGCTATTGCTATCTTTTTGCTTCGAGCATTGGCTTATAGTAATATAAATATTTTGAAATAATATCCCGTTTTCAGTTAATTGTTTTTCACTAGTTAGTCAAAACGGCTTTGATCTCATTATATTCTGCTTTACGTGTTTCAAATTTGTTGTTTCTATTTCAGGCTTACGCAAAGTTAAATTGTTTCAGAGCCTAAACTTGCGGAGCTGTTAGCTTTGAAATTCTATCGGTTAAAAAGTCTACCTAAGAATAAAAAAAACTAAGTTTCTTAATTCATAGTCTGCTTTCACTCTGCGCCAGTGTTTCCCTTTGCTTAAGAAGCAATTGAAAAGTTTTGATTTTCATTTAATTTTTATTTTGATTTCTGTACGATTTTGTTTTGGATTTTATTTTTTTGCACACAAAACTGTTTATAAAGTTTTGGATTTAATGCGCAAATACGCATTATGGCCTTCCCTTCTTCCCTTATTCCAACTATCTACCTAACTGTCTATCTGTACGCCTGTCTTTCAGTTCGTTTGTCTGTCAGTTAGTTCGTTCGCGTATCTGTCTGGGGGGTTATCTTTTTGGTCCGACATTTGTTTGCTTGTAATACTATCTTTTAACAATATTGTCGTTCGCTCGTTTGTTGCTAAAATTTCGTTTCGCTGCAAAAGTTTTTGCTCAGACTGAAATAATAATTGAATGTCACTTGAACGACAAGTTGGGCTGGGACTTAACTCCGCCCCTTCGTGTCTTTCTCCTTTAAGTTTGAGTCTTGTTCGAAAAGTAGCAACAATTTTGTCAAAGTGACAAAATGGAGTTTCAAGCCAACATGTCGAAAAGTTGTTTTTGGTTGGCTTAGCCAAAAACCCTATTTTTTTTTTGAGTGTGTGTGTGTCGCTTTTTATCAGCGGTTTTGCTTGGCTTACAAGAATCTGGGTCGAAAATTTGAATTGAATTTTGAGCAGCGCTCAAGAGGAATTTTTAATTGAGAACCATGGCCAAAAGCGAGTGCGCATAGTGCAAGTCTTGGCAATTTTGTAAAGCCCACAGCAGACCGCAAAAATAGTTCACTTAGTTTTGTGTGAGGCCTCAAGCCAAAAACCACATTTAAACTCCCTGAAAGCAACTCATATAAATCACGAGTGAATTAAGTGTGGTTATGTTCTTGTTCTGCTTGTTCTACTTGTTATTGTTGTTGCTATTATTTGCTGGGCAGTTTTATTTGCTATCTCTCTTGCTTTATCTGCCACTGTTTCTATCTAAACGCAGGTTTGGCTTCTGCGAGTTTCATTTTCTGTTGCCATCATTTTTTCCCTGCTGTGTTTTGATAAACTTAAGACGTGCGCTAACTGAACTGCTGTAATATGTGAATGTGGCTACTGTGTGGTGTTTGTGTGTGTGTGTGTGTGGCTTACTCTTTGTATAAGTCAAATCCTTACTGAGATTGAGGGAGAGAGTCTGCAGCAGCGATTCTCATTTCAGTCATTGCGGTCAAGGCGCCTTTGACGTTGCTACCAAAATGTCTGTGGCTGGACTATTTTAATGCTTTATTTGCACGTGTTGACGTTCACTCACCCAAACATACATTCGCACAGACAGACACACACACACACACACACACACACACACATACACATTGATACTAGGGATAAGGCTTTGCTGCTCAGCCAAGCACAAAAGCAAAATGGCTGCGTGGGCCTCAAACTCCAGAAAATGGGGATTACCGAACAAATTGCGCTGCTAATGCTAACAAATTATTACTAAAAAAAAAAAGGAGAAAAAAAACTTGAGAAAAGTATTGCATACTTATTGGGGGCGCCAACAAATGTAAAGTTTCCATTATGCACATTGAAATTAATTGACGCCCACACAATTAGGTGAGTGCCTGCTCGTCCTTGCCGCGTGTAGTCCTGATGCACACACACTTCAAGTGTGTAGCGCATGTCCTTGGCAACGCCTTGCGCCAGCAAACTTTTGTCCGACTCAATGTCTGCGTGTCTGTGTATATGTGTATCTGTGTGTGTGTGCTTGTATGCGAGTATATTTGTTGACCTATCAGTTTACGTGCCATTTAGCACTCAATTAAATTCGTACAACACACACATACACATCTCCCAACACACACACACACACACACACACACACATTTGAGCAAATGTGCGCTCATCAGCAAGGAAATAAAGAGGGGGAGCCAACAAGGCGAAAAGTGTGTGGACAGAAGTTGCTGTATTCGAGTACCAGTTGCTGGTTGTTTGTTGCTGCTATTAATCAAAGCACTAAGCATTTGCTGAAAGCAATTTATTTCGTTATCGAACGGATTTACGCAAAAGAATTAAGCAAGTTACTCTAAAAAGAAGAGAATATAATACATAACATTTGTACTTTACACATCAGCAGAAAAAGCTCTGAAATATGTATGATTATTAAAAGTCAACCTTGTGCGAGCATCGACTGCTATAATAAATGTATTATTTAAATCAACTGGAAACTGCTTGTCTGAATATACCAGAGATTTATAGTTTTCAATTAGTTTTGCCGGCTGCGTATGCTTGAAAGAGATTTGGCTTCAACACTCTTCTGTTCAATTATATGTAACGAATTTTATCGAAAGCATCGCAGACATGCTTTCCGAATCGTTGCCTATCACAAGGCCACAGGGAACTCATAAATCCTTTTTGACTTTCCACTCGGTAATTAGTTTTTTGATGTTCGATGTCCGATGTCCGATTAAACAGCCAGGCCCAGTCAAGTCTTTGACAACACATTCATCACATTAGCAGATAACCAGGCCAGCTGGCAGCCTTTGCGGCAATTGAGTTAATTCTGTGCGGCTTGATCCATTAGGTAACTAGGCAAGCAATTGAGTTAGGATTATGCCGATTGCGTTGCGTTAGCCTATGTCAGTCAGTCATTGACTGACTGACAGAACGGCAGAATGATAAAATTATTGCCTAAAAGTGCAAACAGTTTCAAGTTAGATTTATTTTTTTAGAAAGCTAACGCACAATACAGAAAATTTATTTTACCGAATTTTTGTTCTTCGACTTAGTTATTTTTTGCTCTTTTAATCTGTATTATAAAATATACTAATGGAAAATGAAAATGAAAACAGAATTCTCTCAGGGAATTAGAAAACGGACGTCTTAAAACTATTATTATTATTATGCAAAGATGTTGAGATGATTTCAACTAAACCTCTGGCACTGCTTTTAAAGCTTTCTGAAAAATTAATTAAATGCATTTTGCAGCTTTATTTGATTTGTTAGTTAAGAGATAAACGCATAAGGGAAAATTCGTTTGAAGAGAATATGAATCATTTCATAGAAAGTTTAGCTTAAAGTGCAACAACAAATTCGTACACACTTATAGCAATTTAATATTTAAACTCGCCCTTTGGGTTTCCAATTTTAGTTAAAGTTTATGCTGTCAATGTGGTAAACATTGCAACCGGAGAAACCGGTGACAATTTTTGGGGCCAAGAATTTTGGCATGTCCATAACAATCTGTTGTGGGTGTGCGTCTCTGTGTATGTCTGTGGTGTGCTTCAAAGTTGCCCAACTAAGAACCAGTTTAAATTTTACCTGTGCAGCTGAAGCAGTAGTAGCAGCAACAGCAGCAGATTCAAGTGCTCTATAAGTAGTGCTTGTCTGAATATGTCGTCCGTGTCCTCTAGCACTATCTACATATGTGTGAGAATGAGTGTGAGTGCGCGTTTAGTTACAGCATTTTGTGGTTAGTAAAACATTGCAACTTCAGCTCAACTTACATACAAATACGCACACATACACGCACACACACACACACACACACTGAGTCAGCTAACCAGCACAAGTTGCATTCTGGGTCAGCTTTTGCTGGCCGACTGTTTGGGGAGCTTGGTCGACGCTATTGCGTGTATATCGTATAAGTGGCAGACTGGCTAGCTTAGTTATGGAGAGAAGGGCGACTGTGGGCGGATAAGACTATCTGAGGAACGTGTACTACAAATGCTATGAAGGGCGCCATTGTGGAGCACCTCAAATATTATTACCGGCATTTTTACTGATATTGTCGTGTGCATGAAATGAGACTCGACACTCGACCAAATACCCCCACTCTACCGATAACAACCCATTCGCATCCTTTGGCATGTTAACTGGACATGTATTAAAGCCAACGTCAAGTGAATTGTTGTTAAAAAGTTTCGCATCGCAGCAAATAAAAAATCAGAGAGCTGCAGCGCCAGCAACTTTAATACAATTTCAAGTAACCGACTCGAAAATGAGTTTGCTGCACTTCAGAGGGGGCAGTTGAAGGGTAGATGCAACAAAAATAACAACAACAACCATAACAAAGTTGTACGGTTAAAGAGCTTGTAAAACGATGACATATTTTCGCGCAGCGCTTGTTGTGGCATTTAAAATGCGGCAACATAATAAAATATTACGTATACGCAGCGTGCGGCAAACATGTTGAAATACAATTACGCAAGCAAGACAGCGATATTTATGCATGTATTTATGTAAATTTATTTATGTCTGTGTGTGCGTGCGTGCGAGTGAGTTTGAGCATTGCCTGGCACACAAAGAAACATGAGCATTTTTATTTAATTTTGCTGCAATTGCCGCTGCACTTGTTATTGCTGTTGTTGCTGTTGTTGCTGTTGATGCTGTGGATGTTGTTGCTTTGTTCGGTTTGTAGCGCACTTGAAAGCTTGTGCAGCACATGCAGCCGAGCGCTTAATTTGCAACATTTCTTTTGTTAAAGGAACCAGGCGCAAGTACATGTCGCCTAAAAAGTAAGGAATGTGGGCGACGCAGCCAACAACAGCAACAACTCGCACATTGTAAATAACATGTAATAATTTCAAAACAGTCAACAGTACTGATGCTAAAAATAAACGAAAGTAAAGCACTCCAATGTAAACAGACTGTGTCATACTCTGTTCGCAGTGTAATTAACAGCAGAGAATATAATGCAAGAGAGATTGGGAAAAATCCATATCACACCAAAATATGTAAAGAGAGAAAAAGAGAAAGTGAGAAAGGAGTGAGTGAAATAAAAAAAAAATACTAAGCGGGATTATGTTTAAGCTCATTTTTTTGAAGCTTTAACAGATTAATATTTTGTGGAATATATGCTAGGGAAATATATAGATTTAAAGAGTTTGCCTGATTTGTTAGATGTCTGCAGCAGAATAGATTCAGCCAATGTACTCTTAATCCATCTAGAAACAGAGTATCAGCAGCCCAGATGCTTGAGTATGAAAAACAGCAAGTGGGTTGAGGGTTGGGTCGGTTGGTTGTGTTCTAACTTATTGTGCGCGAGTGGGTTGCATAAATGTCTGAGCCAACAAAAAGGCGAAACAAAACCCTATTAAGCTAGCTGCCTGTGACAGTGAGTGCAAAGCGAGGGGCAGGAGATTGAGTTTGGTTTTCACCCTCATCATCATTGGCACAAAAAGCGCAACATCGCATGTTGCAATTGACAAGCGGCAGAGACGCAGTTGCAGCTGCTTGCAACGCAATACAAAAGCAACAAGACAAGCTAAATAACAATGAGGCATCTTATGCAATTCACACACACATACACACAGGCACACACACCTACACAGACAGACGGAAAGACAGATTGAAGTTTAGCCAGGGGTTGCTGGCAGCTGTTTCTGCTTCTTTCGTTGTTGGCCAAAAAAAAAACCATTTAGTAATTAAGTGCTGCCGGCTACTGTGCGTGTTTATGACTGTGTGTGTGTGTGTGTGTAACTATTGGTAGTGTGTAATGAGCGTAACTTGCACACTGGCCAACTGGCAGCAGTCTGGGCGTGTGGGCGTGGGTATTATCCTTAGTCAAGCTTACATATGTGTTTGTTTACTTAAATTTGGTGAAAGCGTGAGTTTTTTCCGCTGCTGTAATAATTTGTTGGGTCAACTTTAAATTGGAAAAACCCCCTTGGACTGTAAGAATTAGTAAAAACATGTTGCATACTAGAATAGGGCACGTACCCCGTGTAACATCCAACTGTTCTAAGCGTTTAATTATAAAAGTTTCGCATAACATTTTCAACTGGCATCGAATTTATTTGAAGTTGTGGAGCAACAACAGGTAAATCGAAAAGCGAAAGGACAATTTGATATAAAAAGTCAAAACATAAGAGCAAGATAAAAAGAAATATAAATTGGAGCTGAGCCAAACAGCAAGCGTTTTCCAAAGCAATTTCCACTGCAAATCAACGACAAAATCCCATTTAACTGAAATGGAGCACGAATAGAGTTGAGCGACCTTGACATGAGATGAGATGAGTCTGCCCCCAGGAGAGTAAAGATAAAGATTGTGCCATCTACAAATTCAAGAAAATCTTGCTGACCGAGGGTCATTCGATTTCTCGAACTTTAAGCTGAAGCTGGAAAGTGGAGAATGACAAGAACTTGTCAGAGTTGGTCACAACACATGCGAGGAGCAGACTCAACCACACTTTTGTGGTGAACTACAGCTTGATCAGGAGCAATTGCGTCTGTAATTAATTAGTGATGGCGTTGGTATCGTTGAGATAGGAAGCCGGAAGCCATCTTCAGTTAGTTTGTGGACAACACATTCAGATCTTCATGATTTGCTATTGACCTAGACTGCAGTTCAATAAAGATAAAAGGCAAATAAGAAACTTGTCGATTGAATAATTTAGAATTAATTTAGTAAGTCAATAAATAAGGACACTCAACAGTTTAAACAAACCTGGAAGTGCATTAATGCTATACAAAATCCCATCAATAATTGTTCACTACTTTTCATACATATTTTAGGTGTAAGCTTTTGAATTTTTTAGAAGAGATCTAACGAGAAATCCAGAAAAGCTGGAACATTTGGCATGGTAAAAGTGTCTGCAGCTTAGCGACAAAAATTTCACACAGTAAGCCACACATTCATTCACACACAGAAGCACACACACACTCACACACAACCAAGAACACATTTAGCTAAACGAGTTTAAAAAAAATGCAGAACGTTTTTCAGTCAACGTGCAGCGTTTATTTTCAATTTGCTAGCGAATTATACTAACATTCAAACACACACACACACCCTCAGTTGGATGGCTCTAAGCCATTGTTTTTAGTCTTCGGCTATATATTTTAAGGTTATGCTGCAGGCGTGCTGTGGGTGAAAGCAGTTGTTGCCAGAGTCCCTTCGGGGGGTTTTGGGCGTTTTGGGCCAAATGTTAAGCAGCTTAGCCAAGCGTTGCCGGAGCGACATAAATTAAAATGGCCAACGCTTTTTTTGCTGCATATGCAATCTCACATTCACCTACACTTACACCCATACACCATACACCAACACATCTACACGCACACCTACATTTTGGCCATTTTTGCTTTGCTTCTACGTTTTGTTCATTTGCGTGGCAAACAAATCGCTCGAGCGACAACAAATTGACTTTCTTTATGGTGTTCCATTTGCCGCTGTGTGTGTATGTGGGTGTGTGTGTGTGCAGGTATGCGGATCATGTGTGTGTGTGTGTGTGTGTATAGGTGTTGCCTTGTGGGACAGTTTGTGAAATGATTTTTCATCTTGCCTTTTGGCTTGATGCCGCTTTGCCATCTGTTTTAGCCCGGTCGAGCAAACCCGCCAAGCCGCTGGCAAGTAATTTCTTCTATCAATCACAATTAATTATGCGCGTGTATGTGTTTCGGCGTGTGTGTGTGTGTGTGTTTGCTTTTAAATGATGTAACGTCTGGCACTTTTTCTTATTAAATTAGACATGCAAAGGTGCACACAACGGGCATCGGTGGCGCCATCTTTTGGCCGCCAGGCGCAATTTGTAATTTCACGGTGCCTGCAAATGCAGTCCCTTTTACAGCTGTGGTTCTCCTTGTTGGTGTTGTTGTTGTCGCATGTTTTTGCTGCTTAAGCCACACTTAAGAATTAATCGTCGACCAAGGCAAAAAAAATTGCATGAAAAATAGTTGGCAATGTGAAGGGGCAGCGCACAAAAAAGTTAACAACAGCTACAGCAAGAGCCATGTCGACAACAGCAGCAACAGCATCAGCAGCGTGCAATGAAGTGAAAATTGTCCTTAAGCATCAATTTGCAGCAGCAACAGCCGCGTGCTCGTTAAGATTCTTGTTGCTGCTTCTACTGCTGCTGCTGCTGCTGCTGCTGTTGCTGTTGCCGTTTCTGCTGCTGCGGTTAGCGGTGTGTCCTTATAATTTGATGCTTGGCGATGCGCGATAAATATAATTTGAGCATGGCATGTGTATTAACTTCTTGCAAACACTGTCTGCGCATGAGGACGGGGGGGTGGCTATGCCTACCCCTTGGGGTACATAGCAGGATATCCATTATGCAGCTATTTACACATACCCAAAAGGGTATCTGCTTGTGTATGTCAAAGCCCACGCCCACAAATTGTAATTAAAATTGCATAGCTAAAATTGATTATGTGTGTGTTGGTTTTTGTAAGTGCAGCAAGTATAAATTTTAATTAAAAGCAAATGCTTTTAAGTTTAAGTAAATTTGTGCAGTTGTGCTTTAAATAGTTCATAACAGAGAAGTGAAAAACAAAAAACACTTTTCATCTACAGTTCTATTTTATTTTTCGGAATTGAAGGTTGTCAATTAGCCAACTGACCGCCAAAAGTTGTTTTCAATTTTCCAACCTCTCTGTTTTATTTTTATCTATTTTAACTCATGACGTCGCTCAAATTTTTGTTCCAACTGGCTGCTCGTTGGCCAATCAAAACAAGATTGCAGCTGGCTGCTGGTTAAGTCCAATCTCACTCTGCCACCCCGACAATAAAATGCTAACAAATACTCAGCTTAGTAAGGAAAAACATAAACATTTCTCCATATCCAACAATATATACTGGAGCTAGAACAATGAACTCGGCAATATTCTGGCTAAAAATAAGCACAATAAAGCTATGCAAAAATTCTTTTAAAAAAATATGTTTTCCATGTTTCTATTTGGTTATACTGCACGTATGTTTTTTTTTTTTTTGTTTCTGAATTTTTCTGAGTTATGACTGGACACCGTTTGCGAAAATGCCTGAAAACTATTTGGCCAGAATACAGTGTCTGAGGGGAAGGAAAGTGTCAACGCCTGGGAAAGTGTACAACAAAACATAAAAGGTTTGGAAAACACGAATGAAATCAACCAACAAATTGGTGTCACAATTGATTGAAACGAGACAAGAGTCTGAAAATAAACAATAATATACACAATATATATTCAGGGAGTAGATGCGGATTGTGTTGAAATATTTTAAAAGTATTTTTTGCATGTCTTTCAAAATTATTGAATAAATGCCAAATTGGTTTAAGAGTTTCTGTGAAATGATATGCACTTTTCTCTTACAACATATTCAAAACAAAAAAAATTCAATTTATGAACTGGATATTTACATATATTTAATCAAATTTATCTATAAATATTCGAATCGGTATTTTATAATGACAATCAAACTGTGGCTTGAATATTAAATATGCAATTTTTAACAAGTGGTTGCTTTTGATACAAGCCCCACAGAATGCAGCGAATGTGAATTGGCGATTGGACAGCTCCTAATTGAATTTGCCAGCTAAATTGGAGTTTAATTAATTTGCCAAATGCAATTTTTGGTAATAACAGCACAGAAACTCGAACACAAACACCAACTCCAATTTGAACCAAGTCTGGCAAGCAAATTGCCATTTATAACATACACAGGGAAAAGACATGACAAAATTACGGCGAGACAGAGAGAGTTTGAGGGCAGAAGTTGTCAAAGTGACAAGCTTACTCTAACGGATTTTCGGTTCGTTTGAAATAATGAAAATGTCCAACAAATGAATATGTCACACTGGGTAAAATACCTGCACAAAAGCCGCACAGCAGGTCGGCAACAGGCATAAAACGAATGGCCAGCAACAAAACAGACTCAACGTGCTCACATGTGGCTCAGGGCCAAAAAGGTAATTGCAATGATAACAACAAGAAACGAAAAACGAAAACAACAACAACGGTGAGGCCAGCAAATAGAGACATACAGTTATTAAATAAACACACCCATACACATATCTACACTCTCAGAAATAGTGTGATGTTCTACACTGACTGGCGACAGCTTTTAGCAATAGCCCAGTGTATATGGCCAGTTGGTTAAAGATAGTTAGCTCAGATATTACAAAATATATTAAACAATATATAATTTTGTGTAGAAATATCCTTGAATGTCCTTCCTATCAAGTTTTAGATTTAGGAATCATTTTGAGAACGCAATTTTTTTTTACATTGATTTCAGATCTATCTCTTATGTTAAAAACCATTTTACAATATTCTCAACTATTTCTGTTAGTGTCTTAATGCACACCTGAAAGTGTTGGTTGTGTCACTGTTTGTGTACTGTAAATTCATAAATTTTAAAGATATTGTGTAACTAACTTAGTTTATAACAATCCTTCTTTGCAGGCTGTTGACTAATCTGTGTAAATCGCTTTGTAGGTTTTTTTTGCTGGATTTGAAATGCTCTTCAATTTGTAATATGTTAAAGTGACTAACGCATAAACACATAGCTGGAAGGTTAAAGAAGCCATTGACTCAGAGCAGTTACTTAGAAGGCAAACGGAAATGCCTGTGCAAACCGGAAGTCGAAAAACCCAGCGAGAAGCCCGGACACCGAGTTGGTACGTGTACTTTGGCTAGGTGGCAACTGTTCCCGCTCCATCGCTCCCCGTCTCGTTCGCAGTATGTGGCATGCTTTATGTCTTAGCTTTTGGCCCTTGGCCCTTGGCATTTGGCCTTTGGGTGTGTCAGTGACATTTACTATACACTTCAACTCACTTGATGCTCAACTGAATGATTGATGCGCTTTATTTGTATTCACTTCAAAAAACAAAAAAAAAAAAACAAAAAACAAAGCAAAACAGACAGACAAAAAGAAGGAATTTTCAAATCACATTCGTGAAAATATAACCAGACGAACAAACGAGGACAACGACTGTGGGGGAATTGACTGACGTTAATGCTAAAGCCAACATTATGCCACCGAATGCCAATGTATCGAACCGACAATACCAATACGAACAGCAACAACAAACCATCCACAACCACTACGAACTGGCCACATTGCCACTGTTGTCGTTGTTGTTGCTGCTGCCGCATGTCAAGTGACAAATTTGGAAATGACAAAATGCTCGTTTGGAAAATGCTCGCGAGAAGCGAGTTGCGGGGGCAAGCGGATTGAGGAGGTCACCGATCAATCGCATTGGGCGAACCGACCGAGGCCAGATAATTGAATTTTCTTTTTTATTTTTCTTTTTTTTTTACCATATTTTTTCTCTGGCTGTACTGACTGTGATGCTTTCAGTTGTCATAATTGAGTTTATGGCAGAGTCGCCGCACCACCGCACCACTACTGCAAGTAATTTGAAAATTTGAGTGCACATAACTGGTGCTGCTTATTGATGTCAATTCTCATGTGCAGGTATCTAGAGGGTATGTACGAATCCAAAAAAAATTGCAAAAATGAAATTTTAATTAAATTTTGATACCCGCTTTCTGCCCAGCCCTCAAAATGAGTTCACAGTTGTGTGCAATTTGAACTGTTGTTGTTGCTGTTCTGAGCTCGGCTATCAGCTTGGGGTCATGTGCCTCTTTGACACATGTGCTTAGTGTGTGGGTGTCCGGACAAATACACACACACTTACATTCACACACATATATATAAACAGTTATAAGCGCACAGTTAGGGGCATATTAAAAGTAGAATTCAATTGAAAATTCGAACTGCACGCAGAGCACCAGCAACATTGCGAGAAGGGCATTATGCAGGGAATTAAAAGAGTGTGGCGGCAAATAAGAGAGAGAGAGAGAGAGAGAGTAGGAGGGTGGCAGTGTATGAGATTGAGGGAGAGAGAGAGAGAGAGAGAGGTAGAGTTGTTTTACAGCTGTGCACATATCCCTTGAGATTAGCTCGGGCAAATTGCAAGTGCTCTGCTTTTTTGTTATTATTGCCGCTTGGTGGCTAAAGTGATTTTTGTTGTTGCTGTTGCTGCTGTTCGTTTTGTTGTTGTTGTTACTATTTACATTGGTTTCCAGTGAACTGCATGCAGCTGCAACGACCAAATGACTTTCGATTGGTTCGTTAAGAGCATTCGGCCAAGTCAGCTGCGAAATGATGCCAATCATGTTCAACGTAGAGTTTATGCCTCTTGCCTTACAAACTCATCCTCGATCCATTTAACGAATAAACATAATTATATTATGCAACTACGGCGGATATATACATTCAGCTGCTACACAATGTACGAGCACTTAAATCCATTTTAAAAAAGTAATACAAAATAAAAGGATTCCAATAATTAGGTGGTCGAGTATAAATTTATTTATATGCAAGTTTGTGTATATTTATTACATGCAGCTGAGGTACACATAAAGATAAACATAAACATACATTTTTAGTAGATAAATGTTGTATTATAGTTGGCTGCACATAATAAATCTGGGGAAATTTGATATATTGTGCTTCTTTAGAGAGCGATTAACATAAATAATTAGATTATAAGCAACAGCAACAACAACAATAATTCGCAACGTAACTGACCAATTTATGTTGACCTGAAAACACATACAACTATACACAAAATACACACCCAAATACACACCTAAACACAGACAAGCAGGCAAGAACAATACGTTTTTCCATGAAATTAGCTTTTGGCATAAATCTTTTGTAAATAATCGAGATGGAGAAAGGGGTGGCTGGAAGTGGTTAGATGGATGGCTGTAAATGCGTCGCACGGGTCAGCAGGGTCTAGCCAGGATAAGGCCAGTTGCCGGCTGTGGCCAGGTACAGGGCTTTAGATGTCCTACCATTGCTGCTTGTTTGTAGTTTAAGTAGACATAGTTTATACTCTTTTATGTGTATGAGTGAATGGGTGTGCGTGGGTTCTTCTGTTTCTATGAGTGTGTGTGTGTTGTGTGTGTGTATGTGTTGTGAGTATGTTGCCTGCAGCTGGTCCTTAAATTAATCTCACACAAAAAGTGCCAAAGTAAAAAGGGGAAACAGGCCCCAACCACAACAACTACGCAAAGGTATGTGCTTAATAAGTTGACGTTGTGTGTGTGCTTGTGTGTGTGTGTGTATGTGTGTCAACCAACACGCTTACACCCGAGTCCTGTTCCTTTGTGCTCAAGTAATTTATCAGTAAATTAAGCAATTTATTTTATTTATTCCATTACGTAAATCATGCAATTTGTGCACGATTTCGTCATTGAGCGACATACAAGAACAGAAGCAGCAACAGCTACAAAAAAAAAAAAAAGTGCCAACGCCAGCGATTTCTGGTCAGGATTTACATGCTTTTCACCCCCTCATCACTTATGCCCGACCCAACTTGTTTTTACCTACACGCTTTGCCAATTTTATTAAAATCACTTCAGGCAGAAGCTTCAGCCAATAAGCGGATGAAGGAGGGAATGATTGCAGAGGGGGTGTTTTTGGGGGTCTATTGGAGCACGCAGTGCGACCATAAAACCAAACATAATGAGTGCCACACCAATACACACACGTACCCATACACACCCTCACACAAACCAAAACCAAAACACAAACACACACATACGCATCTCAAGCAACTTGACTGCAAAACATATGAATCTAATAAACAAAAGCCGTATATTATTAGCTACGGATTTATAAATATGCTCGTGTGGGGCTGCCTGTGTGCATGCGTGTGTGTGTTTGTTTGTGTGTTGGTTAGACTTGCTGCGGCTTTCAGTGGCTCGTAGAACATGGCCCAAATTATGTTAGACGGCAATCTCCAAGGATTGACTCAACATGAATAGCGGCAAGGCAAGCAACTAAGGCAGTCAGCGGAGCGAGGGAGCATAGCGAGAGAGGGGTGGGGTGGGCGGGGCATAGCAAGACTACGGCTCACGGAAATGTTATCATAAGTTATGGCTAAAGTTTTTAGCCCAAGTTACAGCTGGAATACACTAAGCGAAGTGAACTAGGCTAAACGTCAAATAGAATCTATAAAATGTCAATCAGTTGGGAAATCAAAGAAACTCGATAAAGTTAAATGTTAAGAATACAAAATGCTTGCTTTACAAATGCAAATGTATAAATAACGATAATATAAATAATAAATAATAAGATGAAACCATCTTAAGATTCAACTGGACAACTACTACTGCTAATGAAAAGAGTTTCACTTGAATTTTCTCCCCATGCATATTTCTCTGCATTAATGTTTTATTAAGGAGTCAATCAACATTTGAAAGAACGCTTGCCTGGCTTTATTATTCTGTTTACAAGTTCGCGTTTTCAATGAAGCGAAATAATTAAAACGGATTTGCTCACTAAATAAACTGCCGCATTCCACCCAACTCGCCAGTCAATTTGCTTAACTTTCCGTTGGCACATATCGAAAATTAAACTAGACTCCCTTCGGACAGTGTATTAGCTGTCGTTTATCAACACACAAGCATCATTGTCATTTAAATACATACACATAACGAATTCGCAGCGATATCCTTGTGCACAGCAAAAGTTTTGGTTGTTAGTCCGTTATTTGGCTCAGGAATTGCAGGCACGAGAACTGCTACTGAAGCATACATACACACAGGAAATGTATGTAGTAGTTTAGTTATAGTGTAAAAACTAATGGAGACAAAGTTGCGAATTTGCCAGGTAGCAAAGATGTGGGAGTAGTTGGCCAGGAGACGAGATGAAAGCAAAACGAATCCTGAGCTCACACAAGCACATTTATACACGTACAAGCGATTAGATAACGGGACAACATATAGTCGAAGTCGAACTCGCAATCCGCACAGGACATGCACCTCATATTGAGCATACCACACACACACACACACACACACACGCGCGCAAACAATGAAGGTAACGAAATATTTGCGCTCCGGCATCCTTAAGGCGAAATGTAATTTCCTGTGACAAAATACAAAGCTAATCCCTGCACACAAACACATATCGCTGCAGCTTGAGCCAAACGTGGTCAAAGGATTGGATTCTGTGTAAGCTTGGAGGACTGACATGAAGGGATAGAGTGTTAGGTTAGCCAGTGACTCCGATACGTGCAGCGAACTATGAGAACTAAGAATTGAACCCCATTGCTGCTTGGCAATCCGATATCTTGGTAGGCTTCTCTCTTCAGCATCTGTTTCAAGTCCAGGCTGCCGGCTGCTGGTTCAGCAGCAGGTCAAGGCTTTGCGTCTGCGACAGTTCCTTGGCATTTGGCATTTGGCATTTTGATGGATGCTTGGGAAAAAGTAGTGTAGCACGCCATTTGGTCTTAGTGCAGGTGGTGCTGCAGCAGGCGGGAGTTGATGTTCAGCCAGGTCAGAGCACACAGGACACGCGGTTAGACAACAAAAGCGCTTTACAAATGGCTAAGAAATTTTCAAACTGGCTAAAAATAAATCGAAAGTTGAACTTGTTCGCTTTGTTGATGCTGGCAAACGGCTTGAACAGTAGCAGCTGGCAGGACATTTGTCCCGATTGTGATTGTGATTGCCATCGCATGCGATATGTATTCTCGGTCAGTGGGGCTTTCATTTGATTTCTCAAGTGTAAACTACACTGCCTGTCTGATGGCTGAAGGCTTTGTGCCCTGTCACACAAATATCAATATGGCGACGTTCTTCCTCTTACCCTGTGTGGGCCACAAATAACCGTAGCAACAGCTGCCACATGCGCCAAACTACTAAAATATCAAAAACATTAATTGAATGGGGCACGCATCAGAAGGCCAAAACAGGAGGAGGGGTTTCCTTTTGGTTTTCCTTTGAAACATGCAGCGCTTGCAAATTTTCATTATACTCAATTTTAAGCCAAATTGAAGAGCAGTCAAAGCGATTTAGCAGTTGGCAGCGAAATCAAGGCAAAACCAATTCAATCTCTCAGTCACTTATTTGGCAGAGGACCAACGCACAGTGGCTTGAAAATTCTGCTGTGGAATGCATCTGGTTTTAAGCAATTTAAATTGCATGAGAAAAACTTGTAGCTGATTTTCTTCTCAATTAAATTCACTTTTTTAGTTGATTTTGTTCAGTTCATTTCTTTTTCTAATTTCGTTCGAGAAGTTGTGTAATCTGAAGACGTGCACAAAAGTTTGTAAATTCTAGATCAATTATTTATAAGAAAGGAAGAAATGTTCGAGGTATTGAAAAATTAGACTTGTTGTATACGATTTACAAATAAATAAATAAAACAAAAATATACTACAAGATAAAACTGAAAATCCGAGGTAAAAGCAAATAGAAAAAGTAAATAAAACAACCAAATAAAAATTGCATCTTTGTTGAATAGTGCACTGAATGCTGAGCACTTAACGAGAATTATTCGATTTCAGAAACGACTGCTGCAAAACGCACCTTGACTGCAAATGAAACAGCTGTAAATTTTGGCCTGGCTGGAGAAAGACAAGAAATTGTTGGCCCTCACTATTGATACGCTTGCATGCATTGCCTTTGAAGCACCCACTGCATCACTCCACTCTGTCTGTGAGTGTTTCGCATAATTTTGGATACCAATAAGCCCCAAAAATATCTGCTTCGCTGTGTGCCTCTATGCTTTTGGCTGGTTGGTTGGCTGGCTGGCTGGCTGCCCTCTCAGAGTCTCTCGCTGTCTGTCTGTCTGTCTGTCTGTCTCATTGTTGCAGTTTGTTATGCCAAATGCGTAGTGACATGACCGGCATGTGTATGTCAGTCATGGCCAACAAGTTCAGGCCACGTTCCATTGTTGTACAACGATGGTCAACGCGAACGAACGCCTGGGTTTTGTTTGCCTGTCACAACTGCTGTTGTTGTTGTTGTTGTTGATGTTGCTGTAGCTGCTGTTGCTGATGCCATTAACGCGAGAATTGTGGGTCCTGCCAGCAATCGTAGTCACATTGTTGGACCAAAACCCAGACACCCACATACACACACACACATGAGTGAGGGTTAGCCTGATTTTCGCTGTTGTTAGTCATCGCCTTTGCCATAAAACGGCATTGGTCGCTGGTGTCAATCAACAACGCACACACGAGCAACATCATCAACAGCAACAGCAACAGCAACCGCACATTGTGCGCACAAAACCCACATAATTTGCATATTCCAAACCATTTCTTTTATGGACATGCTCCAGTAGTTTTATTAAATTGTCTAGCATTTCACAAAAATATGATAAAATTCTATAAGCTTCATTTTTATTACAAAACATGATGCAGCTGCTTAACTTGTTGTTCAAATGTGACTAAATGTGTGTATTGCCATAATAAATAAACTTAAGTTTGTAACGCTGGCTATAAATATTTAAATATATTCAATTAAACGTTTTCGAAACGTTCACTGCTTTTCTCTCTTTAAATATAGTGTTTTTCATTCGATTGCAGCCACAAAAATGGAAAATACAAAACAATTGCTTAAATAGAGCAGAGTATAATGGAATTCGATATATTGAATAAAGGTAGAGAATTGTGTTTTTCTGTGGTATTTGGATTGTAAATGCGTGGCCTGTCTGATGTCGGGTCGTTTGCATTGCCAGCCACTTCATTATTCTGGTGCCACCCCTTCTGCACCTGTATGCGTGAGTGTGTGTGTGTGTGGGTATGTGTGTGACATCATGTATTTCTATGCATTCATGCATAATGGCTGGCAAACGTTTACAAAAGCTGCAGCATGGATTTCCGCATGCTGCCATTTGCGGTCCATTTGTGGCCTGCCGCCTGCAGGCCAGAGAAAGGAAGTGGCTTAAGGGATAGCAGGACCCGGGGCTGGTTATTCGCCATGGCCGTTAGCATGATTGAAAAACGTGCCAGCTTGCTAGGGGGTATGCCTCACACACTTCTCTCTCTATCTGTCGCTCTCTCTATCTCTATCTCTCTCTCTTTTTCTCTGCCTCTCTCTCTCTCTCTCTCTCTTTCTCTGTCTAACCTCATGCCGGATTGTGGTGCCGACCTTAAATTGCATGCCATTCTGTGTGCTGTCAGTGGCATCGTATTATTGTGCGGCTTGCACTTGTTGTTATCGTTGCTGTTGTTGTTGTTGTTTTCTCTTTCACAATTACGTAATTTATTTTAACTGTGTCAAATCTACGCCAATCGACAGCGATTATGCTGGCAAATTGCAACAATTCCATGGCAGTCGTTCCCAGCTCTCCCAATTGCAATTTGTTAATGTCGCCGGCAACAGATGCTGTTTAAGGATACGTCTTTGGCTAATGCTATTGCCTCACCCATTTCGCCCCATTGGAGACCAGTGGTATGTTTGGGGCTGCCATTCTGTTTGCCTGCAATTAACCGCAGTGTGCTAATTAATTTGCTCATAATTAATGTGATTATGTGTGTTTCACTTGTGCCCCAAAAACACGACGAAGCAACAACTAGCGCCTGGGGCAACATCAAGTGAAACAACATTGGGGCCACGTTTACAATGTGCTGCATGCATCTCTTTGTGACCAGTCCTCGTGGAAATCAAGCCAAATTGTAAAAGCGCTTGCTACAATTTATATACGTTTCAATTTATATATTTTATTCCAGCCCCAAGTCGCCAGTACTGTGGCAAATCGAAGGCGGATGTACCGTTCTGTGGCAGTTAACAACAGACAACAATATCCGCAGCCACAACCCCTGAGCATTCTAGATATTCTTGGTAATTTTCTTTTCTGAGAAAACATTTCCCTATTCACCTCCGCATCGCATGTCTTAAGTTGATTTGCCACATTTGCCATTGCTATTTCGATTGCCACTTACCGTTCGCTGCTGGCTACGATCGGGGCAACGTCAATCACCTGACAAGAACATGTAATATCATCGCACCATTTGACTTCATAAGCTGACCCACCCGGGTGGTACAGGTACGCGACATTTTGGCAATTGCCTTTTGCCATAGGCCTCAAAAACATGTCGCCTGTCGCTTTGGGTGTCCCATGCCGCGGCCAACATTGAAAGCTTTGGAAATCGTACACAAATTTGCTAAAATGCCAAAAACATTACCGACAGAGAAAGCTGACCCAGAGACAGGGAGAGAGAGAGAGAGAGCCAGAAAGAGGCTTGCAACATTACTACTGCAACCGGCAGAGGCACTTTGCCAGTTAATAACGCTTTTACAATTATCAATTTGTGCAACTTTAGTACCCTGTCTTTTGTTAGCAGAGGCTTGTTAATCTGAGCTGCTCAAATTTATCAAAATTTTAATTGAATAAAACTTTGAAATTTATTTAAAAATCTCTCTCTTGTTTTTAATAAAATTTTCAATACTAATTTATCTCAGGAAAACCTATGAAAACTTTGACCATTTTGTCTCTATTTTGTTTCCCACTTTTCTCTCTGTCTTAAAGTATATACCTTCCTCAATTTGCTTAATGCTTACCAATATTCGACCTAATTGGGTCATTTTTTTGTTTTCCCAATCCTTACACCAAATTTTAAGCCGCTTTACATTTTAATACCCACCGATTTATTATTATCCCTTATATTATTTGTTCTTTCATTTTGAATTTACACTTTTGTTCTGCCTTTTAAAAATTTATAAAATATAAGTTGAAATTTTTAATTACCATTTTTATTTATTACCATATTTTTTTATGTTGTGAACTTTTTTAAGTATTCAATGAGCGAATCAATAGTGTGTTGTGCTGTCCATGTGTTGTAATTAATTTTGAGTTATTATTCTAAATGTTATTTGTAAGCAACCGCTAAGAGACTTTCTTGTGAAAATCTTTTAAAATTTGTTAATGAAAGATTAACTAGATTCCAGGACATTTTACAGTCGAGCAGCATTACGTTTAATATGTTCCTGGTATTGTTGCAGTTGCGGTGCATTCTGGCATGCAACACTTTTGGCAGAGAGCACACACACACTCAGACAGCCTATGCTGTATATTTTAGTGTATGTGAAGAGGAATGCTCTACAAATAGGTGAGTATGTGTGTGTGTGTGTGTGTGTCGTTATGTTGCAGTGTGGTAGTGATTAGTGGTAGTTGTCGGTGTAGTGAATGTTGCTGGTGATGCTGATGGTACTTACCATTTAGAACATGCACACGAACGCTGGCCACATCTGCGTTGGAGGGTGCGCATGAGTATTTGCCGGAATCGGCCAGATCTGCATTCTGTATGAGGAGAAATGAGGTTGTCACATCGCCCTTTTCGGTAATTACCGACACGCCGCCTCTTGATGAATCATAATTAATGACCTGCAAATGGAAGAGCATTACGCAAAAATTGGGGTAAGTAACGGAAGTCATTGCATAGGCATCAAAATCCTTACCACCCACTCCTCCCCACGCCCACATACATCAGCAGCATAATGTGAGAACAATGAGGAGCGCAGGCAAATGTTTTTTTCTTTCTTATGGTATAACTTTCATGCTGGCGAATAATAATAAGCGAGTGCTTCTCGCACTTGATTGTTGCTTAACGCGGATGCCAAAATTTCATAATATATGTGTTTTTTTTTCTTCTTTTTTTTCGTAATTTTCAAATGCGTGTGACAGCATGCGAGGCAGGCAGTGCCAGTTGGAGAGGGAGAGGGGGAGGGGCATAGGGTAACAACAGCTGCTCTTGACAGCGATTACAAATCAGCGAAACATGTCAGCGCTTCTTGTTTACTTTTCAATGGCGAGAGGCCCTTCATGTTTCCCCGAAATGCGTTTTAAATAGCGTTTTTAATTGGAATTTAATGGCTGGCTGCCTGATTAAAGTTGACTTAACGAAAGCTGAAAGGTTATTTAAGATTCAAGCGCACTGGATGGAGGCGGCGATAAGTAACAAAAATTATGTTAATCAAGCGAGAGCAGAGGTCAACATCGGTTTACTTAGGCTAAAAGCAAGTGGTAACAGCGCTGGCTGCCTCATTATGATGATGGCATTCAGTGCGATAGATGTATACCCAGCAGCCGTATTAGCAGCATCAAACTCAACTTCATTATCGATTAATGTGATTGGCACACACAGAGAAATGAGGGAGTGTTGCGGTCAACATGATCAAAGAATAACTTTTGGATGACTGTTCTTATTTTGAATATAGGTGTTATTACACTCTTTACTTATCACTCAAGCGCTAGATGGATCACTCCAAAATGGCAATTCTGATTCACTCGTAATTGATTGCAAAGTATGTCTTTTCTCTGAGTGTAGTAGAAGGGCACAAATGTCAAATGTCGACTGCTGCTAATAGCAGCTGGGCAAATCGAGCTGCATATTGAGTCACAAAATGAGGCAGATGCTCAAAGCGACGACAAAAACAAATACCAGAATAATTTTCCAATACCAATACCCAGAGTTCAGAGAGAGGCAGGGAGAGCAGGAGGACAAAGGACAGAGGACACAGGGCAGAGAGCCGAGAGCAAGTAGCTGACATTAACACATCATGCCGCTGACAGAGACAAGAAAATGGAGGCAACAACAAACGAACAGCAAGCAGAATAGAGTAGAACGGAAATAAGCAGCTGTCTACGCTGCCCCCATTTTGGATGTGATAGCATTTGAAGCTGAAGGGCGCATAATTTGCTGTATAATCTCAGCTAATCGACGGCATTTGCAATAATATGAAAAATGAAAGAAAAGTTGGCGTCACTGATAATGATGACGATAGGGAAACGTAACGTACATCCAGCAATATCTATATATATATATGTATATATTGGCGCTATGAAACTGTAGATATGCTCGATATATAAAAAACAATGACAATGCCCAAAAACTTTGGCATTACAACTTTTTGCCCAGGCACAAGTAAAAAGTTTGCCTATAGGGAGCGGAACTAACGAAAGTCTGGTTGTCATTATAGTCCATTGCTGTCATCGCTATCAGCATAAATTCCGTATTTGTATTATAATTTGTTGTTGCTTTGGCTGTTGCTGTTGTTTTTGTTTTTGTTTTTGCTTGCTTGCTTGCTGGCAAATTGGTTAATGAAAGCGACGGCTTACTGTGACAGGCAGGCAGAGGGGTGAATGTGTAAACTGGTAAACTGGTAAATGGCAACCGGCAACTGGCAACTGGTAACTGACAGCCAGTGAATCCGTAAATTGGAAAAGCAGTTTGCGACAGAGCTGCATCAAAAATGTACAATTTAACATACCAAGCAGTTGCAGCTCTTGGCCACAGCAAAACAAGATTAAAATAAAAAAATGGGTGCAAAACGAATGCCCAGTAAAATTGCGCATATTCCATAACCCATTCTCCCAGACACTCGAGCATATAAAAAACTCAGTTGTTAAATGTGCATAAAAGTCTGTCACACAGGACACAACAATATGGAACGAGTGACGGCTGACATTTGTATACTTTGAACGTAAAGCCTGCTTTGACAGGCAGCTAATAGCTGACTAATTCACTTTCAACTGCCGCACATTTAAGCGATAAATGATGAGGATGATGTGGATGATATTGTCTGCAAAGGTAGCTTATTAGGTTGAACAGATTTTAAATTTTACTTACCGATATCAATAAAACACCATATGGCAATTAATTTATATAATTGATCAAAGATCGAATCAGCATCTATCATTAATAAGATATCGATATGATGAAGGCAATTTTGTTTAAATAATATGATATAAAATCACTGGCTACACTTGATGCACTTTTTGAAACTACTAATATATATATATATATATGTGGATACAAGTTTATATCACTATGTAAACTATCTAGAATTGCACACACGGCATTTATAATTTTGTATCCCTTTAACATACTAACACCAACTCAAGAAGGGATTCATTAAGTGACCTCTCGGCAGACGGACATGTGCTAGAAGTCAATGCAGAAGTGGTCAGCAAAGGTGGAGCAAAAGAGTTGATCCAGGCCAATAACGTGAACAGCATTGAGTAACGTTGTATCGTTAATTACAATTAGCAAAAGGATGTAAGTGATAGTCAAAAAAAAAAAAAGAAAAAAAAAAGTGCTGCATACCATTGACGCAGCGTGTGCTTGAGAGCATGAGCGGGAACAGCAAGTGCATCAACTAAGTTTATCCATCCATTAAACTAATTAACAGCAAATTTGCACGGATCGTAAATAATCCGTGCACAGCATGGGCTAGGACGGCAGCTTGTGCTATGGTTGCGGCATCACACACACACACACACACACGCATACCACACACACCACACTCCGTTATACGCCGCACACACAGTGACATTCATGCAGGGACCTGCACCTGCCCAGAGGCACACAATTGTGGCGTGTGGCTCTTGGCTGAGCTGCAAGGATTTTAATTAGAAAATTCCAGAAATAAAAGCGGCAGCAAGTAGTGAGTAACAACAGCAGCAAGGAGTGCAGCAACAAAAGCCGTTGACGGCAGGATTTGTGCACTTTTAACACGTTGCCAACAGGGTCGTCTTCTCTTTGCCTTCTCGCGTCCACTTTTTACATTTACCATTTTTTCGTCGGTGTTTTGTTTGGCATTTGCATTGCAATTAGCCTGTAACAGTTACGACTACGTCTCGGACACGCTATCTCTCTCGAACTCTTTGTCTCTCTTTATCTGTCTCTCTCTCTCTCTCTCGCTCCGTTTCTCTTTGGAACTAGCACAAATCCTGTTGCGACTTAAGCGCTTTTAATGCTGCACAATTAGGAAGGCTGCTTATGCTGCTTAAGTCGCTTGAAACTTGAAACACAAATAATTGATGGCCAACGGTTTAGGTATATTGTAGCCACCTGTATTGGCCAAGCTGTTCTTCTCCAACTGTTTTTTTGTGCTTCGCTCAGCTGTTTAAGGTATTAATTTGGCATGCCACTAACGCGCCATTGACCCACATTGCGGTTGCCACGCAGGACATGCGATTGTGTTTGCAACTGCCTTGATTTACTTATTAAAGTATCAACAGCTGACACTTTAAATAACGACTACGGCTCGCAAATAAGCTCCACGCACGAGAGTTGCTTCTCCGGTTGAAGCGAAGGCATTAAGGGATTCAGCTTGCGTGATCTGAGTGCCGCTTGCGATGTAGTTGAAGATAAAATATTTTGGTATCAGCCAAATATCCAGAAAACAGGCACTTTGGTAAATTGTTCGATATAACGAAATTAAGTTTACTCCCATTTGCTTTACGAACGATTTAGATTCATAAAAAGTTAGGGAAAACTTATGGGTTTCTACTGTTTAAATATAGGACTCTATTTTCTATTTAAAAAACACATAAAAAATATAGTAATATACTTTTTGTAAACAGAATTGAACATCTATTTTGAGTACGAAACTCGATTCCAACTATTAATGTAGTATTAATCTAGAGATCAAAACATAATAAGAAATCAATGATCATTGAAAACTGGTTAAGCTTTGACATAGTTGTGGCAGTGGAAAGTTTTGACAGTACTTTTTGAGTGCACAATTAGACCATGAATTTCGAGTCAGAGTCGTGTTTACAACTATGAAGGCAGTATTAATATAAATGCCATTCGAAGCCATTTTGTCAAAGTAATGTCTGTGGACATTTTTGACCTTTAAGCTCTTTGAGGTGAAATCTTTTGCTTACCGAACTTTTTTATTTGTAGTTAATTAAATGTGCTATGGCAAAACTTAAAACCATGCAAATCAAATTAATTAACTACAAGGCTCACTCGTTGCCAAGTTTACTACCGAAGTAGTCACTACAAAAGTTACAACTAAAGAAGAAGAAAAAAATCAAACGCATTTTCGTGACAATTGTAACAATAAAGTTTAATTACCTCCTCGTGATGGTACCAGAATATGTAGGCCGGTGGTTCGGGGCTGAACTTTACAGTGCAAGTGAGATTTATTGTGCTGCCTTTATCAACGTGAAGGTCAGGTCCGCCAAGTATGGTCGCCGTTGGCACTGTCAACAGTGAAAACCAATGAAAAGTGCAGACGACGAGCAACCGAAAAAAAAAACCAAAAATGGAAGAGAAAAAGATGGGAATAAGTAGAAGAAATGCTTGAAAAACGCGGGTAAAACGAGGCAGACACAGAAATGCTGACATTGGCGGAGGCTGGCAGGAGGCTCACACAGGAGGCAGGCAGTCAGTAGGCAGGCAGTCAGGAGGCATTCAGCCAGGCAGGCCTCTGGCTGACACTGTAGAATAATAAACTACAAGATAAAATGAAATTATTGTCGTATAAAAACCAAGTCCTCGACGTTACTTGAAGCCCTCCTGCCGACGTCGTCGTCGTCGTCATCGTCGTCGTCGTTGCCGCCGCTGTGCGTGTTGCTCACTCGTTTGCTGTAATTTATTTGCTCAACAACTTTTATTTTTTGTTGTTGTTGCATTTGTTTTTTTTGCCAGTGTCCTTTGCCTTTTGTTATTTGCGACAAATGGTTGATTTTTTTATGAAGCCAAAACCAAAGTCACTGCTTACAGCTCGAGATACATGCTCAAACTCAAACTCAAACTCACACTCAAATTCACACTCAAACGCATACTTACCGACAACATTGAGACGAACGAAATAGCTGCGAACCGGCTGCGTTGATATCTGGCATTCGTACATGCCCGCATCTCGCTTCTGGGCCCATTTTATCTGTAGCGTCCAGTCATCGGTGTCCTGATGATGTGTGGCCTGAAACCGCTGATCGGACGTGTACGTGTACGAGCCCACCGTCAATATGTGTATATCTCGATGACGTATCCAGGATACCTGCCATACAGCACAAGCACCAAAAAAGAAAACATAAGCAAACAGAGAAATTTCACAAAGTGTCAATCAAATGTGGCAAAAGGATATTCCATGGCATTCCGTGTTTTTCACGCTAAAACACCCTAAAAGGCAATTTGCGCACAGCTCGAAAATAGTGGAAATTCTGACTAGGCGGTACTGATGTAGATTTTAAGCAAAGGTGGAATTTGAATCAGCTACCAAAAACCAGCTGAGCTGAATTCTTAAATTATTATTTTTAAAATTAAAAAAAAAAATCAATAATGGAAAATTTCAAATTACTTTTTAAAGCTGATTAGTTTTTTTTTTTAACAATCTTTACATTAGCAATCTTACATTAAGGTTGTCTCGCTATACCCCTTTTACAAACACCGGAAACAGGGCATACAGCAACGCAAAAATCTTGTGGTTTATGGTCCGAGGTAAAATGTTGGCATTAAAAATGCAGCAATTGAAAGCTGAATTGCCGTCGCAATGCCATCAACTTCGAATGAAGTGCGCAAGGTCTCCCGTTGTGCAGGTCCATCATTCTGTTCGTATCGTTTGAAAGACCTTATAGCGATTAATCAGCCAGCAATGCGTGTATTCCTCGCATTGTTAATGGACGCGAATCTCATCCTGTGCAATCAACTTGGCCGCAGACCTTGGCCCGGCGCATAAAACGTATGGGCAACTTGATGTGTAACGCATGAGCTGGAAAGTTTTCGGGGCCTGTAATCCCTAAGAAATCTGTCTTTGAGCTAAGTCATGTTTGTGTGTGTGTGCGCGTGTGCGTGTGGGAATTTGTGTGTATGCATTAGTGTTCGTTAGTCGTTACTCAGTGGATCTTCTTTTGGGGTTGGCTGCTGGTGAGTTTTTGAGTTGTTCTTAGCTTTTGCTTAATTATAACAAAGTTTTTAAGTAGTTGCCGCGCTGAGATGCAACTTTGTAAGCTGTCCTTTAAACATCACTTTCTACCACTTCCACCCACTTCCTCTCTCTGTTCACCTCTTCTCTCCCACTCGTTCGACTGTGTGCTTCTCTCGCTTGTGTGTCTCGTTCTGGCACTTGATATGCGCAACTTATTAAGTCAAATGTAAATGCAAAATTATCGCACTTGCCACACGCTGTGCACGCCAAAAACTTGACTGAATATAGTTGACTGGGCGTGGCGGAAATTTTTGGGTGCGTGCGTTTAATTATACGAAATGTTGTTGCATACTAAACAATGAGCTGCCACACATTGGGTTGGGGAGTCGCCCCACCACCCCCAATTTTTTGGATGCAACCCAAAATGTTGATGTCATTGAGTGTATACAAAAGTGTGAAAAACATGTCCACAAGGGCCGCCATTAAACAAACATTTTACGCAACAAATTAAAGTGTAATTAACAAGTGCACACAGTGCGACAACAACAAAAACGACAACAACAACAACGACAACAAACAACAACAAACACAAACAACACTTGCACATGCGCTCATTCGACAATTTCCTCTATTTCTTACCAGGATATTAGCAGCAACGCCTCTAGAGCAATATTGCAATTGCGTGCACAAACACACACACACACACACACACACTCTGATACAACGTATCCTGGTGAGTTTGTTACGGGTTTGTTGTTTGGCATCCTCGGCTCGGCCACCGTCAAGTGTGTTGACGCGTGCGGCGAGTGCAATTTCAACGAAAATTGTTTAAATAATTTCACGCTTGAATGCAATTGCAAGTGTTGTAGTTGTGCTTGGAGTTGTCGCAGCAATAATACTTGTGGACCACCCCCAACCTTCCACTTGCCGATCCTAACCCTGGTTTTAAAGGGCCCTGCCCAGCTCACTTTAGTCGCTGATGTGTGGCCGCTTTTGTGTGTTGGCAAGAAATTAAAAGTTTCCCGTTTGCTGCAAGACCCCCGTTCTGCTTCTGCTCCCCATTCATCCCGTATTGCTGTTAGTGCCGTTGTTGCAGTTTCCACTTGAGTCAATTGTGTCGGGTAATTCAGGGCGTGTGCGTAAAACTTTGTTGGTTTTTGACATTTGAAGGGATTGCTGTTTGTTTGCTTTTGCGCAGCGTGCTTTGCATTGTTTGTTAATGAGCGTTCGAATCTTTTCAACCAAACGGATTTCAGCACCATAATATCATGCCACCTCGGGGCAGTGGGGTAGGCAGGCTCTTCAGTGATTAATCGCAGTGCGCAACACTTTCGGGTGTGCCTAATTATTCATAAACTTGTCCGTCCCGCATATTAAAAAAGTTCGGTAGACGCCAATAAAAATTGTCACGACCAGACGGCATTCCTGACACATTCAGTTCAACATTTTTATTCACACACAGTCGCAAAATATCATTTTAATAATAAGCGACTACAGTCGTTGTGCTAATTAAATGTTAAAAAGAAGTCAAATTAAAATTGTTGTCAAGTGCTGTTTGTCCTCATATGAGTATGCATATATTTGGCCCCTTAGGTGCGAAGTCTGGGTCAATATACCCTGCATTACATAAAAATGTATTCTGGGAATTTAAAAACAATATCTTTATATATACATTAATTGTTTTCTCAGACGAAATGTAAGATAGAAGGACAACAATGCACTTGAAAGTCAATGAGATAAATCAAATTGGATATGGAAAATATGAATAGAAAAACTAAAAATATAGAAAATTTGAAATTATTTGACATAAATGACTGGCTACAGCTAAATACAGGGTATTTCACAATCTAAATGGATCGCTTTCTCAGTTAGTCTCCCAGCAAATGCGGCAGCTAACAGCAGGTTGCCAAGGGAGCACCGTTGCCCGGGCAGAGCGTCTCTTTAATAGATGGGCCAACGTGGCGGGGACACAATTAAAGCAGATAAACAAAGAAAAACAATTGCAATAACAGTTGTGTTCGCAGAACAGAATACAAAAATTTCTAAATTTCAGCAAAACAAAACAACTTAATGCCGACTTAGGACGACGGTAGGCGACAAAGAAAAGGTCCTTACGCAAGTACCGCTCCCACAGCTCCCAGGACCTCGCACACAGCACGTTCACAGCAGACAATATACGAAATACAAATGAAAAAAAAGATGCCCATATTGTTGGACGGGGGCGTGTAACTAATTAAAAATTTGGCAGTCATGCTAGGGGAATTACATTTTGGCAAACGCGACTCGACAGTCGACCAGGTTGGCAAATCAACAAAGTCAACAACACCAACAAAAAAAGCCCCTGCGCATGGAGAATAACCTAACAGTTGGGAGCAGGCAGTTAAGAATACGGGAGGGAGGTAATGTCAAAAATTGTAAAGTCTAAGCGGATCGTCTCGAACAGCAGAAAAAGTTTACAAGTCACTAGCCGTTTCTTACTCACCGTTTTGTTGGCCAAATTGCGTACACGGCAACTGAGATATGCGGATTTACCCATCAAGGCGGTCACATTGCGAGGCGTTGAGGGATCAAAGTACGGTTCCATCCATTTGGGATGCGTATAGGCGGCGGTGGGCATCGTATATGCCGCTGCCGGTGTCGTAGTCATCTCATCTAGCGAGTTGTAGCCCTCAATGGGTCCATGCACACCGCCATTTGTCATATCTTCAACGAATTCCACAAAAGCAAAAGAAACATTGGATTATAATTAGAAATAAATCGATACGGTTTGAGATCTCATTACAATGAAATTTCTACATATAGAACACATTTTATTTTTAGAAGTTTCTGCGCACTACAAAAGGCAAAAACTTCTTTGATTTTTGTTTGCTTCAAAATGAATGAAATGTGCCCCATTGTAAATAGAGCTTTCAAGAAAAGCAATATAAAACATGTTATTTTGTTCACATATTGCCTTGGTTTTTAGTAATATTTCAGTTGTTACAAATCGATTTTTTTCCTCAAGTATTTAAAGATTCACATTTAACCTCGCGAGCAAAGAATTGTGCTGTTAAAAGTAAAAAAAAATATTAAAAATTCCATATGTGTCTATTTGCAGAGTTGGAAATAGTTATTTTTTTCGTGTGTGGGTTTTTTCTGCATTTTATCTTTTTACCGCGTTCGTTGGCAAACATTTAAAACTCGTGGCGAAAGTAGAGCAGCCAACAATCAAAAAATGGTACTGCAACTTTTCACCGGAAAAAATAATTTTGATTGCAGGCACAAAAAAAAAAATCAACAAAAAAATACGTAACTGAAATACTAAAAAATGTACGTAATAAATGTCAGGCAGATGCTCAGCACAAGAATACATACTTTCGAGTCCTGACAACGCTCGTCAGCTTGACTTCTGTCATTGACTTAACCCGACCCGAACAGGAACTTTGTTCATTAACGTGCTGGCAGGAAGTAAGGTTGAATGGTGCACAAGTGGCCACAGGGGTAGCCACTGGTATCTCTTTAGTTTCAATTTAGAAACGAACCACTCACTGAATGTGTAAGCGCATCAGCGCTGGCCACTGTACAGTGAAATGGTGGAGTGGCGAACAGGTGGAGAGATGTGGCAAATGCATTTCAAAACCGCAGACAGCTGCAAAAATGAACGCATGTGGCATAGTAAGACAGCAGGGGGATATGGGAACATTTTAAGGTAGTAGCTGTTGGCCCGACCTGGCTGAGGGCAGCCTTCAGCCTTCAAGCGAGTGAAGTGTTTGCGGTTGGCAAGTACAAGTGCACACAGACACAGGGACGGACGCACGCATAAGACGAAAAACGAAATTGTGTCACTGCTTACATCACATGTGAAGCAAGCAAAACACACATGTCACACACATACACACACAAACATACACGCGCACACACATAGAGGCAAACATAGCGGCAAAACCGCAAGTGACTGTGTGGAGAAGAGTCGAGCTCATGGTTATGCAAAAATATTTGCACTCAAATCATATTTCAAGGATTACAACTTGCATTCATTCGAAAACTGTTTTTCCACATGCAAGCCCACACACACACACACACACAAACTCTGATAGAAACATTCTCACCACATACAGACACATATATATTAAGGACCGTCCTACAACTTCGGCTTCATTAAACAAAAGATTGCCGGCATATGACGCGAATTTGTATGCATGAGCTGAATGCAGGCGGTCGGCAATGGGGCGTGTCATTTACATGATAGATGCTTAAGCTTAATACGCTTAATGCCACCGACACAGAAAATTGCGCAAATTTCCAGTAAATATTGCATTCACTTTTACTGCAACTACAACTGCCCATATAAGTATGCTACGATTTGTTATATACGCTGCCAGGCAAGCAAACGACTTTAAAGTCAACCAGTGCTTTGTCGAGCAGAAAGCGAGGGCGCAAGAAAAAAAAAATCTCATTTGCCCCAGCTGAATGTGCTTCATTTCAGGCCCATATGTGTGTGTGTGTGTGTGTGTGTATGTGTATCCGAGGGGCAGGGGTGATTGAGTGTTTGCTTAATCATTACGTAGGCTGGGCACGCTCGCGGACCAACTGACTGTATGGTTGTTTGGGGGGCTGGCAGTCATCCCTTTTCATACAATGACTTTGCATACTTGCGTTTAATTTGCGCAGGACGTCGGCGTGCAGCAATTAAGAAAACTTTTTCAATTTTCAGGCTTTTATTTTTGGGCTTATTTCCGTATACCCTGCAAAATGAACAGTAACTAAGCTTGTACTGAATTTTGTAAAGCATTGCTTAATAATAATTACAGTAATTTGCTAACATAGAAAAGATTTATACATCACTTCAAAGGAACATCGCCAAGTTAGTCAAGTAAACATCCTTGTCATTCATTATAAGGTTAATTTCTGCCTACAGAAATTTGATTCTATGCCTTGGAAATGATGCGCAGTGTGCAACACTTTGAACTCGTGGCTGAATGAATTTGCTGCCAAACTAATTGCCTACTTATGGGGCGGGTCTCAATCTCGAGACATATTTAATTGTATTTTATGGCATTGAATTTGTAGTCAATTTCGGCCCACTTCATTGGCTTTGGCGTCTAGTATCTAAGTGTGTGTGTGTGCGTGTTTATGTGTTAGTAATTAAAAATCAACATGCGGCGTCAGAAATTAAGGTGCCTTGTGAAATGTGTGTGGGTTGACAGTGGGCCGCCCCTGTTACCATAAATTTGATACTAATGCAACATGACAAGCGCTATTCTGATCAGACTGGCAGGCGATGCTGATGCTGTTGCTGTGCACGCCAGCATAAATAATGATGCCTTTTGACATTGTCTAAGTAGTTTTATGCGTGGCAAACATGAGTTGGCTGAAAATCAAATGAAACAGCTGAACACATACTCGATGAGCTGTCATTGTAGTCTATCGTCCACAGTCGTCGTCTCTTCATTTTGCAGCTCAACTGGACGACGACACGCTGACAGCCACTCAGATATGCATTCGACACCTTAACGTCGCTTGTGGATGCGGTGATTGCTCCTGCTGAATGTTGCTGGCTGTTGATGGCTGTTGCCTCTGGCAACCACTTAACCACTCAACCACTCAGTTGCTCATTTATTTATGTGCTGCGCAATGCACTGCGCGGCTTTTGTTGCCAGCAACATTCTCGCCGGTTGCGGCTGCCGTCTTAATTAAGCTTAAATGATGCTGCAAAATTTATTTCATTTCGCACTCGAGACCAGCGAGCAACTGAACCTAAAGCTGAACTGTTGTGGGAGCATCTTCTATACTCGCAACTCGCAACGTGGCGTGCATATAAATTATCCAAGCAAATTACATCGCACATGGCGAAAATTGAAATGTGGCTACTGCGTGTGTGCTTAAGTGTGTGTATGTGTGCGTATGTGTGTGAGTGTGTGTGTGTGAGTGTTTGGAAGTGACGGCGCAGCTGTCATATTTGCTTTCTCCACATTTCAGTGTTGATTATTTTTAATGTTCTGCATTAATATGCTTCAATCACAAAGTGCTTCAATTGTTCGCATGATTAACAATCAAATTACTCTCGGTGCTCTATTATATATCAAAACAATCAATTCTTTTTTATATTTTCCATTTGTATAAGCAATCCTTTTGAAACTGTCAATAATCGTTGAGTTGATTATGTCAATACATTTTTGCACGTAAAATATAAAGTTATGCACAAACAGTTAAATTAATTAATAATTGCAGTACACTTGTGCATTTTGTTAACAAATAATCAAATACTCGATATCAATAATATACAAAAGAAGAAAATAATGTTTCAGTTAATCTCAGCCCGTTGCTTTAAATGGCTGCACATATTTATATTAAAATGCATTCCTTCTGAATCCTTTTGCTGGAAAATGGCTTATTCAAGTAATTATAAAATAAGTGACTTAATATTTATTTGTTAATTTTGTCAAATTTTAATTTAAATCAATATATGTTATATTTGACAGAAAATCGCTAAGATTTCGATTTGTGTGTCGGCTTTTGAAATCCTTTGAATTAACATCTCAATGGCATTCGGCAAAGTTTCTGGCCTTTGTCTTTAGGCTTTATCAGCTCTCTGCTGCAAGCTGTTATTCCTAAAGTTGATTGACAACATTTTTGTGCAACGCTTTTGTTGTTGTTTTGGTTTGTTTGTCTTTGCATAGCCACTTCGTCTGACAAAACATGAGATACGCTGCGACACGACACAACACGACAAGAACACACTCACTCACATAACTCGTATTATGAAATATTCGTAAAATTTCATACAAAGTATAAGCAAGTGACATGTGTGTCTATTTGTGTGTGTGTGTGTGTGTGTGAGCGACTGTGAAAGCCAAAAGCATAAAATGAAGTTTACTGTACGATACTGGCTGGTTGCCTAGCTGCCTTGCCGTGCCTGATTCTGGCAGGGCTTATCACCTCTGGCCTCAGCTCTGAAGCTTATAATGAAGCATTGTTTGTTGCACAAAGTTTGAAAACAGCAAGAAACCAGCCAAGAGCCAACATCCAAAAGCTAAGAGCAAGTCAACGGAATGTGTGCGCAAGATATTTTGGGCCTGGGCTGCTTGACAAGATATTAAAATAATATTTACAAGGACTAAAGTGGTGCGTATATTGCATGAGCAGCAGCCAGTCTCAAGCACAAGAATAATAAGCGGCATCTGCATCTGAATTTGCTAACATTGTGACCTGATTAGAGTGGTCCTATCCTATCGTTAGCTTTTTGTTATTGTTTTGGCATTTTCGAATATGTCCTCTTGTTTTTATTAATGATCATCATAGATTTTCCAATCACAAACTCAAGTCCCTAATGGCAACAAAGAAAGCAGGCGTTCCACTCAAACTGCTGCTGCCATTTGGCCGGCCCACATTTCTCACTCTCTCTCTATCTATCTCTCTCGCACTCTCTCTCCCTCTAACGCATTTTCCTCCTTATGGTTGTTGTCAATGTGTTAGGCAGTCAGAAATCAATTCAATGGCTTGGAAAAGGGTCAAACTCGATGCTTTAGAATGTCAGTTGGTTCTGGGTGATTTTTGTCGATGCTGTCGTATTTTAATTGTGTGTGTTAAATATTTGGGTTCTGTGTCGGACCGTATCGTTCGTACAATTTAAATTTATAGTTGTGGCAGTGCTTTACAATTTGCAACGCATCTGGTCATAAATTCTAGTTGGATTTTCTTTTTATCGCCCATTTCGTGTGACAATTGATGTTTATCGGTTTTGCCCCCAAAATAGCAGAGGCAATCGATTCTGAAGTTGTCTTCGTGTTAGTTTTGCCCATTTGATTGCCAGGTGTCATGTGTGGTCTTGCATTATTCATTAAACTTAATCAATCAGGGCAGCATCTTAATTGCAAAGAGTAGATAACCGCAATGTAGGCAATTGTCGTTAAACTTTTAATTGCACACCATGCAAGTGACATCTGACAACACTTAGAAACAATCACACACACACACACAAATATCACACATATATTCACAAACCGCAAAAGGCAACTTCGATAGCGATTGCAATTGCAATTTGTGATATAGCCTTTACAGTTGTTGCTTTAATACCACGCAATGGATAATACAATCGGGGTATATACACCTGTGTAACAGCCTCAATTCTCCGTTTAGTCCAGGTGGTTTGTGTACAGGGCAACTCATAGTTCTGCTCGATCGACTCGGCAACATAAAATATTCAATTCATATGAAACACACAATAGATTTTTGCTCTGGTTTTTTGCACTTGCTTTCGGGCTGAGCTGAGCTGAATGGAACTATGAAATATTTATTACGATATGACGCACAGCTGCTGCCAAAATTGCAACCGCATGGCAAAGTGTAAACAAACTTACAATAAATCATTTTTAAATCATTTACAATATGGCATATATCGCTGCACAGGCCGAATTCAAACTAAGCCACTCTGCCTTCCTCCCTTAATGTCCAACCCAGCAAGTAAGGAAAAATAAGAAGCAACAACTGCAAATAAAATCGATGTGTGCAACCAATGCCAAAGTTGAGTTTCTCTCTCGCACAACCAAACAAATAAAGAAAACAAACACAGAGCGAACAACATGTCGCGCTTTTCGCGTCAACGATTTGACGTCTGCTTCAAACGGCGTTTGAAATAGAAAAAATCATCAAAAAAACTATATGAAACATGTTTTACTTTTTCGACCAGACACGAGGCGTGTAATGGCTTTGCAAAAGCTTCACTTTGGCCATCACGAATTTGCTGGCAGATCTACTAAACGTGCAACCGGTGCTGATGTGGCGGGCTTGCACTTTTAAAGCAGCCTGCTGTGCAGCAGTAGCAATCTTTTGGTCTGGGTTCAAAAATACCCTGTAGTTATAGAATTCTAAATATTTGATACAAATTGATGATGAAGACATTTCTGATTTTATATACCTATTTGAACAGCATGAATAATTGAGTTAATATCAAGACTCTTAACAGGTTAATTATGTAATAAAAAGAAGTCACTACACAATAAACCACGACTGCTACAGGGTAAATGATTTGATATGCGTGTCGTTTTCATCAGAAAACGCATCAATCTCAACAAATAAGTGCAAATAACCTATATCAAAGCACATTCCTGACAATATAACTTTATCCAAGTCCAAGTATTCTGTTTCATATGCAAGCTGTCGAGGTGAGTTGTTGTTTTTTTTTTTTAAAGGTAGCCGCCGTCTACACAGACAGAAATGTTTGCCGTACGCGTGCTGCCTGACAAAAGTTAACTCAAGTATCCGAACACCTCCTCCTCTCCCTACATCCCTACATACCTACATCCTTAAACTACTCTATTATATATAGGGTGCACTTATATCTGGCTACGTCAGCTACTTCAGTTTGTTCACTTGTTTGATTGAGTGGCCATTCGTTTTGATGGTCGCATTTCGGATTGAGTTCGAATACAGCATATGACTTAAAAGTGCCAACTACTCGTGTGCTTAGTTTATGTGTTTGTATAAGTGAACGAGTGCTGTCACACACTGATAGATATCTCTGTCGTCTGTCTTTGTGTCGTTGCTATTCACTTACATAGTGGCACTTAGTTATGGCTCCGATTGTGAGGAGAGAAGAGCTGTAACGTGTACAAGTCATTGCGTCAGTCACGTCTTGAATTGGGGGAATTCATCAGAGAATCCGGCTTGAGCTCTCCCAGGACACGCTCAGCACTCATTTTGCTGCCGTTAACTTAAGTTGGCAGCGCATGCAATTTACAATTTGTATTCCAGTGCCATCGGAAATTCAGCGCTACGAATACAAATGGATCGAATTAAATTGAAATTTTTATGCGCCCATCACTGCATTAATAAACACTTTTTACTGAAGCACTCGCTCAGCGAAATATTTTATTGCCTGAAATTTCAATTTATAGTTTGCATTCATTTCTGCTGTGTATCATTCTTTTATTTTTTGTTATTTTTCATTTATTTCTTTATTTATTTGTTTTTGTTTGTGGCAATAAAATGGTGCTTATTAATAATTTGAAGCACGCTCTTAGGCTTTTTCAAATTTGTACATTAAATAATATTCAATGATGCAACATAATTGATGAGGCTCTTATACCGAAAAGTAATTTTATTGTCAAACAAATAAATTGTTGCAGGCGACCTCAGGAAATGTTCACAAAAACTCATATGGATATGTGACTGAGATTTTGAATATTATATCTTTACACTACATTAATATAATCTATAAGCAGTGCTTCTTCGAGATGCATTAAAATCACTGTTCTTCGAGAATCCCTGCAATCTGTACACATAATCAAAACATCTGGGATACATCAAACCTAGCCCACAATTTATTTAATTATTCATTTTAATCACTTTTTTTTACAACTAAGTACACTATATAATTTAAAAACTATGCTAACTATTCTGCTTTGGGTAATCGAGAAGATTTGTTTATTGCTTATATTTATAACATATTATTTTAAATTTTAGCCTGGTAAACTATAATTTGGAAATAAGAAAGGAACTTTTTAGTTATTTTTTTGATTTAATTTTTCTGAATGCAGTTGCTACACAGTCGGCGAAATACGTGCCTGACAGCAGTCTGAAGTATTTACCGCATGCACATGTTCGTTCAACAAAGTTTTGTGCCGCGTTATCTGTAGCAAGAGCAAAGTTAAAGCAACAAGCAGCGATAATGTTTAAAAAGGAATTTAATCAAACTGAATAGACATGGAGACAGAGAGAGAGAGGCAGTGAGACACAGAGTCTGAGAGAAAGGGAGGGAGATAGCGAGCGAAAAGCAATTGCAATGGCAAAGTTAAAGCGTACAAGCGGGAAATAAAAAGTGCACAATGCAGTAATAATTACAAGTCGACTCGAATCATTCGCTATTCGTGCTGCCTGTCGAATCAGATATGAGTCGCAGCTGGACGACCGAGCCCAGCACTGAAGGGCAACAGCTGCAGCCAGCAGAAGCAGAAGAAGTAAATAGCAGCTGCTGCGATCTCGTAGCGTGTGCCAGGCACGTAGCTACCTGACTAGCTGCACACACACACACACATACACATTATGGCCCGACTTGGAAATCACGACAACGAAACAGGCTAGCAGCAACAGCAGCAGGAGCTGGAGCCACTGTAGCAGCCATAGTGCCAGAATTCCCTCAAGGTTTGCCATTTAACTGGCTGGTTGCCTGTGCGGGTTTCGGTAAGGCCTTGTGCAGTATATGAAATATTTTCGCGTTGTTTGCTCTTGTTAACATTTTCCTACACCTGGCAAGGACTGTTTGCCAGGCAGCAGCCTCTCTGTCTCTCTCTCACTGTCGACTCCTTACTGTTGTTGCTGTTGGTGGCTGGCGTTATAAATTTTGAAAGTACACAGTTCGTGTATAAGTGTGTGAGTGCGATAGCAAGTTACTGCTGCTGCTTTAGCTGACACTGCTGTATGTGTAAGAGAGTGTGTGTGTGTGTGTATATGGGTCTATATATATGCCTCCAGGGGGTAACTCGAAAGTGGAAATGCTTGCCTTATTAGTACATTCAGCAGTAAAAATGTGTTAATCTATAAACGTGCCCGAAAGTATGCAATGCTTTTTTGTGTGTGCCCCTTACACTCTCTGTGGGTGTATGTTTGTGTGTGTATCCGCATGTGTGTATGTGTGTGCGTGTGTGTGTGTGTATGCGTGTGTGCAAGCACTCTGGTATTTTACGTTGCCCGCGAGACATGTTAGCCAGATTTGAGTTTGCTATGCGAGCATCTCTTTAATGAATTTATCGCGTGTTGGGATTCCGTTACACATACGCCCCGTTAGCTGACATAGACATGCGGTCGCTAGTTTTAAAGTCTCCTGATGTGTATGGAGCGTGTGGATAGAGATATAGTGGTGTCTGTCTGTTAGTCGGTCGGTCTATCTGTCCCTCCGTCTGACAGGTGCCTCGCACAGCTAGCTATCGCTGATTATATTGTTTTTGTTGTTGCTGTTGTTGCTGGTTTTCTGGATAGCACTTTTAGCCTGGCATGTAAAACATTAAAATTTGACAGCTTTTAATGGGCAGCACGGGCGCACAGCTGCCAAAAGTTTTGGGCGCAGTTTTTGCCGGTGTTGCTGTTGACGGCATTTAATCGCTGCTGGCCACATAAGTAAGCAACCAACAATCCCAAACACTTGCAGCGATTCATAAATCATCGTAGCTAGCCAAGCCCTGGCATATTTGGACCGCATGGCATGCACAACCAAAAGTGGCACTGCTACAAATACAGCTTTCGGTTTTGCTGCCTGGCAGCTGCCACAGACGCAAAATTATTGTTTTCCAATTAATAAATGTCAATTACGTTCGAGAGCGTAAAAACAAGGTCAACATGAACGACACAGACACCACAAATACAAAATTCGCTTACGTACACCAAAAAAAAAAAATGCGACTCTGAATAAAAATACTTATACTGAAATTGTCCCAAAAACTTCAAACAGATTGCGTACAGTATTTAATAATTAAGTTTATAATAGCAATATTACGAATTATTTATTTTTAGTTCTCAATTGGAGTAAAGACAGCTTCAAAAATAGAACAGACATCAGTGTTGTTGACACATTTGATAATTTTTGTTTTAAGTGTACAGTGCGTGCAATATGTTAGCACACTTGACCGCAACACAGGATTGCTGCTGCCCATAGGGGCAGTTGCAGTTGCAGCTGCCGCTGCTGTTGCTGTCATCTTAAATAAACGACATGCCTGTTGGGGCTTAGCCTCAGTCTGGCACCTTCAGTTTATCCGTCCACGCCCCCATCCACGCCCTTTCAGCTCGTATGTGTGTCAAGCGGCGCAGCTACAAATGAAGCATAATGGCCAACGTAATGGCTAAGTGCTTATATACATGTGTGTGTGTATGTGTGTGTGTGTGTGTGTGTGTATTGTTGTTGTTCTTGCTGCAGCATATGTAAATGCAATTTGTAACATTTTTGTCCGGTTTTATGAATTGACAATGATTTCATTTTCGTTTGTTTGACAGCCAAGCAAAGTTTACTTATGGCTCTGTGCCTGGCAGTCAGTAAACTTCTACGACTAACTGTATGTGTGTGTGCGCCTTCATTTGGCTTGCAAGGCACCCAATGCAGCTGGTCCCACACATCTGGACTCATTGTTTTTTGGGCATAATTGCATTCCACACATTTTTGCTCAACAATTTTCGTCCTGTTTTTTCTTTGCTTTGATTACAGATGCCATTGTTGTTGTTGTTGTTGTTGCTCTGTACTTGTTGTAATTGCAATTTACTGGTGTGACTATATATATATCTCTGAGTGTGTGTGTTTGTGTGCGAACAAATATCTCGTGTTTTAGGCATTACGTGCAAGCTAAAATATCCGACTTAAATTATTCCTTGAACTATCCGACTTAAATTATCAACGACTCTGAACCGGTTTGCTGCAAATTTTGTGGATGCTGTGCAAACTTTTAGGGATGGTAACCCAAATGCTGATATGCTGCTGAGCTGCTCCGTTGCAACAGGATACAGCACGTAGCCGCAACAGCAGCTGAACATATATAAGGATTTCGGTTTTGGTTCGCTTTTGGTTAAGGGTGAATTTAGGTTGCTTACGAGATGCTCGCGTGTGCTGCTCGCTCTCCCACATGGTATGTATTTGGGTGAGTGTGTGTGTGTGCGTGTGTGTACAAATGTTATGCAATCACACTAATGCGCAGTTTACGGTTAGCTACGAATGCAACAGCCAAAAACATACGCCACCAGCAAAGCGCCTTTTATAAATGGTTGCCACCATCAGCTAGACAGAACAGCATCATCAACTGTGGCCAGTAAATGCTTTGAGCATTGTGACCACACCTCTTTCCGTTCTCCCACAGCCCAACTGCCCAAACTAAGCACGCTTTATTAATTGTTTTTTACCACGGCACATTAATAAATAACTTGACAGCATCGTCAGGGGATTGGCTCCAAAAGGTTGGCAACGATTTTTTATCATTCTTCCATGAAAACTGTTTTTTTTTTATCTTTGTTAATTTTTCTTCAATTCTGTTGTAATTTGCATGCTGCGTAAATAAATTCTTGGCCAGTGTATAATATGCGGCTATTTTGCCCAAAAATTGCTGTAAAACATTTTCTGATACATGTTTGAGTGCTGGTAAATCATTATAAATATTTTACAGTGTGCACACTTCATTACACATGGCCATATAGTTGCACAAGAGGCAGCCAGTGTTGTAAGACTTTAAAATGCATGAAGCCCTCGGAATGGAACGTTGCAATCTTAATGGGGCAAACTCCCGCTTGTACTCACTGCTGTGTACATTCCGTTAAAGCGTAAGTTATATGCACATTAATTTTAGTCGACAGACAACCCAGGCATTTTTCTTAGCAATGGCATCAACAAGGACTCCAAAAGGATGGGCTGCAAATAGGGAAGAGAACGTCGACTCCAGCCATACTGCGAACTGTCGCCTGTCGCCCCATTAGAAGCACGCACAATGGCGATAATAAATTAAAAACGAAAGCTAATTTCTGTAATTGCCAGCACAGCACAGGAAACAGCGAATCAACCTCAATGTTCTTCCCAATGTCGTGGTGACTCTGCCAAGCTGTCTCCTTCCACACATCTATGCCCTGTGCTTGTAGTATTTTAAGGTATGTCAAACTGCTACACACTAGCGACATAGTCTTTGGTGTGTGCTACGAGTGCCTGTGGTGTAAAGTAGCTAGTCAACGTTTACTTTGTATTTATAGCAACTATCTTTCCGCATATCATAGCCCGTGCTTAGAATTAAAATTTAAATTAAAAAAAAAAAGAAAAAAGAGAAACATATTGAAAAGCAAACTTGAAAACAAATTAATAATACTAAAAAAATATATATTTAATTCGACTAAAAAAATCTACGCTTTTTCTGCCCGTATTAAATAATGAATATGAGCGCAAATATTTATCAGCCAATAATAAATAAAATGCAAATAAATATTTATATGTATGTTAATTAGTTTAATTGGATTCCAAATATTTTCTCCACATTTTTCATATTTGGTTATTAAACACTTAGCGTGCTTGCAGTTATTTTATCACTTAATTGAAAATGGACTTAAGCACTGTGTCATATTTACAAATCACATAGAAATTTTTAAACATAAGTTACAGCTCTAGGATAACACTTAGTCGATCATTTTGGACTGCTGCTTGCTTACCAGTTGCCACACGTTTGAAATCGGGGTCGCAATCATGATGACAAAATGTCATTGACAATTGGGCTTGGGGCCTGCTTAAAGGCGTCAAGATTTACGAACTATTGCCGGGGTCCCTACAATCTCTGTCCCCCTCTCACACGCCCCTTTTCTCACCCTCAACTTCATTTGGCAAGATGTTAGCGACGCACCCTAATGGCGCTTGTCAGCTCTGATTTTTACAGTAATTATATTGTATTAGAGAACTGACAGACTTGGTTGTTGGTTTCTGTTGTGTCGCTGTCGCTGTCGCTGTCGTTGTCGCTCTTGGATTGTTGTTGCTTGTCATTGGGTTCCTGTGAGCTTAAGAATGTTGCACGTAATTAGCTGCATATTTTATGGAAATGGCAGATCGAGCACAACCCTTGTCTAATTTTTACTACATTCGGTGGCTTAAGCAGCGTAAAGCAACATAAACATTTGTTGTGCAAAAACTCTATTTAGTTTTTAAGCCGATTGTAAATAAGCATCAAAAACGATTTTACGATAGACGTACATACTTGTGTTAAGTATTAAGCAGTAGTACATATTTATTTAATAGATAAAATGCATTAAAAACATATATTCAAGCTAAAGTTTAATTTTAATGCTGGAAACAATGTCCAGAAAAATGCTTCAAGGCATGAGTTGCAATATTGAAAGCAGCATTAAATCGCACTAAAGAAAATGTGAATAGCAAAGCCTGCTTGAAAGCTGCAAATATTTATTTTGGGTTTCCTAAGACTATTCGATTGAATGTTTTACTCACTCTCAGCCGCATTCTGTCTATAGCATCCAAAACAATTTATTTCAGCTGACAATAATAAATTAAATTTATTTGTTGGCTATCAACAGTTGTTCAAATCAATTTATTTCTTGAACAATGATTTTGTAGCTTTGAAATGAAATATAATTTAATTTTAATTTAATTGACACAGTATCCTTAAGATGAGCCTTGAGGTTACTTTAAATTAAATCTACATTTAGTGAACAATGGAAATCCGTGTTAACAATTTCACAATGAACGCCAATTGGCATTAACAACATATGCTACGAGTAGAATTTGTGCATAATCATCACTTAATCAAGATGCATGTGCCGAGTGTGGCACTTGGGACATCAACTGCACGCTGATTGCAGCTCCAGAAGTCCAGCTAATTACAAGGCTTATTTATGCACACACATACGCTTACATAACATGGCATTGGTGAATTATGATGTTGTAATTGAATACTGTAATTATGTATGGCCAAAATTGTAGCATTTAGATTATAAACTAGTACTTGATGCTGATACTGTTCTGCATACAGCCATTGATGGAACTTATGGCCTGCGGGCAATTCTACCAATTCCAATTACTTGGCTTTGCATTTAAGCCACATAACGGTAGACAATGGCATTCAAACTGAAATTCGTAAACAATGCAAACAATGCAATCTTGGTTTGCCTTGCTGGCAACCTTTCTAAATATAATTTATAATTTGCACAAAGCTTTAATTAAGCGCATCATTACATATATATTTACGTATATAGATGAGCAAAAAATATGTATAGTGCATCAGGCAAATTGTTTTGGCGGTTTTATGAAGAGCTTAAAAATGCAAGGCTATACTATAAAGTATCTTATGCCCATAGTATTTTATACCATGCAACGACCACATTCCGTAACAGTTTATAGCAGAGTCGAAAGAGGCTGGTTAGCCAAAAATATGCAGAAGGATTGCTGCGATTGGTATTAAAAGTGAGTTATGAGATACTTGCATATTTCAATGTATTGAAAAGCAATCTGTAAAGTTCCACCTGCTACGTGAGCTTTGCCCAAATGTAATCTGTGGCATTGAGAGCCGTAGGGTAGAGACGTAGGAATGGTGTGTGTGTGGCAGCTTCTTTATATTTTGAACTGTGCCGCTTGCTACTGCGGCAACAACAGGCTCGGCGGCATCAATTTGATTTGAATGCGTTATCGAAACGTATTGTGAGCGTCCCCATTTGCAATGCAGCCAAACATTCACACACACACACACACAGCAACACTCACACACATATCAGCACGCATTTCCATTCATTTTTTTTTTTTGCTGTGATTTGTGAAACGTGCAAAAATAATCGCTTGAAATTCAATTGATAACATGATTTGCTGGCATCTGATGATCCATGTGGTGCCAGCAACCATTGCTCTCGTGTGTATCTGTGTCTGTGCCTGTATGCGTGTGGCAGAGGCGACAAAAGGCATGCCTGGCGTTTTTCATCAATCTTAGTGGAAATTGCAATTTTGTGGCGCATTGCATATTTGAGAGTGAATGCATAAGTGAGTAGAGTGGAGCTGCAGCAGCATCAGCAATAGCAACAGCAGCAAGAAAATGCTGCATCAGCATCAACATGAGCATCTCTGGCGTAAACAAAAACAGTTTGCTAACCAGTAGGAATTTTAGATGAAAGTTGGCAGGCTTATATCTAAGATACCACGCCGAAAACAAAAATTAAGCTGCACCCGAGAAAAATGTAGTGTTTTTCAACCGGCTCTATAAGAAACGACAAACTTTAAACCTTTGCAATTCAACAAAAATAAATCCTGCATATATGCATATAGTTGAAAAAGACTTAAGGGATAAACAAACTTGTAAACTTAAGCTTAGAGTAGTAGAAAACTTAAAAACAGGACAATATAAGAGTACAAACTGAATAACAAGCATAGCATTTCTTACAATAAAAAAAACAGGGTATTAGCGTATTGGGGAAAAGAGAAGCAGTAGCTGTCGTCACAGTTAAGGGCAATCTCTGGTCAGTGATATGAGCGCGTATGTGTGGGTGTACATGTACACCTGCTTAAAACACACACAAATACCATGAAAGAAGGCAAACCGCAGCGCAACAAGCGAAACACAAAAACAACAACAGCAACAACAACAAGCAATGCATGAAGAAAAATATAAAATTGCAAGAAACGAACGCTCGAAAATCGACATTCAGAAAATGAAACGAAATGTGAAGCGAGCCATGTGCGTCTGACATGGTGTGTGTGCATGTGTGCGTGTGTGTGCGGGCGTGTGTGTTAGGGCTGCATGAATTGCAATTGTTGTTGAAAGCATTTGCATGTCACTCGTTGGCGTTGTGCGCACCTGTATTGGCGTTGTCAACGTGGGAAACTACCAACACCATTCTTGCACCGCACCACCCACTGTTATATACGGCCACTAACGTAGTATTTAATGCAGCCTTTCTATATGCATGACCGTGTGAGCCCAGTGGGTTGGATGGCCTGGCCATTGTTCTTTGTCTGTGTGTGTGTGTGTGTGTGTGTGTGTGTGTGTGTGTGTGTGGTGTGTTGGTCTGGAGGGTTAAACTGAAAATGAATTGACAGCGCCACAAGGCAAGAGGCAATTGGAGATTGCAACATATTGCGCATACACCACATGTGCCCAGCGAGCATTTAAAATGATAGCCAATGCCAAACCACACTATGCCCCCAAACCCTTGGTAATTTTAAGTTTTCGTGCTTCGGACAGTTCAACCGGAAGATAAGCAAAGCTGTACAAAGTTTTTAGTAAACACAATATGGTGCCGAGTAGTAAAATAAAACAAGAATTCAAACTCAGGCCAAGGGTAGACAATATGCCAGCGCTCACAAGTCAAACACCTTGAGACGAGCGGTTGGCAGCGTTTAAGTTGTTGCAACGCACACAAAATTTGCACAATGCATGCGATTTGCATTACGCTTGGCCGCAGCCAGAACTAACTCTTCAAACTTTATGGTAAGGCTCTGGCGATGCATAGCCTGCAAATCGGTGGAATATTATGGTATACTGCAAAAACAAAAGGTAAATGCTGCACATAAACACTGCACCACAGCACCACTTCCCTGCAACTTATAAATATGTAAATAAGCAAGAAAGTTGCCAGTCAGAAATGATCCAGCAGGCGGCAGGCATCAACCAATGGATATCAGTCAGCGAGAGAGAGAGAGAGAGAGAGAGAGCTGCAACTGAAGAGTTGACAGAGGGCGACAGCCCCAGATGAGATGAAGTCAAAAAGTTAACAATATGCTTGACATGGCTCATGGTTCGGTAAGCGTTGTAAAAGTTGACGGCTCAGTCTTACAGTTTACCACTGCAACAGTGTGTCCTGTTGGCACAGGTTACGCTTGTGGCACAGTGGCAAACCGCATGCAACAATCATCCAATGGTTAAGCGATGAGAAAAAAATGCAGTGCTATCAAATATAAATGCAGTATTTTCTACAGGTTGAACCAGGCATTAAAAGTATTCTTTTTGAAAATGGGTTCAGTTTTGACAGAGTTATGTTTCTTACCTGTATTTAGACAAAAAATTGTGTTATCAACTACAAATTTAATATTATTATAGAGGTCAACATGACTAAGAAAGTATGATTTTAGTAATCCGGTTAAATTTTGCCAAGATTTAACCATTTTTTTTTTAAATAAATTTCCATTGTTTTTGCAGTTAACATTAACTCGCTGAAAACTTAGCCTTACTTGTAATTATTTTAATGGTGTTTATTGCACTTCCTTTTCCACAGCAACTTTCGGTATAAACTTTGAAAAACATCACAGTTGCAGCCACTGTGATTCCTTGCAGAGAGGGGAGGAGACTGCGTGGCATGCCGCAATAGCAGGTGGTGCATTGTTGCTCTTGGCTGCACATGGCAAATCAAATTATGTGCCACAAAAAATTAAAATGGATGGCAAGTTCTCATCACTAAATTCCCTCCACACATTCACTTGCCATAGGATATGGAGCAGAAGTGGCAAGGAAGTGGGTGGGGGGGTGGGGGCGGGGTTTTGGTGGTATGTGGTGCACATATTGTCAGAAAGCGGCTGCATTTGCCGCGCATTGAAATTAATTAAAAGGTTGTCTGCTTTGCGCGCCGCTCTAGTCGGGTTGGCTTTGGTTTGGTTCTGGTGTATGAGGTTTGGTCTGGTGCTCAGCCTGGATACTCATCGTCGTTATCGTCATTGCGTTGTCATCGCGTCAGGTTTTTCAGCAGGCTGGATGGTGCATGCAACATCCGGCTTCGCATTCTCATTGCGCTTAGCTGGATTTGGTTTTACAGTTGGCACGCACAAAGACAAAGCCCTGAAACACATGTCTACCGTCAAAGCGAATTAGAGAGCTCTTACTGACGCACTGAGCTGCCACCCAAATCCCATCCAGTGCACACTGTTTTTCTCCTACGGTTTACCACTTTAAATTTATGTGGCTTTAAAATTAAATGCGATTCATGCGCATAATATTTTTTCTACCAGTTGTGCGTAACAAATGTTCAGTTGGGTGGGCTTTTTTTTCGTGTTCTATCTGCTTAATCTTAAATGCAAATAAAGGGAACAAGCAAATTGTATTTATTTATCGCTTACTTTCGTTGCTTTGGCCAGCACCTAACAAAAAAGAGCAGACACAAGTTGCAAATGTTTGGCCAATGCCAAAGCTCCTCAAAGTATGCAAAACAGCTTACACTAACACCTTCAATATTATACACATATCTGTGTGTGTGTGTGTGTGTGTGTGTGTGTGTGTGCGCGTGTGTGAGGGTCATGATGACAATTGTGCAGAAAAGCATTTTACCAAAACTGAAACGAGCCAAGCAAAGTGGAAAACCAAAGGACAATAAAATGTTGTAGACAAATCTTATCAACTACTCGTTTACTCTCTGATGTTGTTGTTGTTTGCTTCTGCTGGTTTTGCTGTTTGTTGTTGTTGCTCTTGTTGTTATTGTTGTTGTTGTTGTGGTTGTTATTATTATTCCTTTTGCTCGTGCCATTATAATGTTTCTATGCTGTCTCTCTATCGACTAACAATGCCCTCAGCATTAGGCTCTTCTTAGCCTGCTTGTTTGCACCGGACATGCATCAGGGCTTACCTACTCATACACTCACATATTCACTTGCACACTCATTCGGTCATTCCGTCAGTTAGTGATTCATCCATTCACTCATTTGCTCATGTATTCATTTGCACAATTTACTGTGTACGACTCATTGTTTGCCTGGCATTGTACAGTGCTTTTAATACTCTTACAAAAGGTCTTAAATGTTTGGAACAAACAATGTTGAAATATATATTTCAGGAGACTAGCACAACAGTTTAATACTTTCTACTTTTTACTATTGCATCTAATAGTCATTACAACATGTTAGTTGACTGCTTCACTAAGTAGAATCAAAGTTTAAATATATATTTTTATCTTTTATCTTTTCAATATATATGTTCTTATTAAGCTTAGCCTTGTACTATATTTTCCTACTTGGGGTTGACTCAGCTGACTATATTACCTCATAATAATAATAAGTTAGTTTCTTGTTTTGTTAGGTTGATTTCAAGTTTATGTATCTTTTATTATTTTATGTTTTCTAATGTAGATTTTTCGTATGCTTTCACTATGCCAAAAACATTTTCATAACTATTTGATTGGATCAAAAATGACGAAAAGTGTACATAAAATTCGTCGCACTTTAAAACTAACTATTATTTCTTATTTCTCATTTCTATTGTTGCTGTTGTGCCGCTTTTCGAATATTTACGCTCCATTGTTTGTCGTTCAGGCGGAAGTATAAAATTGTTTGCTAGATAAGAGAAAGAGACATATCATCGACTAAAATGTTTTTCCTGTCCTTGCCGCACGCGTTCTCCCTCTCTCTCTCCCTCTCTCTCACTCTCTCTCGCTCTCCCTCTCTCTCTCTCAGTTGCTCGCACTCCCCTTCTCACTTTCTCCCTGTATGTATGCCTAGCAAAAAACAATGAGTATTCAATGATAGTTTTTGTTGGGGCATTTCTTTTTATTGGTGTCTGGTAAAGTGTTGCCTATAATCCGGCTTATATGAATATCTGTATCTAACTTTGTTTGTGTGTGTGTGTGTGTTTTGTGTTTGTATTGGTTAACCATGGCTGCAGATGCAGGACAATTAGAGGAATGATTTTTCAAAGCGATTGCACCAATAACAAAACAATAGCTTGTAAGGTAACCGAAACAGTTATGGCCATGACACGAACTTCAACTTTTGGCCAAAAGCTCTTTGCACAACTTTAAACCGTTTTTTACTCACTTGTCTTGGTATTGTTGTTGTTCTTGTTCTTGTTGCTGTTTTTGCCCTTGTTGCTACTGTTGCTGTTGTTGCTGTTGTTACTGCTGTAGCTGCTGTAGCTGCTGTTGCTACTGTTTTAGCTTAGCGACGCCGTCGTGTCTGGTAGTCGCGGCACTTTGAAATTTATGGTTCATTGAATGCGCATGAAAAACAGTCAGACAAGTCGAACAGCAGGAAGGGGCAGCTGGCAACGCGTACCAATTGTGGCCGAATGGTAAAAACAAGAGAATCGAATTTATTTCGCTAAGGAAAAAACAACAAATTCAGCAACAACAAGAAAACATCGAGTGCCAAGTGGCAGTGACATTTTTGCGTGACACTTTCTCAACTTATGCGAAGTATCAAATGAAAAACAGTTGCAATTGCAATAATAACAAGAACAAACAAAGATAACATCGATATAAATATTTGTACAGCTGTAGAAGCGGAGTGTGGGCGACGCTGTGCTATTCACGCCATGGGAAAATTTGACAAAGAAGGGAGAGCATAAGCAATAATCTAAAGGAAGCCAGCACGGAAAACTTCTCAGTAAATTCGCAGTAAATTATTAATTTAAAGAATAAGAAGCTGACATTTATCAAATGTGCACTTCTAAAAGGAACTTATGGAAATGCATATTTTATAGAAGTTCTGCCACGATCTCTCTCACCTCCATTTAAATCACAATTGTAAGTTTTCAGCTTTTTAGTTGTAGAAGCACTTCGCCATAATGTACCGAAAAAAATCACTTAGTGGCCTTTAGTAAGATTAGAGCTTCCCTTGTATCGCCCTACCTCTTGGCCTTTACTGCAAATGGCAATTTGCGCATTTTCGGTATCAATAGAAGTGAAGAACTTGAAGTAAATAAACAAAACTAACGAAGCAGCAGCAGCAGAAACTACAATTTTAATAAAAGCAAGAGAAACTACAACAGACAATTTCATAACGATAACAACGAGTTGAGTTTAGGAAAATGTACAATTGGTCGTTTTTCAGTTGTCCTGAAAATGCTTTCTATTTTGTCGGTAGGGTGGAAGAAAACTCTATTTCAGTTTGCATTTGTTTATTTACTTATTTGTACTATTTGATATTCATTTATTTGCTTTCCCTTTGTGCACTCATTTGAAGATGGGAGGATGGGCAGGGCGGGTATGTCCAGCGGGGTATTTCGCTCCCTCTCTTTTGCCGTGGTAGCCATTTTGAAAGCGAACGCCTCAGGATATACCACAGATATTTTGCCAGCCAATGTCGCAGCTGCTGCGGCAATTAAATAAGGCGAACGTAAATAAATTTAATTATTTTTACAATTTACTGAGAAGCCCAGCCGCAAAGAGGGCCCAACAAAAGTCAGCCCAAAAGAAAAACAATCAACTTTTACCAAGTTTCCTTTCAAAAGCCTCCTCGCTCTCCTTCTCTTCATCAATGCACAGTATTAGCCTTTGAGCGTTTGTTTATATGGCCATGAGTGTAAAATGAGAAACTACCAATACATATAATATAGAAAATTAAATGAAACGCGATCGTGTATCAGTTAACAAGACAGTCGCAAACATTGAAAACTAATTGAATTTTGGTATAAAAAAAGTAGCAAATTGCGAAACTCGATTCAAAGCGCTACCAGTGACAACTGAGTGGGTGTTTGAGTGTGCATGAGTGTGCATGAGTGTGCACGAGTGTGTGTTTTGCGAGCTTGTATTTTAGCTTGCGGTTGACATGATAGGCACGTGTCAGTTCAGTTAAAAAACCAAACCCTGATAAGATCAACGTCAAAAAAAAAGAGAACAAAAAATTCAGTAAGTAGCGAAATACTATACAAAAACCCAAATTGAATTTTAATGAAATCAACTCGAATTCGTAAGCGCAAGTGGAGAGCCGCAAACAACCCATACAAGACGATAGCATCTTTATCATATGCCAAGACAATTTCAGAAAGTATACAAATATATACGACAAATAACTGGACCAATCAGTCTGTGGTTATTAAATTTGCCATTAAACAAACCGCAATAAAAATTATATTTCTGTATCGTTGTTGTTGTTGTTTTGATCAACTTTTCAGCTTTATTGCAGACTTCAGAACAGAGGCAAGTTTTTAAGTGGCCAAGTGGTAAAAACAACAACAACGACAGACATAATAACAATAACAACAGCAACAACAAGATTCAACATCAAAATTAATAAAGCAAAACTTTATTCGCAACTGCAAATCAAGTAACTAACTCGACCAAAAGCATTATGGCTAAATTACTTTTTATGAGTTTATTTCCTTTTCAATACGAAAAATACGCAAACGCATAAAAAATAAATATATTTATATATGTATACATATATATATATATAACGGTTTCATAAGAAACGTAACAAAGTGGATGAAAAAATATATTTGCCATTTTCTCGCAAATAAAAAGCCACTCACATCAATGAATCGACGAAAGTTGAGTGCAGAAACAAAACTTGAGCAAAGCCAGTCAGCAAAGTTAGTTAGCGCATGGAGTGGCTGACTCGATGAGTGTTCGTTAGTGGCTCAAATCGTTGGGCAGCAGCAGCCACCAATGAGCAAATTGCGGCCTCCTGGCTGTGTCAAGTACCTGATGATTTTTAGCTGCCTTGCCGGTGGTCATTGATGAAATTACAACATTAGCAAACTAATCGCAACCACTTTAGATGCCAGCAACGTTCTACTGTTCCCTGGCAGCTGAAGGAGGCAATATAAATGTCGGCGCTCCTTTAACTAGAGCCTGACGAATGAAAAAAAGTAAAAGTAAAAGCAAGAGCAAAAACAAACAAACAACGCGCTAAAGTTGAGAATCGAATTTCAGGGCGCTGGTTTACAGCAAAAATTGTGAAAGAATCGAGCACAGCTGAAAATAAAGCAATTTCGATAGGTGTGCATGAGCCAAACGAAACGAATTGAATGAAATGAAATGAAATGAAATTCATCAATAAATTTCCGTAGGATCAATGCGAAGTCTTTTGCCATAAATAGAGCTCAGCTCAGGCTGGCATTATACATTGACAGATGCTTCGACCTCGGCTTCAGCTGGGGGGTAGATTTAGTTGCGGAAATTGTTTGTATCAAGTAAACATTGCAGCGGAAATGCTCTGCTTAATATGTTCCTACGTATGTATGTATGTGTCTGTGTATGTGTATGTGTGTGCGTATCTGTGTATGTAAGCATCTGTGTATGTTGTAGTGCAAAGGATGCTAGGGCGCTTTGAGCAGCACAATTCACCAACGACAATCGCTCAAATTCACGCTGGTAAAAGTTCAATGAATGTAGATACAAATACATCTATACTATCAGCAACTTTCTCTATGTGCTGTTTTGTTTGAGTTGTCGAGTGTATTTGAAGCAGGCGCAATTGCGACTCATGAGGCAGCACGTAAAGTGCACTCGTGGGAATTCTCAGCCATTCAACAGCACCAGCAGCAGCAGCATCAGCAACAAGCAGACACCAGCCGAAAAAATGCCCCAAACCATATTTGTATGTGGAAATGGGTGACTCTGCGTGTCTGTGGTGTGTGTGTGTGTGTGTGTGTGTGTGTGTGCGGGTGAGTGTGTACGTGTAAGTGCGTCTCACTCACGTACCCAGTCACTAAACGCCACACCAATAAACAGAAAAATGTGTAATCACTGCTCATCAATTGCCGGCAGCAGCTACACAGCAACAAATTTTAGGCTGCTTACAAATAATATACATATAAATATATATATATATTAACTTTAACTTAAATTAAGAGCTATGCAACTTTGTATTATATAAAATGTTTGATTTGAGATGAGTGTGATCGAAACAAAGTAGAACTCGAGACAAAGGTTTATTATTGGATTTAATTTATTTATATAGAGCAAAGAGGGACTACAATAAGAATCTAAACGTGAATGCGTGCTCAGCTATAAGTAGTTAATAAAAAACGTCTGTAGACTCATAAAATATTGTTGTGCTTACGACAAATAATTCAGCAAAATTTAAGTACTAACAATTTGTAACAAAGCATTTGATTAACTTCATAATTTTGAAAGCTGACAAATTGGACAATTGACAAGAACAAGAGACTTACTCCTTTCTCATTTTTGGGTTGTGTCTGATCAAAAGGACCATAATGTTTAATTGCTCTGCACCGTCAAGTTTGGCGCTATAAACATTTTAACTAGGCCCATAAACTGTTCAAATAGACGTCATCAAGGAGCTTGCATGATTTACGGCCTACTTCGCATACGCTTCACTTTTTTCTTACAATGTACCATAAAAATATACTAAAACTGAGAGACAAGGGGTACCACATGGGAATCTATATATATCCACACATATATATATATATATATATATAAGTATATATATTAGTATGTGTATGTGTATAAAACGTTTCAGTAATTGAGAAGCAGACCCAACTCCCAATTGGCGCTTAATCAATACCCAAATCATATTGCACAGGCAAGCGGGCAACAAGAATGAGTGGTAAGAGAGCAATGCAATATAAATATTTGACGTGTGAGAATGTTTGGCTTTTATGGCTACCCCAGAAGCAGATGAAACAGCAGCAGGCAGCAGGCAGCCGGCAACCGGCAGCCGGCAGCCAGCAGCATCTCGAGAGGAACAAAGTGAGTTGTTTAGCAGGCGACATAACAATTGCAGATTTAGTGAAATTGCTTTTACTCCACGCCCACAACTCCTAGGAGTCCAACTGAAATGCGTGAGTGAGTGTGCGTTTGTGCTTGTCATTCTGTTGTAATCAAATGGAACTCGACGCATAATGGCGCAAATTGCGCTTTTATGTAGGCTGTCGAATTGTGAGCTCCCCTCCCACCACAATCTCAACCCACCTCTCTCTCACTCTCTCTTTGAGCACTTTGTGCAACGCATCTGTCAAAATGGTTAAACACTCGCCTATGTTAGACCATCTGGAAGTTGGTTACGCCCACAAATTAGCACCACCGTCCCCGCCAGCACCCACACTCACACGCACTGCTATTCGGCTACCAAATTGAAAATGAAATGTGGCACGTAGAGAGCATCGCATGCGGTTCATTGGTAATTCATTTATGCGCACATTTGCTTTTGGCCCGTCTCTCTGTCTGTCTGTCTGTCTGTCTGTCCACGACTGGATTGCAGGTGTTTCGCATAAGAAATGGCTTCCATCGATATAGCGTATAGCGTCGACATTACACGTAATTTATACTTTTTGGCAGCCACTTTGGCCCCGACAGGGTCTTTTTGGGCTAGGGGAATGGGGCTCGGTGCCTGGCCAGTCCACCATGCCAAGCACGACTTGACGTCATGATAATGTATCGAATTCATTTTCCACTTGTTTGGTTGCCACCCACAAACACACAGACACACTCACATACATGAATTACCTGGTGCAGGAGTCTCTGCTAACAATTTTTGTTGTTGTAGCTTTATTCACGTCTTTTCATGCCAGCAGCGTTTTGTTTGGCAAATATCAAAAACGCTTTCGACACATTCCACATTCATACTCAATTACCTACGTGGCAAGCTCAGCTGCTGTTGCCCACTTGGCAGAGTGCTCACTGTACTTTTTTATTTGTATATGTGTATCTTTACATATTTACTATATTTCTCTTTTGGGTATATTGTATACATAGTTTTGGGTAACTTTGAAGCGCACTGCAAACACACAATGGCATTCAAAGTATAGGGTATTTGCAAGTCCATTCCCTTTAACTGTTTTTTTTTTATTGTTATTTTTTTTGTGAGCACTACACGAATTGTGCAATTTTTGTTTTATGCCTGAGAGAGTGTTTCTGTTTGAGTTTGCTGACCAGCCAAACAACGTTCAATGACTTGGCCCAGGCCAAAAAGTTTGTTGCAAATATTTGACCATCGACCGCGCACAGGCAACAAAACCACTCAACTTCAGGCAGAACACCATTATACCCCAACCTTTTCTGCTCCTGTTACTGCGCCTGCTCCACCCGTCTATGTTGGCTTATTGCCGAGCGGGTTGGCGCATTTGCTTTACGCTACTCGCTGAATTTCATTCCAATGCATTTATTTATTTGACTTATTTTTGCACCACTGCTGCCTGGACAAATACAACTTTGGCACAAATATGTGCACGTTCAATGTGTATGTGCTTGAGTGTGTAAACTGTGTGTGTTGTTGACCAACTTCAAAATATTAATAATAAAATTGCTTTAATGGAGCGTCGAACAACTCTCGTAAATTCAACTTAGTATAATTTTCCAATCACAATCGCATTCGCCCAATCGAACAATTCACATTTTTCGCTTATACATTGCTGCCATATAAATAACATTTAGCTTTGGCACTCTCTTCACTTAATCAATCATAATCAATCTGAAAATATGCACAGAAATATGTCGTATATTGAAAATCACTGCTATTAGAATTTGTCAATTGATTAAGGACAGCATTGAATATTCTATGAATGGAAATGGGCATGTTAATCTAACTTTGGCATTGCTACAAAACTAATATAAAAGTTGTGTTTAATATGTATGTATTAAAATTTATTTTACCATAGATTTCACTTATGGAATGTAAACTAAGATTCCTTAAACTTGTAGACCATACCTAAGCTGCCGACATATAAATTTAAGTTCGGATTTCGAGATACGTTTGAGGAAATTTTATTTAATTGCGTTACAAACATCAGAACTCAATTATATTATTTTCTACTAGTGGGTGAAAAACTTTCTGAAGTATTTGTAATGATGGTTTAGAAAATCAAAATAAAATGCTAACTTTGCCTAAGCACATTAAGTATAGTAATTAATTTATATTATTGTTATCTTCCATACAATGTTTTAGCACATCAAAATAATTACCCTTGTCTAAAATAAAATATATTGAATTAAATCATTCGACTCATTGCATTCAAGTCTTAAAATTTGCAGAGCATTCAGTTCGCACTTCTAAATGCTGTTGCTGCTACGGGATTTTCTGTTTTTTAGCAGCGCTTACAATACACACAAATCCACTTAACAAAACTGTTGGCGCCTCTAACGTTGATTGATATATTGACCGACTGATTGATTGTTGGCTGGCTGCCTACATTGGGCGTGGTATATTGGGCTTTGTTGCATTAAAAGCGTTGGTCGTGCTAATTAAATTGACATTCGCCTGTTGGCTACCAACTGCTGTGAACCGCACTTTCCCATTTAGACAATTGACTTCCCACGAGCACAAACACACCTGTGCACATCTAAACGCTATTAGTAAATATATTTACTATATAGATGTAATTTAATCGGACATCGAAGTCAACTGTCCCAATAAATCGCAACAAAAAAAAAGGTGTCTATCAAGCGGAAACTGCTGTCATTGTTGTCAATGTTTGTTTTTGTTGCGTTTTAATTATTTTCATGCCCACCTGGCACGCCCTTGAACGGAAATTGCATAGTGTCGCCGACGGCAGTCCTCCATTTTTCATTTTCATTTTCATTTTATTTCATTTTGTCTTATTTTAATTGAATTTTGAAATATGCGTTGACCATGTTTTTTTTTTCTTTTTGTATGTTTGTTGTAAATGCAATTAATTCGAGCATTTTTTGAATTGTTCCATTCACAAGTTCGGAGTTATTTGTTGCTGTATGGTTGCAATAAATTTACCGCACTTTAAGCATAAATCAAATACATTTAAAACGACCTATTTGCTGCGCAAATTGTTAATTAAATCATTTGTACTTGTTGTTTTTCAGCAGTTGGCCTTAATCAAGTATATAGTTATTTTTTATTAAGCATGCTTAAATCGTATTAATCTTTTGCTTTGACACAACTAATCCACCCATTAAATTGCAACAGCAATTTACAAATTTGTTTGGCGCACGTGACATATGCGCAATTTGCATACTTTTTATATTCGGTATTTGATATGCCCATTCGCAATTTAAATGCTTTATAAGTTTTATCTATTTATTTTTTACACATCCTAGAAAATGTAGGCCAAACTTTTTGCCTGCCCAATTTTATTCAATTTCTACTGATGAAATTCAATAACAACTGGCCAAAAAATTGTTTTAATTGCTATTGTCTGGCATTGTTTGTAACTTTAAATAAATATTTCTTTAAATTTCAAACATTTTATTGTATGTTCAATAATCAATTTTGTTTCACATTTAAAATATACAAAACTTTGAAAGGTGCAATAAAAGATGTATGCAGAATTCAACTGATTTCGGTTATGTTATTGGCTTTTAAATAATGTATTTCCTCGAGCAGACATACAAGATGTTTTATCGTTTGATTTCGTTTCGTTTCGTTAGTTCTCACAACTCCATCAGATTTGGTTCACTTTGCATGTATGCAATTTGCCATTTGTATTTTGCAGATATATATATATATTTGTAGTTGCTCAGCTGTAGCATTCGAAATGAGATATGTGTGCATGTATTCAAGCTTTTGCCTTTACAAACGGCGACGACATCGCTCCACCACGGGGCGTATACGCAATGTTATTATATTAAATTGAATATGGCAGTGCATATAACTTTTTGCGGTAACTTTGGGCCGCTCGACAAAAACTACAGCAAAAGTTTTGTATGCAGAAACTAATTGTTAATTGAAACAAAATCCCGGCCGTTTTGTGCTGCTCCAACACAAGGACCTGCCTGGAGGGCGGCCAAAGCATTTGCCGTCAAACAAATGCCAACAATTACCTATGCCAACAATAAAAGCGAAAAACTTAACTTAACTAAAAGTCTCTGGCCAAACGCTGGCCGCTGGCATAAATAAAGTAAATGGGCAGGGGCGAATGTCTATGAAATTTTCGGGCGGGGTTTGGTACTTACCGCTCAGTACAATCACAACGAGCAACAGCAACCAAGCCACGCAGATGCTGTGGGCCATTTGGAGCGGCATGATGGCGATGGCGTTGACGGCAGCACCAACGTCAGGAACAACAACCGGAAATGCAGCACGCCCTGCTCCTGCCTGGGACTGAGGCCTTACTTGGCGGCGGAACGACGTTCAATGGTACGAGGCTGGGCAAGTTGCTTTTGTTTTAAGCCTGTCTTTGCGTTACTCTGCTGACAATTTCTATGCTGGCAGCAATAACCAAGTTAGCAGCGTCATCATCAACATCAGCAGCAGCTGCAGCAGCAACGTCATTATCGGATTTCTCTTTATTAACTTGGCCAATTGCCAGATGGGCACACAAAAGGCAACTCTGTTATGACCCCGGGCCACGTCGTTTCGCTGTTTGCCTTTTCTGTTGCCCGGCTGCTGTTTTACGTGGCTGCAAAGAGAGCAGAGAGCGAGAAAGAGAGTTAGAGAGAGAAGGATTAGTATGTGTATGAATGAGATAGAGCAGCAGTTATGTTCTGTTAGTTGACTGCCACGAAAAGTATTGCTGCGACAAAGGTACTTAGGGTGTTGGTAAGCAGCTGAAGATGAGAGGTGGCAAATGACCAGCTGGATTGATAGCATGTGCTGCTCACAAGCTCAAGTAACAGCTGCCTCAAAGTCAACTGCACTCATTGACACGCCACTGCCACGCTGCTTTGTAAATGAAAAACTGGTACATAAAACGCAGAGCTCGAGTCGACATTGGCCGACTAGCAAATACCCAAGCTTAGAAATAATTGTGTTTTTAAATTTAAGTGACCAACAACCCCAACTAAAAAGACTTTCTTCGTTGCACTCAAACCATACCTAAATTCAATTATATATTGTCATATTTCTACATGAACTTCCGTGAAAAATTATGTTATGTTATAAATTGTTCTAAGGGTTAAACTCTGCATAAAACGGTGATGCATTTAAAAATGGGTTCAGCTTTGACGAAGTTATGACAATCGGAAATTTGAATCAATAAGCAAAGTTTTCAAACAAGTCTCGCCTATTGATGTCTACACAAAGTTTAATATGAACTCGAGAACTTCACCAAGTTACGTAAACTTAGAGAGCATCAAGCTATCTTCTTCACAAATCTAAAAATGGTTGCAGGGTATAAAAACTAAATAAAGCGGAAATGAGAGTAAAACGATAATGACGAAACACCGCTTGCGTAATGATATAGCCAATGGTAGGTGGTTCAGTTGTTGGCGGTTCATTGTGGCACCACTTGCCATTTACTTTTCTATTACACGATTTTTGGCCAGCAACAGCAGCAGCAGCCCTGCAATTTAATATGCCAAATAGTTACTTATTTTCACTTATCTGGCTAACTGCAGCCCCCACTCGCTACACACAACCATATCCGGCTGAGAGTTTAGAGCGTAATTAAGGTAATTGTTAGCACCCCTCTGCCATTACACACCCACCAGTTCCACTGTGATTATGCACCATTATCCATTTGAATTTGCAACGGGGCGCTAGCTGATCGATTTTGTGGCATTTATGTGAGAATAATGAGAGCCGGGCATATTTATTACGCATACGCCATGTGCACACACGTGCAGATACACAATTTCTATTCCTGGCGAACATTTTCCATTTTTTTTTTCGCATTTATCTATTATCTGGCTGCCATTATTTGCCATTTGGTTGCGGCAATGTGCATAATTTTAATGCATAGATATTATGTGCTCGTCGTCTGTTCATACAAATTAAACCAATCCCCTTCCCCTTACCCTTCCCCTCCCCACACTTCTCTCTTCTGCCTTTGACTGTGCACTGTACTTAATATTGGAAAACGGAAACGGCGCAGCAAAAAAAAAAAATAAAATGGGAGTTTTATTATTGTTAGCAATTGGTTTATGTTTGTGTGTGGCGTTAACATGTGTGTGTATGCGTTGGTGTGTGTGTGTTGGCCAGACTTCAGACTTCGGAAAGCAATTTGCCACGCACTGTCAGTGAAGTTGAACGCCCTGGAACATTTCTAATTTTCAGCTACGAAAAATTTATACAATATAAAAAGGCTCAGCCCAAAGGCAAAGTAACAACAACCAAATGGGAGAAATGAAGAAAAAAAAATATATACATAACAAAATGTGAGAAGAATCTGCCATACACAAAAAATTTACATAAAATTCAACTCGTATGTATGTAATTCGTAGCAGACAAAAGCTTTGCTTTTACTTTTACTTTTTTGTTGCTCTTACTGAATTTTCTTTCATACAGCGCAATAATCAAAAAATACTTTGCGTTTTTCGATAGAAATCTATAAACGACCTTCACTTCAAGGATTTTGTGTTAAAATACAAAATTGCTTTCAATTTCATTCGCAATATGAAACATTTAAGATTTCAACTAATTAAAGTCACATTAGCTTTTGAGTAATAATTGAAACGAAATAGAAATTAAACTGTTTAAGTGATTGAAAATCATTTACAATTTCTTTCGAATAAAACGAACGAATAAAAATTGCAAAACAGCTGAACGCGCTCTCCAAGTGGCTTAAATTCATAAAGCATGTGTTCAAGTAATTAGGTATCATAAACAAGTATTTGTTGGCCGTAATAATTAAGAATGATGCGAGAGAGGGATTAAACAACCAGTCAAATGATATGCCTAATAAGCTTAAGCCTCATTAAGCACAATGCTGTGAAATTAACAAGCATTAAATATTTTTAAACAAAATAAAATAAATATAATGTAGCATATAGCGCAGCAATCGCGACGTTAAATTAACGGATTAACGCCTTATTTGCATAAACAGACAGCCAAAGAGCCGCCAGGCACAGAGCGGCTGATGGGCGTCCCAAAAGGTCGTGCGTATACTTAATCTGTCAGTAAGAGTTCAAAGTGCATTTGGCGGAGCTCTTAACCGATTTGTTCTCTGGCATCTTTCTTGCTTTTTGCATCTTTCATAATTATTCAAAAGGCTGGCAAGCGCTGAACAGAAACAATAGCAGTAGCAGAAAGCAGACAGCAGCCAGCAGCAGCCAGCACCAGGCAGCAACAACATGAGTAGCAGCGAAATGTATATAACATTATAAAGCAATTTGCAGTAAATCACCAAAAGTGCGGCACGCGTGTTTATAAATCACAAGCAGCTCTCAGTAACCAGAAGAACAGAACAGCCCAACAAAATCCAAGCAAGCAACACCAAGCACTGCTCAATATGGCAGAATGTTGGCAGAGCAAAAATCGAAATGAATAATTAATATGTCGCGACCAAGACAGACGCCGGCATGTAGAAGGCTCCACATGCTACGTAGTCCAGAAGGCACCTCTTCAAAAATAAAAAGAAAAATAAATAAAAACAGTACAGAGAAAAAAGATGGCAATTTGCAAGTTTGCAGTAATGTAAACAAAAACAGCGTGCCACAAAGAAACAAAAAAAAAAAAAAAACATGGAAAAAATAGCATAGCCTAAGTCTGATGTTAGGCCAGACGGCGAGTAAGCCCCAGCACAACAAGTATCCAGTATCCAGTATTCTGTTCAGAAAAAAGGCTCGACGAGTTTGACAAATTTGCAACAGAAAATGAAATCCGACGAGCGGCGACGTTGGTGGTTTGCTGAATGAATTTTTCATTTATGACAATGTTTACGTAATTTGACAGCTAACACAAATTTCGTTCTCTATTTTCTGTGTGCAAGTCGATCTTCAGCATGGTCGTACGCAAATGGACGCTCATTTATTGTTCCTCTCCATCAGCCCCGTACACTATCCGCCTCCAGTCTGTCCCATACCGCAACGTAGTTTTTTGCCTTGCCAATCAAGCAAAGCCACTTTGTTGTCTTTTCTAATCAAATGTGTGCTGTGTGCTGCCGCTTAAGCCATTTTAAATGGCAAACAATTTGCTGGAATGTTGAGACATAAAAGTGCAATCTATGGTCAATTTGGCCTGCCACCGGATTAGCAAGGACTAAGGACGTACGGCTAAGTAGCCACAGCATGTTGCAGAAATGCAAGCCAGACAAGCACAGTCAGCCATTGTTTGCAATTTCAACTGCTTTGCCAAAGCAATGAGTGTGGCAACGGCAACCGAATGAATGGCAAAAGATTCTAAATTTTAATTGATAATACTGCTGATTCAGTTAGATTAACTCATTCAATTCAATTTGATGGCAAATCTTTACAGCTCACAATTACATGTGCAAAACATATAAAGTAAGAAATTGATAAGCTTATAGATTATATGATAAAATTAATTGAAAAATTATAGGATTACTTTTAACTGCCAAATGTGGACGCCCTTTTACATGAAGATACACTTAAATTTTGTACATATTCACTCTTAAGTGGTATCATTAACTATAAAACGTGCCTTATACATATGCATACATATTCAAATTTTATGATCCACTCTGAAAATCAACTTACTAATTTCCCCCATCTCATTGTATCCGATTTGTGGGCTCTTTTGCGAATTCATCTCGAAAACTTTTGGGCATGCTTTGTCAAAGTTTATGTTAGTTTGGTCAAATTGGGCGCAACTCGTAATTGAAATCCAGCTAGAACAATAATCATGGCGATGATGATCCTGCACTGACCTTGACATCGAGTCATTAGTCAAACCACTGCAACCAAGCCAACAACAAAAACAAACATGCAAACAAAAAAGGAAAAAGTATTTTGAAGAGAAAATTATTGTTTTGTACAATTGGAAGCCTGTCGCTTTGTTTGGAGCTCTGACGCTTCACGGCATATTAAGGCACATGAATAAATTACAATTGCAAATAGGCAATTTCCTACACTTCCTTCCATTTGACATTTTTACTGATGCCATCCGAAAAACCGCAAATGGGGCGTGGACTGTGCGGGTTGGCGGGGGCGTGGCCGGTTGGTCCGTCGGTCTGTCGGTCGATTTCTTGTTGTCAACTGTGGAGTCGTGGGTCGTCGGTTAATTTGCAATTTTGTTTAATTGTTTGTGGCTTTTGGATTTGGACATGATTGGACTGCGTGTCGCTGTTGTTTTTGTTGTTATGATCTTTGCCACGCCCACATTTGCGCCTCATTGTTTTAGTGGCCTTGTCATGTAGTAGTAGTTGTAGTTGTAGCTTCTGGTGCTGTTTGTGCTTTGCGTTATTTGCGGTTTTAGTTTGGGTCAACATCAATGAACATTGGCACGCACAAGTCTAAACACACACAGAAAAGCATACATATATATATATATATATATATATATATATATATGTAGAGCACACGATGGGGTCTCTATTGGGGTTAGTGGTTTCCGCTCGAGCGGCGTCAATGCCCCAACTCCTCAACTAGCCGCGTGCCTTGCCTAAATTATAATAAAAGGTTTCACATTGCGGCTACTTCAAATATGCGCGCAGCTTTTGCCTTTGCTGTGCTTTTGCCTTTTGCTGTGAGCAATTAAATGAATGCCAAGCGAGTAGACAAAAGCAACCACTCACAATTCCCCCTCCCACCACTACAAGCTCAGAATCAATGTTGGGCTACTGTCTGCATAAAAGTTCACAATAGTTGGGTGTGCATTATCAACTCGACTCTTTGCTGTGTGCCCAGAAAAGTATGCTACGACTTTTGGCCAGCAACTGAAAGAGTCACTCAAGCGCAATAGCCGCAACAGCATTGTTGTTGTTAAGCCCCCCCCGCAAGCCCCTGTTCACCTACTCAACAATTCCTATTGCCTTGCACTTAGCCAACTCCGTTTTCTCACTGTGTATACTTTTGGAAAATTGGCTTTCACATGCCATTAGCGTTTAATTGTAAATGCAGCCAGCGTTGGCCTTGTTAACAAGAGCATTTGCCTAACGCTGTGAACACTGCAAAGCAGAGGAGCGGAGAAGTGCGGAGGTGCGGGCGTCATTTAAGAAATCAAATATTATTGCGATTGCTGTCATTTAAAAATAGTTGGCACGTGACCGAGCCAATAGGCGACAGTTGAACTGAATAAACTCAATTAAAGCAGGCCAAGATACGCAGCTAAAATAGAAAACAAAAAACAAAAAGTCTTTAAAATATCAACACTTAGAAAACATTCATCAGAACTATGTGTCTAAGTGCAAGTATTTTTCCAACTGAATGGCAAGAGGCTTCCCTGCCAGCCACTTCAGTAGGATATCGTGTGTGTATGTTGCAAAAAGGAAAATGCTTTGCCACAGAGGCAACAAAATCAAATTCAGAGTCGGATGAATCGCAATCGCAGTCGGAATCGGAATCATAGCTCCGCTTTTCAATGATTGTTAGATGACGATGCCTCAATAATATACGTCGTAAGTATATCTCAATTCAATTCCATTCCATTTTCAAACCCCAACGCTTGTTGCCATTGATGTTTTGCTGTGCACTCGAGTGTGTTTTCTTTCGTAATGGAATTTATTAATATTTCATTGTGTGGCAACTGAATACCGAAAGGAGACGCAAGTCAAAGCAAGAAGCCAGTAGGCGGCTGCTGCGTGTAAGCGACAAGTGTATTTGTGGTTGTGGTTGCCACAAGGAATGTCAACGATTGCCACTGGCATTTGTACATCCATTGAGTTGAACAAATCCAAAGCCACTCACCCACTTTTTAGACCTTCAAATTCGATCAATTTTATAGAAAATGGCGTAAAGTCTCCTTAAATTGCTTCAGTGTTCATATCAATTAGTCGCTAAGCAATTGACTTGAAATACATATAAATATTGCCAGAAAATTGGTAAACATTGCATTTAAAGTGTTTGTGTTAAAATACAATTAAGCTCGTAGAAATTTCATCATATTTTGAGCTTACTTTGCATGAAATCCGCTTGTACCCTTTACACAGCGTATCAAGAAATTGTATTGTATGCAATGCAATTATTTATTTTAGAAGAGCCCAGCTGCTGCAGTTAAGAGCTCCTTTATCACCATATGCAAATGCATACCAGTAAATTAAATGCCAGTAAATTAAATTTGTAATTATCAAAACTCTTACCAGATCAGCCAGAATAAATTGTAATGAACATGTTTTGTAATTTTACCTATTACCAAATATATTTCACGCTAGATGTGCTTGAACCGCAATTTGTGAACAGCATTAATCATAACTACCATTTGTGATAATTCTGAAAATGAAGCACACATTTGTGCTGTGTTGTAAAGCCAGCTGCGTGAATGCATTATTCCAATGGGATTCCGTTGTTGACCAACAAACTTTTCTGCAGCCGAAAAAAAAATCGTGTTGACCAACAAAGCGCAAAATCTAACTTTTGCCGAATATACCATTGGGAGCAAGGGGATCGAGGGACGTATGGGATGTATGAAATGCAAAATGTTCCATAATCATTTCAGATTCCACAACAAATAGCAAAAATCAAATTTGAGAACTCGTAAGAAATATTGTGCATGCCATGCAACGCAGTAACTCTTGGAACCCTTCCACAATGTCAAACTCAACGCCGTTCAACCCCCTGTCTGCCAGTATCTCTAATCTGGTTGAAAAGTTTTCAGCCATGGCCAACAAAATGGAATACGAATTTCTAGTGCAACGCACAAAAAAAAAAGAAGCAAAACCAAAAAAAAAAAAAAACGAACGTTGTGGCAAGTGAATATGTAGAGTAAGGAATAAAGTGTAGAGGAAATAAAGGGAAGACGAACTAAGAAGTAGAATGTTACGGAGAAAACTCTTGTGATTTCTAAAATAACATCAATTGGGGCAGGGGCGAGTCGGGGAAATGGTGCTCTGGCAAGGCGTCTTGCTTAGACCGCCCGTTGCGCGAACAATATGAAAATAATAAAAACAGTTTCATAAATCAAGCACATGATAACGAAGAAAAAAGGAACTCTGCATAAAACTTGAGCAGAGCGAAAGTCGAACGCTGAGAAATGCAAAAACGAAGGAATTACCTCTTGCCTCTTGCCTCTTGCCTCCTGACCCTCTTGTCTTGCACACAGCAAAATCGAAAGTTAAGCTCGTACTGCAGCAGGCGGAAATCAACTTGAACAACAGGACGCATCGTCTGCGCGTCTCAGATTCTTCAATGCCTCGCGTGCAATTGCAAAAATATAAATAAGTAATACTCCTTAAGAAATCAGGATCAACACGTGCTAAGAATTCCCATACTATTCCTTAAGAAGACTGATGACGGTTTTTCATATACCATCTGTGCGTAATCGATTCAACTTTAAAAATTATAAACGATCAACAGCTTGGAAATTTGGTTGTCTATGCAACTATGTAAAAATGTTACTTGAAATGTATTTCAAACACAACTTGCGCTTGTTATTACTATGTCTCACTGTCACTGGATGTCGGCCAGTCAGTCGCATTATCATGTCTTTTATTCCAGCCACGCCCCACACCACTCCGGCACCCAATGCAATTTCGCGGCAAACAAACTGCAATCGTCTGTCGATCCATCAATGAGTCGAAGCGCAACTGTTTATTTATCTAGTGTGGCACTCTGTTCTACTGGCTAGCTTCCACTTCCTGCTCTGGCATAGATAGTGATTTGTTGTCCTGCCAGCTGACTGTGCATACAAAATTACTGACAGCAGGCACATCGACGACGACGACGACGAGAACAACGGCGAGAAAGCGACCAGTTAATGTGAAAAATGTGCAATGAAAATGCAATCCTTGCATTTATAGACAAGGAATCGCATATGCCCCATTGATTTACTTCCCAACGAACGGGAGGCGTGTCCAGGCCTCAGTTTGGTTTCGTTTGGTTTGGCGCTGGCAAAACAAATCTGTGCTAGCCGACCTTAAGCCGACACAAAGCCGCTCAGTAATGCAATTAAGCTAACGCCTTTAGTAAGTGTTGCTCTGTAGCAAACACAGTAAATGGTATATGCTAAGCCCAATGAAAGCCGGTGGAAACAAATCAGAAGGCACAAGTACTCTAAGCAAATTAAAAATGTGTGAGGAAATTGTTGTGCGAAACTTAGGTAGATTTGAAACCAATTTCCATCATGCTGCCAACATAATGTAGTCTAATCACGAAGAGAGTGGAGTTTGTAGATTCACGTTAAGGTAGATAAGAGAAAATATATTAAATTATTTATATTATATTGTAGTTCATCAAATACACAAGTTTCTCTCTGATCTAATAAAATCAATTCTTGAATCTCATATGTTTAGCTAATTCGAATTCAAGCTGATTATATTTTGTTATATAAATATATTTGCAAGTTTGAATTTACTCTCTGATTTAAGCAATTCGCAACATTTAATTCAAGTCTTACAGAGTATTAGATATGCAAATACACTATGCCATAAGATTGTTGGTCTTTGTCTGTGTTTGCGCATGCACAAAGTCATGTTTAGTGCCTGAGACTAGCTAGTTGTTGGCAGTGGCTAACCTCTGGCCAAATATTTGCACAGTCTCCATCTAAAAGGCAATCAGCAGCAGAAGTTAGTGTGCAACAATTGCGATTGCCTTTTGGCTAGCTGTCGAGGCGTTTAATGGGCCACATTAGAGACAAAATGCGAGCACATTTTGCTGAGGCGCCTCACTAAAAAGGTAAACATACCCAAAACAGACTTCGTGTTTCCCATCCCAATTGCCGAGTCTGTCGCCTCATAAATGCGCAATTTATGGATAATAATTGGCAATAAGCGGCACACAGCTGTCGTCTAGATATTCTCTGCCACATTTGCACAGCACTGGCATAATCAAATATGCTGCTGCTAAAAGGGACATGCAGCACTAAGAGGAGTTGTGAATTTCCGACATGACTTAAATTTGCAGCCTAAGTGGCTTCTAGCTATAACATGCTTTGGGGCACATCATTTGCACCCATCTATGTACGTAACAGTTGCTGATTGCAACAACATGCGAGATAAGCTGCTTGTTACAACCCGAAAGGTGACAGCACAACTCTGCCTTTAAGCATAATTTATGATTGCTTTAATTTAAATTACATTTCAAATTGGACAGCTTTCCAAATAATTTATGGTTGTTATCCATGTAATTTAAGACGGTTTAGTACAAGCAAAAAAAAAAACAACTATTTAATGAACAGCCCTCGCTTATCCAATCACAGTCGCTTCATAATAAATTGCCAACGCTTAACTCATTTTTCACTTGCCGTCATAATTCGGTTTGCGCAAAGCACACAAAAATTTGATGCGGAGAAGCTTTTAAAATTTTCGTTGCCTACTTTTCTGAGCGCCAAATTAATAAAGTGCTGCCTACATTTTGGGGCACGGTGATATCAATGTTGTTATTAGATTTTGGACAATACGCAAATGGCCGTAAGCCGCAGCCGCAAAGCACAGCTTTTGCTGCACTTTTGCATTTTGTCTGGCAGCGCTTTAATTGCAATTTAAAATCCCGGAAAACCGCAAATTTCCGCTACTCATACAAAATGAAACGCAAATACGCGCAACGAAAGCTTTTCCACTCACACTAAGTAAACAGCGTATCCTGGCATACCCTCATATTGTGTTTATGTGTGAGTGTGAACGGGAGAGCCGCAAGGAAATTAATTTCCGACAGAAGTCACACAAAATGCCATCGAGGCGCCAACTCGCTGCATTGGTAATTAAGCTTACTCAAAAACAGCGACAGCCCCATTGGACACACACATATGTACACTTACCGAGCACGATGCTCGCAGGGCACTCACACTCACGGCTGTTGACTGTGGGCCTGACTGTTTGCCTTGAAGACGGCCGACACTTTGAAAAAGGATGCTTGCCATAGGACGACCCCTGCCCAGAACAGGACATTGCCTATGGCCGTGGCCTGATGACTTGGGCACCAGGCAGCAGCTTTCATCGTCCGGCTGCTGTGATAAATTTAAGGCCAATGTCGGGCAGCGACATAAATCAGGCAAAAGATTTATGTGGAAACGCGCTACTTGGCGGCGATAAGCAGCCAGCGAGCAAGGATGGTCACGATTTTTACATGCTGTTGCGCAGAAATTCTTGTTGCTGTGGCAACTGCAGCTGAGACGCTGCAAGACACTCTCACCTGGAAAAAAAACTTAACTATTTAGCAGAGTTCTAAAATGAAAACAGATGTACAACTGACCAACTATTAAATAAGTAGTAAATTAATGAAAACACATTGTTGGAAAATATACACTTTTGTTTGCACGCTGCACATCTATCTAATTAATCCCATTTCTGAATAGCGGCACGGGTATCAGATTCTAAAGATTTCACAAGGATGGCACAAAGCGAAGAAGAAGGGAGGAGGTGGCACTGGCTGAATGTCGCCTCGTTTGTGCCTTGGTGATTATCACAGTGGGACGCATTTAATTGTACATATCAGCAATTTGAAAAGGGTAGCATGTGTCCAGCACACACGCACACACACACACACACACACACACAGTTGTCCTCACTCAGCGCCGCTGATAAGGCGTCCACGTCTCGACAAAGAAGGGATGAAGACGGGCAGATGGGCAGAGGAATGTGGGTCAACAGCGTCTGACAAATTCATTAGGCGCCGGATATCGTTGTGGTCCTAGGTTTAATGCCCAATGTCCGAGATTCAAAGTACGAGGTCCGAGATCCGAGGTCCTCACGGTCGTAAAAGCCGAGCACGAAAAAAGCCCCCCGAGTGAATATCCCAATTTACATTCGAAACATATTTTCATTAGCGCTGCGCTGAGATATCTCATAAAGCGTCCAGTCATTTCATTTCACTTAAGCGGAAAAGCCTCAAATAAGAAAAATAACAACAAAAAAGCCACAAGACAAAAGCAAGGCAGGCAAAGCATAATATATATATATATATATATATATAATATATCTGCTTATAAGCGTTGAGTGAAAGCAAAATTCGTAATATTCAACAAAATGTGAATGCGAACGGCGTTGGCGCGAGTCCCGCATCCGCATCCGCATCCGCTTTCGCATTCCCATTCGCGTTCCCGGTTCGCGGCCAATATTAAAATAAAGTCCATCACTTACATTTGCTTTCTTATTTATGCGACCGCCCGCCGATCCCCCTTTCTCTTTTTGTTTTTGGGCCGGGTGGTGCATAGTAATCGCACTTGGCTATTCATGCGATGGTAGGTAGTTGTGTCTTGGACTTTGGAGCTGCTGCTGCTGATGCTGCTGCTGATGCTGCTGCTGCTGTTGTCCGTCATAAAAGTTAAGCGCCATCTAGAAGTGCAGAATGAGCACAGCTAGTCATTCATTCAGTCAGTCAGTCAGTTGGTCATTCATTTAGCGAGTCAAGCTGCAGAGCAAGAAATACAGCTTGCTAGCTAGCGAGGACAGCAACAAAGATGAAAGTGAAAGTTAAGAGCCCTTTACAACTTTTTCTCTTCGCTTTTTATGACTTATTGCGCTGTCGTAGACGACAGAGCTAACAACAGTAACAATAACACCAACAACAACAACACCAACACAATAGACAACGGCAACAACAACAGTGCGTGAGGTTTTCGCTGTTGTTGTTGCTGCCACTGTTATACTTATTGCTCTACTTCAGTGTTGGCGCTGGCGTTGCTGTGGTGTTAGATGTGCCAGCGCATAAATATAAAGAATGAACAGCGCTAGTATTTGTGAGCAAGAACGCAACGCGTGCTCCTTTTCACGAGCTTGGGTTTCACATTTCTCCACCTCAACACACACACAGACACACACAACACCATAACATTGGTGTGTATGAGTTATGCGTCTAAAGGAGCCAACTGGCAGCCCGCAACGAGGCAACACCTGCCACATTGCCACAGATAATTGTCTCAAATGCTTGGCTTGGGGAATGGTGCATGGTGACAAAATTATATTTCATGTTGCCCATTTTATGTCATTTGTGGAGTGGGTCGTTATGCTACTAAAAGGTGGTTAAAATATTCAATGAAATGTTAAACTTGCAGTCCACACTGTTCTGCTCCATTTGATTCTATTCACAATAATTTTGTAACAATATACATATTTAATACTACTACTGAGATATGTAAATATATACAAATTTAAACAACAATATACTGAATATTAATATATACATATCTTATACATAATATATTTGTTATATCTTTTAATTTAAATCCTTTCTGGGTTTCCCCAATCTTTGCTCTAAATATTGAACCATTTTATATTTTACTGTATCCATAATTTATTTATTTTCTTTCATTTTAAATTTAAACTTTTTTCAAGTTGTATCCTTAATATAAAATTTGTATCTTTTAAATTCTATTTAAAGAAACAGTGACTACAATGTATAATAAACTATATTCGTAAGTCGCTTTCTTTGAAATGTACTTATTTCTAATATATTTCCTTTTAATTGCGTTAAAAAATAAAGAAAAAATAATTGTTCAACTTTGCCAAGCCGCATAACATGGAGATAAATAGTAAGAGCCTTAAACGCCATAAGTTCCCACTGAGCAGCTATCATGATAACCTTTGTCCCGCCAAGGACTTCGGACTTCAAAGAAGAAAAATACTTACAGTTGGCAGGTTTTTTATTCAAAGCAATTTTTAGCTGCAGAGCGGTCGTCTTTTTTTACTCCCACCCGTCCAGAAATGCAAGCCGCCACACGCACAACTTAACCACATTCCCACACTAACACACACAAACACACACACACATATATTTATTGATATGTATACATAAGCAGAGGCGACAATATAAATGTTGATGTGGAGTACTTCTTAGCCGGGCTGATGGTGCTCACATTTAATTTGGAGGAGGTGGCGGAGAGGAGAGATGGCGAGTTTTGTAGGCGCGGATATCTTTTCACAATATTTGCTGACATGACAACCGAAAAACATAACACGATTTAGAAGGTGATAATGACAGTTTAGGCATTCATTACACGTGTTGCTGATAAGGCGACATGTACGCTATGCGATGGGAAAAAGTGCGGTTCTTTTGGAGGCTGGGGATGTTGCGGCGTTGACATTGACAAGCCCGCGCAGTGGGCCCTGCTCCTGATAAAAGTCAACAATATAAATTAATAAAGCTGCCAAGCAGCGAGACGCCCCTAGGGTCCCTGCTCAATGTCCCGGCTGTCCTGCGTGTTTGCCATAACAATATATTTCATTTGAATCAACAAGCCAAGTTAACAATATAGAAAAAAAATCTCAGTCAAAACACCGGAGAAAAAACAGCAAAAAAAAGGAGACGGAAAGAAAAAAAAGAAGAAACCAACCAAGAGACATTTATATATTTTAAAATATGCACATTATGGCTAAAGTAATCTGATTTTTATGCTAATGAAGCGGCGAACGCAGGCCATAAATCCTGAGCCCAGAATTCTATGAAACGCCACTTCAAGCAATTACTATAATTGCTTACTCACACACACACACACACACATAAGCGCATACACATGCACATACATAAATCAATATTCATATAGTGCGGGGGGCAAAAACTTTGTTTTGCGTTTGACTTTCGCAGGTTGTTGTTGTGGCATGAGAGCGCCAGATTGAAACTTTTGCTCATCAAATATCAAAGCAACACGTGTCTCGATCTCTGCTTTATTTGTTACGGCCATCAAGCAAACAAGAGCGTCTGGCCAACACTCCCCCTCACACACACACACACACACACGCATACACACGCATACAGACGCATACACACTTATACACACGTGTAGCCAAAGTAAATGAGCTCAAGATGTTGCCATCATAGCGCTTCGCCATTTTCCATCATCCCGAAATACACAAATCAACATTCAGTCATTAAATTTACTTATTTGCACGCGAACTGTTGTGTAACATTTATTTGCATTTCACTTGGCTATGATTCGCATACCCAATAAAACTTTTATAGCGGGTGTGATTAAAATCTGTAAGAAGTTCTTCAATCAGAGTGTAAGATAAATATATAGAATTATATAAAAATCTTTTGACTAACAAAACAGCTGCTAGAGTTACCTAATCATTTTTGTTACTATTTTTGAGTTATCAGAAAGTTGTATAAAATATGTAGAAGTTATGCAAAGATCTATTTTCTACACAAAGAAGCTTGGAATTATTAAGCCTTTTTTTACATAATCCAACCAAACTTTTTACTGAAGCCTTCATTTATGTCTTGTGTTAATACACAAACAATTTTATACTTTATGAAACGCTAATTTAATTAGTTTTATATCATATAAAATAAACACAGCTCTCATGCAGACAGTGAGAAACGCTCCATGTACGATTATTGGTAATTTGGCTTCTACGTAAAGGGCAATCTCAACTAGAGTTACATAAAGATTGTGCTAATGCATTTGAGTTTTCAAAAAGTTAAATAAAATATATAGAAAAATTACAAAAACTTATTCTCTATATAAGGCAGCGAGGGAGAACTAAAGGTTTCTCTCAACCAAAGATACTTTATAATTTTGTTACTGATTTTAAGTGATCTGAGCTCTGGCAGCAACAATTAAGAAGTTTATAGTTTGGATAGATAGGGAACAGAAGTCTTGTTGAATATAAACAGGGTACTCTCAGCTAGAGTTATTTAATAATTGCATCACTCTTTTTGAGTTTTCTGTGCTCTGGCAGCAACAATTAAGCGGTTGATTCATTGGATTTTGCATTTGTGGCAGCTCTTTCCCTTTGTTGATTGCGGACAGCAGCCAACAAGGCGTTAAAATTAAGCCCGGGCAAATGCTGATTTTGTAGCCACATCTGAATCCGAAAGCAAATCAGCGTAATGCAAACTTAATCAGCATTTCAATATTTTCTTATTTTCTTAATATTTTTTTTTTCTTATGTTACTTGGGTAACTTTTTCCTTTTGCTTTACGTTATCGCTCCCTTTGTGTGTGTGTGTGTGTGTGCGTGTTTGTGTATTATTTATTCAGATTTTGCGCCTGTTGCTGTCATTGCGCTTCATTTTCATCATTTTGCAGCGTTTTGCTTTCGCCGTTGTGCTTTTTCAATTTTGCGCAGTTCACTTTGGCGCATTCATTAGGCGAATGAATTCACACACAGACACACAAACACACATAGCAAGCACACCCACTTTTCCAGCTGGCACTGCATTAAGTTTTTATTTGCTTCTTGGCATTTAAAGAGTCTGCTTTTAAGCAACCAGAGACTTTTAGGGGTAAATGCAGCAGAGAACAGCACCAGATAACAGGTGCTGGTATTTTTTTAATTCTCACAAAACCCAAATGCTTGCACATTCAGTCGTAAAATATACGTAAGAACGAACGAAAGTAGCCTGGAATTTTATTTGCAAGCATTTGTTAGATTTTAGTTACCATTTTACTTGTGGAATACCCTACCAGCAAAAGTTTCAAGGACATGCAAAGTCCCATGTAACGAGCGAAAACTTCATAAGAACTCAAAGTTGTGTAAAAATGTAAGAAACTTATTTTTTCTTAATGTTTCAAACAGAAGTTATTAAACTGCATAAAAATCGTGGTTAGTCTTACATTTAATGAATTTAATTGAATATAATTTTTGAAGTTGTGGCGTATGTAAACAAGATTTAAAATACATTTTAATTATGGCATGCTTTTTGTAATTATAAATTTTAAATTATCAATAACAATTACAATTTGTTATTTAAAATATAATTACATGATAATAATTCAATGCATATTTTAATGAAGCTGCTTTCTGTGAGATCATTTGGTATTAAAAAGCATTTACATTCAGGCCAATAAATATAATAATAACTATTGACGCATAGAGTGCAAAAATTGTCGGTGATTAAGTTGAGCTTATTTAAAATGCGTGCACAATTAAAGCATAATTCATGGCCGAAAGCAGTTTAGTCCTCTTTATGCCTTAACGATGCATTGGGGAGCATTTTGTAGCGGCAACAAAAAGCGCCAGCAACAGTAACAGTAATAAACGGCAACATATACTTTAGATAGCCAGACACAGAGACTGGGGGAGCGAGAGAGAGAGAGAGAGAGAGAAAACAGAATGTGGCACTCATTCCAATACGATAAACGATGGTCATGTCGTCTTTATGTGCCCCGCTTTTAATTCATTTCGTTTGCTCCCTTAGTTGATGTGTGCTCCGACTCTGATGTGGCCGGAATGTTCTGGCCAACAACAACAACAACAACGACAACAGCAAGCGGTAGTCTTACCCATATTCTTCTTTTGTAGTTGCTCCTACCGAATGAGAAAGGAACCGATGGCAAGTAACGGGGGTTGGCGATGGTGGGTGCGTTACATTTGTGGCCATAAAAAAAAACATCATAACTATGTGTTTCCATTTATGCGCATTGAAAAACCAGGCACTGGCCAGAGCAGAAATGTAAACAATTTCACGCCGCCACGAGACTAGCACACACATATATTTGTACGGCTTTTTTTTGTTGAGCCTTGACTAAAAAACAGGCCAGCGGTCAAAGCTGTAAGCCAAATAAAGCAAGTAAGAATGCAGTAGTCCGGAGAGCTAGACTAAGAGACACCCTGAATCCAACAGATACACAATAAATGTACAACAAATCGATTAAAAATTCTTAAGAAATCAACTTAAAGACAACATATGAATAAGAATTTTAGACAACTTGTGAGTTTTCCATTCGATCTTAATGAAATTTGTACAGTTAATTAATCATATGTCAAGGTAAATTTCATTCGGAAGGTTCAGGCATTTATCGGTATTGGAAATCGATTTGTATCGAGTAAACTTGATATTTGCTGGGTAGACAAATTGAAAATTAAGTTTCTAGCAGACGGACAGATATGGTTATATCAACTCTGCTGTTGATGATGTTGATAAAGAATATATATACCTTAGATGGTCGTTACATACTTCTGCACAACATCACTATACCCTTTTCGCCCATTAGGCAATTAAGCTTCAAGGCATAAAAGGACTTTGCGGTCAAATGGGATAACTTGACCTAAAAACACACAGAATGCTTGTAAATGTGATGAACGCACTCATGTACATCAAATTCAACAGTACTGGAATCGTTTATATATATATATTAGCTTTATCTGAAATCTAGGTTGTTTGTCGGTCAGTCTGTAAAAACTATATAATTTATAAGGAGCACACATACCATGGGTATTTTAACACACAAAAGGCCCCGATCCGGTGCGACATACGCCAGACAAATGCACTGCACTGTGCCAAATAAAAACAAAACAAAAACAGACAAAGCGAGAGAGAAAGAGAACTGGTGCTGACTGTTCGACTGACTTCTGACTCGCCTATAGCAAGTAGTCAACATACAACATGAACACAACAACAACAATAACAGACAAACAACCAACACCAACGACAAGTGAGCAGCGCATTGCGGAATAAAACGAGTGCTTAAATAATTAATATATAACTCATACGCAGCGTTACGCGTTCTTTGCTTTCTTTCCGCTCTCTCTCTCTCTCTCTCTCTCGCTCTCGCTCTCTTGCTTATGTATTTTCATTATTATTTTTCGCTTTTTGTTTTTGCTTCACTATATATATCATCAACGTGCACTCTGCGCGCATATTAAATCAACAGCTGATTGATGGAGCTGTAACTGACTGCCATTTGCTATGTTGCTCTGCTTTCGCACAGTGCATTTCTCGCTTCCCTTAGCTTATCCTGGCAACTGATAATTATTAACTGTAGTTGCTAACTGGTAACTGGTAGCTGGTTTGTGCTACTGTTTGCGCATCTAACTTCAATTAATTAGAAAAAGTGAAAAGTTTCACTCCAGCACCAAGTCTCTGTCATTAAAATTTTGCATTCGCATTCATTACGTCAATTAAGTAAAAGTTTGCGCCGATGATAAATTGCATATTTAAGGTGAGCGCCTTGGAAATCAAAGTTCTTTACGCTCTTTTGACTAATGCTCGTAGATATTCATTTTCTGCCTGGCAAAAATGAAAAAATATTAACCCCGAGGTCGAAGGACGGCACTATCTAATCAAGATAAACAACAACAAAAGGTCTGCTAGAATATATATATTTTTGTATATATTGTGTATGCGCCCAGTGGGATCCGGGTATTCATCTTGGGACATGAAGAGCACATTATTTGAATTATTAATTAGCTCGTAATTAGTTGGGGCTGTTATTGTCATTGTTTTTGTTGTTGTCTTCATCTTAAGCGAGCTTTTGTTTTTTTTTTGGATATTTTTTTTTTTTGGTTGTGTTGTGTTGTTTTTAACCACGTCCGTTGACCATAATTTGGACCCTGAAGCCATGCGGGCAAGCCTTTGATCTTGACCCGACTTTCTACGCATTTTGATTACGTAATTCATTTACCTCTCGTCCAAAGTTGCAGCAGAAAGCACTAGTTTATTGGCCATAAGAAAAAATAAATAAAAAGAATATTATTCATTATGTGTCAAAAGCAAAAGCGTGCCACAGAACGCCACCAATGACTATGCGTCCTGCGTCTCGCATCAGCCCCGCTTCCCCTTGACCCAATTAATTTGAACTGTAACGCAAAGTTGTACTTTATGCCTCGCCTTCCACCCACCAAAGCAAAAGCAACAACTGTCCACGATTTTAAAGCTACTGTGCAATGGCTTATCAAGTGAAGCTTGAGTTTCACTAGCTGAATGATATAAAAAAAAGGATACAATGGGGGCGTAGGGGCGTGCGGGCTCGTTGTATGTAATTATAAACTGAGGCAAATATATATAATAAAATGTCTGTTTTGTGTTTTTTCTCTTAAAATAGTCCAAAGTTTTAATGACTTCATTCAGCTTAAGCGATGCGCGCAAAAAACAAAATATACAAAAATAACACAAAAAACATCAAATTAAGCGACAATCTTGAGCATAAAAAATATACAAAAATAAAACGCAACAACCCAAAACTCGCAATAAAGAAAATAAAAAAAAAAGAAGCAAAACGTCGAAAATGTTGTACAAATTAAATGTAAATATGTACAGGCCAAGTCGTTAAAAGTCAATTCAAATTTTTGCATAGAATTTTGATAAGGCCATCCGAAAAAAGGGGATAGCTTTCGTTGAGGGCACGCCCCCAATTCCACCGCCCGCTCGCCAGCTAGTTTTGCCATAAAATTACGTCAATAAAAAAAGGTACGCGACAACGCCTCACATATACGAAAATTTTTGGCTTTTATAGTCATGTGTTTTACGGGAGCGGGAACAAGAGTTAGGGGGTTGCCGAGTTTCGAGCATTTTATCGAGCAAACTTTTGGCATATAATCATATATATATATATATTTATATATATGGGCGATATATATATATATATATACATATATTTAAGAACAGCTGCTAATTTGGGCGCTCAAATTAATGACCCAGGCATTAAACGACTGCGACTATACAGGAAATGCCCGAGTTTTGATTCAAGAAACTGTCGTAAATTGTTTTTAGCCGATACAAGTTTGAATGTTATGGGTTGCGCATCAATTTGTTGCAGCTGACGCAACTAATTCAAAAGCCATTGCAGTCAGAAACTAAAAGTGAAACTAATATTTAATAACAATGCTTATCAGATCACATCTATCCTTTGTTAATTACATCTACCTATCATTCTGGTATTTATATCATAACAATACTATATATTTGTTTTAAGCTAACTATCTATTCCAATTACTAAATATTAAAATGAACATTTAAAATCATATTCTTTACATTTCGCGATTCCATTATGAGTCTCAGTTGTTGTTTAATTACATGTTGACTTAAATAAAACAACGGATCGGCTTATTTTTATTCGATGTTGCAAAATCAATAATATAACAAATATTTAAACTATAAGACCGATAGCCACTTTGTTACATATATCCAAATAAAGAAGAAACAAATTTGAGAATAAAAAAGGATTTAATTTCATTTTATAATTCGAATGAATATTACAAAATAATAAATAGAGTCAATTAATTTAATTACAATTGTATTTTAATTTAATCGCATTATCATTCATTTATTTTTGGTTTAACAATTTTTTTTATTATATCTCTTAAAGAACTATATATTCAAGTTCTCAAATAGGTTAATTTTTTTTAAAGATTTCTTTTAGTTATTTTTTAATTCCACTTATTAAATACAAAATGCATCATTTAACCTTATTTTTGATTAAACTGCTTTTTGTAAGGTGACTTTATTTTTTTTTTTTAACAAAATAAGACATATTTAAATTGTTCTTTAAATGTAAGTTACAGTTATTTTTATATATTAGCATATTTCCCATTAATATCAAACTGAACATTCTAAGACTATTAAAATTTTGTTTGTCTCGTTGTAAGTGTTGTTCCAAAGTAGTTCAATTAACTGTTCAATTATAGATGGCTTTAAAAAAGTACTAACTTAACTGCCGCAATAAGCTCGGGCTCGAACCGTAAAAGCAACAACAGCAATAATAGCCACTGTTTAATTTTGTTCCAAACGTTTGCCACACTTTATGGCATTTTAAGGAGCATGCACAAAAAGTTGAACTAAACGAAATTGTGTTGCACGCCCTGGAGGACACGCCTTCAACCACCACCCCCCCCCCTCCACCATAACACCCCCAGAACAACACCACCCCCCCTGCCCAGCTGACAAGATACGACATGGCCAATTTGCTGTGGGTAGCCTTCGCGGCCAAATCTGGCCCTCAGGCGACACGCCCATCAGCAGGGCAACTTTTGACGTTGAAAGTTTTGCAAAGTACGCAGTTACAAGTGACAACAACGGCAACCTCTGTCAAAATATGCGTGTTTGCGACAGTGTGTTTGTGTGTGTGTGTGTGTATGATTTAATCACAACCGCACAACTGCATTAAAAAAAGTTATCATAACAACAAAAATACAACATCAAAAATGTATATACATAAATAAGAGCAACTAAAAATTGCATTAATTTCTGCGTCTGTTGTTGGCTTTCAGTTTAGGTGTTTATTTTCTTGTGTCACACACACACTCGCACACACACTCACACACACTTATGCGTATGTGATGTCAATTTATTACTGGCAAAAGTGTCAACTTTTTGGTAGTAACGAGAGCGCAAATAAAATGCAAATGAATTTTTGTGCTAATAAAATGCAGTTACGAAACTTTACCCAAAAGGCTTTGGGTCAAAAAAATACAAAAATTAAAATAAATATGCCGCAATAACATCAAAAGACAACCATGAAAAAGGTTATTTATACTGTCACATACACACACACACATGTGTGTAGAGCTAACCAGTGCTGCATAAATGAAGCCTTTCGCGTCGCATACATTTTAACATTTGACCCGCTGCTCGAGCAAACAAATTTCGCCACAAACTTGACGCCTGCAACCATAAAGTGGGGTTTCCATTTCCCACCATTTCCCATTTCCCACCAGCGTTACACCTGCAAAAGTTAAGCAGTTCTATGAAAATGATCATGTTTTAATAAATCAAATTACGACCGCATCGGTGTAAATGGGAAAGGTATAACTTTTAAGGGATAGTTTGGCAACAGCATTCTAGCTGCTGGCTCTGAAAGTTTAACAGATTTGTTGCATTTTGTTTTCATTTATCCTGATATGGGTGCAATTTAACCAGAACTTAAGGCTATTATAGTCATAGCTTGCGCCTCAGATTAACTCTTGATTATACTTGATTTTTCAATTCACTGATGCCGAAGTTTGAAGAGTATATTGGATTTGTGCAACGTGCGTCTTCGATAATTGCAAATTGACCAAACAAGCGCAGGTAAAGTTAACAAACTTGGAATATAGATAACTAAAATCATCCTTCAAAGATAGGTAAGAAAATTGGTAAGCAAAGTTTTTAGTTAGTTTCGGTTAGCCTCAATAAACACAAGTTGGTATATTTTACTGTAATCTCTAGATTAAGCATGCTAAGGAAAGAATTAAAACAATTTGGACAACAATTAAGGCGAAACTTTCCCCTCCGCCCCGGTTGAATGGCACAACTGAGATTGATCGGTAAAATAAAACAAAGATTAGGCATACTTTATGCATAGTTCGAGTAGAGCAAAAGAGTCGCTTGACCCATTTACAATGGTAGCCCACGGAGAGAAAGAGAGCAGACGGGCCAGCGGCCCCCAAGCGCCATTATGTCCATGTACATGTCCAAGTTTTTGGTGTTGATGTTGCTGTTGTGTAGTTGTTGGGGTTGGGGTTGTTGTTGTTGTTGTTGTTGGGGTGCTGTAGTCTACTTATGCTGAGTTACAGCTCGTATCTGGCCATTAATTCACGCTCATTGTGCGCCTACTTCGACAGCTCTGGACTGTTTGCATTGTCAGGCCAAAGTGTTGCTGCTTGCCGGGACCCTTGTCGATGCTATCACATTGTGCTCCACCCCTCGAGCCACTCCCACTCCCCACCTCTGTCCAACCCACTTGGCATAAGACAAAGGCTGGTAGGTACTGCTGCTATCCTATGCAAAGATTCGCACGAGCTTTTCTCGAGCATTTGCACTCAGCTTGACTTTTTTAATATGCTTGATATTTACGCCTGTTATCATTTCCCCTCCCTAGTCGTTGTTATCTGTAGTTGTTGTTGTTGTAGTTGTTGTTGTTGTTGTTGTTGCTGTTATTCATGTCGTCATTTCCTATTGTCGCTGTAATTGTTGTTGCTATTCGGGGTTTAAGCCACGTCGCCCTATATGCGCGCCCAGCAAACTTGTTTTCATTTTACGCTTCCCTGACGCTTTTCACAACCATTCGCTCTCTCTCTCTCGCTCTCTCTCGGAATATGTCTGCCCCTCATCCCACCCTTGCTGTGCCTGCTGCTGCTCCTGCTCCTGTCATTGTCATTTTGTACAATTTTGCGCTCTGATTTTTAAACATAATCCAAAGCCGCCGCTGCTGCTGCTGCTGCTGCTGGTGCTGTTGTGGCTGTTGCTGTTTGCTGTCGCCTGGCTCTGAATTGTGGGGCCGCCAAGTCACGCGATATCACGAAATCCGCTTTAGCGGAAATCTAATTGCGCATCGTGACACATCCACCGCATACCACCACCCACTACTCCCTCCTCCGCTGTCAGCGGTGCTGACTATGACCGTAGGCAGATTTTAACATAATGCTTTTTTAAATGCAAAGTTACAAATGCGCCTCCACATTTCTTTTTTTCTCGCTGTGTATTAGCACCAGTCGCCAGTCACATTAGCATAAAGCCTCCCCGCACACAAAAGCACAAAAATGAATAAAAAGTTATAAAAAAATAATATACATAATAAAAGAGATATATACGTATATATATATATACATATATATATTTAAATCTAAATAAAAATGCGGTCTTGTTGACATTTGGCTTTCGCTGTTTAGCTGGTGACTTCTTTTTAATTAATGAAAATATATGCACATATATCCATGTATATATACATATATACACACACACACACTAATGCATTTTGGCCAAATGTTTAACCATAATTTAGTAGCCGTAAATAGTTGACTAACATTTAAGCCGCACTGACAACGCTGCACAGCATTTGCTAAGCAGCAAATACACACTCTCAAATACACTCTCAACAAACAAACACACACTAACCTGTGCACACACACACACACTAATAATCCATATGCCTACATCAAACATAAAACAAAAATGTAAACGAAATTTTAATTAACTGCTGCAGCGCGTTGCACGTCGGGGAAATGTTTCTCACACAATTTTGCGACAGGGCCTAATTGAAATAGTTGAGCCGCCCACAGCAACAACAAATAGGAAATGCGCCCAATTGAGTCATTGCCCGCTAAACTGAATTACTTTGTAGAAAAAAATACAAAAAAAAAAAAAAAAAACATACATAAAATAAAAAAGGAGTGAGAAAACAATTTGTCACATTTTTCATTCCTAGGCAACACACGCGGCGTATGCGCAATATCACAAATTGGGCATTTGATTTGGCTGCCGTTGCTGCTGCTGCTGCTGTGGCTGCTGCTGGGAGACGCCGCAAATAGTTTGCCACCAAGGATGTGGCAAGCAGCAGGCTACACTATTGCTGCGATGCGTTGATTCGGTTGCCCTGCTCTCTACATTTTATTGAAAAAGAAAAAAGAAAGAAAATAGAAAACCAAGTGGGCTAAAAAAAAAACAGAAAAAGGTTCAACGCGTTCAATGCGTGACATTTTGTTTTCTTGCTATTCAGCGCCATTTCCATTCACGTTGTTTAAATTTACCAAGGCGTGTTTTTTTTTAAGCTTGCTGTTGTTGTTGCTATGTCTGAAAAGTTGTTCTTGTTCTTGTTATTGTTGTTGTTGTTGTAGTTGTTGGAGGGCACTGCCAAAAGGCAAACGGCGTCCGGTGGATGATATGCGGGTCATGTGATATGCCCACTACACAACATATATGCAGTGCTTAGAGGCCTATGATGTGTCTACGCTGAGCGAAATTCTCTAGCAAATCTAGCTGGAATTGACAGTTAATTATTTTCTCTACAAATATAGACTGGCAACTACATGTTTTAGTAATCAACTGATAACGATTGCAACTTAAGCTTCTACGAAAAATAAAAACTATTTACAACTAAAACTAAAACTTCAAGCATTCAATTTGATTATTTATGTTAGGCAAACCGATGCTCAAAAATAATGGAATACAGCGGAGATATTTATCGGTGTTTTGAAATTTTATTATAGTCTTATAACAAATATAATACTTATCAATCTGCTATCTAAAGCACACAATAATTTTTTGCAGTGTTTGTCTGGGGTAACGGTAACTATAACAGCAGCGATAAGCAAAGGGCTCAGCAAACGTCAAGCGACTTGTTTATTTTTTGCGACCATTTTTTGTTGTCACACTTGCGTCTAGCTTAAAGTGTGTATGTGTGAGTGTGTGTGAGTGTGGGAGTGGGAGTGGGTGTGTAGTAGTGTGGGTGTGAAGGTCTATTAAAGGGAACATCTGGCAGCAGCATTTTTCAAAGCCTTGCCCCATGGCAACACCTTTTGCTTACATAACAACAATTGGCCGTCTTTTGCTTGGATCATATTTAATTTTTTTTCTCCTTTTGGTGATTGACAAATGTAAACAAAAAAAAAATATGCTGGCTGCTTTCTTGGAGGAGGAGTGGTGGGGGAGGGAGGTGGCGCGGTTCAAGCTGCAGCATCAAAAATTAGCGTGCCTAAGCCTTAATTGTGTGCCCAAAATAAGAAGAAAGAAAAGAAAGAGGTTCCCACTGCCGGTTGTTGTCCCATTTTTCAGAGACTTGGCCACTTGAACCCCTCACGGCTTTGTTGAAATAAACCGTAAGTTACAGCCGCAAAAGGCAGCCGGAAACCGGAGAGAGTGGAGCTGTCCAGACTGCTTGAAAATTCGGTTAAGTTGAGTTGGGAAATGCTGCCATTGTTAGTAACCCAGAAGCATCTATTCTATAAGAAAATAGCCACCTTCCTTCCTTTGTGTGCAGTGTGTTGAATGCGCTTAAACACTTTGCCCTGAACCTTCAGTTTAAATTAACATAATTTGAGTTTCACTTGACTTTATTTTTTTTTTTTGCCGAAATTGAACCCGAAAACCTCTTTCGATTTTAATAGAATGTAACGCGCTTTTGTTTGCTGATTATTATAAGTTTTATTTTTATATTTATTTTGCTGCTGACTGGTGGCCTTTTTGTATGCCAACCTGGGGCCCTGCACATTAAGTGAAATGACTGCAATTCAAAGTAATGGCGAGCGGATGACACTTGAAAAACTTTTTAACTCCCGCAGCGCCTTGATTGTTTTTCTCTCAGTGTGTATAGCATATTTTGGGGATTTTTTCTGTGGATTTGTTGGATTCATTCATTTGAGACTTGCACAACTTGCAATCATAAATCTTTTTAATTTCATTGATCAACTTAAACTGTCTGGCGAAAAAATATATATATATCTATAAGAAAGTTTTATTCTTTGCACCAAAGTTTTCACACTTGACTCCCGCCGGACAAATTCGACGTGACATTTAAATCGATGGCAGATAAATATTATACGCCAAATCCAATTCATTGTTGGCAAAATTATGTTGCTGAAAACTTAACGCAAACTTTGCGATGCTGCCCACATTTATTTATTAATGAATAAGCATTTTATCTTAACGCAACTCCCCTCTTCTGCTCCCCCGTGTACCTAATCGGTCCATAAACCAACAGGCTACAATACAATACAAAAGAATAGGAGCTTGTTTAATGGACATTTCTTGTTTTTTGTAATTCATAAATATATATATATATATGGGATTGAGGTCAACAAAAATAGTGTGGGTTCAGCAATTTACGTCCAATTCGCACATTTTCCGAAATTGGCAAGAAATCACAGCAAACTTTCACTTATGTTGCTGTTTGGTTTTTTACCGTCATATTCTATATTTTTCTATATGCACTTTAAATAATTACATGGTTTCTGTGAAAGTTTTCCACGTTTAACTTTGCTTTTCTTCATTTCTTTCAAAAAAAAAAAAAAAACAATTTATATCATTTTTATATTATGTTCCCGAGTGATTTGCTTTTTCGTCTCTATCATTATTTATCGATGTCCGATTCTGACAAGGCAACTTTTCCACATCCATAACCTTGCCAAAAATAAATGGAATACCTTTGATACCCTAAACCCATTAGTGAGTATGTTACAGATATAAAAAGTATGTCATGATGTAAATATATTCTTGATCAGCCTCAAAAATCGATTACTGTTGGCAAGGAAAACAACAATTATTGTGAAATGGCATAATATTTTATATATAATATAACCAGACATATTATTGATCAACTGTAATCAAAACGTAATTTAGATCGGTTAAGAAGCGCAATTTTGGTTAAAAAATGTAAATGAAATAATCTGCTAGCAAATGTGTATTTTTAGCGGCTACACTACACTTTGCTCCCACGAAACCCCTTTTCTCTATCCACAAATCTGCACATTTTATGTACACTCCGTGGTTAATTTATTGCTGGCTAATAATTCAAATTTAGATCCCATTGTGCTACAATTTCTAGCTATAATAATAATTTAGACGCTTTTACTCGCCGCTGAAACTGACGTGCTAAGCACAAAAGCATGTATACTAAATGCTATTAAATTGTCATTTGGCTGCATGAACATGAATTAAATACACTCAGATGTTACCCTGCACCCAACCTTTGGCATCTTCTCTAATAGACTATATCTTAAATATTCAATATTTGTGGAAAAGGTAATAGATTAGTAATAGAAAAGAATAGAAACTGAAATAACTTTAATTAGTGGCAAGTGTCAATTTCATAAAATCCTTGGCCCAAAGAGTTTTGACAGCAACCCTTGTTCTACAAATTCTCAAACATTATGCAAGACATGTGAGACGAGGACCAAAAGTCAGCCTCAAGTAAAAGTTGTTGACATCTTCTTAGCCAGCACGTAAAAGTACTAAACACTCCAGATGCTAAGCAGAAGAAAACGATGAAAAAGAACTCGAAGTAGAAGAAGAAGCAAATGTTTGCTTAAAAATGGCCATATATAAATAAGACTACTTGCTTGCCTATGTCTGTTGCTCTCTGCTCCTGACAGACAAGACAAGTCCCGTTGACAGTCACAGAGTCCATAATAATGATGAGCATTCTGATGACGCCACAGTGGTGCAACACACAACAAGTGCCATGTGCCAGCAACAAATAATCTTATTTATATTGAGCACCCCTTAAAGTAAACTTCAGGAATTTTCTAAAACTCCTGTAAAACTGTTCTATAGAAATTATTCAAGTGAAATTATAGTCAGCTGTTTAAGCTTAAATAAATATACATATTTTTGTTTAAAATGGCAAACCTTAAAGTTAAAGCAATAAACAGTATATATTTATTACATTTTATATAATTAAATAATAATATATATATATATATATTAAAGACAACTTTATTGAATATAAAAATGTATACATTTAATTAAATTACACAAGATAATTTTAAATAGGTTATTTTAAATATAATTTAATATTATTGTTTATTTAATATATTTTATTTAAAAAACATATATATTTTTAAAAAGGCAACTTTAAAGACAAATTTATGAATATAAAAATGTAAAACACTTAATGAAAATATGCAATAGTTTTTGTCTTTATTATATTTTATATAAACATATATTTTGTAAAATGGAAAAATGCAATGTAAAGAATATATAATGCTCAAAATGTAATGAAATTATACAAATCTTTCCTTTTTGCAGCAGTGTCTCATATGTGTAAGGTAAGTATTTTAATTTGCCAGCGACCACTGTAACAATGAGCAGGTTGTGGAAGGTTGTGTGTGACAATCGAGGTGGTTGGGGGCGAGCGGGTAGGGAGTGGGAAATAGTGCGAGCCGAGCTGTGAGAGGATTTGGCATAATGTCGTTGACAAATGTCATTACACCCGCTGTTCAAGTTGGCTTTGAAGTAAAACGGCTTTTTCTTCTTCTTCTTACCTTCACAAGCAGCGGTTGAAGTGTGAGTTGGAGTGGGAGAGAGATAGCGTCTTATTTCCGTTATTGTTCCGTTATATGCTCAGAGTCACGCGAGTCCGTTGGCCTCTCGCTCAGTCATTGACAAATGTGGCAGAAGTTTTTAGCTATTTTGCCTGTTTCTATTTTTTGTTTTTTTTTTTTGCTTTGTTTTTTGTTGCACTTTGCCTTATGCTTTTTAGTGTATCTCTCGCGAATTGGCCTACTTTGTCTTTGTGTTACAGCACACATACACACACATACATATATAAATATATATGTATATATATATATATATATGTGTGTGTTGTATATATTTTATATGTATATCCGTAGGCAATTTGGGCACACTTGTCTAACGCTGGGCCTTGTCTGGGAAGCGTCTTCTGTTCGCTTGCACTTTCTTGCCTACACTCACTCACTCACACACTCACTCGCACTCACACACATGCATACACACACACACACCCAGAGATGAGGAACAGTTGCACTTGAGAGCTTTTAAGAAGTATTAGTGTTGTCAGTTAGTTAGTGGATGCGGCGAAATTAGGCAGACAGTGTTGTCTGGTGTCCAACACTTTACTTTACACACGAACTTTTGACCCCGTTTTGCCGACAATAACAACTACAATAATAACAGCTGCTTTCTAATCCTTCTGTCTCATCTCACTTTACACTTTGTGCTGCATTCATTTTAATTTTTCTCTGTTTACTGAGTTAGCAGATTATCGCACATTTGGTTCTTTAATTTTTAAAGTCGCTTTTCACTGTTTGTTTTCATTTTACTTTCACTTTTTACGCGCGCACACGCACACAAAGACACATCCACACTAAACACACACGCATAATTTGCAATACTTCACAGCACTGCACTTTGTAACGGCAGATTAGAATTTTTGTTTTGGGACTTATGCACATAATCTCTGGTGTGTAAAAATCAATTTATTGCTTCTCAATGCACACGGTTTAGTTGCTTATTTTAGTTGGTTATTGATGCGGCTTTATTTTGACTACAACAATATCCGCGACCGTGACGTTACCGCTCAGCTAGCGCCTCACGAACTGAAGCCAAACCCAAAGCGGCGTCAGCAGCAGCAGCATCAGTTTGACGTTTGGCGATACACAGCTGTGATTTTGATGGGGCACAGCTCTCTCCGCAGGGAGGACTTTCTCTCAGTGGTTTGGCTTTGGCGCCAACTGAGTGCACGTGCCTGGCTCCAAAACAGCTGTTGCGGCAGGTCTCTCATTGCTCACGAAATGTACCTGATATGGGGATATTTTTTTAAGCTGCCCGAGCTTTTTGCCACTGGAAGTGCGCAGCTGGGAACAGTTGGCAGCCACATAAAGCCATAAAACGGTAATTTAGCACACAAGTGAACCCCCATAAAACTTTTGTGCGTAGATAATTGAAAAAAGAAAGGCGAACCTAAAAATTTTGGCGCGAAAGTCAACACTTGCCTCAGAAATGTTTCCACTTTGCTGCACATTGCGGTCCAAAACTTTTCGCATAGTCGCAAAGTCAAAAAAATTAAAAAAAAAATGAGACTAAAAGTGTAAAATTAAATTTAAAAAATAAAAGTAAAAATGCATAGTTTCTTTTAAACTGAATCACGTTTTATGTTTTATTAGTAAATTAGTTAAAAATAAAAGAAGTCGAAAAGTTAATTAAGTTAATTTTTTCAAGTGCAAACATAACAGTAAATTTTCTCACTTTCTGTAATTATATAGTTGTTTCACACTTTACAGAAAAAGAACAGGAAAAGTCTTAATTGTTTTTAAGTAATTTTGTTTTAATTTTAATTACGTTTTATATGTTTTTTTTAGTACATAAATACAAAACCTAAATACAAAAAACACAGAAAATCGACTGCATTTGTCTTTCTCAATTTCTGTATTTAAATGTTTATTTTTTTATCTTTTGCTTATGGTTTTATTCCTTGTTCCTTGTTAGCAGCAATGACCATCATGCCCGCTGTGATTGTGTCCGGATCTGTGCGTGTGGTGTTTAGTATTATCATTGGTGGACTGATCCTCGCCAGCTTCCTTACCGGCCGTTGTCGTCTTGGGCTTGTCATCGTCGGCGAATTCGCGGAGATCGCGACGCATGGCGTAAGCATCTTCGCCATCGGCATAGTACTTCGGCTCCACCTCGATGATCTTGAACTTGAGGGAGTTCGTATACAGATTGAGGGCGGCACGATTGCTCTTGCGCACATGGAGCGAGACATACTGGGCATTGAAGCACTCGACCATCGCCTGAGAAGCCTGATTCATCAGCTTTTGGGCGAGCCCGAGACGGCGATAGGAACGCTTCACTGCTAGCGACGTGATGTGTCCATGTTTACTCTCCTCGCCGGGCTCCGGCTCCTCCATTTTGGCCAGCACATAGCCAACGATGCCGCCCTTATCATCCTCGGCCACATAGCTGAGCTGGGGCCAAGTCAATCCATGATAGAAATAATATTTCATTTGATAATTCTCCGGCAAACAAAGCAAATTGCAATGCTGCATTGTCATCAGATCCTCGGGCTTGGCACAGCGTATGTTCATCTTGATCCTTGTTGAATATTTGATCTTTAATTATAGTATATATATAATGAATATTTGTTTAATCGCGTCTCGCTTTGCGTGCTCCGCGTGCGTTTTGATTTTGCTCGTGTTGCTGGTGTTGATGATGATGCTCCTCGGGTTCCTCCTGGCCCAATAGTTCTCGCACCAGACGAAATTTCGAAAGAAATGCCTTCCAGATTAAAAACCAACCTGCAAATAAAACAATTTTATTTTATTATAATATTATTTAGCAATTCACATTGACAAGTATAAAATGAATATCCCATTATTTAGATATTACCCAGCAATATAATGGCAGCTACAATGCTAACGGATGCTAATATGGTAAATATAAATGCCAGAGCTGTTTGCAGCGACATTCTATCTCTGCTTATTGCTTGTGCACATTTATTATTATTTTAAATTGCAAAACAAATATAAGTAAATAAAACACGTTTCTGTTTTAATTTTTGTTGAAATCGTCGCTTGCAAATTGAAAACAGCTGTTCTATAGATATTTTCAAACACTAACAAACAGGGCTGCATGAATCATGCAAATACTTAAATATATCAGAAAATCTAATCATGTGCTATATTTCTAAACTTATCTACGTTACTCTACTAAATTCAATTAAAAATTTTAAAAATTAAACAAACTAAATTATATTTATTTAGTATTTCGGACAGACTTGTGCTGCGCTCAACCACATGGAATAGTTGGGGTTGTGTTCGATTTGCTGATTTATATGAATTTCAAACGACTCTGTTTGCCACTCATCACACGCACATTCTCAAACCCACCTTAAACCTTTTGATAACTTAATTTATGAAAATATGCACCTCGAATTTATAGAAATTAATGTTTTGCAGAGCACGCTTCTGAACACTTTTCCGTCGCTACAGCACACACCGGCACTAACGAGTGTTGCAAAGTGAGTCAAATTTGTCAGGCAGTTCCAACAGCTGTGCAACTGTTGACCAAGTTGGCAGCACAATTTTAGAAATTCTGAAAATAAACAGAAAACAAGATATGCAAGAATATAGTGCAAAACGTGATGCACTCTTTGCTTGCCTTGACGATGCGAGCAAGGAGCTCAAAGGCACCGCCTTAGATCAGACACGCTCCAAGCCGTACACAATTAATGCACTAGAACGGGCAAACAACCAGGGCCGCAAAATTTGCGCAGCTGGCAAAGCAAATATCGTTGAGGCAGAGACGGATGAGAAACTACGTCGCATGCGGGGCAAGGAGAGCATATTCAAAAAGCCCGAGCTGCCCATTGGACGCTGCCTGAAGCCCCGCAAGACACCCGACTATCAAGTGAATCCACACAAATGGAAGAAATACTCCCTCTCCGATGTGGACATTTCCGATCATACCAATTCGGCGGCAGCTTTATCATTTCTACGAGAAATGGATGCACAGCGTGCACAGACAGATCCATCTGATGACATGGACAACGACCTGGGCACAGCACCCAAGGTTGAGTTCAAGAAGAAGAGCAAATTGCATCGCAATTTGAAGCAACTGCAGCGGAATGAGTTGGACGACGTCGAGGTGGATAAGCCACAATTAAGAGGATCCAAGCTGATCATGCCCGAATATGTGATTGGCCAGAGGACGGCCAAGAAACAGTCGAAGAACAAGAGTGAAACTCGCGCTGTTTGCAAATTGCAATTGTCGCATTTGGAGGAAGAAGCCGACGAAGAAGAATTAGTGGATTAATCAGATCTTTAAGGATATTATAAATAGATAATAGCTATATCCATACAATAAATATGCAGTTTGTATTTATCAAAGTCAAATCGAGTATATTTTAAAAACACTTTACAAAAATAAGTTTGTATACTCTATATGGAAAATGCGTCGAGTATTTCGAATTGGCTTGGCAAACATGGAAGTCGAATTGGGGCACAAATATACAAATTTAGATACAACTAGAGAGATACAAATATATAGGTACAGATATAGATATAAATTCACATTAGGATATTATATTAAGATACAGATATAGATGGGAGACATCAAGTTTAAAATGAAATTCAGTCGAGTGGTTATTGTGAGTGTTTTGTGACTCGGTTGTCCTCCGTTGATGACTTTGTATAGAATCTTGGATTGAAGTAGAGATTCTTGCTGAAGCCGTGATTCTCATAGGCGGGGGTCTGCAAATGGTTTGTTCCCGTCCGCATATTGCCCACCTTCTCATGGGTCTTCTTCAGTATGTCCTCGATAGAGGTGTTGTGCGCATGCTCGGCCATCGAATCGCAGAAGCACTGTATATACCAACTGCCCTGCGTCCGATCCCGATGCGTCTCAAAGCCGGGCGTGCTGGCATAGCAGATCAATATATCAGAAAGTGTGGGCACGTTACCGAAGGGAACACCATCCGTCTCAATGCTCATGCAGGCCATTGGTATCGACATCGGCACAGGGACCCTTTCGACTGATTTTCCCTGATCAGGTCGATCGCCACGACAGAAGGGAAACATCAGTATCTTGGGCTTGTCAATGAGATATGGGCATAGATTAGACTGAAATTGCTCAATGATTTGCTTCACTTTGCAAATGGAGCCATTGGCGAAGTTCACATGGTCCACATCGTTTTTACGCTCGCCGTGCGTCATGAGGACCATGACAAAGCATTCGGTGTCTCGGACATAATTCGATTTGATCAGCGTCTCCAATTTCTCGAAGAACTCCTTCTGATTGAGGTTCACGTACGAGAAGATGGTGAAGCCAATCTGACGGAAGATATGTATCAATGCTGCTGCATCATTATGCGCACCATTGCGTCTTTGCATATCCGTAAAATCAACAATATTCACAATGAAGAGCACGCCACGATTGTGCTTCGATTCCATGACATATGTCGCCAGCGTCTCAGACTTGTGTATATGATCCGATTGCTTCACCACTCGCACCTGATCCACAATCGGTTTCGTAAATGGGGTAAGTGGTCCCTTGGCATCATTGTAGGTCAGTTGATCCTCCTCCTCCTTCGACGGCTCGGTCACGATCTGTTTCTGCAATAGTATATATATTTAATATCATTGCAAATTTAGTCTCTTAGAAAAGTCGACCCAAATTTTAGTAAATCTCTTCAAAATAAAAAATACGTTAATTGAAAGTTTTTATATTTTTTTTTTTGAGAAAATAATTGTAAATATGAGGCAAATTCGGATTTTTTAGAAAACTCTGAAATTTAGAAATGAAGATGCTTGTTTTTAGAAAACAACCACAGCCATAAGATTTTGAAATTTACTTTCTGAATAGGGCGCCAAAACTATGCCGATTTAAAAAATATAAGATCGATTCTTCTTATCTAATTATGTTAAGCAACTCTGTTAATCGATACAACAAACGATGTATCGAGAGAACAGATTGATCGGTAAGACATGACGTCACTTTTTGAGAGAGATTAGCAAATACAAATATAGCTTAACATTTATGCCAATATTTAACAATATCTAGAAGGCTCATTGTATTATTTAATACGTTATCAGTAAAGTTGATTGTTATTTTTCTGTTTTAAGGCTTTTGCTCAGAATGGTAATTTTAACCTAATGTTAATTACCGTTATCGATCGCTAGTTGCAACCGTATCTGTTAAATTGCATTGGTTTTGCAAAGATTTTAATATTTTGAATACTACAAAACATTACTTCATTTGATTGGCTTAAATGGATGGATGAATGATTGGATTAGGATAAATATGAATAAATACTCACATGGCTGACGTTTGGGCGCTGCTCGCCTGCCGGCAAATCACAGACACGGGTAGTATCCACAATATCAGATGATATATTGCAGTTATTGTTGTTGCTACTAGTAAAATTGTGACTGCGTCGCAGGGAGACAAACGATAATTCATTATCCCGCGGATCGACTTGCTCCATCAATTGCAGTGCCTTCAGGTAGCCCAAGCTCTTGAGGATTGCCTTGAGCTCGGCGTAGGCCGTTGGTCCTCGTGTCTGGATCTTCTTGAAGTAATTCCTGTGCTGCGCCAGTTGCACCTCGTCGGCGGTCATATTGAATTCCTGCCCCTTCAGATCCTCGAGAATGCTACGCATTGTGGACGTGATTAATCCGCGGCTTACTGTTTCCGTCACGAGGTCGTTATAGTCGGTGCATTCGATTAGTTTCTGCGTGTTTATTGAAATGTGGTTGCGGTGCCTTTCAAGCATCCCCAGCTCATGCCCTCTTACTCCCACCCACTCCTCCGCCATTATGTTTTGTTTCTTTCTATTTATCCTTGTGTTGGGGGTCGATGAGTTTTGTTATTGTTGTATTTGTTTTGTTCGTTTTATTCGTTGTTGTTGTTGAGCGCAATGCGGACGCAATTGAAGCGCTGCAACACTGGCAGTGATGGTGAAAAAATTGGCAGTGAGTCACTTTAACTGACTTTCCTTTGTCTACAAACAAGCACTTTCGCTTTGACCACAGTTCCTTATTTTTTCAAAAGCAAATTATTTATATATTATACTGATTGCACATGACTGTTTTGTTTTATGTTTAATTATAAATATTATTGCTATTACTATTTTAATAAAATTTCTTTTAAAACAAAAGGAGTTCTATGCAGTGCTGGTGGGCAGTGCGGTGTACATCCGTTCACTCTCGCTCGTATTCTAACACTGCTCTCAACTACACCCGTATATTACACATGGCCACAAACTTCGGTCCATTGCTAACACCGCAAACAAATTGCGTATTTACAACATCTAATCAGATAGATAAGCTATGTTTAAATAAAATGTTTAACAGCCCATAATTATATTAAAACAGGTCATTAATTGATTTTAAAACCATAAGAGCATTGGAATAACTAAGTACTTAACAATATTTTGCTGTACAGTGTTGGTTGTGAAATTGCAACCAGGGCTGCAGTTCTCATTTCAGCAAGTGGACAGCACTCAAATGCAACAGCTGCTGCTTTGTCAACAATTCGATCCAATTTGGTTTTGTGATGAATGACGAAATAAACATTAAATCAGATGATGAGAATAATTTAATCAAAAATAAGTCCGATGCCGTAATAGGGGCGCACACAAAGCGCTCGGTGCTGGAGTACCTGAAGAAAAATGGCTGCACGCACAGCAATCTGGAGGCAACCGCACGTCGGAAAAGGGACAAAGACGCCGTGATTGGTAAGCTCAAACAAAATGTGTTTATTTCATTTTATATAATCACTACTAAATCAACACAGATTTCATATGCCGCAGCAGCGAGGCGGCCGAGTTGCTAGTGAATCAGCAATGCGAATCCGACAGCCTGAACAACATCAACCAATGGCTGCAACTGTTGCAAAGGACAAAAGCCTCAACGCTCTGCGAGTACGAAGCGGCAGCCGTAATGAACGCCATAGTCCGTAATGAGGTGCAACCAGAGCCGGAACAACTCGATGGCATCAACCTGAAGCAAGTGGCAACAACAAGTTATCTTTAATTATTTACTAAAGTATATCTTTGCTTTTCTTTTAGAGAGGCTTATGGCTTTCTGGAAAACGCTTTAATTGGGCAGCCGCAAAAGAAATTGAGCGCTGCAAGCGAAGCGTTTCTTTGCCGTGAAATTGAGGTGTGCTCCACAAGGAATACCAATTTTTTTGCAATTACAATACTAATCACTTGTCGTTTACAGCTGCTCATCGCTGAGGCCAACAACGATCGCTCGGATGATGAATCCCGGCAAATGGGATCCGATTTGTATGATCGCCAATTCAAGTATAGTTCTGAAGCAGCGTCTCACAAATCCAGTTTGGATCCCTTATTTTTAGATGATTAGCGTGCATAGAGAAATAAGTAGTATATACAGATATTCATTTTCACACATATTTATTAAACATTTAAATTCAATTGTTGGTTTATCGAGTTAAATTGTACGCGTACATTTCTGTCACAATCCTTTAACTGTTCAATCTCAATCTCAATCCTACTTAATTGTAATAGGCTGCCTGCATTTTGTTGTATATCTTGTCTGTCCATTGTACGTATTTGTTTATAGATAATTATACAGACATAATTAAGTACTTTACTATGTTGTATATAAACATTTCTTAGCACATTTAAAATCTAAAAACAAGGGGCTTATGATTTACACAATTACTTGAAGTAGTGTATATGAAAGTAGTATATTAAAGTATTTTTAAATTTTACTTTCACTTTTTGTTATTTTTAAGTTATCCTCTTCTGATTTATCATTTATTGTGCATGATTGTTTTCAAGGTTTTTTGTTTTTTCTTGTTTTGTTTTCTGGTTTACCCAAAGCAAGCAATTGTTATTGCATAGTCTAGAGTTTAGAACAGTTGTAGAAGTATTTTGTTTAAAACGTTAATAGGCATACAAAGATTTGAGTGCTACTTGGGGAGTCCAAGTTTAGCATCACAATAGATCACAAAAGACAGAGTTGATTTGATACGCCTTTGGTTTGGTATTTTTTTTTTTTTTTTTAGGTTTTTAAGGTGTTACACATACAAAAAATTGAGTGATCTTCAATACATTAACAATCAGATTTACATACATATATAGATACGCATTTAATATTACCACTTGTTCACGTGTTTTTTTTTTCTCATTTTTAAATTATGCTTGTAATAATACAATTAAATGTAATATAATTCTTAAATGTTCAGTCCAGTTTGAGCTTTTTGGTTTTCCCCTTTTTATTTTTGTTGTTCACGTAAACATTAATTAAAATTAATTTAATCTAATATTTATACGGTTGAATACTACAAACTGAAAATATTCTGAACTGAATGATAAAAATATACACAAAAGCAACTGAGATATTATGAAGTCTGATTGCTTGCTGTATTTAAACTTAAGTGTTGAATTGTGAACACAATCGATAAGCTGATAAGTATACATATTTAACAAATCAACAAACACAATGACAACAACAACAACGTAAATTCGTCATATAGTTTATTTAACTCAATACATAAAGTAAGAGCGTCAGTAGAATTTTGATTGTCCCGTTCGTGTTGTTCTGCTTGGATATTATAAACAGAGCACAGTACATTTACGAGTATATTTATATACATGTATATATAAATATATATATATATATATATATATATATATATGTATATATATTAAGATAAAGTTCTCTTGTATACATATAAATTTATATAGGGTTTTCTTTCTAATCTATAACTTCTACAACAATAATAATTGTTTAAATTGCTGTAAATTTGATTTTTAGTTTTTGTGTGTGTGATTTTTTTTTTTTAATTTAAAGTTCAAAGATTTTCACGTACATAAGTATTTAACGATTTGTTGCTGATTAATCAAAGGTACTTTCTTTTTTCTTTTTTCTTTTTGTATATGCTACTACACACATACATATATATGTACATAGACATATTCAAAGTTTTCAAATTGACTTGCTCAAGCTGAAATAACTAACTATTTTGTTAGAGAGAATTTACTGTGATTTGTGATTATTGTGTGTGTGGTTTTTAATTTTATTTATTTTGTTTATATTCGCCTTAGTAGTAGTTTTCTAAACATTTTCCTAATTGTTTTATTATAGTGTGATTGGTCGTGAATCTGTTTAAGTTGATGACATTAAAAATATAGTTTTTCCAGTTAACGAGAATCTCATTTGTAGTATCTTTGCAGTTATTGAGAGTAAATACGCTTTAGGTACATTATTTCTTTCATATTTGCAGGTAAACAGTAGCTGGATGTAATTGTATTTTACTATTTGTATAATGCTGTCTTCCAAATGTCAAATTGTATCTTAAACAAAGCCGAAAACCTAAAAAGAAAAATCTGTGGCTCTATTCCGAGTTTGTATCAATCCCTAGATTTGGTTCTTGATTCGGGATTTGGTAAAAAAAAATCTTAAGAAAAAACAAATTCAACATTTATGTTGACACATGTTTGCTTTTAAAAAAATTGTTTAGCTTTAGGTGATTTCTAACCGCAGACAAATTAGTCTCTATAATCTAATAATAAAACGTTATTTTAGAAGTTGCATTTCAACGGTTTACCGATGTTTTTTATGTGGTTAGTTTTTGTATGCGTATGCCGTTTAAATAATTCAAAAAATATTGATATGGTTTTGTAAATGGTGTTATAATTAGTGTAGGGTATCAAGTAGAGTAGAGGACGTGTATATACTTTCATACATAATATATGTTAGTGTATATGGTTTGATTGTGATTTGCATATTTGTATATGTTACGAATGTACGAGGTGAAGTGTTATTGTTGTTGGAATTTTTTTGTTTTTCCCGAGTGTATTTCTTGGACTGTGTTTGACACATTTTTAAAGTTATGTTCTCTAAGCACATATATATATAAATTTGTTTATAATGTTTGTTTTTTTTTGTAATAAAGTATTTGTTGCTCCGATGACATTTAAAATTTGCTGTCTAATAACATTTAGAGTTAATTGAGATATAAATATATATATATATTTATATATATATATATATATATATTGTTTGACTGACGTTCACAATGTATTTGTATTTTGTATATTTGTATTTTGGTATTGTGTAAATATTTGTATACATTTATAGTGGTAATATAAGTTGATTATTTTTGGTGTTTTATAATGGACCGAAATTGCATTTAAAAATATATAATATATATTCTTTGTATTATTTTGTATAATATTTTTAGTTACGTCCGGAGAATAGCTGATACTGTAATAGAGTTGTTGCAAAATAATTAGGCCATAAATTTTGTATTTAGTTTTTTTTTCACACGATCTGAAGATCAATATAAGCTATGGATTTGCTAAAATGGTTTAACTACATTTACTGGGGGGTTGATGGGGAATTGTCTATACTGCTGAGTTATTTGAATATTTATTGAATGCTAGATTAGCTCACACCGGGTATTACGAAACATTACAAAACATATATAGAGTATATGGATCACAACGAAGGAACCAAAACTTAAGTAAAGAGTAGAAAACTGGGGAAGTTTACACATGATTATTACAAGTATATATAACATTTAATATAATAAAAGGACATCAACTAACGGATTATTATTTTATTTAGGATGTTTTTATACTTGGCACTTAGTTTGTTTTAAAGTTTTATTTTTTTATTTATTTTTTTTTTGGGATTGTTGTTACTATATAGGTACAAAGTCATGCACACATTATACGACTACAAATCGCGAGGTTCCTTTTAAATTGGATTAGGATTGTCGCTGTGGAAACGATACGATCGATTTTACAATGCAAAAACTACACATCGATAGTTAGTTACGATTATTTTTGATAAAAGGAGTTTTTGTATGGATGTATGGAAGTGTGTGTGTGTATTTGTGTGTGAAATGGTGTGCGTGTGTGTGTCTACAAAACTACTACTAAGGTAAAACTGTGGGGGGAAAAGGTGAGTTTGTGTTTGTATTATTTGGGTATTAATGGCTTTTGCCAGCCTTCACTTACAGCATATGTATATATATATATTATATACTTATCGCTTATCAATAAATATACAGATGTATATAGATAAATGTATTTATTTTGTCGCATTTTTTGTATATATCAAGTATATATCTACATACCCTTGAACTCTTAAGGCACATTTCGAAGTTTAAATATATAACTTACAATAACAATATAGATGTGTATATATCAGAAAACAAACGGAAACAAATACAAATAGCTAAGTAAATATAGACACACAATGTGAATATATAGGGTATATACATATATATATAATTCAAGTAGTTGAAGGGCTTCACACACCAAAAACAAAAAAGTAAACAAAAATTAGAACAAGCGCAAAGGCAGCCAAAGTAAATACTTAGAAAGAGCATTAAATATGCGATATACATGTATATAAGGATATATATATATATGGGATACATAAATAGTAATTACAGAGTACAATATATAAATTCGCAATGACTTAATTTGTAAATTTTGTTGAGTAGAAATACAAAATGCATAACAACATCGTTAAGTCAATCTAAAGGTTTAGTTTCAAGTATTTGGAGTTTAGTTATAGTTTTAGTTATTAGTTTAAGTTGTTGCAGCGCTCAGCTTTTGTTGGGCCACGCCTTCAGTGTCAGTCATTCAAATACGAGTATATTAGATATTTCCGAGTATTGCGAGTACTTATTATCTTTTTAATATTTACTGCTTTATATAGTTTAATTTGTTTCATTCTCTTCATATCTCTGCGTTAGTTGTATTTCCAGTTATAAATATATACATATATATAAATATATATACATATGTATATAAATGTTATTATATTTTCTTGTGCAATCCAGATGGGCAGAAAGTAAAATGGCAAGTCAACTAAATAGTAATTAAATACATAACAATTCCATTTATAGCATATACTATATACAAATATGAATACAAATACAGTACAGTAAAGAGCATAAGTGAGTGTATTCAAATGTTGTTGTTGTTGTTCCTGTAATTATGGACAATCATTTGAGCATGCATTTAATGTGAATGTGGTCGGTTGAGTTTCGTCATCGTTTCGGAATTGAATAGTACCGATCCTAAATTGTACATAATTGCATAATTTATTAAAGTACAGAAGTAGTTCATAATTCACATTTATCACAGTGCTAAATCTTTAGCAATTTGAGCATTTCAAAATTCCCACTCTATATAGTCAGAAAAATATTTTAAATCCATTTATATTTACTTTAGTAATATATCATATGTTATCCTTTAACTTTAGTGTATCACTTTCACATTCAATTCCAAAGACCGACAACTTCTTTAACCGACATTAACTGGCTGATTTCTTCTATCTATTTCAATTTAACTTTCAAGTAATGAAAAAAGTCGTTACAATCAACTGATTGAAACTGATTTGAAAAGCAAGCAAAACACATGCAATTATTAAGCTCAAAATAAATGAAATAAATTTAGAAATATACAAATGTTATTTTTGAAGCAAACAAATCCATGTTTCAAACCCACTTTCTGAAGAAAAATCAATGCACCGATTGTCACAACTATCAGCTTGAATCTTAAATATTAATTTTCAAAAAAAAAAAAAAAACAAGAATAAGAAAATAAAATTCATCCTTACTTAATTTTGACTTGACTTTTGCTGGCTTAAATACTGAGCTTAACGACAATAATAAAGAATTTTAAATAAAACTAACATCACATTAACATTAAATTACATTTAACTACGTTGGATCATCAACTTGAATAAATTTATGCACACACAACATGTATGTGACTGTATTTGTGTGTGGAACATATCTCAGTTGAAATGAATAAATTAATTCAACAAATACAGTTTTTTTTTGAGGCATCATTTTTCATTCATTTCTCAAATAATTAATTTCTTTTTTCAAATTCGATGTGTGTGTGTGTGTGTGTGAGCGTGTGTTTACCTTTAATATGGTAAGACACAGTTGGATGTTACGCAGCAACAACTCATAAGTAGGTAGAATTATAAGATTTGATAATATTTAATAATAATAATGATAATAATAAGACTACCAAGTACATAATACTATAACAATCATAATAAGTTCGAGTACGCTAGTTATATATATATAATATCAATTTGTAGTAAGTAATTTTCGTTACGATTTATCAGATATGTTTTTCCAATGCGACATTAACATTTATTGTACATTTACGAATATGCGTAATTATACTATATATAATTAATAAAATTTACAAAAACAACATTTGATTTGCACATTTCTTTGCATGTGTTTTACTTATTTGTTGTTAATTGTAGTATGACTAAAATAAGTACATATATATATTAAAATATATATATATATGTATATATACATATTTATATATATATACATATATATGTATAGAATACATTGAGAGTATATAAGTATAAATATGGTTTGCATCATTTTACCCTCTGCCCCTATTTGCATACAACTTTTATTCATTTGCTGATATATGTATATTATGTTTAGATTTTTCATGTTTTCCACTTTTATTTTGATTACAACCAATTCGGATACGATTCTGATTTAGTTTCTATAATTTTGCGCATTCAGATTCAGATTCATGTTGCGTGGATGCGATCTGTAGCGCATATTGGTACTATTAATATTATTGCCGTAGTTGTAGCCGGTGTAATTGTATGTGGTGTAATCAGCTGGAGCTTGCGCCTCGCCGATTTCGTTCAGGTTATACTATTGACTAAATGTTATATTGAGTGACGGACACTTTCGGACGCTGCTGATGCTGTGATTGCTGTTGCGCGTACCATTCACCCGCAACAGCGGCACCGGGCTAACCGTCCCAGAGACGGATGTAAATTGTCTTACCATTCCAGATCCCAACTGTTGCAATATCCCCGAACCGGAGCCGAGTGGACCCGATGACAATACGGTTGATGTTCGACGCGATCGTATCGATTGCATGCTGGACGATAAGAGAAATGGGACACTGCTCGATGTGTTGGGCATGGAGCCACCCTGTTTTTGGGAGTACAATAAAGGAGATTTCTTTGGAAGATTAGTTAAAAACATGTCAACATGGGCGCTCACATATTTATTTCATTTGTTTTTTTTTTATTTTGTATTTATTAGCAGGCTGTGCGGTTAATTTATTATTATTTTTTAATTCTGTGCTTCAATTTAGTAAGTGTGTGTATATATACAAAGTGTTGAGGTGTTATGTGTACCTAATGAGTATATTCAATAGCTGATACAAACAATCAAACAAACAAACAAACAAAATACAAAATACAAAATAAAGCTCGAAACGAGCTCAAAATCCACAGCGAAAACATTGTAGCACAAATACATATATATATATATCCATATGAATACTTAGTGAACAGGTATACACATGTATATGAATCAAATCGAATACTCTCGCATGAAATCCAATTAGAGCTCGCAGCGAATACGAATTTTCCACAACCCGCCCCAAAAAATGAAAAAAATTTAAATTACATTAACATAAAAATTTAACATCAGCAATACACATGTATAAATTATGTATGTATGTATGTGTGTGTGTATGTGTGTGTGTGTGTGTGGATGTGAATAGTTGAAAGCAGAAGGCAGAGCGAAATTCAAATAAAATTCAATTGAAAATATCCGAAATAATGAAACGTGTACTCACGATCATGCTCCGTGCAAGCTGCAAATCGTATTAATTTTTTCGGTTTATGTTTTTTGACGATATAAATATTTTTGATTTTTTTTCGGTACATGAAATGGAAAAACGCAAATACACACATGATATAAATACAGCATATATGCATGGTAGTTATGTATGTGAGTTTGTCTGTGTCTGTATGTGTGTGTAGCAGCTCTATATGATTTGTAGTATGAAAAATCCACAGTGTGAAATGCGCGTTTATCGAAAGTTGTCTTTTCGAGAAACAGGAATGGAAAAGCACATAGATTAGAAGTACACTCTACGTTTAGATATATATATATAAGCGTGTGTGTGTGTGTGTGTTTGTATTCGTATTGGTGTTTAGACAAGAGTACAAATCAAACATATAATCAAATCAATATTCGATCGGGACATTTAATGAAAAAGTTTGGCTTAATATATATTTGTTGGTGTTTTTTTTTTGAATTGTATTCTTTATCGGTGTTAAATTGTGTTGAATACTCCTGGTCACCATATTTTGTATTACTTTTAAGGATTATTTTTTTTCTTTTGGACAAATACGACCCTTTTAAAATATTTCAATTTTTTTCATAATAATAATTATTTACACTCGATAAATGAAATTGACATGATTTTTTATATGTATAATGGGAAACCAGCGCGGTTTTTTTAACAGGGAAAATTTGCTATATTAACCTGTACTTACAGTTCCTTTGCATTCACATTTAAAATCACAAAATGCACAGCCTCTTGAAATAAAAAATACATCTAATGCAAAGTCGACACAACATAAAAAAATAAAAAAATATGTATAGAAAAAAAGAAATTCGAATTTACACCAAGACACTGTAGATGTCAACGGATTCAATATACAGCACACACTGCACATTAGCATAAGCAGCCAAATTGGGCGGACACGGTCACCGCCCATCGCTCGGAGCAGAAGCCGATGCCTTTTGTTGAACACAGAGAATACAGAGTAGTGTGGCAAAGACAACATTGAATGTAATACTGTTTAACTGTACACAAAAAAATGTAAATCAAGAGAGTTGCAAATTAGTTTAAAGTTGAATACAGCGAGACAGAAAACAACCAGAAACAATAAATACAGAATTGTTGTTGGTAAAAAAGATTTCCATTCCAAACAGTACGTCAAGGTAAGTACAGAGAGTACAAGTACAGAGAATATTTGTATGATTTTTTTATGTATGTAACGAGTAAATTTCTATTTGGTTAGGCAGCAATTCAAATTTCAAATTTCAACTTCAATTCCAAATTCAGATTCATATCCAAAATTGAGTTGTAAGTTTTGCGGTTGCACAAATTCAAGCAGAGCAAGAGACATACACACACAGACAGACTGATAGACAGACACAGTGAGAAGGAGAGAGTGAGACAGAGAGATAAAGAAGTAGAAGTCAGTGATACAGGCAGAAAGATATTCAGCCAGAAACAAATTGGAACGAATGGGAGAGAGAGAGAGAGAGTACAACTTCCGGCAGCCACTTTTATGGGAGCAACGTACAAAAACCCGTAGCATACTTTTCAGAGTCAACTAAATACTTTTGGTAGCAGCAGCTTGTGTGCTTGTTTCTCTCTGTGTGTATGTGACTGTGTATGTGATTATGTGTGTGTGAAGTTGTGCAAAGTTGACTGCTTGACGATGTCGACAACAACAACAACGAATGCAAAACATGAACAGTTAACAAATACCACAAGACAAGTCCAATCAATATCGTTGCTCTCTCTGGGATGCTGCATATAGCATATAAATATATAATACTAAAGACCTAAAGCACAGCGTGTTGTTCTTGGTGGTTTAAGTTTATCAGGTGACAATTTTAATTGCTTTTTTGATATTTTATTAATTTTTTTTTTTTTTTTCGTTTCTTGTTTTTTAGACTTACAACATAGGCTGAGGTGGAGGGCACCGATAGACTCGATCCAGAGCTACCACGAGCGCCGTACTATTTGTATATATTATGGTATATATATAAGACATATGTGTGTGTATTCGAGAAAAAAAGCAAAGGAATGAGACACAACGACGACGACGACGGCGACAACATTTTTATTTGATTTTTGTGTTTTATTGTTGTTGTTTATTATTGTGTTGAGACGAGCGAATGTTAGGTAAGGGAGAGTGAAGATAAGATAAAAGAGCGTGTGTTAGAGCGTTTTGTCATATTTTCTTTGATTTTTGTTTTTCTTTTTTTTGTTTTTCTTTTTTGTTTATGTCATATCATTCATTGCGGGAAATGAGCTGATCATAAGTATTTATATAATTATAAATAACTTTTAAATAATAATTGTAAATAAATATTATATATATATATATATAGAACTGCATGTTTCTTGTTCATGTTGTTCTCAAATATGTTTTTTGAGCGACTTGTTGTTATTATAATAAGTAGCAGTAGCATAGCTTAAGTATTGTGGTGTCAACTGTACTTTTGTTGTTAACGGTTAACGCTAAATGCTACTCGCTAGGCGCTATATATAGTTTCAATATAATTTTCAAAACTCAAAACACTATATAATGTAAAAACAATAATCACAAATTTGTTAGCGCATTGAAATGAAAATTGTTTAATTTAATATCTGAAAGCTTTTTTGGTGACCATTGCCAGTCAGTAGTCGACAGTCAAAAGAAAAAAAAAACAATAAATAGAGGCAAAGGTGCCGAGGGCTGAAGCAGCACAAAAATGTCGGTAAACTGAATGTTTCATGAAGCAACCGCCACAAACATAAATTGCGCTAGCAAAAATAAACACTAAACTCAACAAAATAAAAAAAAACCCCCCAATAAATACAAAGCACGAAACAAACAACTTACAGTTGGCGGTGACAAATTGATGGTAGAGCCGCGTCGCTCCTGGGGTCCAATGCTCGAGTGTCGACGGGTGGGCAAACCGCTTCCCGGTGTCCCTCCTGGCGACGAGGCGCACGATGGTGCAATGCGTATCTTTGGTGTCATCAGAGTATTGTCCGAGAGTCGTCGATTGGGAAACACATTGCCGACACGCAGGAAATTGCTATCCGGTGACGACGGCGAGCAGCCGAACCACCAACCGCCAAGCATGCCGGAGCCTGCACATATACAAATGAGCATAAGCATCAATATACACTTAGTAAAAAAAAATGGTGAATATAAAAATAATAAGAAAAAAAAACTCAGATAAAGAACAAGACAATAGAAATCTAATTTCAAGCAGGTTTTTCCTTTGTAGACATTATTAAGCCCAAGTATCTTTGATCAGCATCTTGATTTCTAAAATCCCACAACCATAGAAAACTTATTTCAAGCTGGTTTTTATTGTGTTTGCTTTAAAGCACACATTTCTTTCATAAAGATCTTGATTATGGAACCTTACATCAATTCTAATATACTCTTAAAAAAAAAAAACTAAACAAAGCTAGCAAGAATTAAATTGCTTAAATTAAAAACTTCCAGTGATTTACACTTACTAAATATTTTAGTGAGCATATTGTACTTTAGTTATGCTCTTTCTGGTGTTTTCTCAGTGTATATGCTTCACGCATAGCAACAATAATAATCACCTGAACCAAGGCATGCTAATTAAGTCTAATATTGAGCAGCGGGTTTGAAGCGCCACACCAATTCAGTTGCACAGCGCCAGTCACAAAGTGTGTGTGTTTGTATAGTGTGTGCTGATGTGTGCGACTTTTTGTGGTACTGTCATGTTTGTATTTGCGTCGCTGTCACTGCCAAGGACATTCGCACAATTTGCGGTTGCAGTTGCGGCTTCTGCATATGACTGTAGTTTAAGCATGACACTGCCGCACCCACCACTACCCTCCCCAAAACCCACCTATTCCGCATGGGCAAAACCTATGCGGATGATGCATGTGGCAATTTGCGTCAGAAGTTATTAACTTGACTGTGTGCACACAGTGAACTGTATACTGCGGCAATTCCATGCAAACCAATACTGAATCAACTCAATTCTGTGGTTTTCCATCCACTCTGAATGCAATTATCAAATAATTATATTGACAAATAATACACCCAAATGCACAATAACATTTATATAAAGCTAAAAAATATATAATTTATGTTCGCTGTACATTTATTTATTAATTTCAACTGTTTTATTGGTCTTATTTTGTGATCTTTTTTTGTCCTTACAGCTGGTTTAAATATGTCTAAAGAACTGTTACCAAATTCTTTTGTCAATTATTGAAATTTTGTAATTATTATTTTCCAATATCAAATGTGTTCCATCACTCTTTAATCTCCATTTGCCATTAAATGTCTGGCAATGTCAATAACTCAATAGAATCCAAGCTCAATGACTACTTTGGGCATATCAAATCCCTTTGGTGTGCCAAAAGGTGTATACTTAATATTGAAAAATATATGCAGTGAAGCGGAAATTTTAATATGATAGCAGTTCAAGCAATAAGCTACAGTTTCTAGGTACGCAGAGCAACCGCAGACTGCTACCAAAGGTTAGGCCATATGCATACACACAGAATTCGTTTGTTTACTGTTAACCACAAAAACCGTAGCTGTGACATATGACTAAGCTCTACACGTGTGGCAACATCATTGCAATTGACAATTTATGCGGAACCAGCAGTAACAGCAGTAACAGCAGTGACAGGTGAGAAGAGCATGGCTCAAATGACTTTTGACTTGCATCCAAGTTGTGCATTTCCATTCAAATTAAAAGTTTTTTTCCCTCCGCACACACACACGTACAGACACGCACACACGCACGCACAGGCCATGACATTGTGTGTTTTATAAGCGATTAAGGACATCATAATAAATCATCGTTAAGGTCGCCAGTTCGTTAAAGTGTGCCACAGGTGCACCCGTTGGCTGCTGCCCATTCTGCCACAGTCTCCTGTCATCTGCTTGGCACATCAAGTTTTTTTTTTTTGTTTTTGTGCGCTTGAGGCTGCCTTTGATTATTATAATTGACCATTTTCCGTTCTCCATTTTCGTTTTAATTTCAATTTTAATTTGCATAATACAATTAAATGTCGCGTCTCTCATGGCTCATTTTAGGTTTTGACAAATTAGTCCGGCTCTAAAGATTAGGTAACCGAGCTGGCGAAACGCGCTAAACTGTCACGTTCCTCGAATATTGTACACACAGTGAAAATGCGAAAATTGAAAATGTTCAATTACGCAGCACTCGAGGCTAAGCTCATTATTCACTATGCAACCCCCTCATTAGCTCAGTTAGCAGCTGCACATTTGTGGAGCGGTGGAGGAGGAGATGGAGTATTACTTACCACCAGAGTTCTTGCGTGCCATATCCTCGGCACTGGATGTCTTCCGCTGATCGATACGCAAATTGGGTATATTGAATGGCGGCGCGTTCATGTTATCCGTCGAGAACTGATGTCGCAATGGTCGATGCCTTTCCGGTGATGCCATCGACAGATTATCCAGTTTCAATTTGTTACGCTGCTGACGATCGATGGCTTCCAGCATCTGTTGCAGCACCTGCACAAATGTGTCAATCATAATTTCCAATTACCAAAACCATTTTAGCTGGCATGTCAGAAGCGCAGGCATACCTCCAGCAGATAGCAATAGTGGTCGAAATTTAGAGACGGATTCACTGTGTGCGGTATCAGCAGTGGCAGCACATTGGTGGCCATCGTTTCCACAGTTAAGCCATAGGATTTGTCCGCAAACAGTTTGTGGTAAATGCCTGCAATTTTGTATATGTCTCAGTATAATTAATTGTAAGCAAACTCTCGCCATTTTCATTCAATTCAAACTTACATACATCTACACAAACTCTACACTGCACTCGAGTCGTCTATTCTAGTTCGAAATGTGTATTGAAATGATGCCCACAAAAGGGACTGTTGGAACGAGCGAAAACTTTCGAAGAATATAACTTAGTCAGAACTTAACTTATTTTCAAAATATATTCATTTTAATGGTTTGGCCTCTAGATTAATACCACATTCAAAGTTAAAAACATGAAACCCTCAAAGTTATCAAATGCCATAACTATTATCTGTAGATTAACACCACATTTAATGTGTAAAATGCGATTTTAGCTCAAAATTCATCATTATATTCTTCCTGACTGAGACATGGGCCTAAATGTTCCACTGAGATAAAATATGGAGAGCTAAATTGGTTTTGTAAATGCAATCATTTCTTTATTAATACTAAATGAAATTATTTTCTGTATTTGTTTTATTCTCGATTCTTCTCCTTAGTGTACCTCAGTTGCCTGAGATGCAATTTTGTGGAATTTAATTAGATTTTATGGGCACAGAAACAATGCTGGCTATTGTGGTTATTGCTCTGTGTAAAATTCTATTAACGTTTTGCAGTCGGTATAAAACTGGATTTGCCAAGAATTTTTTTTACTTACGCACAGTCCGCATGATAATATCTGGATCGGGAATGCGCACATTTGCCAGCAGGGGCAACACTTCCTCCATTACCTGTGTGGGGATTAGCGTTGCAATTGCACAAGTTATTAGATGTGTGGTTGTGTCGGCAATTGAACTCACCTGTGCACGCTCCATGCGGTCCATAACGCGCTCGATGCACACGAGCACATTCTGTACAATCTTTGGATCCGCTATATTCTTCTCAAATACCAATTTTACCTTGGGCAAAACCATGCGACGAATCGATATCTCATCGATGCTATCAAAAACGTTGCCCACAGCAACAACAGCAGCGCTCTATGAGGAATAATAATGATTAACCGACTGGTTTTATTTTCAAAAATACCACACCCACTAGTTAGTTAAATTAGTGGAAGCTAAATTGGCAGACGAAAATTTAATAATTATTCATGTTTTGAAGGCTTTGAATAGCAATTAGCAATGAGCAAATCCGTATAATTTCCTATTTAGCAAGCCCAGGAATTCAACAAAATTGAGATACTCTCAGTATGCCACAAGAGATTACGTATCTATTTATATCTATAATCGACTCGCAGTTACTTGAGTTTCAAGTGTCGAAAATTGTTTCCTGGCGCCGAGACCAAAATGGTAAACTTCCAAAACGAAGGAGATCTTCGTAGGCAATAAATTTCAAGTGGCAACTGAGCTACTTAAGAGGCATCTTTGTGCCACAGTTAATTAAGAAATTTCTGTTGTAATTACGCAATCAACGTTAAGGCGAAACGCCAACTCAGTTGTCAACCCATTCCTTTACTTCTGTATCTCTCCTTCGCTTCCGCCTACCCAACTAATTTGCATATCTATGCCAAGTCAGGCAAATTGAAGGCATCGGCATCAACATCTCGAGCGTGTTTTGCTTACCTGCACTTGGATTGTGGAGCCGTCAAATGAAAAGAATAGCATTGGCATTATATCTGTGGTGACGTCCTCCGGTTTCGTTTTCTCAATAATCAAATGCAAGTTTTCAAGTATCGTAACGCTCGCCTGAATGGATTTCGGTGTATTGTAGACAATTCTATGTGTTTTTTTGTTTGTTTGAGTAGACAAAGAAAATACAAATACAAATACACATATAGATATATATTATATGTTGGTCTGATTAGGGAAAAAGTTTGCCGTCACTTTTATTTAATGTTTGCATTAAATATGAACACAAAATAAATAAATGCGTTTGTTATTCCTGCCCCAGCTTGTCGATGGGTGTGCGTGTGTTAGTGTGTAAAAGTTGTTATTAGCTACTTTTATGACGATGTCAGTAAGCGTCTTACAAGATTCTATAAACTTTTCTGACCAAAGAAAAAATTTTACAAATGCGAGGGATGCTTATAAATTGTGTATGATATACGAATGCAAGTTATATCTTAGCTTATTTATGATACAATATAAAATATATAATTCCTAAAACATTTGATTGTATATATATATATATATATAAGACTCTAAATGTAATCTGGCTACACTCGGGAAGAATATTATTTTTAAACATGTAAAAGTTTCAGTTTTCGAGCTGCTGGCAACCGGGTTTAAATAATTTATTTATGCAATTTGTCACCTTTTTTGCTATTTTCTGAATGACACTCGCTGAACGTCCTTGCGGCTTACTAATTTATGTATGCCTGCCACGAGGTCACAAAAGGTGCGCATAGTCCCGACATGGTTGGCCCCGTTCCCTTGCCGATCCTCCCCACCAACCTGGATAACACCAAACAAACTTTACAACTTTAACTTTCAACTTGTGGTCTATAAATTACAATATGAGCCGTTGCCACGCTTGGTCTGCTTTTCGTGTGTGCGTTTGTGTGCAATAAAACGCCATGAAGATTAAATAAAAAGTGTCACAAGAGTGTTTCAATTGTTCGAAAGAAGGACCAGAACACACAGCACGCAGCTAAAGTTGAGAACTGGCCCCATTGTTTGGCTGGCAAGGCGCTATCGACGTGACCAGCAACCACAGCAACCACTGAGCCAACCGCCAGGCCACAGCAGCCAAACCACAGCAACCACAACAATAACTAAAGGTCAGCGCTACTTTACAGCTAAACGTTTCTCTTAAGTAATGTATACTCATTGTGTGTGTGTGTGTGAGTGTATATTAGTGTGTGGCTTAATGAGCGCGATGGCAACACTTACTTCATTGTGGCGGACATTAGGGCATCGTACTCCGAGTGCGTTGCCTCCTGGACGAAGAGCATAACTGGCTGCAGAACAGCAGCAAGCACCTCACCATTGTTAATCTCTGACTTGAGCATCGGCCACAAATTCTGCCACCAGAGTTTCTGCAGAAACAACAAATACAAAAACAAACAAAAAACCAACAATAAAAATAACCATTACACAATAGTTAGTAAGTAGTTTATGGTGTACACAACAATGCTTCCGTGGAAACAAAAGTTTCGTTGGTGGCCACATTTTTTCCAACTGTCATAAAATGGTCTCGTAGGTTGCAAATTGTTGTTCAGCTCCTCAAGTTGACGCAATAAATGATGAATGAACGTGTTGGCACCAGTCAGATGACTGAGCCGAAAATGGCCGTCGTTTCCATCCGTTTCCGGTCGCATTTCTCTTGCTTATTGCTACTTACGCGCGGTATCAGCGGCATCGCTTCTATCAACGTGGTCTTGTAGAATTGTGACTTCTGCTGCGTGTCCTTCATGTTGACCACGTCCAGGAATTTCAACGCATTAATAGCCGGATCACTGCCAAATAAAAAATAAAAAAAAACTCCATTTAAATTAAGTGTTAAAAGTCCATGTAACATTTTATTTAAATTCGCCCATTTAACGCGTCACTTTAGATAGCTTTAGTTGGGGAATAATACATGAATTTTTATTTTATTTGTATATATAAATGCTGTTATCTATGTCTTAAACGGAATACTTTTTGCTTTATGTTTAACACACCTACAAATACAGTTTGTTTTTTCTCACTTTCAGCCACGGTAAAAGCGCTTGAATCCATTTTTGCCACAAAATGTAAATAATTGGATTAACTAAGTTTTGTTTTTGATTTGTATTAAATAAATAGAATTGTCTGTGACTAAAGCTGAGTACTTGTTGTTTTAAATCTTTCACACAATTACAAATAAATTTGGTTTAAAGCTCTCGAAACCATGGCTGCATTAAAATGCAAATAATCCTTAAAGCAATTGTTAAATATAAATAATCAAATTGCATACAAATTCATAGTTTTGGATGAGTATAATAAAGCTCGGATTATGCATACAATTTTCGGCTCGCTATTATTCATTTTATTCATTCTGCCGCTATTAAAATGTAATTGTCTGCAGTTTAATTACAAAAGTGTGTATAATTTTATACGGATGTGCATTAATTTCGGACAGGCGGCTGTCAATAGCCCCAGTCCAGCTTAGTCTAACAGCAACCGGACAAATATTACGAGTTGTTGAGCAATGCAATGCGATATTGGAGCGTAGCCGTTGCGGGTAATTGAAAGATTGCCATAAAAGTCAAAAGCCGTTAAATTATGTGCATTGGCAGAGATAGTATTGGCGCTTGGTTGAGCAATAAGTGTAGCCTTAAATCACATTGCGTATGCGCCCCGTTGCACACGAACGGATTGTGATGCTGCACAGTTGATTAGCATAAAGACCAATTTGACCTCAACTAGAGAATGAGATCTGTTTAAATTTCGAGCCACTTGCAAACGCAGCGAAAAACGCTGAGAACTTTGCTAACATTTGAATGAACTTCAAAGTGCCACCAGCAAGAAACAACTAACTGACTCCCCGACTTCCTTAACCATCTCGGGCTTGTGGGCGGCAATGCGGGGGCGTGTGGTCCACTTAATTTTGCTAAGCAACCGATTTCGCCAACTCAACCAAGCCGACCCAAGTCAGCCCTTCATCCTTGACTTTCAAGTTTTCTCTAAACAGACGCTCTGTTGCCGCACAGTGGTGCACAAAAACTTACAATTAATAAATAACAAATGTTCAATTATTATATGGGTCTGGAAAATGTGGTTCTGTTGAGGTACATTTTTTATTACAACTTCGCGAGCTAAAATCGCGTTTGCTGCTTTGAATAAAGCATTTATATTATTAAAAAGCTCTGTGATTTTTTAAAATCGAGTCACTTTTGATATAGTTATTACTGTGGAAAATTCGCAAGGAAAAACTAAGAATTTTTCTGGCATAAATAATCTACACATATTTTCTTATGCTATGCATCATTGTTTGACTGGCATTCGCTGAGTGTTTTATATTTTTGTACGCTCTGCCGCCATTGAGTTACTTCTTCCGTCAATTTGGAGGCACTCGGCTGTCTGCCAGCCTTGCCTTGCCGCAGCAGCTGCTGTCGTCATAAATCCGTTGTTCCACGCCAGAGAGCGCAACAATGGGGCAAGGGAGTGGGTGCAAGGCGAGGTAAAGGAGAGAAACACTTCGTTTGCTTTTCTGCTGCTCACAATCAGCTCAAAAGCTTCGCATTGTATCTTTCAAGGCTGATTACCGTTTTCATTTACCAAACAGACAAAATTAAGGTATGCGTGGTGTGTGTATGTGGGTGTGTGGTTGTGTTGTTGTGTATGGAGTCTATTTGTGTGTCTGTTTTTGTTGCTCTTGGTGGAGTAAAAGTAAATGCTTCAATTGAATTTTAGCTACATGTACAAATTGGCTTAGAGATAGCAAGTCTGTGTGCTAGTGCGAGTTTGTGTATCTGTGTGTGTGTGTGTGTGTGTTTGCGTGGGTCTGTGCTTGAGTGTATGCGTGTGTTTTTAACAGGTGTCAATTTCATTTGAAACTCAAACAAAACTTTTGCTAAAACTGCGCAAATTGCTGTCACTTTTGCTTTTTGCTTGCCTTGCGTTTAGTTAAAAGTTAATTAATTTGTAACAGAAGTTGTCTGTAGACGGTCCACTCGAATTTTTAAAGAATATTTATATCAAAGTGACCAGAAAAAAATCTATTACTGGTGTAGTTCACTTCTGAAAAATAGTAAAAACTGCCCTGAATTTTATGGCATTTTATAGTTTTTAAACTTGACTTTTTGTAAAAAAAACGTTTTTTTAAAAATGTGATGAATGTGAGGAAAAAATAAATAAAGTATGTTTAGACAAGCGCTTCTATCGTTATAGAATTTATAACATAAATTGTGAAATTGCTATATGTTTGGATAGATAATTGAGATTGTTTAGTTTACTGTTACTTACATAAAATACTTGATGAGCTGCAGCAATTGGGCAGTGGGTCGAGCTGTCGCATCCCGACTAGCCATGCGAGATGTGGCCTCCTGCAGAGCGATGGGTAGTCGCGGCATCAACTTATGCACATGGTCATCCAGCTGGAAAAGCAGAAGAAATTATATAATGCGCAAGTACTTGTCAAGTTGGATGACCAACAGGCTCGGCCACAGAACTGTATAATGCCAAACACTTGAAGACTGGCTGAAATGGAGGCCAAAAGTTTTTAATGACATGGCCATGGAAGGCACCTGCAGCCAGAATCCTGGCTCCAGTTCCAGCACCTGACTGAATAATTAGAGTTTCAAGTGGACTTATGATTACATTTGCATTTGACAAAGCGGCGAATCTAATTACGTCTGGCAAGCAAGCGTCACAGAAACTTTTCAACTTGTTTTGATTTTTTCTTGTTGCCACCAATTGCCACTTGCCTTTTTGTGGATCGGGTGGCGCCCTCGGGGAGCAGCCAGCAAATTAATTTAGCTCAGGCAGCAGGAGCAGAAGCAGAAGCAAATGTTGTCTTACCGTTTCGAGTTGCTTGGCATAGTTGCTTGTCGAGTTGCCAGCCTGGATAAGTGGTCGTCCATTGTTATAAACAGCACAGATGACCATGCCCAGGGAGAACATATCGCTGAGTAGGCTGCACTTGGAGCTCGTCTGAGTTTCTGGCGCTAGTTTTGAATGAATTGTAATTGAGTTGGGTATATTGTTGAAGTGTTATAGTGCTGCTGTGCATACTTACCCATAAAATCAAGATTGGGTTGGGCCATTTTTGAGACCCGATTGCTCCATGGCGGACATGGAATTGAGCAATTCAAATCAGTCTCATTCATTCTTTCTGCAATAGCAACACAAAATTATGAGTTGAGTTTGTCTATCCCACTTGGCATTCATTTTCAATTTGATGTGGTGCTAGAAACTCACCCACATATTCCATGCCCGCCAGTTTCCAAATGCCCCGCTTGGTTATTAGTATAGAAGATGGACACACATTTCGATGAATTACGTGACCGGAATAGTGCAAATAGGACAAAGCCTCTGTCAGCTAAAAAAGAAACGATGCAACGAGAGGGGTCGTTACAATAAGCAAACAGACAACACTCAGGAAAAAATTAATTCTAAATATTAAATCACCATACTAAGAATTCAAATTGTTATAAGCTAGGGTCTCTTTTTTAAACGGCAAGTTAATGTCTTAATGTCTTAATTAATTGTACAAAATACATAAACAATTTTGATGATTAATTGATATGTTTAGTCATAGAAGGAAAGATTCCAATTATATATTCTAATTCTATATATGTTTATGGAATTTTTGTAAAAAAGATCGAGCTGTTGGTCCTCATTCAAATTTAATAAAACATATTACTGCTTTCTTGATTTTAAGGACACATTTTTCTCGGTGTGCATATAACAGTAAAATTGGGGAATGGAGTTGTTTGCCTTACCTGCAAGAATCCATATTTCAGCTCCATATCCAAAAAGTTGTATTCCTTGGCATGCGCCGGCCTCTGCGTCTGTGCTCCGCCCGATGTTGCCGTTGCTGGCTGCGTCTGTGGCGCCCCACCGCTTGCTGGTGGCACCACGCTGGCATTCTCATACGTTTTCGACTCCTGCAAGACAGCGTGGCGCTTAAGAATTGGCAGACACATAGGCCGTCCCAGCTCCAAACCCACCCACCAAAAATAAAAAATGCTCTGCTTGCATTTCAAGGCAATTGCTTTCTCAAATTTTCTCGCATTTTTCTTTTCCCATTTTCACAGCCTCCCAGCGGGTTAAATAACTATGTCATGAAGTCATAAACTTTGCAGACAATGACTTAAATTAAGGTATTTGGCCATCTGGGAGCTTTTGCTCTTTAATCAAACGAAATATAACTGGACTTTCGTTTTACGCCATCTACGTATGATTTCCTTTGTGGCATTTTTAGTATATGCCAAAGAGAATGCAGTTAAATTTAATTTTACCTCGGCTCTCTCGTTTCCTTGCCCATAAGCTCAATATAACCAAATGATTCTTTCCTAAGTATTTCATGGAGAATTCACTTTCAATAAAAAACTTTTTTTTAAATAGATGTAAGTTGCAGAGTATAAAATCTTCACTATGTCCAACTTTAAAATATTGTTCGTTTACTTTTCATAAAACAATTTGAGCTTTACCTATACTATTTTCAATATTATTTAACTCGACTCAATTTGCTTCCTTTTTGCTATTGCTTTTGTTCTTGTTGTTTTCTTTGTTGTTATTATTGCCATGCACCTCAATAAACTATAATATTGTCTAGCAAAAAACAAAGCACAAAACTTCACTTTCGCATTGTTTTAATGTGTTTTTATGTATGTGTGTGTGTGTGTGTGTATCAATTTCTGAGCTGTGCAAACAAATCGAATCATTTTATTGACTCAGTCTCCATAGCGTAAACTTTTGCCAGCACGCACTGTAATTCGATTTGGTTGTATGCGTGTGTCTGTGTGTGTGTGTATTTTTTGGTTGAGTGTATTCTGCATTTGCCAACATTCTGTGCCACCTGGCACTTGAACCAGAAGTCAAACTATGCAATTGACTGGCTGCCTGTGGTATAAAACGCAATAAGCACAACAGTCAAAACGACAAAAACAACAATTGATTGGAACTGGTGCCACTATAAGCCATTAAGCCTAAAATCCAGCAAAGTTCACATGCGGAGGAAAATTGCATCCAGCTTTGCCCATAGAGAACCAACGTTGAATTTAACTGAACGGAACGGAACCGAAAGGAACCGCATAGAACTGGAAAACTGAACCGTTAACAGAGATAAACACAAAAGTCAACTCACATGAAAGGCCAGCACATTTGAAAGGCTGGCAAAAATGGGCTCTGCGGCAAAGGCCAAAGTATCCGCACTCTCCTCGACAGTGTGATAGATTTGTAGAATCTGGGTGTAAAAAGCGATCAATGGAAAAATATTAATTACAGTATATAAGGGAAAATTATTTGTGCAACTATGCTTAAGTTATATTTAATTTATATTCGAAGCTGCAGATATCTTCTTCTACAGAAGAAAGTTGTTTATATCGTATTTAAGTTAAACAACTCGCTAAGCTGCATCTAATCTTTTTATGCATTTTTCTAATTTCATATTACGTATTTATTGCAAATCTCAATATGTTCTGCAATTAATTTTAGATACTTTCCTTTAGGAATTGCATGCCAAGCAAATATTTGAAATCAGTTATTTATTATATTTATTTGCACACTCACTCTGGGATGACGAAAGCGTTCCAGTGTCTTTACCGAGCTCTTCAGCAGCTCCGTAATGGTCTCCTTGCGGCGAGGCTTGTGCAGTTTCTCAGCCACTTTTTTCTCAAAAATAAATACCGAACATTCCTAGTTGAGAGAGGGAGACATAAATAGAGAGAAACAGAGAATAGGTGGGAAAGGAGAATTTTGAAAGGAATTCAATGGTTTGTTTAGCGTACTCACCTTGTTGTCACTCTTGCGATAGCCATCGTGTATGCGCCAGACAAGCTCTGGCCCGGCACAAGCAATCGGTTTGCCAATTTCAAAGTATTGCGTAATGGGATTGCCCTCGGCGACGTTCTGTGTGGATGTGGATGAGGCCGCCACATTGGCGCTTTTGAACTTGGCGAACATTGTGCCAGCGGGCATACCATCGATTAGCTTGGAGAATACATTCGAGAAGCTGCCCTGCCGTTTGCAATGTGGCACACTGGCGCCACCTCCAATAGTTGGTGCTGAGCCGCCACCACCACCACCACCGATTTGAGCACCGGCCTCGCCAACACCACCAATCGCCGTTGATGCTCCACTGATAGATAAACGTTCGCGCAGGCTTACCCCTAAGCTGTTTGCACTTGTCACCGATGCCTGTGGTAAGCTGCGACTTGTTAAGCCAACACCACTAGCACCACCAACACCACCCAGACCGTTTGCAGTTGACGCGTTGTCGCCGTAGCCATTCACATCGCCTGAGACGCTGGATAACTTGCGAGATGCTTGACTTAGCTCGAATATTGTGCTGGCGCTGCGATTACGTACACCACCCGCATTGCCCAGACCCACACCCACGCCGACACCGACACCCACACCACCGCCCACGCCGATACCCACACCAGGACCCAGTCCGGTACCCGCTGCAGCCAATCCGCCGTACACTGTGCCGCCTTGGCTGCCAGCTTTCGCGGGAGAACCCGCTGCCACCGCTGCTGTCGCTGTCGCTGCCACTGCCACTGCTGCGCCACCACCGCCACCACCACCACTGCCACTAGCGCTGGATGTTATTCCAACAGCGCTGCCACTGCGGCTGCGTTTCGCCTCCTCGACACTATCCAAACGTGAAAAAATTCGGGCCGCCGTTGTTGCCGTTGTTGCTGCTGCTGCTGCCCGCTTAGCCAACTATGGAGCACACACACACACACACACAGTTCCGTTTCCTGATCCGCTTCCGGTTTCCGGTTGCCAAAGTCAGCACTAGGTTGCCAGTTAACGTATCACACTCTTTGTTTACAGCTCACCCAGCCAAGCTCTGTTGTATAAATTTCAAGCAAAGCTTCAGACGCAATGTTCCACTGCAAATAAAGAGAATGAGATTTTTCCATTTCATTGCAGTCACTTCAATTGCAACATTTCGAAACGCATCAATATGCGCTGCACGCACTCGACCATTTAAGATACCCTGTTGTGTGCAGTACAGGGTGCATGATGACGACTAACCAATAAAAAATAGCGACAAAACAGATTTCTCATTTGATGAAGTAAAAGATGAGGCAAACTTATATTTGAAAACTTTAAAATAACTCAAATTAAAGAACAATAAGATTAATTACGTACAGAGTTAAGATTTCCATTTATGCAAATTGAGGTGCCTAAAATTAAGTCACATTTTCTCTATGAAATATATAAATTTTTTTAAAAAGTTTAGACTTTGAGCTTAGAATAATTGTGGACAATTTTATGTATATAGAGCCTATTTAAGGGAATTCTAGTTGAATTCCACTCCAAAATAACAGTAAGTCTCTTACATATTATGTTGTATGATTTTCGTGTAGTGTATAGGACATCTTATACGTCATAAGGTAAGCATAAACTCAATGACAATTTCGTATTTTCATTTTGTTTTCCCAGGGTATGCGAGAGAAACAGTAGCACCCACGTTTAACGCAACCACTTATTATTCGCTGGCAATTAATGCGCTTATTGCCGGTCTGAGTTTTATTTTAAATTTATTTTCGTTTTCCGTCTCATTCTGTTGCCGACTTCACACAAAACTGCACAATTAAAAAGTTAAATGAGCTCAGGGCGCCATTCAAATTGAGTGTGTGTGTGTGTGTGTTTTGTGTGTGTTACTCTGTGTGTGTTGTTTATGCTGCTGTTGGCGTTGCCAACGGTTCATAATTTTGAATGAAAATGTGGTAAGGCGCATAATTTCATTATTAATTGCTTTAAAAGTGGAAGTATTTGCATTCACATTTTCTTCAATTGCTCAAACTAAAATTGCAATGCAATTGAAAGTTCCAAAAGTTGTCAACTGTGTATCGAAACTTACTTTTTGTGCACACTGTGTGCAGGCAGCTTAAGTTGATGGTGATACTGCTGCCATTTAATTGTTACGATTTTTGTTGTTGGTCATATTTGAGATGCTGTTGGAAGGGAGCAGTCTTTGAGTCAGAGTGATGGACACAAATTGACTTGAGACAACTATTACAAGAGGATGGGTAAGTCGTAAGTCTTAAGTCGTGAGAGAAACAAGACCAAAATAAATTTCAGTTCAAATGTTAAACTATTTAGTGCAAATATTTGGAAGCTTCGTTCGCCTTGGCATTTCGACTCATTTCATGACGAAGTAAATAAAATATGAGACAGCAGTTTCTTGCTGTGCGACGGAGCGCCTAAAAGCATGACAGACAGACAGACTGGCGGGAGGGATATCGGAGAGTTTGTGGCCGAGGGGCGAAAAACATCTTACTAGGTCAGCAGTTGATGCTTAAAGCCGGAATCCAATGAGCATAAGTAAAATGCGGCTTAAATATTTATGGGCCATAAGCGAGTGTTGCTGTACTTCAAACGTTGAATCAATAAACCAGCACCAAGTATATATCCTCATAGATTACATCTGCATAATGTTAAGTTCTGTTTTGGTAAGCCGGTAAACCAATTGGGCTCTTACATAAAAGGTACGAGTAAATTCCATTTTGACCCATGGAAATTTAAATTTTATTATTAATTTGATGATTACGCATACGCTGAAAGGTTGAAAACTAACTAACAATACAGTCTGGTAAGCCACACATGGTTAGATTAACTCAGTTTATCTCCCTTAACACGGATATATACATTTTATGGTTTCTCATTGTTTTCGTTTAGTTGTAGTTTTAACAATGTTAGTTAAAATTACCACTGTTAAACACGAAAATTCGCTTCATTTCAATGACCTTTTTAGTTGGTTTTTCCAATTACATTTTTCCATTAAATCCATTGCTACGCTGTCAAAATGTATAAAAGTTCCTGTCCCACACTTAAAAGTAAAATTTGTTTACTTAAATTAAAGGTCAAAGTACTAGGAGAGAAATATTCCATCGTGTTATCTCAGCATTATATTACATTTATAATATGAAAAACAAACTTTTACCAATTCCAAAGTTTGATTAAATGTATATAAATTTAAAGGCCAGACAGTCGCATCCAATTAAAATTCATAACCTGAAAACTGGCTGATAAATAGAGAGAAATGCGAGTCCTTTTCTCGTTTTGGGGCACAATGTGTAAAATGTGAAAAATTATCGCCCTTATTTCATGTTCAGCCATCGGAGATGGTCTTTAATCAGTGCAAAAATATTTACACAGGCCAACAGCTGCACAACTTCATTATCAACATCATCATTATCATTGTGATGATAAAAATGCTAATAAATATCAATGCCAAAATTAGCGTAAATTCAACTTTAAATCGGAATTTGAATTTGATAAATGCGGCCACGTAACAAATCGAAGCAGGCGAAATACGTACAGCTCTCAGCACGTAATCATTAAGAGTAAGGGTAAATGGTTAGAGGGGTTTGGGAAGAACAGGGAAAGCAGGGCCACGGGTCACTTTTATTGATTTGCAGGCTCACACACACACACACACACAAACAGACTTACAGCCAAAATTAAATGATGAAAGCGAAACGTTAACAAAACTGAAACGAACGAACGTGAAAGGCACAAAGCGCGAAAATTATTTTCGTTGTTATTGTATTGTTGCTGTTGTTGTTGCCGTTGTTGTAGCTGCTGCTGGTATTATATTTGACAATTTGGCATATAGAAATACATGTGTATATATACAAAGACACACACACACACACAAATAAGCACATATATGTGCTTAACATATTGTGTATCTAAAGCTTTGTGAGTTTAATATTTTTAGCCCAAAGCCAAACGAACATAGGCACAAGCAGCGGCAACAACAGCAACAAGTAAATATTGCTCAGCGTTAACTGAAGACAAATACCCACAATACATACACACACACCACACATACACACATACACACACCACACATACACACACACCACACATACCACACAAAGCCAACGCAGACACAAGCCAAAATAAACGTCAAGTAAGACAGACATACGCAGATATACACACGCACACACATACGCCCATATACACACACCCAAACACACCGATGTCTCAATTAAAAAAAAAAAAAGTGATGGCCCTTTTAGCCGCATTCAGAACCAGCAGCAAGAACAAACAGCTGTGTGGTAGTAGTAGGAGTCCGTCTGGCACATGTTTTGTTTGCTTTTGCTTCATTTGGCATTGTTCGCCTGGCAAAAAAGGACAAAAACAGCGTTTGACAAACGGCCAACCTTGTCAGTAGAGCTCGTCAGCCCCGTATATGGCACACACACACACACACACACACACACACATGCACACACATATGAGAGGCAATCGTGCTGGTTATGAACGTATATTGTCTTTGAGTGGTTTAGCGACAAATCTGAGAATATAAGTGAGCTATATTGCTCAAAATTTGGAATGAGTATAAAATTTAATATGCCTTAAGGTAATCAAATTAAAATTAATTAAGAACTCGTATTATATATCTAATGTTCAAATATATATTTGTAATATATGTTATCCAAACTCCACAGCCGACTGAGCGTATATAAAAAGAACAGTATCGGAGTGTACAGAAATAAAAAAGCACTTGACCTATAGCAAGCGAAAAACATTTTTAAATAAAATTCAGTAGCTAAAATGATAGATATAAGCATCTACATTTGCATACTTTTAATACGATTGTGAACGAAAAACTGCTGTATTTATTTTTCATCACAAACATTCAAATGAGTTTATCTTAGAAAATATGTGAACAAATATGCAAGAAATATGACAAAAATGTTTTTAAATTTTATCTTCATTTATACATACAATTAAATAACTTTTTGACGTAATCTGAATTTCGTTAGCTTATTCAATATAATGTTTAACATAGAAACAAAAAAAAAAACATGTGATATATTGTTGTTGTAAATATGTTGAACTTCAAAATTATTTTCAGCTCAAAAGAAGCTTCGATATTACAGTTGAATCAGCTCAAAGCACACTAATGACCATGTTTATTCCTTGGACAAGAAACGACCCTCGTTTAGCTGTCTACATGCACATTAAACAAGCACACACACACACTCACATACATGACAGCCATGCAGATGAAGCTTAACGGGCACAATAAGCAGTCATAAGCATAACAAATGCACATGTGTACATGGGTAAAAATAGTTATTTGTGGGAGTTGAAATTGTGGTTAGATGCGCTGTCATCAGGCATTACATATACGCAACGTGGGCAAAATGTTGGAGTGCTGCATTGTTAATTATGTGCTCACAAGCAATACGCTCGAAGATTGAGCTCGAGCTTGAGTTGGGATTCGAGTTGGAGTTCGAGTTCAAGTTTACCCAATGCCGTTTGTCAATTTCTGGCTCATCGCATTGTCGGAAATATAATATCGGTACAATTGATGTGGGTCGAACACACGAGCACACGTCAAGCAAGCGTATTTACTTACGACATTTGCACATTTCGATCAATATTAGTTAGGTAGTTAGTGAGTCGAATCGTTAAGAGTGTCAGGCGACCCTTGACTTCGCAGCACTTCAAAATGACAGCGCCAAACTGTATAACGCACATTTGCATATTACGCATACGCCACGTGAAATGTGCCGCAAACTCGCATTGAAGTCGATCGCTGTCAGTTGTGCGTGTGACTCAGTGGTGTGTGTGTGACTTTTGGGCTTGGAGCTTTGCTTTGACCTGTCTGAATCGCTGTATAGTGTCTGCTTAATTAAATCACTTGCGTAATTTGTTTAGTTATCCCCCGCAGTATGCACTTGAAAATTGCCTTTGTGCAAATGTATTTGTATATGTATATATTTTGTGGGTTGGCTAAACAAAAGCAGCTCAAGTGCCGTCGATGAGCTGGCGTAATTCAATTGCTTTTAACTTCAGCCAAAGGCAGCAACAACAGCAGCTGCAACAACAATCGTGCTATAATTACTGAGCCTAGTCCTAAAGGGCTTCAAGTTGGTTCTTGTGCGTTGTGCGTTGTGCGCTGAATAAATAAAATTATGCTAACCATTGAGACAAAGGACGGCATAAGAGTGGCTTAAAGCACAGCTAATTATGCTGCCACATGCAGTGCGGCAAGCTAATCGTGCAACAAAACTCATGTAAAAGTGTAACTTAACTTGACTAACAAGCCCAAACGTTATCCCGCTGTGCTTCACTTGACCATCTCAAGCCACTTATAGTTAAGTGCTGGTTGCCTGTTGCCTGCCAGTTGCCAGCTTCCGCGTGCTTGGCCACAATCTGCTTAGCTGTGCGGCTTAATTGGCTGGCAATATGCGTCAACTTCCTTCCTTTCAATGTGAGCAGAGCTCAGTGTCTTAATATGTTTGTTTCTGTGCTTCGTAATCAGTTATCAATAAGTGTTACCTCCTGTTGAGGCTTTCTGCTTTCTGCCGTTTCTGTTCTCAGCTCAGCTTCAAGTATATTTAACAGCTTTAATGGCAACTCAATAACAATGTCATTGTGTCACGCTCATGGGCGAGTTTTATCCAGCTTAAGTCACGCTGGCTGCTTTTATGGATCGTCTCGACTGCCGTGCATAAAATTTAATTTAATTGCTTATTAGTGCACACGCTATATGAATTTCAATTTGTCTCCCTAAACATATGGCTCAAATTGCATTAATTATCACATGCTTAATCAAATGAGCACTAAACACATCTTCACTTCTGTTTAAGTCATGAACACGAAAGCTAAGAATATAAGTATATTTTTGGATGCTTATCATGCAAATACATATTTAAGTTGATGACTTTTATAGATATCTTGTATAAATTTAAACTGACGCAGCAAAGATTAATTTAACAAATTTTGTCAGAAACAGAATTGAGGAGACTTTGAGTTTAATCTTTTAAATTGCGTTTCATTTTCTAAGATAAATGGAAAAAGAAGAAATGTATACTTTAAATTATTTATTTCTATTTAAAATTAAAGTATTAGGGAAAATTTATCTAATATTAGGTCGAAACTCATTGCAATTGACCGCTTCATATTCCAATAATAAAAAAAAACCAATACTTTTTGAATGGAAATCAGACTTTAAGCAGCATATCATATTTTTAAAATTTAAATTTTGGTACAATTGTTGTTCATAATAATTGTTCTTAAGCCCACAAAAAGCTGAAATAGGTAGAGTTTTCTGTAATAAGCCACTTTTTGTATGCTTTATTATTAAAGAGTTTTAAAAGCGAACTCAAGCTGAAGATAATTTAATTTACTGCGCGCCACAAAATTGTATGCGATGAAATTTTTACATGTATGTGTTTGTGTATATGTTTGTGTATATGTGTGTGTGTGGGACGAGAATTGCACCACAAATCACGCCACATCAAATATTTATAACTCGTCAGCTGGTCGCACATGGAACATTTTTGTGTGCTTTAGGTGCTTTTCAATGCCTGGCTGCAATTCAATATTATATTATGTAGTGTGCATTGACTGATGAAAGATGAAATGATGCGAATTCGATGTTTAATTGAACATGCCCCAAAACTCTGGCAAATACATTATTACACAAGAGCACCATCCAAACGCTGTGCGAGTGTCAAACACTAATTGAGCATTGTTGCCAACATGATGGATTATAATTTAGCTGCAGTTGTATTCGTATTTGTAAATGTAGTTGTTACAAGAGGGACACTCGAGTGTCCGAAATGGACAGTAAATGGAACCTGTATACAGGGTGTGTCCATTTGCGCGATGTCCAAACATTTACATATTGATGGTTGTGCCCAAAAAAAAAAGAAAATATTTATACATATCATGATCAAATTTCAAACAAGAGTCGAGAGTTCTGTCAAGCAAGTATTTAGCTTATGATCAGTCATATAGAAGGCCCTAAGCGAGATGTTGACTTGATTTGCATAACTAGTTTGAGAAATATTACATAAAATCGTGCCGATTAAGAATTCAGACACAGAAACTTTGTCGGTTAGTTTGTTGACTCAATTATATGCAAAAATGTGCAATGGCATTTACACACAAGTCCACAACACAATTACATTCGCAGCACTAACAGCAAAGTCATAATACACACACATCCACACACACACACACACACACACAGACAGAGGCAAAGAGCTGAAAGAGCCAACTTAGGTTGACTGTAAGTTTTTCCTGCCCTCAATATGACTTAATGCTTAATGTCATTTAGGGCAGCAATGGAAATTATTTTAAATTGCAGCCCCGCCCCTCTGGCACCGACCCCCTTTCCGCCATCCCCACATTCACCCTTTTAGCCACATTGCCGTTGCTTGGCTTTTGTGCTGTTCGTGTTGTTGGCTGGGCAAAGGGAATTACATATTATGCCAGGGCGCCATTCACTTTTTGTTCGACTAAAAATAAAACATAATTTAACGACACTCCAAATAGCAGCAACAGCAATAGCAGCAGTAGAAGAGGCAACGACAAAAGTTATTTAAAATCGCTTAAAATTGGCAACATGTTCAAGAATTTCCTGGCATTAGGCAACTCACTATTTCCCTCTCTTATTTATTCAGTCCCCACCTCTCGCCCTTCTCTCTCTCTCAGTTTGTCACTCTATTCGTTTCAGAACTTTTGATTCGTCGACTGCCAAGCTAAAATTTGCATAAGTTTTGCCCGAGTTTTGTGCAACAACAAATTGCGGCTACTGCAGCAGCAGCAACAAGCTGCGAAAACCATAAAAAAAAAAATGCATCAAACTTAAGTGGAAAAAAAGTGCTGTTTATTTTCCTTTCTTTTTTTGGTGTATAGTTGGACAAATAAAGATTGCTATGCTTGGTCTGGAAGTTGGAGCAATCGCGAAGGAAAGTGATTTTCCAACAATTTGCTTTTCCTTGTCATTATATTTATTGAGCCCTTCATCTGAAGCACTTTCGAGTATTTATTTACTTCTATGTAGAATTCTACAAGTCAACTAAAGGAACTCAACTGTACTGAATTCAATTTCAATTTTTCGTATTACTCGGGGGAGATATGCTCAAATGGGTAATAAAATATTACTGTCAGTAAATAATTTATTACATATTTTGGTTGAAAGAATGAAGGATTATAGGATATGTATCAAAATGATTTAAAAATTCTACAAGAACATTTATTAAAGTCATTTATTATGTTGGATTCCTTCACGTCAAATCATATTCAGTATTCATAAAGTTATGAAAAAATTTATCACATCGAAGTATTCACAAATTTAATAAAATTTATAACACTTCTTGTTGAATGTATGCATGTGTGAATTTAATAATGGTCATTGTGAATAAACACAACAAGTAATGGAACGAATTTTAAAATGATAAAAGAAACTAATAACTATATTCTACAGAAATTAAATAATAAAAATATATTGCGAATTTGTGCAACATTTTTCATTGACAATAAGTAAATCTGATTTTAATTAAAGCGATGCTTGATTAAAGTGCATTATACTCTAATTAAAAGCGTTGTAAATATCTGATTAAATTAAATAAATAGGTGGTATTGTTTGATGCTTTGTTTGGTGCCTCACCTGAATACGTATACGTGATTTGTTTGTCACTTGACAATCAACAATGAGAATCGACTATAAAAAAGGAAAAATAATTTGCAATTAATCACAACGCACATTTTGCAGTGTTTTTTTTTCACTTTTTAGCACTTAATAATGGTAGACACATGAAAAATTAATAGGCACATTAACGCATATGAGTTTTTCAGAGCACGGGGGCATCAGTCAGAGTACCCTAAGTATCCAATGCTGCCATTATAATGGTTCACAAAGAAGGTAACAACAGCGACACTTTTACATTAATTAAACGCGTTTTTATATGCAGCCAAACGCACACACAGACACACACACTCACGCATATAAGATGCCATTAAAGTGTATATATGTGAGCTTTATGTAGCAGGTGTATACATCATACGTTCGAGTTATACCCACATATATTAGTGTAGTATACCTGTGTGACCGACTGTTCTCGACTTGGTATTCAATTTGGATTCGAATGCGTTTACAATTCTCGCACGTTCGCACGCAGTGAAGTCCTGAAACAGACTGAGACTCGGACGCGGACTCCGATGTGTGTGTGGACGATGAGGACGCGAAGCAACAGCTAGCAAATATCCCCAAGTCGAGCATAAGAATGCCCCAAACTGTTGCGCCCCAGCGCATGCAGAGGTCCCAGGCCCGGTTGTGGCTGTACTAAATCCAATAACTGCGCACGCGCCACGAAGGGGCAAATATGGAGGAAGGGAATGTCGCACAGAATAGAACAGAACAGCTGAGAAGCAACAGTTTGTTTTTTAGCGGAGAGATGACAGTGGGCGGGTGGTTGGGTTGAACGGGTAGGTGAATGTTGCAAGGACAACAGCCAGACGGCCGGTTAGACAAAAGTAGGTCTCTCAGTCAATGTCACAAGCGAGTCGCGTTGTTGTGCAGCGAACGGGGCGGGGAACGCTGGGGGAGGGGCAGTTGTTGTTGTTGATAAAGAAGAAGAATGCGCAAACTGCGAGGCCATTTGGCAGCCGATTTGACTTTACGCTTGTTGCTTCCAAAAGCGAATAATTGTGCCAAGGAGCCGTGGAGGAGTCATGGCATCGTTTCTGTTTATCCTTGCTACGCCGTCTGGTTGCAATTAGTATGCACAGCAACAACATTAACGCCATTTTATTTGCACATTAAGCATCGCAGGTGACCAGTGACCTGCGACAGGCCTCATCATCAGACATCGGCGTAGGAGACGTGACCCTCATGCTTCACTTTGTCATTAATTAAGTTGCCCATTTTAATGCATCAAGTTGGGAATTCGTTTGTTTGCTTGGCTACTAAAACATGTATTAAAACAGCTAATAGTCGCTTGTTATACTAATTGATTGGTTTTTGAATTAATTTTGTTTCAGCAATTACAAGTAGCGCGTCAGTTAAACCTAAGCTTTTATATGTATAATAAATGTATAAGCCCAACCTAATATTAATGGAACATTGATCTAATTTCTGTTTCATCTTTACTATCACTTTATGTACTCATTTTATATTTTCATCATCTTACAATTAGAAACTTGTATGCGTAATAATTCCCTGGATATAAATAAAAGTTTCCGAAAAATGCTGCTTTCATTAATAACTATTGCTAGGATACAAAAAAAACAAAAAAAAAACAACAGCAACTAAACACAAAAGCGTAAAGGCAAAGGACATGAGCATGATAAGAATGTCACCGGGACAACTATCAGTTATGTTATAATTGGATAGCAACACCTCCATAGGACTGGAATTAATATGCACCAATTGTTAGTTAATAGAAAATTTGTTTCTTGTATTAAATACAGTAACAAGTCATTTAGCTCATATAGAAATAGTCTGCCGCAATTTGTACCTCTTATTATTTAATTTAAAAAAAATAAATATCTCAACCAAAGTCCATAAATTTTTGTTGAATTTCATATTTTTTGATTTATAGAAAATACGAAATAAATTTGTTATATAAAGAGATCTAAATGTATATATTCTTATAAATCTATTCCTGCCAAACAAAGCTATCTGACCCTTATACACCTAATAACTATTCCTACTTGAGAGCTGTCAACTCAAACACTCATTGTTGAACAGTTCCTGTTGTTAAGGATAATCCACAGCAAGTACAGACAGTCAAATGCAGCATTTATATGTTGTATCTTTATAAATAACTGTAAAGGGCGAATGATAAATGCTCAGAATATGTAACAGTGTCTTTCTATTTATGCCCGCTGTGAGGATTTTATTAAAGCATGCATACGGAACAGGTTTATAAAACATCAACAATTCCATGCCATGAACAAACGTACTGTGAAGGTAAGCTCACATTTAAATACGGATGGTATTTGAAGCATCTGTTCTTATACCCTGAAACCATTAAAAATGCGCAAAGAGAGTGTAATAAAGATGTGCACAAATATGTAACACGCAGAAGGAAATATCTTTGACCCCATACGGTATATATTTAATTATTTATCTGGATTAATAGCTGAGTCGATCTGGCCATGTCTGAGGTGATCTAAAAAAAGATCTTGAAATACCTTCACATATTATTCAACTGTAAATATTTGATCAAGCTATGATTGCAACCATAAAAATATTTTCATATTGATTTTATTATCAGCATCAATGTAAATCAGAGCATTTTTGGGTGTGCAAAGTCTTTTAAGTATATAAACTTCAACCTGTGCATAGTAATATATTTAACATTTGGATTTAGGGTATCTTGTAATCGATATCTTTCGGCTAGAGCATTTTTACTTTTTATTACTTATTTATTTGTCTGTTTCTGTTGTATCACTTATTTATTCACATAATTTTGGCAATGTTGAAATTGAAAACAAACTCGCTGAGATGGCTTTGCACACACACACACACTTATATGAACACAATCAAGCACACACACACGGACACATCCACAATTGCTAATAATTTTCAACGATGCATACTATCTCTATTTATTTGCCCTGTTGTGTGGGTGGGCAAATAAGCAATTTGCATTGGCAACACACAGCCTAAGCGATACAAAAACAAACACAACACCATATTCGAAGTTATTGAGCATAAAATAATAAGCGAGTATATAGTATTTTTTGGTATAGACATTTAGGTGGTCCCTTTTACGTTTTTAGTGGCTGCCCACTGGATTGTTATGAATTCTTTATGAATTTTTGAACAGAAATCAGATACCGTTGTGTAAATTTTATGCGCATTTGTACATTTTATCAACAGCAGCAAAAATAACAACACCGAAATAAAAAACAAAAAATCATTTCCGTTTCCGCTTGTGCCTACAGAAACAAGTCATGCTTAAGATTTTACAACAATTTTATGTGCCTTCGCTCGTTTTGCTTGGACCTGTCCCCAATCTACATCTGTTCATCACCCTCTCCACCACACTTTGCCCAATTTAATTGCAAATTGAGTCACCAAGACTTGAAACTGAATCTAAGCCAGAAACCTCAGTCAGAGATTTATGCAAGGCAACTGTTGAAAAGCAAAAGTTGATCAATGACTGGCAAAAAATTTCACAAAACTTCAGATGCTTGAACAACAGCAATATTTCTCGATTTCACTTTGAGTCACTTCAAATCCTTTTAATCAATCATCGAAAAATATCTATCTACGACTGGCCCCGGAACCAAAGTTGTTTGCAACTTGAAAATACTTACCATATTTTATAAATTTTAATATCAGTGCTTGAAAAATTGTAGCCTGGGCAACATTTTAAGCTGTTACATAAATAATTTTGTTTTGTTGCAGAAGACAAGAACAATAATGATTTTATCATTAATTTGGTTATTACAAATATAAATAACTGCTTAAAATTATTAATGAAATATATGCATATGTGATTTGTCAAGCGACATTTGTGTGCATTTTGCTGGCCATAGCCCTCGGAGAATACACACAAATTTGTCTGCTTGGTCACAACTCAAATTTCGTATTAATGAGCTTGTACCTAAATTGGCCAAGTGTTCGGCCCAACATTTGTGTAGGACAATCAGCATTTGGAAAATGCCATGTGCAATACAGCAACCACAATGAAGTCTTTGAGCAACTATGACAATAGGCCACATGTGGCATAATTGCTTATAGCAGACGAGAAAGGCAATCGGGGGGTAAAGTCATTTTATACTCGCACAGACAAAATGGCTAATGCAAACATGAAAGTTAATTAAAGCAAAACTCAACTGACATGAATTTGTATGGACTAATAATATGCCACTGGCGACGCAACCCACAAACACACAAACACACACACGCACACGCACACACAAGGCCATATATATATAGAGGATATGGTATATAGACATGCGGATGACGCTTCGCTAAATAGCGAAACATAATTAAAACTGACAAGTAAATTAGTTTCCACAGGAGAAGAATAAAGCACACACACACCAAACAACAAACGAGTCTGAAGACGTTTAGTTTAATTTGTTTGCGCTGCATGCGCCTTTATCGATGTGGCACCGGAACAGATGGGGGGTAGTTGGGATATCCGGCACTTCCGCACCGGGTTTCGGTTTCGCACCTGCAACAAACGACATCATTATTTGCACTAGTCTGAGCCAAAGGCAGTCATCTCCGTTATTTTTTGCAGACAATGGTCCCCAGGCTCTCTATGGCTGGTATCTATATGCTGCGGCACATGCTAAATCCAATCATTAGTCAAGCACTATAATTAGGCAGCTAAAATGCAACACTCAAAGGACAATATCCTTAGCCAAGGCAATATGTAACCAAGTTCAATCTTTGAGCAGTAATGCTCGGAGTTGCTTCAGTTTCGTACCTGCAACAAGTACGCAACGTTCCTTATGCTGGTTTTGTGGGTCCATGTTTTATTCATGCGACTATTAACTGATTTTATCACGCAACAAATATGCACTACGGAGCGTATGTATAATAAATGCTCCATGCCGAAGCATTGTTAGCTCGGCAGGCTGCAGCTCAGCCGCTTGTCTGCCGATGAATTTGAATCTGTGCCAGCAATCTTTGGCGCATTTTACGCGCTCATTTTTATGACCTTGTTTATCCTTGTCACATGGCAGCGTCTTTAAAAATCGACCACAACTTTGATGAACTCGTAAAAGAAAATGATGCAGCAAACACTGAAAAGTGCGACAGAATAAAAGCTAACCAAAAATTGGGATAACACAGTCTGCGATAAATGGAAGGTTGGGGGATTGTGGCAGCATGTCACGATTGACGGCTGAGCTGCATGAATGAGCTGAATAAATTTCAAAAATGAATGTCAGGAAAGTGTCTGAGAGAAATTAATGATGACTTTTATATGCGAGTAATTCGTGGCATTTTCATAATAAAGTCACACAGACACACACATAATCACACCCACAGGCACACGCACACACACACACACACACACACAAACACGCCATCATAGGTGCCTATAATTTGATTTGTAGAAGCATATGAAAATGTTCCAAAGAAATTATTTTTGTGAACGCATGCAGGAAATATTTGATATAAGTATAAAAAGGAGACGACGTACAAATAAAGAGAGGGCGGTTAGGCACACACACACACACACAAACACACCCACACAGTCACCCAAATTTTTGGTTGTTGTGTGAATGCGTGGATAAATTTTGAAAAAGCTTTTTTATGCCCGTTTGCATTCATTCTGATTTTTATACCGATTTAAGTCTGTTTAACAGCCGTCATACAATTTATAACGCATGGTAAGACAATCGGACGAAACAAAAGCGCCCACACACTCGCACACACACAGACACACACACACACACCCACTCACTTTATAAGAGGATCGCACAAATTGACAAAATTTGGCATTGGGACAAGTGAGCTCAGGTTGTCAGCTACTTAGAGAGTGGCCACAGAAAGTTGTTCAAAGTTTTGCAAAACTAGAAGCCAAACCAAATTTAGGCTCCGGTGAGAAATGTAACAACTGCAGTGCAATTTGACTTAGCAGACGTTGACAACCGGATTGACAATGGATTCCACAGGGAGGCCACTGGCTGTGGTTTAAGTCATTGAATCATTGCCAATTCGAAATAAAAAGGATTTATAGTTTTTATGCTGTTTATTCAGTTTTTGTTTGCCTCCTTTTCGCTCTGTTGTTCTCGACCCAAGTTTAGCCTTGCCCTTGGCAACAGTGTCGAGTGACTCGGCTTCTAGGAAAAGGATATGTTCAAAATAGCTGTTGCAAATTTAGCAATCGGAGCGCTTCTATGAAATAGAAGATTATAATAAGTCGAGCTTATCAACTCATTTCGCATTTCTGAGAATTTGTTACAGTCAACTTATCTTTAAATGCCTAACAAAAATAAGCAACGAGACAAAATGCCAAGAAATGTATGTGGAGTTAAATACAAATGAATGAATTAACATAACTAACAACTGCTAGGTAAATGAATATTTTGTATGACTTTTTCTAAAAATACGACACTTACTTATATTATAATTTATCTACTACAATTTATTATGACCATCAATATCATTTTTAACCAAAAAGTAACAGCTTATTAAAATTAAACACATTTTCCAATGGAATCTAATATTCTGTTGGAGCAATTTACGTGGATTGCACTAAATTGGGCTAAATTGGCATACTGGTAATCCTGTTCGAGAAGAAGGAGATTAGCACATACTTAGTACTCAAATACACATAATTTTATTGACACAAGAGATTTAAAATCTCAGTGATCCACTACTCAAATCACACAACTTGCATACATTAATCCTATTTTTTGAAAGTCCTCGTTACGTGCTCGCCAAACTGCAATCAGAGTTAAATTGAAAATTCAATTTTCGCTAATCGGCTTTGGCCAACCTCACGGCAGTGCCACGCCTTCAAGAGGCGGAAACTGGCAAACACACTCACACACACACACACACACAATTGAACAGCAAAACAGAAATATGCGCAAAACGGGAAATAATTAATTTTCAAGTTAAAACTTGCAACACTCATGCATGCTGAAAGCTGTGGCTTTTGCGGCTACAACAGCGTTACAATGTTGCATGAATTCTTTTGCAAATTGAGTGCTATTGAGAAATGTAAGTACAATTTAATTATCAATTTGTATTTTATTATTTTCTGTTTAAATGGCAGCAATTTTAAGAGTGTGCAAGAAAGAATAGATGTTTTAGGTCTCTAGCAATAAAGCTATTTATTTTATTACCCTCCTAAAGGGTATAAAAAGTGCTCGTTATCGTCGAATTCCTATGAAAGAATATAAAGCCCTTTATACAAGGTTGAATACTTTTGGTCGAGTTGACAGAGCTGAGCTCTCAACTGGACTCGAACGTTTGGCATTGATTTTGGCATTCAGCTACAGATTGTTGGTTTTTGTCCAAGGGCAGACTGGCAAAAAAAAAAAGGACAAAAAATAGAGTCTCAAGGTCAGTTTAGTTTAGCCAACGTTGAATATGTTGTCTGGTGCCGATAATTGTTTTTGTTGTTTTTCTATGCGAGATCTGCTGAAGTTTTAATTAGTTCGCTGGCTCAAACAAAACACCGGAAATTAAGCAACTGAATTGAACTGTCGGACAGTGTATTTTCCTTTGGCAAAACGAAATCAAATAAAATAAATACACCTTCTGAGAGCGGTTGTGTTCGTGTGCGGATTGCTGTAGCAGTTCGTGCGCCTCCTGTTAGGCTACACTTGAATAAAAGAGTAATTATTTTAATAGAGCGGAGTTGGGGCAACGGGAAGGTTGAGTTCAAATGGCACTGAGGCTGATGTCGATGCCAGTTGCTTTGGCAACCGGCCGCCCCATCTCTCTACATCTGACCTCTGACCCCCCTTTGCCCTTTTGTGACCATTTTCAAAGCGTGTGCGCACAAATAAAGCGGCCATTAATTATGTGTTTTTTTTTTTGGTAGGGAAGCGAAGCAGCAAAAACATATGGAAATGCATTTTTCATGGGCAGCAGCACGCGCAGAATGCGTTCCCCTGGACAACCAACCCAGCCACCTCCAGAGTTTATCCTTGTGAAAAATGCATAAAAATGTTGTGCATGCAATTTGCAGAATGCATTCGCTCTGTCATGAACCAACAACATCTGCACTTAAGCAACAGGATCAGCAACAGCAAAAGCAACAACAACAAGGAGAACAAGAAGAACAAGGAGAAAAGGGAAATACATTTTGCATATTGCCTCCAGCTGTTGCATGCAATTACAACACCCCGCAGAACACACACAACAACATATTTTTTTGTGAAATGTTTTGGCCACGTTTTGAGTTTTGCACTTAGCTGCTGTCATTTTGGCACGGTGGCACGCGGCACGTGGCAGGCAGAACTGCAAGCAACGCATACCGCTCATAAATGTTCGCTTGTATAAAACAAAATTTGCTGTCAAACTCGACTGAAAATGAGTTTAACCTGCTCTCTATCACTAAATACTTGTCACGCAAGCTTCCATCGAGGTGCTTAATTCGATTTCCGGCTTGATGCGCTTTTGTTTGTGCCACACACACTGATATGGCCGGAAATTAATTTCGTTTATGCTGCGCTTCGTTTTGCTTCACTCCTTTCACTCGAATCGAATCTGTCGCCCATTCATGCTCCACAATTCTAAAGTCACAGCGTGTGAACAGCTTAGATTTTCTAGTGTTCGGAGTTTATTCAATAGTTGCTCAATGGATTTTCTATTTTAGTAGAAATGTTTACAAGCGTGTGCTGTTTATTCTGGTAGTTTTTACTTTGGCAGGGTATCTGTTAGCTTATCAACTTTTATATTTTACTCCTAGCGCAGGCCATGTCCTGTAAAATCTAATCACACTCATTTATAAATATAAAGTATATCTATGCATTTTTATATATATTTTTTGTTACATGCAGCAACAGCAGCAGCTGCTTCTGAGAAAGAAGTTTGCTAGGCAGCAGCCTTGTTAAGAGATTCACGTACTACATTAACCATTTTAGCAGCTAGATAATGGAAAAAAATACATGGCAAGAGCTTATGCCAAGTAAATTACAGATATTTAAGCAAGGTGAATAAATAACTGAAGAAAATGAGTAGGCATTTAAAGCAAGTAGAGAAATTTAAAGCCATTGGCTTATGTTACATGAGTTAGAGATAAATTAAAAATATACTATTCAAATACTTAATCTTTATATTACTTAATAAACAGTTGGACTAAAAGTGAAAGCCGAAAATTCTTCAAATAGTCGAAATCAAGATCGATGGAAGAATTTCTGTGGCTATTTTGACAACCGCAACAAATAAGCTCAATCTTATTTGAGTCACTTTTACACATTACTAATGAATTGGTTTACCACTGAGTATTTGTATATAAATATATATATGTATATATGTATATATAGAGAGAGAGAGAGAGAGAGATTTGTGCGCATATTTTGACTATTGTGATTTGCCAATTTGCGTCGAGACCACAGAATGGAGGACACTTTGCAAAGGGATACACATTCGATATTAGCCCCACGAGATTTCCCAAGTTAAGTTGACAGACACAAACACACATGCACACACACATACACACGCACACACACTCACATTCAAACAACTACACACAGAGCGACAGCCAGAGCAAGAGCAAGCACAGATTGAGATTGGGCTTGTTAAAGTAAAATAACCATTCCCAGAATTACAATAAAAATCAGAGCAACAGCTTTTGGCATTACCCTTTTGCCTTGGTCACAACCCACAACCTCCTCCACCAACCAAGCCCACCCCCCCCTCCCCCCTCCCGCCACAACCACCTCTTGACTTCCCGCCAGGCAACCACTTGAAGCTTGAAGCTGTTGCTGACTTCACGCTCTCTGGCGTTTGTTTCGCTCCGTTTTCCCATCGCTGTTGTAGCCTGCTTTGGTTTGCTTTGCTGCCGCTGCTTCTTCTCAGACCCCCGCCCCAAACTTAATACATGAAGATTAAATGTCCTGTCGCAGCAGGCTTAAGCGCTAAGCTCGGGACTTGCAGCAACGCTCTACGTTTCCCATTATGCCCGTGTCCGTGTCCGTGTCCATGTACATGTCCATGTGTGTGTGTGCAAGCGATTGAGAGCGACAGAGCGACAGAGAGAGAGAGAGAGAGAGAGAGAGTTGCTTTGGTGTTTGTGTTGCTGTTTCATGTTTGTATTTGTGTTTGTGTTGTGTATTTGTGTTTTATACTCGTACAATGCTTTACCTAAAAACATTTTCCTCTACTGCTTCGGATTTTACTTCTTTTTTTTTTGTAGTCAAGTGAAAAGTTGAGCTGCTGCTTTCGCCTTCGTCTATTCCCCCTCGTTGCTCCGCTTGCAGAGGCGTTTTCAATTGCCGCCTGAGTTTGTAAATCAAAATAAACATTGCTTTTTGGTTGCCTTTCTTGTTTATTATGGCAGCACTCTCTATATGCACTTCACACACAGATATACACCAAACACATCCACACACACACTCACACACACACACACACACATAGTCACCCACACACACAGTTGCTTAAGTGTTGACGTCTGCACTTCTCTCTTGCTGCGAAGGCAACTTTATTAGGCTTTAAGTCTTATTTCGATTGTTTGCTTAAGATATTTAATCACAAAATTGTTTTCGAGATTTGCTTAGAATTATTAGACAAGTCGATTGAGGGACATGAGAAATTGAATTTGTTGGTTAGACATGCGCAAGGTTTTCATTTAATATATTTATCTTTAGTAAATTAATAACTATAACAATGTAAAACTTAATAATGCAAGTATATTCCTTTATTTTTGATTGGTGTTGATTAATTTAGACATTCTTTGTTTCTTTCTCAGTGTACTGGTTGAGCTGCCCTCGCTTGCTCTTCAAAATTCTAATCGTTTGTGTCTGCCTGCCTTTTGCCATAGTGGCCAACTGTCAAAGGCGTTTTCGTCGCCAGAATGTATGCAATTTAATTTATTTCTGTGCTTTCAATATATGTACACTTAGCTGCAGGCACATGTGCTCACGTTCTCTCTCTCTCTCTCTCTCACTCTGTCTCTATCTCTCTCTTGTGCACAGCCTTCTTTAAAATTTCATTAGAGCACTCATTTTGCCCAAGGTGCTAAGATTACATAATTAATTTGCAGCACAGGCCTTCGCAATTAATTAAATGTCTCATTTAATAACGCTTTGTTGGGCATTTTTTAAAAGCACAACAACAGCAGCACACTCAAAACACACACACACACACACCGCGCCATATAAATTTACGGATTTTCCGCATACGCCACGTGGGCGCATCGCCGACGCTGATTTATTTTTAACCTTAAAGCGTCATTTACTATAAAGATATTTAATACATTTTACGTTTATGGGCCACAAAAACAAAAAAAAAAATCGAAAGAAACACAAAAAAAAGTGAGGCTCTGAAACTTTAACAACGTCGTTGTCTTTGCCATTGTCTGCAACGTGCGCACGTTGCGTATGCGCAACAATTTGTAGTACACACACACATGGGCGCAATCAGAAGAGAGGAGTTGAAGCCGCCAAGAAATTTTGGCATGCTCAGCCATTTAGCAAAAAGAACTCATTAAACCAATGAAGTTCATTCACCAAGTTGGCATTAAATGTTGTCTGGTAACTTTTAAAGGCATCTTTTTTGTTGATACCCCTCTAAATGATTTAATGGCTACGCCGATGTACGCACTTACTTGTTGCTGTTTTTTTTTTGTCTACGTGGCAGTGGCTCGCCAGTTGCCACTCGCCACTCGACTAATCGACCAATTTTTGTGGCTGTAATTTAATATGCGAGCCAACAGCTTTAATATGCCCAGCACGTTGCTTTTACATCTGTTTGCCCTCAGGCGCACTACACACACCTGTGTCAACAGGCATTTAAAATTTTTAAAGCATTTGCCAGCAGCATCACAGTTCATTTCATTTGGCTTGACTTATGCAAACAAGCGCCGAGAGCCATCAGCCACTCCGAGGAGCCAAACAATTTACATTGCCATTGCCATTGCCATTGCCACCGAATGAATTCAGTGCAGCAAGCACCCTGTTGCTGACTAACCCCGAGGCCCACACTATACACCCTGTTTGCTGTTACCGCCCATCCACCCTCTAACACAATCAATCAACGCGTTCAAGTTGTGTTTTGCACCAGTCCAGGGATTCGGGTCCTTGTACGGGTCCTTGTCCGGGGCCTGGGTTCTCCGGATCCAAGCATTTTGCTTTGTTCTCTTTAGGAGCACAATAAATGCAAAATAAAGGTGCTCGGGTAGGTGGGAAGGACAAAGGCAAAGTTCACACTGCGAAATCCCAATTTTATATGTATATATCTCTTCCTTTTTTTTTCGTATTGAGCACGCAAAAAAAAAGGGTTCAATCCGCGCCGGTGACCTGCATAATATTACGGCAAATGTTCAAAAACTTTTTCAATAAGCAAAAGTTTTGCATGCAGCTTGGGCTCTGTTTGCATTGTATTTAGTTGTTGTGTGTGGCGTAGAATAGAGTGGAGTGGAGTGGAGTGGAGTTGTTTCAGGTCTGCTCTAATGGTTGGTCTGCTCTTTGCCAATTTGCATAGTTGTCAGTGGCCCAGTCGGCCAAAGCGAACTAAAAAATTCATAACCAAATTGGATGGCAAATGCTATGAGTAAAAAATGTATATATAATTTAACTGTCATTCTTGCTGCCGCACACACACACACACACACACACACACGCACATAATCAGCCACAGACACAGATGTAATGTGCAAGCGTCAATCATCTTTTAACAGCACCCCTCGAACCGTTTTGCTTTTGTCAGTCCAACGACCAGCTGTCGACAGTCGCACTGAAATGATTTGTCAACGCAACAAGCGATGCCGTCAGACTTCATCAGTAACCTGTCCATCCAACTGTCTGATTGTCTCTCTCTCTCTCTCTCTCTCTCTCTCTCTCTCTCTCTCTCTCTCTCTCTCTCTCTTTCTGTCTCTCTTTCCCGCTTTCTTTGACTCTGTCTGTCTGTCTGCCACACTGGCAGTCGTATTTGTAATTGTGGTTAATGCTGTCTTAAATGTGATTCTGGCAGCTGCATGAGCTTTGCATTACGACCTTAAGGTTCATTAAATCTTAATTAAGTTAGCTAATATATGATTCACTCTTCGTTTAACTTAGTTTATGACCTACAAAAACAAGAGTGATTTGTACTATTATATTTGTAGGTAATAGAACAGATGGATCTTTAGAAGCTGGATAATATCAACCTTTTTATTTTGAAGTGTTGAAATGTTTTATATGAGAGAGATAATGAGAGACAACCTGCAGCAGCTGGTTCTTATTTAAAAATCATCACAGAATATCGAATCAAATCGAATCGATGCGAATCGGATCGTTGTCGGCTACATTTGAATTCCATTAGTCTGATTTATGCATTGTGATGAGTAAGCCATTAAAAAAGGAATCCCAGTTGGCTTAATTATGCAAATCACTCAACTTAAAGCTGATGCTGTCACTGATGCTGCCACTGATGCTACTGGTGTTTGTTGCACATATGGACAAATAACACGTGAGCATAGCTATGAATATACAACTGACAATATGGATGACGTTGGCATTATTAAATGAAGAATGTGTTGATCATTATAACAAGCACATCACAGAAAGGTAAAGAGCGACAGAGAGAGATTGCATATTTTATAGTAAATGAAACGTGTGTCAGCTGTGTTTAACGTTTACATCCACTAGACGTGCACTGTGTGTGTGCATTGTGTGTGTGTGTCTGTATGTGCCCCGTCAGCCATATATTATTTTAATGGAATATGCTGCAGCCAGCCAGGAGACACAGCATACAAGCTCTACACCTCATCCTCAATGCTTGTGTGTAAATATATGTTGAGCTGTTGCTCTTTTTCGCATACACAGGAAGTGTCAGCTATATAATGATTACGGTTTTACAGCTGATACCATACAGATAGTTAGATAGTCAGGCAGACAGACAAATGTACTTGAGTCTCACAAAATGCGCATTGATTAGCATTGTGAGAATCGTTTGTGTGCCATGGGCGTAGAAAGGATTTCAACTAAGGGAACAGAACATACAAGAAACTTTAAATACCAAAAAATAATAATAATGATAAATGATTAGAATTTCAATTACAGGGATAGTTATAATCACAAATAATGCAATTAATAACATAATAAATATTCATAATAATTGCATGTAATTAAATCAATCCAATTAAATGTTATCCGATTAAGTGTAAGTTACTCGATAGACCACTGACTACGCCTCTGGTGGCTGGAACTATGAGCTGCTCTGTGTATCTCGACTTCCACATAAGAGTGCAATCTGCCAAACGAGTCGACGGCACGTCTGTATATTAATATGGTCATTGATTTCGATTTGGATTACCATTTCGATTCAGTTCTTCGATGCGCATTTGGTTTCGGTTTCGGTTTCTGTTTCCAACTTCGAGCTGTGTGCGTGCTTTGGATGAAGTCATAAAAGACCATAAAATGTCATAAAGTGCCATAAAAAGCGTTGGGGCGTGCAAAGTGCCGCTCAGCAACAGCAACAGAAACAAAAACAAAAACTATCGACCCCACTGGACAGGCCTCGCATAAGTACACACGCAAAAAAGGACAAACACACACACACAGACACACTCACACACACACACACCCAATCTGGGCAGCATAAAAAGATCAAAGTTGCTGATGAAATGGCTGCAGGCTAGGCTGTTGAAAAATCGGTGACAGAAAAAGGTTAGCGATTTTTTATTTTATTTTATTTTTGTTATTTTTTTTTTCAATTCAATTTAAAGGGTTATATACCTTTAAAAGGCCAATAGATGCAGCTGTTAAGCTTGTGTATTATAACTAAAAAAAAATTCAAAATTAAAGTTAGAGCAACTTTGTAAATATACCAAAAACATGTACCAACTTTCAAAGTTGATTTTAATCGGTTTCAGTTAGGTTTGAGAAGTTAGCTAGACAAACTCTTTGCCCGTCAGTGCTACTTTGTTCATAAGCGTCAAACCTTAAGAACATGATGACGATGATGATGATGTTGATGAGCTGGGTAAAGTCCATAATTAGGCGGACAGTCAGAGGGTGTAAAAAACACGTAGCGACAAGATGGCTTAGATCAGACAGGCAGGCTGACTGCCTGGCAGGAAAGTTGGCAGGCAGGCAGAGATGCAGACAGGTCGACAGGCTCACTGAGCAACTTAAAGCCGCGTTGGCTTGTGTCGAGGCTAAGCAGCAAAAAGTTTTTAATCAGACCACGTTGGTCCAGTCGGCAACTCCCGATCCCAGTTACAGTTATCATCTCCATAGTTGCCAGTTGGCCGACAGGTTCTTTGCCGCAGTGGCCGTGACGAACTTTTTAATGAGCAACGTTTTGCGGCTAATAAACATTTGTGTATATGGTGGGTGTATTTTCCCATTTGCGAATTTAGTTGCCATGACGCCATGTTTTTAATTGGCAGATGCCGCTGTTTGGCCACTGGTTGTGGACCCCATTTTGTCGACCCTTGAGGGCCGACGCAACAGTTGACGCCACGCCACTCCGCAGGCAATTGCATATTTTATTAAATTGCCTCACACAGCCCATAAAAAGTAAAGAGAGAGCACCAACAACAACAACAATGTTCACATTATTCTGTCACAACAATTCATTACACAAATGCTACCTAACACAGACTAAAGTCACAAAATAATATAACAAAAAAAACATCGGAGAGAAAGTTATGAAAAACCTGGAGCGAACAGTTTGAAATGACGCAACAAAGAAAACTTCACTTTTACTATATACTGATACTGATACACGAAGCCGGCGAGAGTATGCCAGGCATACACTTTCAATACGCTCACTAAGTAAACCAATAGCTCACAAGACACGCTTTGGGAATTTGGATAGACGAGCTCATGTGTGAAATTTGCGCCCTGAGCCCAGTTGTTACACTTGTCACACAAGTTCCGTGTTTATTATGCGTCACATCTAATTGCTTAAAGCTTGTGGCAAGCAAAGCATTTTCTTATATAATTGCTTTTAGTTACCTTTGATAGAAAATGGTACGGATGAAGCGAAAGTAGTGCTATATTTGTGCCTTACCCATTGAGCACCTAAGCGCACTGTTATCGAATTTAAGCCCAAAATTGGAAATTTGAAAGCCTGTGCAGCGTGCAGAGCTTTTCGAGGGTATTAAAGTCTTTAGCGTTACCAAAAATACGCATAATAATATCTTTGCTCGGCCTGCTGTTGTTTAGCCTCCTGCTACGATTGTGTGTGTGTGTGTGTTTTTTTTTTTCTTCGTTTTGGCCATTTAAATTTACTTGGCAAAGTTTTTTGTTTGGGAAGGCCGCGCCTTATGAAACTTTTTTGGCTGTCCTGCTCCCAGCTTTCCGGTGCGCCCCTTTTCTGGTTTGCTCGCCACGATTGTTGCTGGTACTGTTTTTGTTTTTGTTATTGTTTCTGCTACTGCTTTTGGCAGACAGCAAATCAACAAAATTATGATAAACAGCTGCAGGTAAAGGAACCCAAAAAAAAAAAAACAAAGAATAACAAAAGTAAAAACCAAATTGCAAAAGCTGACCAACTGTGCCGAAAAGTCCTTGTTGGCCCGAAAAGTCTTCTTCACCCTCAGCTTTTGTGGCACTAAGGCGGGACACAAACGCCTTTTTTATTCAATAGAAAATTATATTTTCATTATATTGTCTACTTCAGAAAAAAACAGAATTGCTAAAAAAAAAAAAAAACAAAAACAAGAAGCAAAATGAAATTGTAATAAAATCAACTTAAAATATTTTCACATGTTTACAGTGGCATTTTAAAGCTTTTGATCTTTATATTACGCCGAATTGTTTGTGTTGTTATTAACGCGATATATACATACACATATATATAGACATATATATTTATATACTATATATATAGATATGTATGTAAGGCAGTGTCAAGGTGACAGCTATTCCCCAGCTAACAACGCAAAAAAAAAATGATGGCATATTGCCTGGCAAATCGCTGGATGCGCTTTGGATTCCTTTTCCCTCGCATTAAGCACAGCCAAAAATGTTCCAACTTTTCAAGTTGAGCATTTTCCGTCACCCCACACACAAACACACACAGCACACACAGTACACATATGCATAGCGAGGGGGAGCACAGTGCTGAACAAGTTAAGCGTTATTTTCAGGTAGCTGACGAGCAAATATTTGCATATTTGATATTTTCGTAACAGCAAACTTATACTGAATGTAGATTTCGTTTATTGATTTTTATCATAATGTTGCGCTTGGTGCTTTTCGCATTTTTTCTTAGCCTTAATACCCTGCAACCATGTTCAAAGGGAGTTGTATATTGTTTAGACGGCAGATACAAAGATAAGTATGCACCAGATATGAAAATAGCCTTATTTTAACGAACCACTTAAAATGCTAAAGCAAAAATAAATAACGCCTATTAATTATGAATTTTGCTGATCATTCAAATAAGCCCAGGAGAGAGTACATTATGCTGTGCATCCTTCCCTTACTGTTAGTCACTTTACACCCACTTGTTAATGTTTGCTCTCCACTCTAACGATACACGGAGGCCGCACCTAACCTTAACAACAAAAACAACTGTGTAGCCAACAACTATATTTGCAAGAACAACAATTACAATATAACAACACCCACCACGAGATTCGCATGTGCTGTCGTCATATTCGCCGGGACAATGGAAGTTACTCATTGTTCGTTAAATGTGGGAGTTCAACTTTCTATAAATAGTCAGTTGTCTAGCTGGATATTGTAGGGGAAGCGCAATGCAAGGCAGCACATAAATGTGGTGTGAAAAACTTTTAGTTCTATGTGCATTTTTCTGCAGCACATTCAGTGCGAGCACTAATGAAATCAATAAAGATTAAAAAGTAATCCGACCGTGGCAACATTGAATTTTGAAAACAAACCACAAGACAAATAGCCCTGCAGCAAACAATATCAAGTGAGGCCGGCATGTGGGGCAAACAACAAATGGAAATTACAACCAGTTAACAAGAATTACAATGTATCGAGAATTGAACAAATGGTAAACGATATATGCAATGCAATTAATTAAACTGAAAACATACAAACACAAGGGCATGCAGAAATATATGCTTCAATGTATGCTTATTATTATATTATGTATTGATTACAGATACTCAAAATATGCAGGCTGCTTTTATTCAATTTGTATTGTGCTTGAAAATATAATTTGCATATGTATTTAAATGTACACATTTCAGCGGTTTTGATTATTTGCCTTACCTTATCGAATAATATAGAAATAATACAAATTATCCCATTTTTATTATTTTGTTAAAGACGACTTTGAACTCATTAAATTTAAGTATACTTTACGTTTTACTTTTCTTTTTATTTCCGTGCAACTTGTGCTTTCTATTTCGTAGCTTGAATTCACAAAAGCAATTTATCTTAAGTTAGTATTCTAAAAGAAACTTGTATTTAATAGCAGTAGAAAAATAACTTTTATGCAACTCAGCTTGTTTGGCTTGGGCAGCTGTATGAAAGTTGAATACTTCGCTAAAACTTATCACTTTGTTAAATATAAAGCAATTTTTAGAATTTTAAGTCTCAAATATTGAGAAAAAAAATCAATAAGCATCTAGCTTTGATGTCTTTTGCAAACTTTTTTCATTTATAATAATAATAAAAAATCCTTTAGTTTTACTTAACAAAATAAATTACTTGAAAACTGAGAACTGTCGTGAGATATCCCGTATCCTGATTGAAAGGAATAATGTTATTTACCCCAGAAACTGCTTTAAAAGCTTTCACGAGTTTTAAAATGAATTTAGCGCAAGAGTCACGTTTCTTAAACCAAAGTAGCTTATATCTTGATTTAAAACCATGATTAAAAAGCCCCGATTTCTTAAAATGGGGCAACTTTTGACAATGTTATGGCTCTGGGAAGTTTTGACCCCATCCTAAAATCACTTTTATATGATTTTAACATGAATTTTGACAATGAATCGTGTTTACAAATTGAAAATGGAAGACGATAACTAAAAATTAATTGCGAAAAATTGTTTTAAGTTTACACCCTTCCGTAAATGCCAAGAACTGATATGATGTTAAAATGTCGGTTTTAAAAAACATGTTGTTGCCCATTTTGTAAGCTCACCTCTGAGCACACATTCAATGCAACTTCAATGAATACGTAAAGCAGGGAGCTGGAGTCGAGGTCGTTCGGGTTTTCCCTTTTCTTGTCGAGCACAAAGGATCTATGTATCCGCACATATCTTTACATCAATCTATATAGCCTTATGCATTACAAAATGAATTACAAAAATTTGAAATGCGTGTAGTCAAAATGCTTCGTGTTGTGTGCGCATGCAAATGTGCAAATAGATTGGGCTGGGATGGGGTGGAGTTTGTGGAAGCATTGAAGCATATGCGCAAAGATACACACACAAACACACGCACACACATGCACACATACACACATACACACTTACATATGGTACACATATTGAATCCATAAATAAATCCTTAAGCAGAAATTGTAAATGTCGGATTAAGTGTATCACGGAGCGCAGTATGAGTGTATGTGTGTGCGTGTGTGTGTGCGCGTGTGTGTAACAACTAAATGGCAAAAAGTACGGCTTAGATATTGCTGCCTGTTGCTTTGCAGCTGTTATCCAGTTTGCCCCAGGATATGTTGTCAAAACGTGGCTAGATCGAAATAAAGTTAATTCCTCACACAGCACTTACAACAAAGTGCTACCGATAATAATTACTTGCAACATTGTAATCCTCTTAACATTGCCCGATTTACAAGCAGAGTTAAGTGCCATATAACAAGCTCGCCCTTAAGCCATTTTCGAAAAATACCTTGGTGTAAATAACATCAAGCGGCATTTTATTATCTATTTACTCACGATTCGCCATTCGCTCAAGTCCAACACAAAAAAAATCGAATCCAACGCGACGGGAAACAAGCTAGCTATATAGTTGTCTATATGCAGGTGTTGGTTTTTTTGTCTTGTTCTTTTTTTTAGTATTGCGGTTATCCTAGCGCTAAGACACGGGCAAACGCTGTCAAGTCCCCCAGAAGACTGTCACTCCGGATTGGAGCTGGCTCTGGCTCTGGCTCTGGCTCTGGTTTTACCTAATGCTTTAACTCAAAACTGGAGTTCGGCAAAACACACGAAGCTCACAACATACGCACCAAAAAAAAAAAAGGAAAAAAAACTGTTGCGTCGCAGGGGAAAAAAGGGAAATTCCCCAAATAACGAGAACCAATTCCCCGCCAGTACTAAACATTAACTACAATGGGCCTAAAAAGCAACAAGTTTTATTTGGTATCAGGGTCAGACCACTTGCCAATTTAATCATCATGGCCAACATCATCATCAATAGCAGCAACAGCAACAGCAGCAGTAGCGTTTGCGTATCAATAGTTCAAAATATTTACAAAAAAGAACAAAAACCCAAAAAAAAAACTGACACGCGCTGTGAGCAGCTTTGTCAATGTCAATCGTAGGCGTGTTGTGGGACGGGGAAGTGGGCGTTATGGACTTCCAGCAACTAGTGGTCGCTCAGTGGCTCAAATGACACAGCAACAAAGCAGCAACCAGAGTGGCAGTAGCTACAAATTTGTTTACGCCTAATTGGGCTACGCTTACAAGCCGCAACCCCCCAAAAAGTATGCAACATATATTTCAATGCTTTCGTATCGTTCACACCCTGCACACTGCAATGAGTGGGCATACTTAGTTCGAGGGTGTCTACGAAACGGATTCGAAACTGGTTTTTTATTGAACGTTGAAAATAGTTTCCATTATCAAAGTACTTTAAATATATTTTATAGGTATTCAATATGAAACTTACCAATATTTGGATACAATTTGAATATATTTGATATACCAGAAATATGTATTTATCTTCATGCGTTAACAAAATTCCTCCGAAACTTAATTCGAAATAGGGCGAGTAAAACATCTTTAGCAATAGTTTCCCCCGGATGAAGAGCTTGTCTCCATCAAATTAGCTTAATAGCAGCCTTTATTTTTCTTTTATGAGCTATAAAAGAAGCTAGTTTCTCTTATTTGTTCAAAAGCTTGTGTCAAAATGTAGCAGATTAGTTTCGATTAAGGAAATGTAATACATTTCTTTATAGTCACTCAGCAAATAGATTTGTGCATCTAAAAGTAATCAAAATTCAACTAAACATACTTTCTATGAATATTTTATTGACTCCTAAGCTCGAGTTGAGTGCAGGCTATTTGCTAGTCCAACTTGCAACATAAAAAAAACTAAAACGTCCCAAGTAAACATGAAAAAGAAAAATGTAAGATAGCACTCAAAAATTGTGTTTCGTATGAATAAGTTTATAAGCAAGTGTATGTGTGCGTGTGTGCAGGCGTGTGTATATGCGTGTTTGTGCGTGTGAGTATTCTCTGTGAAGCATAAATCAGAGAGTCGCTCCAGACAATAACCTGCCATTCTCGTGTGGAATATGTGTGTCTGTGTGTTTGTGTATCTGCTGGCCTTGCCACACACCCGCGCACACACTAATACATGAAGTAGCAATGTTTTTTTTTTGTCTTCCATTTGTGTTGCGGCTCTTTGAGACCATAGTAAAATTGCACATGGCTTCAGCTCGTTTCACTTGGCAATTGATACAATCATCGGCAGCTATTTCTGAATAAAAAAAAAATGCAAAGTCAATTTCCAGTTGAACATTGGGTTCAATTAGTAAAAGTGCTAGTCATACACACACACGCACACACCCGCAAGAACTCAATGTGGCATATAATTGAAGCAAGCTGCAACATCAAATGCAAAAGCTGAAGCGCAATTTAACCGTTCAAAGGATTGTTCTTTTGCCAATCTGGCAATTCCATTTAATTAAATCTCAACAGTGTCTGCTAATGATGTGCCCTTAAGTTTGTGGTCTCGCTCCCCTTCCCCCACCCCCTCTAACTGAGATGAGGTGGTAGTTGAGGTAACTAATTAATGTTGCGACAATTAAATGCAACTTGAATCCAAGTTAAAAGCTAGTTTATTTAATCAGCTCCAGACATCTGCATTGCGAACACTAATCAAATTCATTTATACTGTAGATCATTTGTCGTTTTTCTTTTTTATAGCTGCCAGGCACCGGATGTAAGGGCAGCCGGAAGTCGCGCACAAAGATGGCGCCGCCGCCATTGCTCAATGCTACGGTTAACGAGCATCGACATGAGCTCTAGGTGCCTTCCTGTGCACTGAGAAATAATAACACAAGAATCATGAATCATGAATTTTATTATAAAATTATTATTTACATATTATATTCACACATATTAAATAATAACCGACAAATTCTTTCATCAGATTTATATGCAGCACGTTTTTTAGAACCCTTTTTTGTTCAAAGTTCGATCGATAAAGAAAGTTTTAGCTTTGGTTTAAAACACACAAACTGAATTTAAGATTGTTTATTTAAAAATAAACTGATTCCATTTACTTCTCGTTTTCTCGTAACAGACGAAGGATATGAAGGATATGTTTTAGATATTAGTTTCATTTTTTCCAAGTATGTGTGTGTGTTTCTGTTTGTGTAAAAGGTCTTCTGTCCTCTATGTTGTATTAAAGCAAATTATGGCTTTTATTATTGCAGGCTTCGCAGCTAACGAAAATATCCCAAAGCAACTGCAGAACGTATATTCCTCTCTAGCTGTTTTTGTTTTTGTTTTTGTTGTTGTTGTTGTTGTTGTTACTCTTGCTTTTGTTGTTGTTTGCTTAACGTTGATTTTGGTTGGGCTGCTAGCTGGTTGCTTTATCTGTGCTTCAGTTTTGGGCTTCACCTTGCACATACTAGGCAAACTCATTACGAAAAATGAGCGTCCTGCGGCGTTCAAACAAAGCAAGGTTCTCCACCTGAGGGCATACAACACCAGACCACCAGACCCTCACGCACTCCATCCTCCTCTATATGATGCCCTACTGCCCTCTTCTCATGTTAATGTATACAATGTATGTATGTGTGTGTGCAGTGGCTTGTTTATGCCAAAATTTGTACACACTTACATTCGGCAACCAACCACCCGAATATCGATTTTGTTTGATGTTTAGGCCAAACCAAAAACGATGCCAGGACACGCCACCAGCCACCCTAAGGCGCAACAGTCGCATTATCATCATCATCATTATCCCTGCCCCACTGCGAGGCTTCCGTTAACGTTTACTTGCCGCTTCATCTTACGCTATCGCGCATTTTAAATATTAACAGCGTGTAAAATGCCAAAAACAATATAAGTACCCGTATACACATTGTATTCACAGGGTGTCCTTCAATGGCATTATTTAATTGACTAAATGGTTCTATCGGCTTTACCAGCTACGATGGAATCTCATTATGAGGACTGCTATCAAATAAAATACTAATTCTAGACAAATTTCCGAAAGGAATTTATGAATTAATTTGAATAACATGGAATAGTGATTTTTCTTCTTGATATTTAATACTACTAATTCTAGAGGAATTTCCGCAATGATATTTACGAGTGAACATCAGAGGGCGATATATTTTCTTAATGTCAGTTATGCTAAATGAAAACTCAACTGTGTAAAGGATTATGTACTAAACTAATCAGAACATTTTTAATGGTAGCAGACAAGTTGTTTCTGCCAATTCAACAGCACAAAATTGCTCTCTTAAGTCCCAATAAAAAGGGAGCATTGCATTTCATGTTTATTTACGTTCTTTTCAGCAAAAACAACAACAGCAACCATAAAAAAAAGACAGCCATAAGCCAAAGCTATCCTAAGCTGATTACACAATTGAACAGCACCCTGTTTGTATTTTTGCTAACTTGAAAACTTTTAGCTTGAAGGTGTGCAGCCTTCTTCTTTTTTTTCTTGCTACCTCTTTTTATGAGCTGTTTTGGCTTGATTTTTATACGAAAACAATTACACTTGAGCTGCTGCGAAATGATTTATCCAAATGTGTTATCTTAGTGTGCTGCTGGCTAGCTATATATGCTATATGTATATATTTACCTGCTTAATGTGTGGGTGCTTTATTTGTAGTAGTTTTACTATTTCCGAGTTAATTAGCTGACGTAGTTTTTACCCGCTTTTTACCCGTGGGAGATCATTAGGCAAAAGGCGACCACAGAAACAGCGCAAATTCTTCGAATTGGTTTTAAAAATATCCTGCATACACACACACACACATAGAGGCAATCTACACTCACACACACTCAACATGCGCACATTCATTCAGGCTTAGCTTTTATGTCAGCGATGCTTTCATTTTCCTTTATTTCAAAGGGCAATTGTATTGTCCCATTTTAAATCCGCTTATGGCTGCAGCATGCAAGGGCCTGTGTTGCAAGGACAATAGAAAGTGTACTCAACCAGGGTCTTAGCGTGAAGGGTGCTGGCATTCTAAGAACTTGTTGCACAGAAATAGACAAACACACAGACAGACGGTCATTTCTGTAAGATCAAGAATCTAATTACCCCCTTTCATCTATAAATTCCCAAATTTAATAATATCCATTTAACACATTTTCATTAACCAAAGTGTAAAAATGCCATCGTTGGAATTTTGTTACTAGAAATTTTGGAATAAACACATACACACACACACACACACACACACAAGCGGGCTTAATCTCGTGCGATACCAAATAAAATTTAAATTCAAAATAATACACTCACCGGCAGCAGCAGTATCATAATGTAACCCCTTCTTTCGCTTCACTTTGCAATCGACGCAGCAACAACAAAATATTTTCCAATTCGCTGAGCGCCTCAAGCTACTACACATTAATTTAATTTTACTTGCACTTAACATAAAATTAACACAACTTAAATATTAAAATCAATTTGAATTGCTCACAACGACTATCAGTTATAATTGAGATTTATTTTGTGGATCTCTCAAAGAGTTTTGTTCGACTTATGAAGGTAAGGGTATAGACTTGGGCTCAGGCCTTGGATAGAGTATCTAAGATAGTTATCTAGTTATTTTAGATATTTAAACGAACACGGCAAAGAATCGAGCTCTACTTGTGAATTGGATTTTTCTTCAGATATATCAGTTAATGGAGCCCATTTAAAATGGGCAAAGTTGTCTCAAAACTAAAATGCAATAGTCAGTCAAAACATAAAAGAACTTCTATAAATCAAATTTGCTATCAATTCTGGAGTCACATATATTCAGAGTCCTTAAGAGGCTGTCTAGCCACTTGAGCCTCCTTGGCTGAGTTGCTGACTACGCCCATGAGCACATCACTTGCTGCTGCACATTGTTCGCTGTGGTTGAAAGTGCTGTGCGTTTGATAAAAGCCTGTGTCATTTTTTTTTTCTTGTCTCCGCTGCTGTTACTTATGAAAAATATTTGCACTCAATGCCAAACACTAGACGCCACTGCTTTTTACTTCAAAAACCAAAGCACTTTCATTAGCTCAACACGCTCACGGTCAGCAGCAGCAACTCTCAACCTACTCAACCTCAAAGCCCAAAACCCGTCGCAAGGCCAGCAACAGCTTCAGTGGGCCAGGTTACCTTGTAGATGCTGCCCCTGCAGTAGCATAATTTCCTGGGGTAAGCTTTGGCACCACCCGCACCAACAAAACTGTGCTAAAAAGGGGAAGAACCACAGCAAAAGCTTTTGACGAGTTGAGTTGGTGTGCAAATATATGGTTGGTGTGTGGGTGGTGTGTGTACTCCGTGAGCTGTGGCGGCATTAAACAGATTGGCCGTGGCATAGCTACCAAGCCAATGATAACTCGGGCGCCTTTGCTAATTTAATACAAATATTTTGCTAATATTTTTTAAGTACATAACCAATTAATTTTTAACATGTTTAAAAAACAATTCAAATACAATTTTAACTTTAGTTAAGAGTGCTTCACATTTTTTTCCCATTTAAAAGAAATTGCTTTATAAATTATAACATTATCGGCGTTGTTTCTATTTAAAACTAATTATCTTTTTATTTATAAATTATCATGTGTTGTTGTTGTCTGTTTCATAAATGTACAATTATTAAATATATGTAATATAGTATAATAATAATAACAGGTTGCTTTTCTCTGTTGCATTTTTACATTATTTTATATTCGCATCAAAATATAAAACGAAAAATGTGTGATTATTGTGGTTGTTGTTGTAATTCTTTTGTACGCTGTTCAAATTTAACTAAACGATTGAACTGTTTGGGAAAGGTTAGGGTTAGAGTGCAAGAGACGACCTTGGCCGTAACTAGTCATAAATTGTATTTAGCTTAAGTGATAATTGCCACCACACACTCTCTATCTCTGTAAACCTCTTTATCCCCTTTCCAGCTATTTAATGCTACGAGTATTTGTTTTGCTTTCGTCTAATAGTATGTTTTTACGGGCTGTAATACTTTCGACTCAGCTGAACTTTCTTCTTATTTATGATGCACTACAAACTACAATTCTACAGAAGCTCGGTGTGCTGATCTCACTTGAACTTACTACCTAATCTAGTAGTCATGTTCAAAACTGTGTACATGTTGTGCATGTGCACCTGTTTTTTTAATTTGAAAGCTCTGCGAGCAAAAATTAACAATCAATACTAGAACATGACTAATTTTAAACATATCTACGAAACATATACTAATTATGCATTCCATGAATGTGCAAAATCGCGGCTGCCACGAGTAAACAAAGCCATTTGAACAATGCTTTAGACATAATAAATCAGATCAGAATTAATGCGACTTAAGTTTAACGTTACATACAAGTAAGGCGTATTGTGTGTGTGTTGGGCGGGGCGTGGAATCGGCTTCAAATATATATATATATATATATATATATATATATATATATTTATAATATATTCACATACAACATAAACGATTGTGTGTGATTTATAAGTAATAATATATAGTAAATTTTTACAAGTCAATTCAATGAAATAATAAATAAAAAAGGCGGGACAGCAGCACGTTAAAATCGAAACTAGAACATAAAAAAAAACTGAACAAACGATGCAACTGTGCAGCTGCCACATGTCGCAGTAGCTATTCGGCAGTCTCCAGTGATAGGGGCGACTGTTGCAGCGCCAATCCGGCTGCTGGTCATTGACGTGGGTGCATCGGCGGCGCATGCTCTCGATATGTCTTCAGCTTCGTCTCCATGGCCTGCAAAAGAGCAACAACAAAAAGTTGATCAAAAACGGTTGACAGACAAGCAGCAGCAACAAAATACAAACAAATAAAAAATTAAAACATATAAGACCAGTTACAAAATGAAAATGTTATTTATTAACGTAAGCATATTAAATAAATGCAAGCGCCAATTAAACAATAGCCAAAAAGCAAATTACAAAAATCGTTATTAGCAATTTTTATGGAGGCATCTCTGCGGCAGGCTCCGGAGAGTCCTGCATGCTGCGCATACGTTCCGCAAAACGCCTAAATATATTTGTGCCAAATTGCATACTGTTCCGACGCTGCGTTGCAGCCGGAACAGGAGCAGGAGCAGGATTATTGCAATCTGTCCAGCTGACATCGCTGCTGGTGGGCGTTGTCTGAGCATCGCTACTGACGCCGCTGCCAAAGGCGCGACGAAAGAGACTAGTTTCACTGCCGGGTGGCGACAGCGTTGCACGTTCGCAGGCGCAACGAAACTTTTGACAATCAGGACATAACAAGGCCTTGTCCCACTATAAAAACATATGAAATAAATATTGAACTAAAAACAAGACACAACAAAAACCAAAAAAATTCATCAAATACAAAACAGAGATTTAGGTAGTTCTAGGTAAAGTTATTATGTAAGCGTTCCATATACCATGCTTGGATAGTATTAAACAAGGGGAACTTACGTTCAGTTTTCTTAACATGTCGGCCACAATGTTGAGCGCCGTGGTGCGGGAGCTGGCATTCATAGCATTGCCATTGATAAGGTTCTCGGGATCTGCAAAAAGGGAGCAAACACAATAAACACAGCATTGGTTAGTTTATAGGCCTAATTAACAATTAGTTAACAATGACAAATAACAATTAGTTACAGCGACAAACGAACACAAACATACACAGGCACTGCCTACGAAAAATGTTTGCAAGTCATGAAAATTTAGCTTACATTTAATAATTTTGTGCATATAAAAATACAGATATGTAAAAAAAAACAAAACAAAAAAAATAAGCTTAAATATATACAATATGGAATTTCTTTTGGATGTTGTGATTATGGTTGATTAAACTAGATTAAATTGGCTGGCTTGGTATGGCGAGATGATTTGGATAGCTTAAGGATGCGTTTTGTTTGCTTCAATGAACTGATTATCTTACTTTTAAGCGAATGTTGCTGTTGATTATATTCGTTTCTATTAGCTAAACTGCCATTTAGCGAACTAACGCTAACGCTGCTGGCTTTTGTTGCGGCGGCATTGTCATGTTGCAGCAGTATATCACCATTGCCCAGAATTCCATTAGGCAGCGATGCTGAGGAATTCATCGAGCTGTTGCCAGTGATTGCTGTATTTGTTGCTACTCCTGTTGTTGTTGTTGTGCCATTCGCTGGCGTATAGCGCGCCTTTACATTCAGCTCCTGCTTGAGATCTACAAGCAGAATTCACAGTCAAACAAAGTTTGAATTTAAGCTCATATCACAAAACGCACCGCGGGTCTCGTCCATTAGCCGCTGCAGTTTCTCTTGCAGCATCTCCTTCTCGTCCACCTCCATCTCAAGGAGCGCATTCTTTTCATAGGCTTTGTCCAACATCTTCTCAAAGTCTACTATGCTCTCGTTGAGTATTCGATGTGCACGCTCCAGATCATCGTTTTTCTGCTCCAATTGTCGCAGATATTCCTTCATCGAATCGCGCTCTTTTTTCACCGTCTCATACTGTTTATCCAGCATTGACATTTCAATGCCATGTGAGTCCACCTTGAGCTGCATTGAGTATTTATGAGGTAATTTATGTTTTTACTTTTTTCATTTCTGTCTTACCTTAAGTGAATCGTTCTCTTTCTCTAACATATTAAGCTTGGCTCTGAGATCTTTGATTATACTCTGTTTTTGCTCCAGAGTCGCGTCCATTTCGGCCTCCATCTCTCGCGACTGTTCAACATATTCGTCGTACTCCTGTTTCACATCTGTCCATCTGCAAAAGCACACCAAACGTATTAATATGAAGTTGAAAGAATTCTCGATAATCTTCACTTCACTTACTCTTTGTGGTATTGTTTGGAGCGCTCTTTCCAATATCTGCACTCGTCCTCGACACTATTAAACATCGGTGGAGCCTCCATTAATTCCTTCCTTTTTATGTTTTTGTGTATCGGTGGTCAAAGTAAACTAAACTGGTGTCGAAATATTCGTTCGTTCGTTTTTTTTTTGTAGCTAAACAAATTCGTTTAATTGGCCTGTTTTGTGGCACTTAACTACCAATTTTCTACTGCTTAAAAGTGAAGCCAAAACACAGTTGTTGATAGTCCGTGGATCTGAAAGCGTCTAAAGTGAAAATGTGAAAAATCAATTAGGAACAGGTGTTCTCATCAGCAGCTGTTGTTGTTGTTGTTGCTGTAGTGGTTTGTTTTTTGGACTATGCCAGCTAAATAAACAATTGTATTTGTGACGTCGACGCCACTTTGGCTCTGCGTTTCCCGTACCTAAGCCAACAACAACAACAACAGTGTCAAAGATACGACGAAGTTTCCAATACAACAACGCGCAGCAGCAGCACAAAATGAAATCATCGCACAATTTTCAAACGACTTTTTTCCCATAGTGCAACATTAAATCGACATTGCAACAAATTGAATGCTATTTAGCATGCATTACTCACACTTTACAAAGAAGTTGACTATGTTTGCTTTGGTTTATTTACATAAAAACAGCATATAAATAAGTTATGCCTGTAAAAATTTACCACTACTCCGAAATGCACAAGCCAACTTGTAGCCCTGGGACCAGTGCTGTAAAGTTTACGTGGTAGTCAACCCTGCGTAAATGCAGTCGATGATTTTGTTGCAGTTGAATTTGAATGCAATTTTTGTTTTGCTTTAATATGTATTTATATGATATGATAATTCTACATTGTTTTGTAACGATTAAGTTTTCGACGAGTCTTACGTCTACGTATCGTTCGCTTCGCGTGAAAATCAGATTTTTCCAATGAGCGGCCAGGAAATACAATGGATCTTTTTGTTGTGTTATCACTGCTGCTTTCATTTGATATATGATATTCGGCATCCACATCTATATCGGAACTATCATCAATGATTTGCGGTGCGTTTAAAGTCATATCTCGCATCGATATTGGAATGTTTGAAGCTGGTTGCGTTTCCCCCTCGCCAACTACCCGCAAAGGCAATGGATTAAATGAGAAGCTTTGAGTAAATTGTCGTTGGCGGGTTTTGCGTCGTAAGCTGTGATTAATCCTTTGTGTCTCTGTTTCACTTGAGCTACTGTTATGGCAGTCATTGACTTTGAAAGTACTGCCTTCTATATCGCTTATAAATGATTCTTTGGAATTATTCTGCGACATCTTAATTACGGATCGCTCTATAGAAAAAAAAAATAGTAAACACGAAATCAGCTGGCCGACAATGACAACTCTGTGCGCCAGGGTCACACTGGGTCACACACAATTGCAGGGCTGCACAATGCAGACTTATAAGTGTGACCACAGTGCTCATCAGTGGAAGTGTGGCCAGCTCACTTAACTCTGCGTCGACGGCAGCAGAAGTGCACTTTCAACGAAATAAGGTAAAATCCAAGCACAAAATAGACATACAAACATTAAACAATTAGCACCATTGTAAATATAAACTAAGTTAGTAATTAACAACGATTCTGTGCGCTGGACCAATAAGAACGACCCGGCTGAAACGGCCAGAAAATTGATTATTGCGGAGCATGCCGAAAAGGGAGGATTTGGGAGAAGAGTGGAAACAGAAAACGGAAAAGAAGAGAAAAAAACAATGTAGGAAAAAAACCACAAGCCTATGAACCAACAAACAAAGAAGTCGTACCTAAAAATATACATATAGTGTATTTTACTAAAACCTGTGTGTGACTTCTTCTTTACTTGGAATTTTTTCAATTCATTTATTGCAGTTGAAGCATTTGCGTTGCGGTGTGTAGAAAAATAATAAGAAGAAGCAGCAGCAGCAACAACGACAATTGCAATTTGGGTGCAATACTAACGGGACTTGTGCTTGGTGCAAAACAAAAAGTGAAGAAAAAAATAGCACGCCGATATGGCTGATCCCGAGAAACAAAGCTTGATCAACAAAGACGAGCCCACCTCGGCCTCTTACCCAACCTTTCCAAATGAGGGCACCGAAAATCCAGGCAGCAGCGCTGCTGCCAATAACGAAGACGGTACGTATATGGTCACCCTAATCTATGGATTTTCCTAAGTGCATTCACACCAACCGCACATCCATCCGACTGCCCGCATGCGTGCGGATCTATGCGGGCAGAGATTGTTGTCTCCAGTGTTGGAAACCCAACAAGTGTTCGCTCTACTTTGCAGCTGCTGCGATTCGCAGTCGAAGGTCTGCCTCTAAACATGCTTTGTGCAAACTGACTCACTCATGATAAAAAAAAAGTACACTTCATGGGAGTTGCAGTGGGTGTAGGTGTGTGGGTGTTGTTCTTGGTACGAGCGTGGAAGGGTGTTATTATAAACTACCCGTTTGCTTGACATTTGCAGAAAGTTCGTAACTTGATGCCAATTCGCATTGGAATACGCAGCATTTTGCTATTGTTGCGCAGATTACTGCAACTACAACATAAGCTTTGTACCAGCTGCTTAAATCCCTGGGAAATTATTATTTTTTGTACTTGATTATTTTGGAAAATGACTTAAAAAATTTGCATAATTTACTTATTTATTAAAATGTTTGCTTTTTTAGATTAATACTTATTTTTATTTTTATTATCAACTGTTTATTTTGACACTTTTAATCGACATCTTTACGAAAATATGTTTAAAATCGAATTAAATAAAATACATACTTCATAGTAATTACATTTTAATATTCAGAAGTTACTCTCTTTTATTTTACCAAACAGTTTCTTCATACAGCTCTTACGAGAGCATACAACCATCGATATGTGCACCATTTCCACCATATTGTTATGTTTATGCTTTTATATCAGTGTCAGTAGCAATTCTAGCGGCGTCGTTCGTCGTTCAACAGTTTAATCAGCAGGCGAAAAGTGACTTTTTTATGAGTCATCATATGAATGTTTTCCATTATCGTCACTCACACACTGTTCCAGATTGCACACCACCCTCTTCCCACTGCCACCGATTACTGCACTGTGTCTCGCACATTTGTGTTGCCCTGAACCTGATCACAGCCTTTTAATGTCATAGTCCATGCCCAAGGCTGAGAGCTATTTATAACCTTGCCATTAATGTATTCTTTCCTCTAAGATCTCTTAATATTCTTAGTATATGAAACCACATAGCGGTGTATAAGTGACGGTTTGTCTTCGTACGCCTAAGCATTGATTGACCCACTTGGTTTTATCTCCCATTCTACACCCATTTTGTAATAATCAGTCACTTGCATGCCACGCTCAGATATCGGCGGCAGTGGTGGCAGCCACTTCTTTAGTGCAACGACAGTTGCAACTGAAGCAGCATGTATTTGTTTTACACAAAAAATACACCAACTAATCGATCTTGCGCATCTTTGCTCAATCCAGGCAGCACGGCGCAATCGGTGCCTTTCATTGGACCCGATGAGCTACCGCCGCCGTATCAGAGCAGTGGCACCGGCGGCGTGCCCATGGTCACCTGTCGCGTCTGTCAAAACATGATTGACATAACCGCAAAGCGGGAGCAACACGTTGTCAAGTGTACCCACTGCAATGAGGCAACTGTAAGTATTGCTCGAATTATATTCTTATTCATATTCATAATACATATTTTGCAGCCCATAAGGAATGCACCACCCGGCAAGAAGTATGTGCGCTGTCCTTGCAATTGTCTCTTAATCTGTAAGAGCTCATCGCAGCGCATCGCTTGTCCACGTCCCAATTGCAAGCGTATTATCAATTTGGCTCCAAGTCCAGTGACACCGCCAGTGCCAACCATGCCGGGCATGTGCCGCATCACTTGTGGCCACTGCTCCGACACGTTTTTGGTAAGGCGCTACAAATTGATTGAGAATATGGAAATAATAGAGAAATTTTATTAGGAACAGTTGTTGAACTTAAGTGCAAATGTTTTAAATTAAAATGTTAGTAAATGAAATATAATTAGTAACATTAATGTGTATCTGATAAGCAAAAACTGAGTTCATATAGCTATATCTGTTTGTCAAGTCTAAGAGAATGTAAAAAACGAACATTGAAAAATAACATTTCATATTTCGAGTTTCGTGAATGTACTTTTCCTTATACGTAACATATTAAATTATTTTGATTAATAATTGTTTATTGTACGCCACACAGTTTAATACCTATAACAACGCACTGGCTCGCTGTCCACACTGCAGGAAAGTGTCTTCGGTGGGTTCCCGTTTCGCCAATAGTCGTGGCCTTCTGTTTGCCTTTGTCGCATTGGTCTTCCTCATTGGCAGCATTGGCCTCACTATGGGCACGTATTCGTATGCAAATGTGAGTAGCGTTAAATTATACATCTATATCACGTATATATATATTTATTTTCTTTATCAACAGGATCATGGCGGCATGTACTTTGTGTACGTTGTACTGTTCGTTATTGCGATGCTCACTTCGGCCCGTTCCGTTTATTATTTCAGGCTTAAAGTAAGCGCGATCGATGGACCCATGTAAAATTCGCGGCGCGTCGGTTAATATGAAAGTGCATTGTTTTATTTTATAAATATATATATCTATATATATAAATACATATATATATCTGATATATATATATATATATATATATATACATATATACCTATATATATATATATATATATATATCTATATATATTATGCATATATATCATTCCTTTTGATATTAAACCCGTTTATCATAAAACAAAAAGCAAACAGCAAATAGAAAACAGCAAATATATAAGGACAAACATTTCTCAACATTTTCATATGCAGGGCCGCCAGCAGATTCTTCTCAAAAAATATTAAATATGATGCAAACAACATCAGCAAAAACAGCAAAAGTAGTTTGGTCGCGCATCTTACAAGAGTTATTCGTGTTGAATTAATATTAAACTTAGCTAAATCGTCAGCAAGTAACTCTCCCATTTAAAGTGATTTTTAAAAATGCATAATTAAGACTAAAATCTAATTACAAATTTAACAAAAAACACAAATGCAATTAAAAAGAGCAACAACAACTACGTATTCTGAAGAAATAAAAACCATATTTCGTAATACCAAAACAGGAAAAAATAATATATAGTAAAAAGCAGAAAGGGCAAATGCTTAAAACGAATACATTAAAAGTGCTAATTTAAAAACAGTAAGGCAAACTTAAAACTGTACGCAATTTATTAGACAAAGTTGACTGGCAGACAGACTAACGAACCGACAGAGCGATTGACCTAATTGCACCCACATCTTATAGCATCTATTAAAGCAAGTGTTTTTTTTATAAATACCTAAGCGCCATTTTTCATATACATACATATATTATACATTATATACTTTTTTTTATACGTTTGTGTTTATTTGAATTGTATTAAAATGTTTTCTGTTTGTGCTTGTTCCAAATTTTTCGAAATTAATTCTCGAGAGAGTATGCGCTTAAAATTGATTGTGTTTAGTTTCGCTTCTTCAAAAATGTAGTAAGAATTTACTTACGCCAAAAAAAGCTGCAGAAATTGTGTTTTTTAAATTTTCGGGGCGTTAGATATAATCGAAAAAAGGCGTATAGCTATATAGTGCTAATGAAGGTACATAATTGCATATATATACACACACACATACAATTTAACTAAATACGATGTCTTGAAGAACAAAAAAAAACACAAATTTAATAAAATAAATAAATCTATTAGAGAAAGGAAACCAAACGCTCATGCAAACAACAACAACAACGGAATAGACAGCAAAATGCGTTGAAAATAACGTATAAATTATATTAAAAAGGAAAGGTTTACTTTTGAAATATATAAATATATACAACATTTATATTTAGTTATATATTTAGCATACACATACACTGTAAATAAAATGAAATAAAAAAACGAAAAAGCCAGTTTTTTTGCACGAAGGAAATTCAAATGTCAAAAAACAGGGATATTTTTTAGTGTTGGTGAATTTGTATAATTTCACCACGTCGTTAACTAGTAATTGGCAGCACTTTTACTGTTAAAAGTAACACTTGTCACGTGCCAATTGATTTTGCATAGTCATCGGAGCATTATGAAAATAACGTTTAGTCCTTTTCCCGCTGGTACTCAATTGCATGTGGAGACCTGCTTTGGGGATCACATAACTGGCGATGTGGTCACCTATGAGCACAGCGTGAAAATGTTAATCCTCAACTGCTATGGTAAAGATATCAATGGCAAAAAGTGCTGCAACAGGACCATAGTCAATTTGAACTATTGCAAAAGCTTGCAAATTATCAAGGAGGCCAAAATCCAGATCCAGCCAGATATCTGCATCGATCCACCAGCGCCGCTTAACTGTAACCGTGTAAGCTGCAGATTATTTATTAATTCATTTTTTTATTAAATATTGATGACATATTTTTGCTTGCAGCTGAATGCACGCTTGCAGCAGTCTGTGGTGCAACGTGAAAGTTTGTTGCGCAGCCGCAGCGAGCATGCAACGCCGCGTGCCCGTCAATTGCTGCACGTGCTCTCCAAGCACTTTGGCCAGCACGAGCTTAGCTGGCAGCTGGACAATATAATGGTGCTGCAATACATTACTATAACGCCGCCATATCGCAACTGTGACATCAGCAGCAAACAGAAAATGCCCAAATTGCTGGACTTTGTGCAGCGTGTCGTTGAGCGTTTCAATGCACAAAACAAACAAGGAGGAGAAGGTGCTGGCGGTGGAGGGGAGGTAGGCGAGCAGGCAAAGTAAACACAAGCTGGCGCAGCACGAACCTCTGATATAAACAAAAATAATAATACTAATCTGTTGCCTGGCAATCATTTCTCAATACAAACAAAACAAAGAAATCGTACAAATCTACCCACATGCTTTTTATTAAGTGTCTAAATTTTCTTGTTTACACACAATCATCCTACATATAGAAATATATACATATAGTTTTAGTTGTGCTCTGATTTGTACTCACCATGGCCGATGACGAAGATAAGCCCAAGAAGCACACACTAGACTCACTTTTCCATGTTTACTGTAATTACAAGGTCAACCATCATATTTGGATTTTCCTAAATATATATATTTTTCTCCTATATGCAAATGATCATAACTTTTATTTAGCTTGCTGCTGCTGAGCTGGAGACGGAAGAGTTCCACAGCATATTGCTATCGCAGCTGGACAGTTGGCTGACGCAGGCCAGACTGATGCCAGCGCCCGTAACTCGCATTCAAACCGGATTAATCTATATGCGCTATAAGTAATTCTAATCAACAGCATCATTAACTATTTTAGATCACATGACACATCTTTGTTTTTCTTCGCAGAAAATGGCGTCTGGAGTATGAGGATTTTCTTGAGGTGTTGCAAACATTGTGTAGTGAATCAGATCTCAATTATGATCAGTTAAAAGAAACTTTAATTGGCGCAGGACCGCCCATGGGTGCCACCGAAATAGTTGTTGTCAAATAATTGTACTCACAACAGTTGTTCAGTTTTAATTATGTAAAAAAAATATATAAACAGCATAATACATAATAAGTTTTAGTTGATAACAATTGCAATAGTAATTCGATACACTTTTAAGGCTACCCCTTATAAACCAGCTAATGAGTATTTAAGTGGAACCATACGTTTGTATTCTTGCTCAATCAATTCGGAGAGCTTTAAAAGTGGTTTGTTTAAATATAAATTTTGGTTTGAATATTAATCGCGTTTGTTTGATAAGCTGAACAAATATTTAACAAATTTTGTAGCTATGAGATTGCAAGTATATTTATATATAGGTAAAAAGAATGTACATCAAATGTATTGTATATGTATGGGGTATATGTTTCTACAGACTGCTGGAGAGTTTGCTAAATTTTTGTACTTGGCAACTTTTATGGCTATTGTCAAAAGCATAGACTGTGTTTGTATATGTATGGGCTCAGAGCAATTTCGTCATTACTTATAAAAGAGAGAAGTACGAGCACGATATATTTATATACTATATACCAGATACAGTTGTCTCTCGCTAAGTATATCAATTATCGATTAAGAAATCTGTTTTTAAAATACTTTTGCATGTAGAAACTGTTCTACACAAGTCAATTATAATATTATAAATTATAATTATTATTTTTTAAAGAGATTGTTTCGTAATTTGGCATTGTTTAATCTGAGAACTTAGCGAGCGACTACTGTATCAGTAATATGTTTATAATGCCTTTGCATTTGCACAGCCGGCAAATTTATCGGTTTTTTCTGGTTTTTATTTACTTTATTTCATTTACTTTTTTTTATATCGTTTACCGCTGAGCGTCGCCGCGTGAATCACTCCAAGGTCAATATAATAAATGGACACAGTATGAATTTGTATTTCCGCTTTACTCGTAATCCCACTGTAACCGTATTTGTTATTTGATAGGCATTCTTGACTGGGGGACTGCATTTATGATTGTAGTCGTGCATCAACTGATTAGAATCATTGCATATAAAGATTGTGCATAAGTAAACGTGGCACTTAGGATTAGTTTAAACTTAATGTTGATTAGTAGCTTCTCTCCCTCTCTATATATCTCTCTCGATCTATCTCTCACTCTCTGTTTTCTTAGGAGTAAATGGTATGCTCCAGCCAATCATCCAGATTGAAGAATGCCGTATCGGAATTATCAGTGTCCCGTTCGCGGAACATCTCAATGAAGGTCTTCACCTTGATGGCGCACATTAGGAAGTCATCGAAGGGCACCTTGCCCTCCCGGGAGCCATAACGATGCGCCAATGCATTCAGCAGGCGATTGTTTAGATGATAACCCGCTGAGTTGAGGGCACCACGCAAATGGAAGCCATCGATGCTGCCGGAACGTCTAGCATCATACAATTTAAAGACCGCCCGCCATTTGGCAATGTCTGTGAGCAGCGCTTCGAACTCGTCAAAGCCCAGACGACCCGAGCGATCCTTGTCCAGCATGGCAACCATCGAGCGTACCGCATCCTTCGAGAATCCCTCGCCATCGACCATCACATCACGCATGGAATGATCCAAAATGCGCTTCAGTTCCGACCAATCCACCTCCTCATCGTCGCCAGCAACGCTGTCGAACAGACGTTTGAGTGCAATACGCTGTGGATCATCCTCCTCCTTGGGTGTCGGCGGTGGCAGAGCGGGTGCAATGCGATCATCTGTCTCGCCAAAACCGACCTCATCGTCATTCTCCTCCATGTTGTTCATTGTTTCGGAGAAGACGCGTATAATGAATTCGCCCTCCTCGTTGGGATCAAAGGTCGAGGGCACTATTAAATAATGACCTGGCGGCAACTTGAATCGGGCACAAACCTCACGGGTGTTGATGAAATGAGGGGAACGTGCCACCGAGGCGCGATACTTGAAGAAGTGGAGTCCCTGCGGTTTTACCTGCATATCGCGATCCGTTAGATGATAGATGGCAAAGCCAATGGTCAGACAATCGATGCCCACATTTCGCTTGCTGCGACGATTCTTTTGCATGAGAGCAACAATAACGGTGCACTTGCCATCGTCATCCTCCTCGTCGGGATCCTCCAGCGTGATGATATACTGCGGATTGTGCCAGAAGGTCTCCAGGAAGTTGCGACAACCGCCAGCTGTGACGCCCGACGTCCACTCGCCCTCAAACATGGACATCTCCCATTTGCGACGCGAACTCTGCTCCTGTTGATCTGTCAGCGAATCTGGGTTTAGATTGCAAATCTCGACGCGATCAAAATTATTGAGAAAGTCCTGGAAGGACATCCAGAATTCACCATCACGATCGAAATTCAAGCCAATCTCCTCCTTCTGGTCATCGTCTATGAAACGCCATTCGGGCGAACTATCACTCCAAGGTCCACTCCACTCGGCATCGTTGCCCCAAGGATTACGCATGCGTATCATGGGAATTTTGCCTTTTCGATTCTGCGTCGAGATGTCCAACAGACACACCTTCGTTATGGAGTACGCATGCCCACGAATCAATCCCTGCGGTGTCTCCGCCTCGAGCACATGTGGATCCGGCTCCAGGGAGCAACCCATCATTGAGCCACGCTCCGCGGCCTTGGTCATAATGCTAAATAGAGTTGGAGGCGCCTCCTTGATATCATACCACTCGGTGACGCCGCCAGTAAAGTCCTCCATGGCCTCGCAAGTGGTGCCACCTAGAAACAAAATAGATATTTTGAGAATGTGTTTTTAAATGGAATAAAAGATTTAAAAATTTTTATTGATTGTATCCCTTTAGTCAAGCCATGTTAATCTTTATGCTTACCCTTGAGTGCTTCATAGGAGCCATGTAGCTTGGCATATGCCTTTTCCAATAGAGCACTCCAAAACTCATTCTTCTCGGTGGAGTGCATGTAGATCAGCTCGCCATGTACTGTGGGTAGGCGATCATCGATGACGACCTCGACCCATTTGCCATATTGCCAGAACTTGAAATGGAAGATACCCGCATAGTTCTCATTGAAGTCCTGATCCGGCGGTATAACACGGAAGAATAACTTCGAGTCCTGTGTAAGATTTGCAGCCGCAGCAAGCAGCCAACAATCGCCCAGTTCTCCTTGCTGAACATCAAATCGCGAATAGCCCTCGACAAAGAACTGAGGATCATCGACAATATCCCCTGGACGCAGCCACTGAATGTAGCGATCCGGACGACGCGAGTACATCAACGATGAATCGCTGGCCGGAAAATCAGGATCCTCAAACATGGTGCCATTTGCCACACACGATTCACGGAGCGTGGCAAAATCTTCGGCTTGCTTGCTGCTCTGACGTATGCTGGTATTCGCCGTCGCTTTACGGCCCATCCAGAACATGTTCTGATTCTCCGGGACTTTGACGCTGGTGAACTGCAGCTCCTGGATGCCCACTGATGGCTCCTCCTCGCGGCTGGGTGCACTTGGTGGCGGTGCCGAAGGCGTCGGCATCGACGGATAAATCGATTGTGGTGCTGGCGATGTTGGCAATGGTGCATATGGCATTGGCATCCCTGGCATTCCCATACCACCACCCGAGGGATAGGGCAACGCCGGATAAGGCGTTGCACTAGGATAGGGCGACGCACTCGGATAGGGCGATACACCCGGATAGGGTGATGCTCCCGGATAGGGTGATGCTCCCGGATAGGGCATTGCACTGGGATAGGGCATTGCACTGGGATACGGCGACGAAAATGGAGCTGCACTCGGTATGGGCGCCAACGGTGTTGATGGATACGGCAATGGTTTTGAGAGTAATTTCGGATACAAACCCGTGCCAGAGCCCGAGCCAGGATATGGCGTTGCCGATGGCTGTGGCATGCCCATGCTGGATCCGGGATATTCAGCATTTTGAGCATGAATCGTTTGTTTCATCACATATGGCATGCCGCCCATCGCCTCCGACGTGGGGTAGGGCAGCGAGGGGTATAGCCCAGATTTGGGTGCGCTCTGCGCATTATCATTGCCGCTGACTTCACTCTTGCTGTAGCCCAGCGCTGCCAGATTGACAAGGCCAATGCCGCTCGCATGATAATTTTTTGGATAATTATCGATGCCGTACATATTAGTTTTCTATTGACTTTTTTTTTTTTTGTTCACTTCTCAAACTAATCAACTATTTGCAACAATTATAATTATCGATTTATGTTTCGAACTGACAACAACTAATACGATGTTAGCAGCCGTTGTATGAAAACTGCTGACTCGACTCGGGAAAATCTACGTTTTAAATGGAAGAAATATCCAAATTTAACATTCTTATGAATAGATGATTCACATCTTAACACTTGTGTGTGCCCATAAGTCTCTGCGCTGCAGATATGCGTATTTCTCCAGAACTCAACAATTCGAGTGTTGCATATTATTATACTTATTATACTTTTACCTACAAATTTTAATTAATTCATATAAATGATTAAATTTTAGAGATTTTCAAAATAAAGTAATATATTTATTAGTTTTGTACGTGCCCAAAAATGACACGCACTGCATGAGCAGTGTTAAGGCTGGTATTCAGGGCTACATTGCGCGATATAGAGTTGCCACTGTGCAGTTTTATTTTAGTCAGGGTGGTATCGAAGGAAAGAACAAGAAGAGAAAATGTGAAAAAAATAAACAATGCAATAATATTATTTACGTATTTTGTGGATAAAGTGTGCATTATAAACGGCAAAAAGCAATGGATACAAAACCTGAGGTGCCCGAGGCACCGCTGCGACCATTCAAATTATAAGTATTTGCCAGTTGTTGATTTTAAGCATTTAAATTAATGTTTTCTTTTTCGTTTAGCACGGCGCATCAGGTTGTGAGCCTCACCGGCATCAGTTTCGAGCGCCGCAGCATTATTGTAATATATATTTAATAAACTTTGCGCGAAATGAAATTAATTTCTCAATATTTGCAGGGCATGGTGGAATTGACGATAGTGCCAAACAACGAGAGCTTGCGTCTGATACGACTCAATGCCAAACAGTTGCGCATTTACAGCGTGGTCCTCAATGATGTTTGCCAAGCGGAATTCGTCTACTTTGATCCCTTCCAAGACATATGCCACAAGGAGCCCAAAAGGTTGATTAACATCCGTGACTTGTTATTAATATAAATATGTAATCATTTGCATTATTTGCAGTCGCTCGTTGGACGTCTATTCCAAGCATCATTTGACTGCCGCACAAATCACCGATCCTGATGTGAATAATGGAGAACTGCTCATCCAAGTGCCACCGGAGGGCTATTCCCTGATACAGGAGGGTCGCGGTCTGCGCATACGTATTGAATTTTCTGCGGAGAATCCGAAAAGTGGTATGCATTTTGTAATGCCGCCGACATCTTCGGAGGATGACACAGCTCAGCTGAATTGTGCACACATGTACACTAATTGCTATGAGAACTCGACGCGTCTTTGGTTTCCCTGCGTCGACAGCTTTGCGGATCCGTGCACCTGGCGTCTGGAATTTACGGTGGATAAAAATCTGACAGCCGTTTCGAGCGGTGAGCTCGTGGAGGTGATTATGACGCCGGATTTGCGCAAGAAAACATTTCATTATACGGTCTCTACGCCGGTATGTGCTCCAAATATTGCTCTGGCAGTGGGTCCCTTCGAGATTTACGTGGATCCGCATATGCATGAAGTGACGCACTTTTGTCTGCCGGGCATGTTGCCGCTGTTGAAGAACACTGTGCGGTATCTGCACGAAGCGTTTGAGTTCTTTGAGGAGACCCTCTCCACACGCTATCCATTCTCCTGCTACAAACAGGTGTTTGTGGACGAACTGGACACGGACATCAGTGCGTATGCGACCATGACGATAGCTTCGGTTAATCTGCTCCACTCCATAGCGATTATCGATCAAACCTATGTGTCCAGAACATTTATGTCGCGTGCTGTGGCGGAGCAGTTCTTTGGCTGCTTCATCACGTCACATCACTGGTCGGACACATGGCTGGCAAAAGGCATAGCTGAATATTTATGCGGCCTGTATTCCCGCAAATGTTTTGGCAACAACGAGTATCGCGAATGGGTGCAAACGGAACTGGCGCGTGTCGTCAAATATGAGGAACAATATGGCGGCATTATACTCGATTGCAGTCAGCCTCCGGCTCCTCTGCCCGTCTCGAGCACAAATCCAGCAGCAGCTGCCAGCAAGCAGCAGGAGATTGTCCACTATTTTCCCATCAAGAGTCTGCATACGGTGTCGCCCAAATATGTGGAGGCGATGCGTCGCAAGGCGCACTTGGTCATCCGCATGTTAGAGCATCGCATTGGCCAGGAGCTGCTCATCCAGGTGTTCAACAAGCAATTGGTCCTGGCAACGAATGCGGCAGCTATGAAAATTGGCGCAGGATTGTGGTCCCAGTTGCTCATCTCCACGAACATTTTCATTAAAGCAATTTTCACGGTGACAGGAAAAGATATGTCCGTTTTCATGGATCAATGGGTGCGCACGGGTGGACATGCGAAGTTTTCGCTCACCTCGGTGTTCAATCGGAAGCGCAACACCATCGAACTGGAGATACGACAGGATTTTGTTAATCAACGTGGTGTTAGGAAGTACAATGGTCCGTTGCTGGTGCAACTGCAGGAGTTGGATGGCACCTTCAAGCATACGCTGCAGATTGAGAATACGCTGGTCAAGGCGGACATCACATGCCACTCGAAGAGCAGGCGCAACAAAAAGAAAAAGATTCCACTGTGCACAGGAGAGGAGGTCGACATGGATTTATCTGCCATGGGGTATGTTTGAGACACAATTTAAACAGAGAATAATCTAATATAAATGATATTTCTCTCCATTCCTTAGTGACTCACCTGTACTCTGGATACGCCTCGATCCGGAGATGATTTTGTTGCGTGATTTGATTATTGAGCAGCCGGACTTTCAGTGGCAATATCAGCTGCGTCACGAGCGAGATGTCACTGCCCAGTTTCAGGCGATACAAGCGCTGCAAAAGTATCCCACGAATGCCACAAGATTAGCACTCACAGACGCCATTGAGAGTGAATCTTGCTTCTACAAGGTGCGCTGCCAGGCTGCGCATAGCCTTACCAAGGTGGCCAATCAAATGGTGGCCTCGTGGAGTGGTCCTCCAGCCATGCTGAATATATTTCGCAAATTCTTTGGCTCATTCAGTGCACCGCACATCATCAAGCTGAATAACTTTTCCAACTTTCAGCTGTACTATTTGCAAAAAGCCATTCCGGTGGCCATGGCGGGTAAGTGGGTGAAATATTATGAGACGTATTTATCTATTTAATGATTTATTTATGTGTTTTGTAGGTTTGCGTACTTCTCATGGCATCTGCCCGCCGGAGGTGATGCGTTTTCTGTTCGATCTCTTCAAATACAATGAGAACTCGCGCAATCATTATACGGATGCTTATTATAGAGCTGCTCTGGTGGAGGCACTGGGAGAGACTCTCACACCAGTTGTCTCTGTGGCAATGCATGGCACTCAGATCACGACCGACAGCCTCTCCACAGATGCCAAGTGAGTAGCAGATAGAAAACTTTTCGTATGTAAATTCAACTCTCTTCCTTTGACAGATTGGTGCTGGATGAAGTGACGCGCCTGCTGAACATGGAGAAACATTTGCCCTCGTACAAGTACATGGTTTCCGTCTCCTGCCTGAAGGTCATACGCAAGCTGCAGAAGTTTGGACACCTGCCCTCGTTGCCGCACATTTATCGCAGCTATGCGGAATATGGCATCTTTCTCGATTTGCGCATTGCAGCCATGGAGTGCCTGGTGGATTTTGTGAAGGTCGATGGACGCAGTGAGGATTTGGAGCATTTGATAACGCTGCTGGAGACCGATCCAGATCCGGCGGCTCGACATGGTCTCGCCCAGCTGCTCATTGATAATCCTCCATTCACAAGGGAGTCGCGCAGCCGTTTGGATCGACCAAATCTTCTCGATCGCCTCTGGCTGAGCATAAATACACTCTCGTGCGACACAAAACTGCGCTGCGACATTGTGGATCTCTACTATGCGCTCTATGGCAGCAAGCGACCGAATTGCCTGCAGGCAAATGAGAATCAAAGCTTTTACAAGGACCTCATGAAGGACACCAGCAATTCAGGTAGCAGCTTCAAAAAGCACAGCGATGTCAAGTCCACAGAGAATGAGCCGACGGAGAGGAAACCGGCCATGGTCACAATCAAACGCACCGCAACCGAAGCCTTTGAAGTGGGTGATGAAATCATCAAGCTGGAGCGTAGTGAGGAAATCACGGTACTTGATGAGCCGTTAGCAGTACAAGCCTACGATAGCGAGACCAAATTAAATATACTCCCTGCTGATGATGAACCCTCTGATGCCCATTTGCTGACCAAGCGTGTCAAGACGGAACTCTATGCGGAGGATGAGAATTCGTTGACGGTGCTCGATGTGGGCGAATCTACGCGCTACGATGATAGTTATGATGAGGGCAAATTGAAGGGGGATGGCAGTGTCAAGAAGAAGAAGAAGAAAGATAAGAAGAAACATAAGCACAAGCACAAGCATAAGCATAACAAGGATAAGGACAAGGATCGCGACCGCAAGGAGAAGGGAGATCGAAGGGATCCGCAAATCTCACGTCTGCAGACAAGGGACGCGGCCACGCCGGAAACTCTCAGCTCAGCGGACAGCAGCAACAGCAACAGTAATACCCCGATACATGTGAACTAACCAATGGGGTGCTTTACAACAACAACAACAAATCCAATTTATCATATTAAGTACGATTTTTGTAAGCATAACAGATTGTTCAACATATTGTAAGGTTACAAAATATTTGTCTAATTTCTAATGTAAGATTAAAAATCGTAATAAATATATTCAATAAACAGAAACTTAATGGATAACCAATAGCTTGTTTTGCTTTGAACTATTTGTTTCTTCCATCACATTGTTGCGTTTGGGATAGCCTGTGCACCAGTGAAACAAATTAGGTTGCTGCAATGACTAAATTTTCATTTTGTACAAAGTTTTGGCATACTTTTAGGGGCATATTTTAAAGTTATGAATATTAAACAAATATTCTAAATTGGTCATATTATTTAAAATTTTTAAAGGATATGGTGCGTTTGTGTCGCAAGGACTCGATCACACTGCATTCAATAATTATGGGATTATCTATAAATCAACAAACTTGGAATAATACAATCGCAGGCAAAAAAATCTAGTCGAAATCACAAAATCCTTATTTTGTTGGAAATAAAAAAAAGTTTATTAAAATTTTTCTTGTATTTTCGCTGTTTGAAGGACTTTGGTGCTTGGAAGATTTCCAGATTTTCATCACAATGTGTGCTTGAATTCAAAGGACCAATTATAAAATAACTAATAAAGCTTAAATAGATTTTCGTATTTTGTTTATTTATAATTTAACGTTATTGAATTGCTGAACATGCAGAAACATTTTTACAATACTTATAACTAGACAAAGGGAGCGAGTGACATTAACTAAAGGAGCGCAACTTATGATGATGATGTTGATGATGATGATGCTGATAATGATGGTGAAGCCTTCGCCGGCTCTGGAGCCGATGCCTTCGTCTCGCTGCCAGCAACAGCCGTGTCCTGCTCATCCCTTGGCCGGCGCTGCAAATAGGTGACACTGCCTCCACCAATGCCCGTTGCCGTCTGCTGTGCCTCTGCAGCTGTGGGCGTGGACAGGATCTTCACGGATGGCTCCGAGGGCGAGGCCAGTGAATGCAATTGATGCTGATGTGGATGCTGATGCTGATATTGCTGCTGATGTGCGCCCAACTGGCGCGTTGCCAGACGCATTAGATGCGCATAATCTACAGGGGGATGATTGCGATATTCGGGATGATCCTTCACATACTGCTCATAGGGTACAGGCACAGGAACTGGAACAGCCTTAACCGGATAGCCCGCTTCGACGAGTGCCTGGAACTCGGCCTGGGTGAGTGGCTTGCCATTCGGTGGCGGCAAGTTCAACTGCTTTACCTCATCCAAGGTGCGCAACTTCGTTGTGGGCGTAATGCGAGAAGGCGTGGCTATGCCCGTGCTCTGTGAAACATAAATGCTCGATTGGGAGGGAGCGGGATGCGCAGGATAATCGATGGACTGTACTGTGGGCACCACATTGCGATGCGACGCATGCTTAATGGGATCCCGTGGACTGGGATAAAAGTGTGCAGATGTCGGAGCCGGTGCAGGCGGTTGGGACCGCTCATAGTCCGCATATAGGTGAGCCTTCTCAAAGGATTTGGTTGGACTGGGCGTGGGCAGTTTGTACTGTTTGTTGCGATATTGTTTGGGCTTGGGTGCTGCTGTGGGTGGCGTCTCCTGGTAATAATACTGCGAGGGCTGCGGCTGAGCAGGTGCACTCGTTGGATAAGCAACGGGACCGAGCCGCTTCGCCTCATGCTGCTGCTGCTGTGGTACAGGATAATTGGGAGTGGGTTGCTGGAAGTTGCTGAACTTAAAGAGGGATGGTATAAAGGGCTGATTATTTGCATCCAGCAGCGAGTTGGGCGTGCTGGCCAAATATGCCTTGGGTTGACGCAGCGCCGGATGGGAGCTGGGTGCTGGTGGATGCTGGGGTGGTGGTGGCAGACGTGTCACATGTTGATGCTGATGCTGATGATTGACCAATGTTGGCTCGTTATTGTTGTCCACATAGGCCAGACCGGGATGACCCGCAGAGCCAGGCTTGTTTGCAGCAAGCAGTTTCTCAATTTCCGATTCCAGCGAGGATTTGGCGAGTGGATGATTTGGTAGCGCCTTGTAACTAATCTGTGGCTGATAGTAGGCGATCTGTGGAGGCAGTGATTGAATCAACTGCTGCTGTTGATGATTATGATGTCGTTGTGGTGGCAGTGGCTGGGATTCATCTTCCTCTGGAAGTTGCTGCTGCTGCTGTGGATGTGGCAGATATTTGGGTCCACTACGCGAGGAGTAAGTGCTCGGCACCAGCTGCTGCTGGGTCACATAACGCTCGCGATAGTTGCCCAAACCCAAAGAAGGCTCTGCCTGCTGTAGCACCTTATGCGTGGCAGCTGTGCTGTGTATGGGCAACGATTTGGGTGGCGGAGGAGCTGGAGTTTGGGATTGTTGCTGATGCTGATGCTGATGTTGTTGCTGTTGGCGGAGCTGCTCGTGATAGGCGCGCACGTGTAGCTCCTCCTCGAGAAGCTTGAGGAACTGTTCTTCGGGTATGATCCGATACGGTTGCTGGGCATGTTGCTGCTGCTGCTGCTGCTGCTGTTGATGTTGCTGCTGCTGTGGACGGTGTTGGTGTTGCGGTGCTGCTAGCGGCAAGGGCAGCTGATAGGGCACCTGGGCATAGGGATTGCCTCGCAGACCCGGCTGCGGTTGTTGTATGGCAACCGTATAGCGTTGTTCCGCCTCCTGTTCCGTTTCCTGCTCCTGCTCAGAAACGGGTGTGGACTTCTTGAGGGGAGCCCTGGTTGCGGCTGTCTTCACTTGTGCCTTAGGCTGATGACGCTGTATATCTTGCAGATAAACATAGTGTTGCAACTGGGGCGTGGACGAAGAGAGACGAGAGATTAAAGTGTTTTGTGAATGCTTCATAAATTATAACGTTTAACTCTAGTCAAGCTGGGTGTGTTTTAAAGATCAACGTCCAATGCCAACTCCAAATGGCAACGATTAAATATATGGCAACAAATAACAACAATATAACCAAAAAATACAACAATCACATCAAATAAGAGCAGGTTGAGGTGTGTGAAAATTGTGTGGCATCTAAAGCTTATATAACACGAAGCAAATGACGTAGCATCAGCACCAATAACCACAACAGCAGCAGCAAACAACCAACAAGCAAACAACCAACCAACAACAACAAACAACAACAACAGGCAGACGCCCTCGGCCTGACTTCAGTTGCGGCTCTTGGCTTCAGCTGCTGTTGCAATCGATGCGCTTGTCGGTGGCAGCCGCGTTGGCAGACAAACAATTATTTATATTACACTGTGCAACAAAGTGTCGACAAATCATAAACAAACAAGAAGCAGTTTCAAATTCAAAGGCTTAAATCTACAATGTTGTTCTTCGATCGTAATAATTTCTAGCAATAAATGAAATTGTTCTAAGTTCTGAGTACATTCAATTTCCACAACTTTCTTATAAAGCAGGACTTTATGTTAATGTTTTGCCAACTGGGTTAATACTTCTTTCCAAGTTAGAAAAGTTAATAAAATGAATTTAATAAATTGCTTGTAGGGAAATTACAATTGAAAAACCCTAAATGTGGCGCACAGTGTTGCCTTCGCAATATTCACATTATTATTGCAAATGGAACATCAGCCAAGTCAAGGCGCCATCTAACTAAACATTAGCATGAGGGGAGACAAGGGGCAAATTGGGAGACATGTTGCATGCAGAAGTAGGGTGATTATTACATTATGTCAACTTTCTTCCCACGGCAGCCCACAAACGCCCGCTATTGTCTTCAGTTGGCTTCTGTCTGCTGTCTGCTGTCTTCCCGATGGCGGTTGTTGCACAGTGGTGCAAATTGTGTTTGATGTGGCATGTTGGTGTCATTTGTTATTGTTGTCGGGTATAATGCGTCAACAACAGCAACAATAATTTTGTAATTATTCATTTGTTGTCGCTCGTGACTTACATTTGGGCCTGCAACAAATGCCATTTATTATATTCGCCAGCGCTTTTAAGATTTTTGTTGTTTTTCTTGTAGATTTTGTAATATAAATTTTGTCTTTTTGTTTTTTTGGTGTAATTGCAATTGCTTTAATCGCTCAAATTTGTTCCCAAAATGATGAAAATTCACAACTCAATTGCCGTTCGCAAAAATTGGTCAAGGTTTCTAAGCTGGGGGCCAGCGAAAGGCGACGTTTCAATTTCAATTTCAATTTGAGTTCGTTTTATGTCGTTGTTATTTTCAGAGTGTTTTACATCCTGCATTTTGCAAAGAATCGTGTAATTCAGCTGAGTCACGATCCACAACGTAAATTTGAGGAAAGTCAAGCATAAATTGACCCCTACACATTTCTCCCCCCTCCCCCCTTTAGCTCACCTCTTGACTGTGCTCCAGCAATTGTGCGGCGTGTGGACGCGAATTGGCTGCAAAATTTCGCAGCTGCGGCTCCTGATGTGACTCGTGCTGCTGATGCTGATGTGGGGCAATGGGGCGTATGATGAATTGATTCGGTTTCGGTCCATATATCGTCTCCTGACCATCTTCGGGATCATCGCCACCAACTTGAGCTGACTCACTGCGATGATTGGGATAGAGAGACGTCTCCTTGCTGCTCACCTGTCGCTTGTCTTTCGTTGATTCCACTTCCACTCGGGGCTGCGTGGAGGCGGCGCTGATTTCGCTGTCGCTCTTGGGTGCAGCCTCCAGCGCCTGGACACTAAAGTGGCCTGTATGTGAGGTGGACAGACAGAGTGACAGAGATTTATTAGTGAGTGTGCAAATAGAAAGGAAATTCAGTAGAAATGGAAACTTTTATTAAGTGTAAAATTTTATGTAATTTGCTATTGGCATTTTATTGTCTTTTTCAATAGTCGTACTTTAATCTTGGATATTTTAACAATCAGTTAATAGTTTCCCATGCCAATTGGTAAGTGGTAGTTAAAATTTATTTCACTCTAACATTTTCATTTTTAACAAGATTTCAGCTAAGATGCCAGTTCAAATTAAAGCTCTTAAACTCTAATTGAAAGTGCTTTACATTTTATGTAATTTTTTCACCAAATCTTGAAATTAAAAAATATAGCTATAGTTACCAAATATAACACAATAAAAAGCGGTTGTTAAATTTTATTACAGATTTCAATTGTTTTCTAGCAATAAATAAAGTGGGATACAAAAATAAAACGATTTTGGTTTGACTACTACTAAATTATATTAGCGACTTTAGGAAATTTTTTGAATAATTAGCGGATATATGTTATGAAATAGGAATCAAATATTTGTGAATAAATATATTTGTAACTCAAGGTGTAATTGTTGAATACGAAATTTAGCTCTGAAATTTTATGCAGGGGATTATGTGGGAATCAAAACAAACGAGAAGGTCGGCTCTTCTTCTTTAAATGCAAATATTAAGTTTTCTCTTAACTCGACTCTATAAAATATGCTAATATTTCTCATTGCATTAAGTCAGTGAAAATCTCAATCAGCCAATTGCAATACAAGGAGAAAAATAAATATTAACATAAACACAACACTGAATTTTCAATCACGATTTTTAATTTTGTTTTCTCTTTCGATAAACTCACCCAGCAAAAGTGTTAAGGCCAATAATTGAATTCTCATTGTGAGTTGTTGTTGTTGTTGTTGTTGTCGGCAACGGACTAGTAATTGAATATCTTATGCAGCAAGTAGTTGTTTAATACTTTCACAGTCACTTCGGAGATTTCCTCTTTTTCCTTATTAATTCAAATTGAGATTACTGCATAAAGCATTGTTGGCTACGTGAAAGAGACAACACAAGAAAAACACACAATTTTAAATTGTATAACATAGAAATCGAAAAATAAGACGCTCACGACGATTATACGCAATTATACAATGTTGTCTGAAGATTCCAAATTTTAATCGCTGCTAGCCAATTATTTATGGCAGTTGCATTTAATCCTTGGACGTGCACGCGTCTTAAATAACAAGCTTGAATTTAAAACGCTATTATTTGCCTAATGTAGTTGACGATGACGATGATGATGATGATGATGTTAGCGACGATTTACCGTTTTTTGTTTTTCCTGCCTGTGTGGGCAGCTTAGCCGGAGCAGCAAATGCGGTGTCTTGATCGCGCGCGTTGCACGTTCGACAAACGAATCTTTACCATTGTGCGGCCAACACTTGTATTTATAAAAAGCCACACAGAGCCGAGTGGCCCAAGACCGAAACCGAACCGATGTCGACCTTTGCGGCGGGCAACAAAGAGAAAGGTTGGCGGCAACAGCAACAGCAACAGCAGCAGCAGCCGCAGTAGAGGCTTCTCTATGGGTTAATCTTTATTTTGGAGTGGAGTTGAATGTTGCCTTCGCTTTGCTTTTGCTTTTGCAGAGGGGGCTATTTTGGTTAATTCGAACGTTGACGGCGGCCCAAACAGCTAGTTAGACGCTTGTTTAAATGCCCACCCGTGCATTTTTGGTGGCAGCAACCAGTCAGCCAACCGCCTGGAAGCGTTTGCTGCAGCCAAAATGCTAACGTGACACTAAATTGCCCGTACCCGCCTCCCCCTGCTGCTCCGGCAGCTGCTGTTTAAGTCTGGATCAGGGACTGGGCCGGGCCTGGCTTGGCCTGCTCAAGAGGCTAAAGGGCACATTTGTGTTATAGTTGGTGTTTAGTTGCGCGGCAAATTGTGTGCATTATATATTTAACAAGCTCTACAATTTGCGCATTTTCATTTGCATTTACCTATATTTAATAACGCCCCCGACACCAAGTTCGCTGCCTAAGTCTTTCGTTTGACATTTGCAATTGCCACCGAGCAGTTAGCGCGATTTTCATACACACACCGAAAAAATGTGTTGACTGCATCGAAAAGCTGTTAAAACTTATCTATTTGATTATTCTCTTCTTTAATAGTATGAATTTTTGTTTTTATTTCTCCTCAAGTATTTTTATAGTACATGCCTTACTTTAGATGTCTACTCTAAATAAAAAAATATTTTATGTAATTCAATAAAAAAAATATGCTTTTAAAAATCGCATGTGAATGCTTTTCCGGCTAGGTCCGTCTATTGCTTAAGATTTCATGAGCGCAACATTAGCAAGAGTTATTTAAGCAGACTATTTTTAAATGCTACATTTATTTAAATAGCCATAAATTTGGACTAAGGAGCTTTTGTTTTTTTTATTTTTGCGTGATTCTAAAGATTTCAGTGCATGCGTGAGCTTCATCTACAGCTTCAGTTAGAGTCTGGCATCAATTGGCAATTTGGGCAATTGCACAGCGAATTAAATTCAAACTCTCTTACCCAATTGCTAATTGCCTGTCTTCGTCGGTTGTCGCTTTGACTGTTGTTGTCTGTTGTTGGTGGTGTCAAAGTTAGCACGGTAGCTGTGAAATCTGGCGCTGAGGAAATGGACTGGCCAAATTACAGACTTGGCGGCATTTCCTCATCCTTAACAAATTGATTAAGACAATTGTGCTTAAAGCAATCCAAATAAATAAGTTGATAATTATGCTTGGAAGATCTGTGAAAACTGTCTGGCAACATTTGCGCAACAGCAGCAGCCGCAGCAGCAGCAACCACATCGATCAATTGCAGGCAACAACAACTAGTTTGGGATTTACTTATTATAAATTCAGGCAGTTGTTGTTGCTGTTGTTGTTGTTATTGTTAGTTTGCTCACATTGTCATTTAGTTGTCTGCGTGTTGCTTGTGAAATTGTTGCATGTCTGCTAGACGAAGACGACAGACAAAAAAAAAAAACAACGATGCGATCAGCAACAATAACAGCAACAACAGTGGCAACATCTTCTTTTCTCTTACAAGTATTTATTATTATTGTATTAAAGGTTTTTTTTTGTTGTTGACTAGTATTTTTTTTGTAGCACAGCTTTTAATTTCAAGCAGTTGTTTTTGTTTTTGTTGTAGCTACCAGAAATGCAACAGTTTGCATTCGACTCCACGTAAATCAATGGTGATCATGATGATGATGATGATGATTATTATCGTGATGGTGATGAGTTGGATGATGATTATGCTCTGTAACTGCTCTCGGCTGCACTTCACAGTTTGGCATTTGCATTCAGTATGTTATTTTTTTTTATCGGTAGAATGTTGTTGATGCTTTTTGCGGTCGACAGTTTTATGCTCTACATTTTATGTGTATAAATTTTTTTATAAATGCGACAGGCTGCGCTACTTCGGACAGAAGTCAACCTTAGCATTTAGCTTATGCTTTTTGATATACATACTGGTACTGCGGGACAGACACAAGCTGAGAGATCTTAATTGGCAGACTTTACGCGAATCTATTTCAAGTTGTTGTTGTTAATGAAATGTTGTGCTGGACAATGGGAATTGCATAATCATCTTGATCGTCGTGCAGATGTCTAATGTACAAATATGTAATGTTAGTTTGTTGCTGTACCTTTACCGCTATTTGTCATGATATGGCTGGTAATAATAATTATAGGTAATCTATGTGTGTATATAATTTAAATGTAATTAAATGACTATTTAATTAACATTTCAGATTGTTTATGGTATCGTATTGTACAGATATTGCAGAAGTTTACCAAGTACTTTAATTGGCATAATCACGTGTGCTTAAGTGAATCTGCCTCGTTCAGTAACTGTGTTAGTTAATTAAAAACGGACAAAATTTCGCAAAAAAACTGGCAGCTCGTAAAGTATGTATTTAATTTTTATTGTACAACTTAAAACTAACAAAATTTAGTTGAACTCTTAAGTAAATTACTTATGGATCTAGAACTTGAATAATGTGCTACTTAAATGTGTAATATGTTAACATTTTTAATTGCATACTTCTGAGAGCATTTTAATAACAACAATTCTGTTGTATTAATAATAATATTATTGCTTATATAATGTTACCTGATCAACTTTATAACTGTTTTTTCCAAAATAAATAATTCTGCCATATCCTATTCACATATTTAATCGCATTAATCATAAACGTTCAAAATAATATTAGCATTTATTAAAGCGTTTTGCGATATTACAAATTGCATTCTAATTTATGTTTAGCTTGGATTTAAATACAATTAATATGGCTTTAAGTTAAGCCTCAACATTTAGTTGGTTTGCTTGTTTGTTTGCCCAGAACCAGTCGAGCGTAAAACTGCCATAAACATAAACAAATTCGTGATTCATGAGTTGCTAGACTATAATTCGCCCTCCCCAACAATAGAGACGACTCCCGTATTTGCTGTCTGAGCAGCAGCAGCACCAGTATCTTAACTGAAATCTCCACTTGTATCTGTAGTCTGATTTTAAGTGCGGATTCCACTGAACCGTGGCCCCACATACACACACACACACACACACACACACACACACACACACACACACACACACACAAACACAAATACCGTTATGCATACACACTCGTCTGCTGCATAATTTGCTAATGACCGTAGCGTTTAGTCAACTGTAGACAATTTGGACTGCCATTACATGATGATGTGGGGGCAAATAGTATTTTTTGGTCTGACTTTTGACTTGGCATTACTGTTATGTGATTTGCGTTTTCCTGCATTTTTTTTTTCCAAATATTTTCGGTTACCATGCCAGACAAGTGTTTCAATTTCAATTTCATAAACACAGACTGCTAGATGAAATTAATGGCCATGTTAAGTGCTGCACGCTTGGCCAAAGTTGAGACTTGTACTGAGTGCATTTATGATAAATATATATAAAATATATATATGTGCATATGTGCACTTAAAGTTTGATTTAATGTTCCTGATTGCCCCATCAGTTGCCACTAATGCGTTCGATAATGAGCTGTGGCAGACAATTGATAGACACATGCTTATAGACTCCATCTCAACACAATCTCGACGACCTTGCGTTAATTTATTGAATATGCGCAATGCGATCGTTAAATGCCAGGGGGCAAAAGAAAAGCGCAGCTGAATATAAGCTAATACACTAAAAAAAAAAAAGAAGATGTTTACATTCCGTTGAGAACAAATTTAAAAGAGTTCTTGAAAATGGGAAAATGTAAAATGAATAAAAAACTTCATATGTGTATGTATTACGAAATGACTGTAAATGCTGATCAAAAATACATATGCCTTATGGGATCTTAAACACTTCCCTCTACACATCGAATACTTTTGCACAACATCATTTTACTCTTTTTACGCATCGTCAATGGCTATTCAGGGTACTAAAATACTGTCAATAGTTAATATTAACCCAATTTGCAGTGTGTGGAATTTTAATTCATTCTTTTGATGAAAACATTTTCCTTTTTTTCCTCAGCGTGAACATTTACATACTATTAGTATGGTGACAAGAGAGTTGGGCAAATAAAAGCATTACTAAATTAAACAGAGATTGTCGTTTGCACAATAAATTGGTGACTCTTAATAAAACTAAATATAAAGAAATCAGAAAAGCGTTGCAATAGCACATGCAGCCCAAATACCTATAACAAAAACAAGAAAAAACCAACAACAACAACCAAAGAGTTTAGCCCAAAAACATCAACGGAACCGCCCCAAACAATGCAACGAGTTATGAATGACAACTATGTTTATAGTATATATATATATATATATAAATATATATATTTGTATGGAAATAATAATAGAAAATAAACAAAAAAGATTTTCACACTACAAAGGCAGCGGCGACAACTAGCGAAGCATGTAAACTCGTCTTTGGCTTAACATTAGCAATAGGCCACCGCACCACCCTTTAAACCGCCTGGGGAGGGGCTTGCCCCCAAACGACTTCATTTACATTTTGGGCGTGAGAAGAATGAATGAGGCATGCAAAAATATGACAAACAAAATATATATACAAATAGATATGTATATAGACACAACACATCTTTCCCAGATGCCGTTGCACCTGATATTTGGCTTTAATTAGATCTAGTAGTTATAGTACTATTTATTCGCGCAACCGGCACCGCCCTTGCGGTATCTCTTTGCACATCTATCACATATATCCCATGTGCTGTTTTTTTTTTTTAATTTGCGTGCCCTGAAATTACTATCTGCCGAGTTATGTAAGAAATTTGTATGCAAGTCCAAATAAAACTGATGCGGAACTTGGTGAATTTCATGTGTGTTGTGTGTTAAGAGTATGTGTGTGTGTGTGGGGGGGGGGGAGGGGTACTGGAATATGTGCATGTATGCATAGAGTGCAACGGTGCCAATTAGCATTTGGCATTTCCCAAAGATCTAGCAGCACTCTGGCCATGGTTTGTGTGGTCGCACAGCAATTAAATTCTTTACTATTAGTATGCCTTAAACGGTGGGCTGATCAGCCGCCACAAGGCTGATCAACCCACCAGAAAGAGTCGTGTGAAAGGTTCACACATTACACAGTTATTCATCGTAATGAGAATGGACATGTAACATAATAACTACACATGCCTATTAATGTAATCATTTAAATTTAATCCCAGTTGGAAACATTGTGAATGATTAAGGATTATCGTTGGCAATTTGCGGGAAAATATATAAAGATATCGATCACTGTCTGTTTGATATTTTCCAGCACTGGTTTTGCAATTTTTAACAGTCATTTGCCAGCGACAAGTTGTTTATAGTTTATAAGAAAATCAATGACTTTAACGAAGTTATGGCCATGCGTTACAAAATCGTTGATTATCAACATGTTTTCGGACAACAAATATAATTTTGGATACACACACCTCAATGTATGCAAATTCCATCATCTTTTGAGTGCCAAGGTTTATTACAAGAAAAAACAGCTAAATACATAGATAAAAAGAAGAAAACAAAACAACGATGAGAAAATGTGCACAAGACAAAGCAATTTTTGCTTAAATACCAGCAATTCGGCACGCACCCGCACAAGAAATAAATGTCTTTGAAATTGGCCAGCACATTTTACAAACTAACATTTCAATGGAGTCGCCAAATGTTTTAATTTAACAATGCACACACGAGAAATGAGAAATGTCAATGGCCAGCGGCTAAAAATGCGTAACAGTTGCAATTAATAACATTAAAATGCGTTTGGCTGGCATTAACCAATCACTATTTGTTTTTGTTTGCAATCAGGCTATGAAACTTGATTCGGTAAACAAGCTGCCACCTTGGCATTTAAAATGTTGCAAAGTGCAAACAAACACAAAATAGCTGCACAACAGGAAGAAAAAAATACAAGACAAAAAAAGTTGAAATTTCTTAATAGAAGAGCCAAAAACCCCGCAAGCAACATAAAAACAAGTTGCAGCTACAGATTAAATGTTAAAATAGTAACGGGCTACACAACTGAAGCCGGCAAAAAATTATAATAAAAACCACGAAGACAAAAACCGGATTTGTGGCACAGAACAATGCGCGCATAAATCTTGCTACAGCCAAGCTTGCAATTTACCACAATCGGTTGAATGAGCGATTGTCAGGGATTAACGTCAGACATGCCGGACGGCAGACAGACCGACAGACTGACGGTCCCCATCAGCATATCAAATATTAATAAATATAAACCGCCGCTGGCTTGCATATCAAATCAAATCAAAGCTTGACATTGTATGACACGGCGCTGTCTGACTTAATAATAATAAAAGGAAGCAAGAGCGAGGAGAAGGAGAAGCCTCTATTTATATTAACGCACAAGTAGCGCTGTTAAGTGGCATACATTGTGTAATATATGGCCACATGCAGACACCTTGCCACAGCTGTAACGCTGGCGTCGGCTCAATCATCATATGCGACATGCTGCAGTGAAAGTTAATTTTGCGAAAAATTATGAAATGAAATGTGTTCGTTTTCCTTTCAGTGGAGCCAGCTTGCCAGCGATCGCATTGTCTTCTCCGAACGGAAATAAACAAGCAACAATAAAAATAACAATAACAACAACAATAAGAAAAACAGTCTCTACAAGGTTAATAAATACATCCGATAACATAGGCGGCACTCCAAAAACAAAAATTCACTTAATCAAATTAAAAAGCTGCCCATTTTTCTAAACTCTCTAAAAAGCCATGCCCTGCACAAATTGGCAGATAAATAAATTTTCGCTGGTTCATTGTTTTTGATGGCAGTTTTCAACTTTAGAAAGGCTCAAAAAAAAAAGTGCTCTCGATATGCAGAGGCACAGGTGGTTATGTTTAGGCTTTTTGCATCCAGAAAATGTCCGCAGGTAAAAGTTTTAACATTTTCTGTAACTTTTTTTCTTTTTTTTTTATTTGCTGCTGTTGCAACCAATTCACTGGGTTTTGGCCAGTTGCAGTTAGTATTATCATCATCTACGACGTGTGGTGAATGGGTTGTTGTGGCGGAGTCGAGTTCATTTGGAGTCGGCGGCTGTCGTCTTGGTGGCCGCCTTGATTACCGCGGCCGAGGTGCGTTTCACATTGACCAAGACTTGCCGTTTCGTCGACGCCGGTCCAGGTCGATTGTTGGCCTTGCTGGCAGCAGCAGCTGGTTTCTTGGGTGTGTTTGTTGTTGGTGGTGGCTCCTGTTTGACAACTGTTGCTGACTTGGTGGGTGTTGTTGCTGCCACAGCTGCCTTTTTATCAACTGATTTTCCGCCGCCCGTTGACGGTTTGGTTTCCTTTGCAGACTCATCGGCACTGCCATTCGCATCATCCTTGACATCCTTAAGTTTGTTCTTTTCACTGCAATATTGGATTCATATTATTAAAGCAATTGTATTCCTTTAAAAAGTATGAAAACTTACCTTTCGATATCAATATTTAGCACAGATTCATCTTCCTCCTCCTCTTCTTCGTGGCCCAGTGGCTCAACTTCGGCCAGGAGATCACCCAGATCCTTGTCCACTTCCTCCCATAGTTTTTTATCGTGCGACTCTTCAACATCGTCATCGTCGTCATCATCCTCCTCCACCTTGCCATCCATTTCGATGTCCTCCTCTGCCTCAGCCTCGTCAATGTCCTTCTTCGTCGACTTATTGCCTCCCTCGTCGTCGTCGGCATCGTGTTCATCATCGTCGCCAACCTCAGACTTACTTTTCTTATCAGTCTCGTCCTTGTGACGCAGATAGTTCTTAATGTGCGAGTGCTGAAGGCAATGCTTCTTTGTGTACGCCTCCAAGGTATCGTCGCCGCCCTCTTTGGCCGAGTAGTGATTGCACAATTCGCAGTAGAATGCCTCCACCGTTTTAATGAAATCCACACCAATGAGTCCACGCTTACGGGTCTCCTCGTCGTTGCTCTTCTGAGCCGTTTCGGCCTCCAGCGCCATGGCATCGACATCCGCATCCATGATGTCATCATAGATCTCGCCCACCGAATCCACGGTGAGGAATTTGTTCAAATCAATCTCACGCTCATCCACACTATCCTCCGAACCCGATTCATCGTTGCGAGCCTTATTCTGTAGGTGCACCGAATCCAGACAATATATACATAGATTATAAAGAAATATGGAATTAAGATTTGGTACACCTTACCCGAATATGCTCCAGTGAACAGCGATGATTCTCATACAGCATCGCATTCTTAAAGGCCAGATGACAGGAGCCACAGTATGGCATTAAGAATTTCTTAATTGTCTTATGATGCTCCGACGCCTGATGCATATTCTTCGGCTGGCGATATGCCAAACGGCAGAGACGGCAATAGCGGGATTCATATTCTTCCTTGCTATTCTCCTCGATTTCACGCTGCGTGGTGCGTTGACGAGCCCGCATCCTTTGCAAATCGGCGCGTTGCCTCAATGCCACCGTACGCATAGAGTTCTTGTGGGTGCGCGAGTTCAAATGATAGTGGTATTCCTGTCAAATATTATGGAATGTATATAAAAATAATTAATAATATAAGGGTATAGTTGGAAATGGGAGACAGGCATTTAAACATGTTGTACAGTCGTACTTCTCTTGAACTCTAGGCTTGAAGATACTTCTTTAGAGAGAATACACCTCAAGCAAGTTCGACTGTACACTCAGAATTCAATCAATCTCGTTCACTTACCTTAAAGGTGACGCACTTGGTACGGCAGTGTACACAGGTGAGTTTGATGAAGGCGCGCTTGCGCAGATTATTGTGATCATCGTCACGATGACGCGAGGATGTTCGTCGCTCTTTACGCTCATCATCGCTATTGTCCTTGTCCTTGTCCTTGCGCGAGGAGCGCTCCTTCTTGTTGCTGGACGATTTCTTTGACTTGGACTCTTTGTCGTCGCCGTCTTTGTCTTTTTTCTTACCTGTCGACGACTTTTCGGCATTGCTCGCTGACGATGATGATTTGGCCCCCTTCTCTTTGGGCTTGTCGGCGACATCGGCCGAATCTTCGGTCTTCACCTTGGCCTCATCATCATCATCATCATCATCGGAGCCCACTGATGCTTTGGCATTCTTTTTGTCAGCATCAGTCGATGTGGCAATGCCATCATCGTCATGCTCCTGGTCATCGTTCTCATCCCTGACCTTATCATCATTGGACTTGCCGCTTGCTTCGACATCATCCGAAGAAGCCATTTTGCTGCTACGCTGCTTTTTGCTCGTCGACTTTTTCAATGAATCGCTGTTCTTCCCATCCCCATCACCGCCAGCGTCATCCTTATCGTCCTCATCATCGTCGTCATCGTCGTCGCCATCATCATTGTCATTGCTTTTTTTCTTCTTGTTCTTGTTGTTCTTCTTATCAGCAGCATCATCATCATCATCATCCTTGTCAGCATTATCAGAGTCATCATTGTCATGGCTAGAATTATCGCTGCTGTTCCCTCCCTGGCGTTGACGCCGCAACGAGCTATGGAATTCGAATTGAATTTTTTTTTTGGATTTTGTTTTGGTTTTTGTTGTGATTTTTTTTTTTGTTTGTTTGGGGGAAGGCGCAAATGTAAATTATTGTGATAAGTACACAATACGAATATTTATAAGATGATAAGGCTAACAAACAGATCTGTTTTTATTATTGAGTGTGTCGGCCTAGAGATATGATATATACTTTGAAGTATATCTATATATATTGGATTATACAGAAGATTATATACGAACGTGTTCTCGCTCAAATAAACATTTTCAATTTGTGATAATAATGCTGCCAATATAATATCTATATTATGTAGTTCTTAAACACTCGAAATTCTCACTCATGTGAATGCATTTATATAGTAGAGATATGCTATATATAGTGTTTATATCACAACATATTTTTGGTGATCTCTCGGGCGCTTCATTGGCACATTGGCGTTACGTACTTTCAACAACTATCAGCCTTGAGAATTTTCCTCTTTTTAATAGGATTCACAGAGAGAATATATTGGACGACTTTTATCTTTTTTGCTTTTTTTTTTTTTTAGAAACTTTTTATTTTTTTGTCTAATTACCTTTTCAGCTGTTGTATCTTGAGGATGCGAGCGCGATCTTTTTGCTGTGCATAGAGCAGCTGGCGGCGCATGGTGCGCAGATCATTGGATTCGTTGATGCGCGGCCGCACAATCCTCATGGTGCCAACGCCGCGCATACCACCATTGTTGCTCCGAATCATGCCGCCACGCATTGACATTGAGCCGCGTGGTCGCGATATATAACTGGTGCCGGCAACACTGCGAATTAGCGGCCGTTTTGGCGGGCCCATCGATGAGTCGCGTTGATGATGTCGCTGCTGGCTTCCGCCACCAATGCTGCCGCCATCATCACGTGGACGATACGAACTGGTGCTCATGCCACCACCACGATCATTGTTGTTGTTATTGCTGTTGCGTTGATGATAACTCGATGAGGATGAGCCGCCGCCCATATTCTGCGATGACGATGATGGGCGATCGTTGTTGTGATCATTTGACGAGGACGTACGACGGTAATCCTATTGACGATTCATGATGAATAGGAAGTAGGAGTGTAGAGGAGCATTTTTTTTTTGGTTTGTTTGTTTTGGTTTGATATTCGAATAGGTATATTTATACATATATAAATTTCTTGTTTATGATAAAGAATTGCTGTATATATATATATATGCTATATATAGATATAAATTGGGTTATCGTTATCCTGGAGCAAGTGTGTGTAGTAGTAGTAGTAGTAGTAGTAGTTATAACATGATGAGAACAAACCTTATACTTTTTTTTTATTTTTATATAGTCTAGATATATAGCAAGTTATCTGATGTCGGGACGGAGAAATTGCCTGCTCTGCGGCAGGCATTATTAGGATATACGTATATATATACATATAAGATATGGTAGATACACAAACATATCAATTCAATTCATGCTTTTCTATGCGTATAAAATACATATATGTAAATATATATCGGTGTGTGGCAAAATCTTTGCTATATGCGTAGCTGCTGCTGCTGCTGGTATCTATCTATATATATATGATAGATATATGTGCAATTTAAATTGAATTCTTGCGTTCTCAAAGTCTTTTTTATATATGCTGACTACTTTGAGTGCGTTTTGTATTATTTTTGTCTTTCCATTTTATTATTTTATACGCTCTAGGATCCGGCGTTAAACCTTCACAAAATAGTGCTATAAATATTTGGAAACTTATTAAAATTACACAGACAATCAACAAACCAAATGCAATCTTAGCAAGAATAAAACCTGAAAACTGATTTTTTTTTTTGTTTTTGTGTTTGAGTCAAAAATAAACTTACGTCTTGGCGCGGCCGTTTGCGGTCATCGTTGCGATCGCGTGACGAATCCTGGCAAAGAATGAAATAAATAATTAGTCATATAAATAAATATTTTTTTTAAGCTTGTTAATCTTACGTAGCTGCGCTTGTGACTGGAACCGGAGGAGTCGTAGCGTCCACCGCCCGTGCTCGAATTGTGATGATTGTTAAACTTGTCACGATTGTTGCGATTGTCATAGTGATCGTTGTTGTTGTTATTGCCACCACCTCCACCATAGCGATTATTGGTATGATTGTTGTTGTGATAGTTGTTCTCATAGCGCCCACTGTTGGGACGATAATTGCCCTGGGTGCGTGTGTTCACGTAATTGCTAGAATTCCGATTGTTGTAGTAGCCACCGCCTCCGCCACCACCACCGCCCCCACCACGCATGGTGGCACCGCCTCCACGTGGAATGTAGCCGCCTCGACCACGCATCCTGCTAATGCAACAAAACACACAAATTAAATGGGGAAAAAATCAGTATTCACAATCAGCTTCTTTTTTTTGATGCTAAAGAACACCCTGTTTTCCAACACCGGCGAAAAAAATCGATATTGTCTGGACACAAACACAAATTATGCACGCATTGACTGCACTGTACTCACCTCTCTTTTCTTATGTTATTTGCTGCCTATAAGCTTTCAATTGCTTGCTTGTGCACGTTTGTGCAACTATATTACAAATATATTTGAGGTATTAAATCACACAAAACCAGCACTAGATGTTGACGAAAGAAAATTTTTTTCGACAATGGCCTGATTGCTAGTGATGTGCAAGTAACTTATCGATTAGTTGATAAGAACTGACAGATCAGTGTGGCCAGATGTGGGAGAGCATATAAATACGTAATATGGTGCTTATTGTGAATCATTTAGCGTTGCTACGTCAATTTACGGAATAGCGCAAAAGTTAGCTTATTTAATCATTTAATCAGCAACAGAATTTAGATTTTAAAGAACTCAGTACATTATAATGTCCTTTACTTAATAGAAAGCAGCGTAGATGTATGAAAAAATTAATGCTAAATTAAGTTTTACATATGTTACAGTTGACAGCATACACACTAAATACTCTTTGGGGCAAGAATGAAGTTCGTATTCGCATTTAGACAATTCCCGTTGGCCGCACATTTATCGGTGGTTGTGGTGTTCCCGAAGGTTTTGTCATAATATCGACAGCGTTCTTGAAGAGTTGCGTTTTGACGAAATCAGTGGCCGCACTGTTCAAATCCTTGCTAGCTCCATAATTGCACTTGACGTAGCCATACAAATTGGCTGCATTCAGCGCAATCGCAATCATGACCAACAACAGCCACTTGAATTTCAGGCCAAACAGAGCAATCAGAAAGAAGAGACCCCAGAAAAAGGGACACAATATCAATCCTAGCCAGAAAATGCGCTGCTCGTGTTTGTTGATACGACTCTGGAATGTGGAAGACTACAGTTACAGTTATTGTTTACTGTTTACAGGCACTAAATTTTGTTGTATATATTTTCGCTTACGTTTTTCGACTCGAAGACCCAATGCGATTTGCCTTCGTCGTCGACATAATTCCACCAGCGCAAGCCGACCAAGAGACGACCCGAGATATTCTTCACCGTCCAGAAATCGGCGGACAGAAAGAGGACTACAAACACGAAACTGGTGATGAAGGAATCGCTGAACCAGCCGCAGAAGATGTAAATAACAATCGAGGCGCCTCGGAAGAACAAATGGAAGAAGGTCACATAAGGATGACTGATGACGAAGAGTGGGAGAAGTGCGGAAGAAGAAGGTAAACACAAATGTGCACACAATATTATACATATATTTGACGCATTGCTTACGTGTATTTCTGTGCTGCGGTGCTTGGATCACGCATCTCATCCTCCTCGCCAAAGGGTATCGTATCATCGTCCAGTAATGGCACCTGTGCAAAACAGAAATTTAAGCAATTAGCACTTGTATTTTTATCACATTAATATAATTGCTTTCTTTTTTGTTATCTATGCGTTGTTCTTGGTATTGCTGGCAGTTCTAACTGATCCAACTGCAGCGATTTAAGTTTAGTGTGGCATACATACATTTCTTACCGTTGCGGATGCCATGCTTATTGTTAATATGACTTGACTAACGTTTCTCTATTTATTAATTAAGGATTGAGTGTAAAAAACTAAGTTAATGCATATTTTCTTTGCTCATTGCCTGCGTAGATATGTGTATATCGCACTCGTACTGCTGATTGTCATCAATAAGTTATCGATAGAGTTGCTGTGCTGATGTGGCAACGCCAACTTCATTATTGTTTACATTTTGCTCTGATAATAACGGAGAGCGGTCTTCTGAGCGCAACGTCATTTTTTTTTGTTCTTTTCGTTTCCTATCTACACAACTACAATATTCCATATTATTGTAGAAATGGTCAGCAATTGATAAGAATGTTACACGCTAAAAACAACAGGTTGGGAACAAGCAGTTGCAGCTAAACAACACACTGAGTGCAATTGCAGTGACATTGATAAGCAGCGAAAATCTTACAAAGTCAAAAGCAGCAGATTTTAGTTACGTGCAAACCGCCCAGTCAAACAGACGTACAAAAATTCAAAAAACGGCAAGTGCTCAAGTGGGAGGAGGTCAGCGAATGAATGAATGAATGTGCGTGCGACAAGTGCGAGAAACGAGTTACGATAACAACAGCAAAAAACGCATACTGAAGAAGCACCTCAGACAGACAGAGAGAGAGCGAGAGGTCAGCGATCTTTAGCCAGCAGCTCATCATTTGTTAGCGCGTGTGTGTGCAGTTAAAAACAAAAACTACATTCGATTTCAAGGGTAGCCGCAGAAGCAGAAGCAAAAGCAACGTGTATTCATCAAAATATCAACACATGCCAGCAACATTTTAGCTAGATAATTAAGAATAACGTTGACTCAGTTCAGGTGAGACGGAACATCCACACACACGCACACACACGTACACTCAACACTTACACAAAGCACCGTTAACAAGAATTCGACTCGGTGTAGAATTTTTTTTTTGGTGACGTCAAGTTCGAATTTCGCTTTAAAATTTAACCCAATTTTCACTTTTGCAGTTATCAGTTATCAAAGCACACTAGCAACGAACAGTTCTCTTTTTAATAAAATGGCTCCACCCACTGTTCTGGTCACCGGCGGCGCTGGGTATATTGGCTCGCATACCGTGCTGGAGATGCTTAACGCTGGCTACAATGTCATCTGTGTGGATAATCTGTGTAATGCGTATAGCGGCGGTGCATCCAAACTGCCGGAGGCATTAAACCGTGTCCAGGAAATCACCGGCAAAAAGGTTAATTTCTATCGCGTGGACATCACGGATCGGGAGCAAGTGCGATCGGTGTTCCAGGAGGTGAGTTTTTAGTTGAGAGTTTGACGTGGCACATTCCGTCATACATTTGGATGGATACATGTGGCACATTTCAACTCGAAAAATTTCCATATTTCTTATCACACAAGTTATTGCTGTTACTGTCGAGATATCAGTTTGTTCATATTGTTTACTCAATTGCTGCCCACATCCGAATTCTCCGCTACAATCGGATTGCACACTCATTTGACCTCGCGTCACATAACTCGATGTGCTGGCAACAGCAGCAACGACAACGTCAACTACAACGTCAACATTGACACTGCACTTGAAGCAGCCACAATCTTATTGTAGTTAATCTATCTGTTTACTTAGCATCAATAGCTTTTGAAGAGGATGTTTTAATGCTATATACTAAATAAGTAATATATTCCAAATTAAGCAATATATAATAATATAATACATAATATAATGAATTATATATTTAAACGCATATATATATATATATATATGTTTATATATATATGTTTATATATATGTATACTCTCCATACACATAATCAATTAAGTTTATTGTATCAACAACTTTCTTAAAATTCATTATATTCTTATCAAACTTACACATAATTAACCTTATGGCAATCACAACATAAAATTAAAAACTTATCACTAATAGAGTAGTTAATTAAATACGTTTTCTTAGAAAACCATTGACGAAGATAAAGTTACCCACGAGGCATATTAAACCGAAATTAGTCACATTAGTCAATGAAGCCCGCCAATAATAATTAATAACGTTATGTTATGAGCAACTAATATAATCTTTGAAATTACCAAAAAAAAAAAAAAAAGAAGACATTTATCTTATCTTTTGAACATTTAGATTACTATATAAAGGCTCAATATATTATTATATTAATTCATTTTAAATTGTTTCCTTAAATCTTTCCACTCAATATTAATTCCTTTTTGCTTCTCTCAATTTCTAGCACAAAATCGATATGGTTGCGCACTTTGCGGCGCTGAAAGCTGTTGGCGAATCTTGCCGCATTCCATTGCAGTACTATCACAACAACATGACCGGCACCAATGTCCTGCTGGAGGCCATGTCCGACAATAATGTCTTCAAATTTGTGTACAGCTCCAGCGCCACCGTTTATGGTGAACCAAAATTCTTGCCCGTCACCGAGGAGCATCCGACGGGAAATTGTACATCACCCTATGGCAAAACCAAATATTTTACAGAGGAAATCCTCAAGGATCTGTGCAAGTCGGATAAGGTATGAATATTTAGCAAATTTTATAAATTATCAGTTATGGTAATCATGTACATTTCGTATTTTTTCAGCGTTGGGCAGTTGTCTCGCTGCGCTACTTTAATCCGGTGGGCGCACACATCAGTGGACGCATTGGGGAGGATCCGAATGGCGAGCCGAATAATCTGATGCCTTATATTGCCCAGGTGGCGGTGGGTCGTCGTCCCAAATTGAGCGTATTTGGCAGCGATTTCCCAACGAAAGATGGCACCGGTGTGCGTGACTACATCCACATCGTTGACCTGGCCGAGGGACATGTGAAGGCCTTGGACAAGTTGCGCAATATTGCCGAATCTGGATTCTTCGCGTACAATTTGGGCACTGGAATTGGCTGTTCGGTGCTGGAACTGGTGCATGCTTTCGAACGTGCCTCCGGCAAGAAGGTCACCTATGAACTAGTCGACAAACGTTCCGGGGATGTTTCCACTTGCTATGCGGACGCACAGCTGGCTGAGACGAAACTGGGCTGGAAGGCAACGCGCGGCATTGATAAAATGTGCGAGGATACGTGGCGTTGGCAGAGTCAAAATCCCAATGGTTATGCCAATAAGTAGTTTCACGACTAGCATGCCTCATTCCGTTGTCTGTTCTTGCCCCCCAGCAAATGCGTGGCAAGCTGTTCATCTTCCCCCCACTAAAATCTTTTCACGTGCCACGTTCTTTCTGTTAGCCTCGCTTCCACAAAATCTTGAGTTAATTGTAATTATTTTAATTAGCAAATTGATTGCGTATAAAACTAGTTGTGTATATGTTTTTTCGGTTTTTTGTCCAATTTTTATGTGCAAAATGTTACAAAATTTAATTATGAATGTTTGTGTTTGTGTGTATGTGTGTGTAAGTCCAAAGTAATTGGTAATAAAATAATAAAAGGCAATATGCTGAACCCAACGACATCTGCTGAGTTATCAATGTTATTGCGGCCAAAAGGTCAGGAAAAACACATAATTTCTGTGTCTAGAGGCAAACATTTATTCAATGCAATTCAACATTTAAAAACTGATTTTAAAATACTTAAAAAATACATATTTAAAAAAAAACACATCTGCACATGTAACGGCATATTTATCACAATTATGTAATATTTAGTTTTAAACAACTTTTTGTGATCTTTTTAGTTTTAGTTTTTTGGAATGCTGCTGATTGTTTTAAGATTGTTGTTTCTGAGTAGGTGTATAAAAGTACAAAATTTACTTTAATCCTGACATATTAACAAGTATGTCTCACTATTCGAAATAGGCTCAGAGAATGTACAATGAGATTTATACGTTTTATGGAGTCGTTGTGAGCTTATCTTTATATTATTGTGTGTATTTTGTGGTTTTGGCAATATGGTTTTTTTTTCTTACAGGGTTTTCTTGGCAATTCATACAACAAGTGGAGTATTTGTATAACAACCTAATGTGGGTTTCTGTTTTTCTTTCACTTTTTCACTATCAACTAAAACCAAGTCAAAGAAAATCAATTTAACAACAAGCTTTTCTACGCTCTACATTGGCTTTCTATGTTTTTTTTTTGTGGCTAAATATATGTGTGCGCGATATGCATATATAATAATGTTGTTTAAGGTTTAATTATACGTATACTTATAAATAAAAATAAGTGTTCGATTAGTTTTCCAAAATATCCGCTAGTGATTGAGATAGATTCAGCGAGAGAGAGGGAGAGATCCTTAGCAACGCGGGTGGCAATTTATAGTAATAATAGTTATTAGTAAATGCTGCTGCTGCTTATTAGTGAGAGGACCAGCCGAATTGCAGTGATTATGTCGATGTGACACCCTTGCGTGCAACGAGCATATTGAGTATGGGATTTTTCCTTATATAGCTAACGGCCTTTTTATGGGTGACCATTGTGAAATCGTAGCCATTACATTGCAGTATCTTGTCATGGATGCGCAAACCAGCCCGAGCAGCTGGACTGCCCTCGTGCACCTCCGTAACATAGATGCCCTACAAATCATTATGTATATATATATATACGTATATCATTGAGCATTGATTAAACTGTTTTATTGTACATACATAGTCCGTGTAGCCTTGCGGACTTTTTTTGTAATCCTGATCGATGCCGCCGCCTATTTTAAAGCCACATTTGAGGATCTCTCTGCCCTCCTGGTCGTAGTCCTTTTCCTTATGCAACGTTATGGGAATCTAAGCCAAAACAACATTATAAATATAGCTGACTAATAGCGTGAAAGTTTGTTTATGGTCAAGTCTCAATTCGAATTCGACCCAATTACACGTACACACACACACAACGTCCATATATTTACGGGAAGAACGCTGTTGCTACTTGTATGTGTGTATGTATTTGTGTGTGCGTAAATTTTACAACTTACGCTTAAGCATTCCATTGCCGTGCCGGCCTGATGCTGAAATGCCATTTTCGCCATGATTAGTGCAGTTATTTATATACTTTCTTTTATGCCCAGCGAATGTATATAAGAATTTTATTTCTAAATTTGTAGAGTTGAGAAATTCGAGTCGCCGCTGTCGCCTACAAAACACAAACTGCTTATTCTCTACTGCATCACAAATGGGCAGTGTTGCAAAGCGCCCAAAGCAAATAATCAACATTGATTTAGTTTTGTATTCTTTCATTCTTTTATTATTAAATTTACATAAATAAACACTTGGAACTTAGTATTTAGATTTAAGAGCGCCGCATGGCCAACATCGTATTAATTTCCCAGATAATGATGCGTGTTCTGTCAATAATCTCGCGCAATTGACGATTTTTCAATTTCACCGTTTCGATTAATTCCTGATTCTCTTGCAAAACTTTTCGATATTCATCACACTGGGAGGGTTCGATGCGCGGATCGGGCTCATCTCGATAGGGAATCAGACTCTCCGCATTCATGTAATCCATTCCAGCATCATTGCACTTCTCGTAGATAATGCGGACTCGCTTGAAAAGCAAACGAATGGTGCGAAAATATTCCTGCACCTTTTTCTCCGTATTATTGTCACGATGAGAAGTGGGTTGTATATTCTTCAGTGCGGAGAATACCTCCTGGAAGCGTGATGCAATATCCTGCACAGTTTCCTGACCCAATCGCGATAACTGCACTATGTTAATCTCCTTGTGCGGATTGGGTTGAGAAATGGCGAGCATGTTGTTGCCACCACCTGGTCCACCAGCTGCACCTGCGCCAGGATTATGCTGCTGCTGCTGTTGTTGCTGTGGCATATTGGCTGGATGCTGCTGTGGGCCAGATACCATGCCCACTCCCTGCTGTGGACCTATCATTTGTTGCTGCTGCGGCATATTTGACATGGGAACGCCAACGCCTCCCTGCATCATTTGTTGCTGCTGCATCTGATGTTGCGGCGACATGCCCATGCTTTGCATTAGACTGGGTGGTCCACTCGCATTGGGATTCATTTGCATGGAGCCGGGTCCTCCTCCTGGTCCTCCCATCATGTTCATTTGATGCTGTTGCTGCTGCGGTGACATGTGCATGCCTGCGCCACCCTGCATAAAGCCACCGCCCATAGGCATCATATTGGGGCCACCGCCGCCACCACCACCACCAACAGCACCACCACCTGGTGGTCCTTGATTCAGTTGATTCTGACCGTATTTCCACATTTTACGCGCAACTCAAAAAAACTGCAGCCAAACAAAATAATAACAACAAATGTAATTTACCAACACTAAACACGAGCAAGTGTTGCCACCTCACAAAATATTGATAAGTGCGAACAGTAATCGCCTAAATTTATCGGCCAATTTTAAGCTGCATCCAAAATAGTTTCAAATTTTTGGATTCCAATTTTGGTAGCTGCGCAGCAATGGCAGACGAAGATCACAACGGATTTGGTGAATGGGTGAGTCGTTGTTCAATTAGATGATATTTAATGATCAGCAACCAACAATCGCTTTTGCAGGGCGGTTACTTTGAGGCAAAGAAATCGAAGCTCGAGGAGCAATTTGCTGCCGCCAGCAATCCATTTCGTAAATCTAATCTATTCGATGGCATTTCCATATTTGTCAATGGCCTGACCAATCCCACGGCTGACGAGCTGAAGCGTATAATGATGGTGCATGGGGGCACATATCATCACTATGAACGATCGCACACGAAGTTTATCATTGCATCTAATTTACCCGATGTGAAGGTGCGAAAAATGGACACGAGCCGAATCATTGCTGCCCAATGGGTTGTGGATTGTGTGCAGCAGATGCGTATGCTCGACTATAAGCCATATCTTTTGTATACCAATCAGAAGACAACACAGCCACGTCTTAATTTCGGCAAGGGCAAGAAGAATGACTCGACTCTCGGTAATTCAACTGTGGCCGAGGGAACCGAACTGGATGGCATACTCAAAGAGCTGCAGCATGCTGTGCCCACATCGCCCGAGAAGGACAATAGCCATATAAACAATTTATCCGCCACCACAACAAGCAGCCACAGCGCCCGCACCGCCGTGGATCCAGCGTTCCTCAGTGAGTTCTACAAGAACTCACGTTTGCATCACATTGCTACACTTGGCGCCGGTTTCAAGCAATATGTGTGCGAGCTGCGTCAGGCGCATGGCAACAAGCCGTTTGTCAAGCGAGGTGAAATCCGTTCACTGCTAGCTGCTGGCAAGCTGCTGACGGAAGATGTCTCCACGAAGACACCCAAACGTTATGTGATGCACATTGATATGGATTGTTTTTTTGTATCTGTCGGATTGCGTTCGCATCCAGAGCTGCGCGGCTTGCCAATTGCGGTGACTCACTCGAAGGGCGGCACCGGTGCCACCGATGTTCCAGTGCATCCCCAAGCCAATCGTCAAGTGGAGCTGGAACTCTTTGCCCAGCGTTTCGAGCATCATTTGCATGACAATGTGCGAGCAGATAAAGTGCGCTACGGATTCCAGAAGAATATGTCCTTGTCGGAGATTGCCTCGTGCAGCTACGAGGCTCGTGCCAAGGGCATCAGGAATGGCATGTTTGTGGGCCAGGCCCTCAAGCTGTGCCCCGAACTGAAGACCATACCATATGACTTTGAGGGCTATCGCGAGGTGAGCAAAGTGTTGATTTAATAAGTTTTACATTGACATGATCTCTTTTCCATCGACAGGTGGCCTTTGCCTTGTACAACACCGTAGCACAGTACACACTCAATATCGAGGCTGTCAGCTGCGATGAAATGTTTGTGGAGCTAACGGATGTGCTGCAGGAACTCCAAGTGGATGTGATGACATTTGTGACCCATCTACGCGAAGAGGTGCGTGATATAACTGCCTGTCCCTGCTCAGCGGGCGTCGCTGACAACAAGTGAGTGAGATTCAAGGCAAGTTAACAAACTCTATAACTCTTTCACTTGCTCAACAGACTGCTCGCTCGCATGGCCACCAAACTGGCTAAGCCCAACGGGCAACATCTGCTGGAGACGGATGATGCAGCCAATTATATGGCTACGCTGGCGCTTGATGTGCTGCCTGGTGTGGGCAGCAGCATTACCTACAAGCTTAATCAGGCTGGCTTGAGCAGCTGTGCTGATGTGCAGCAGGTTTCGCTGGTGCGCCTGGAAATGCTGCTGGGCAAGAAAATGGCACAGACACTCTATCAAAACTGTCGCGGCATCGATCCACGTCCTTTGGTCTACGAACAGGTAAGATAAACGTATAAAAACCAGCTCGTTGTTAAATTTTATGTAATCTTCTTTTAGCAACGTAAATCGGTTTCTGCTGAAGTTAATTACGGCATACGCTTCAGCAAATACGAAGAGCTGGAGACGTTTCTCAAGCAGCTAAGCGTTGAGGTGCACAGTCGTCTGGTGGAGATTAAGCGCAAGGCCAAATCGATCACCTTGAAGCTAATGGTTCGCGCTGCAGAAGCTCCCGTTGAGACGTCCAAGTTTATGGGACACGGTATCTGCGATAACCAGACAAAGTCTTTTTTACTCAAACAAAGCACCGATGATGTGCAAATCATTACGCATCATGCGCTCAAGCTAATGAAGGAGTCCGGATTTCCGCCACACGAGCTGCGTGGCATTGGCATTCATCTCAGCAAGCTAGATGATGTTGTCGAGTCGAAAAAGGAGAATCTTATCATGAATATGTTCTCCAAAATCTCTGACAAACAAAAGGGTATGCCTAATTTCTTATGTCACTTGACACTTTATAATTGTCATTCTGCGTCTTTTCAGATAAATCGATAAATATACCAATCGCAACCCCAATAAAGGAGGCCGTGGTTACGAAAGCCAAATCGGAAAGCACTAATGTGCTTAGTTTGCTAAAAAACGCAGCAACTAAAAAAAAAACCAAGCCAACAGCTGAATCCAAAAATGCTAATTATTTTGAGGTAACTGAAACGGAATCAAGCAAGCTGGAACCACCAAAAGATATTGGACTCAACATGACCAAGAAATCGACGGGCTTTATTACAATTCCAATCGGGGAGTCAACAATATCCAAATCTGCAGCCATTTCACAGTTTGATCCGGACGTTCTGGCACAACTGCCAGAGGAATTACGGCGTGAAATCCTCGGCTCTGCAGAGGAATATTTGCAGATTTTGAAAAGCAACAATAATAGGAAAAGGAAATCGAATTCCCCTTCGAACACACGTTGTTTATCGTCCTCACCACCGCCGCCGCCGCCTCCAATGATACATGTCGCTTCCTGGCCTGACAGTCTTTTGAACCAAAGCGATCTGCAGCCATCTACATCGAAAGCGGGGTTGGCCCGTCAAAATAAGCGTCTGTGTCGTCCCGATCAAATTGTGACCGACTACATGAAGGAGCTACCCCAACACATGCATCCCGCAATTCTTCAATATATCACATTAAAGCAGGAGAATGTGGCGCCAACTGTTGAACAACCGGAGAAACAAACGAATGTCTTTGTCAATCCCAATTACAAATCTTTGCTGGCCACCTGGGTGAAAACGGATGCGGTTCCCAAACCCACCGATGTGAACCTAATCTATTTGAACATTTGTGATCTGGTCCTCGACAATCAAATGGATAAAGTTTACGAGATCATGAAGTACTTTTGTGGCATCATCAATGCGAAGAGACGCAGTTCATGTTGCTGGCACATGGCCTACAATGAGATCGAGTCCAACATACAGGAGAAGGTGCAGGAGATTCGCGACTGTCACATCTACATTAGGGAAGCAATCGATTGCTGCAAGTGCCAGAGCTTTAGAATCTAATTCCTGTAGTACAAGTGTTCCTTAATTGTACCTTGTGTATTCCACTTAAACTGCGTGTTTCTTTTGTTAAATACGAATGACTCATGAAGAAATAGGCCTTTTTTAATGTCTTATCACAGTATTCTAAGAGAAGAAAAACAATTAAAAATGTAAATATTTTAGTAAGTTCGTTTTTACATTTGAATGGATTTTACTTTGTTTAATATAATCTGAAATGTTAGTATTTTTGTGTGTATTATTGTTGCCTCAAAATGTTCTCACGTTTATTATACAATGCACAATTGAGCCACAATTTTACGTCGATCTAAAATTTTGCTTAGCATTCAATTAAATGAAAACAAGTTGTGTAAAAAACATATTCCTGACATTGAAAAGAGCCTTTGTTGAAAAGCAAACAAAGCAGTTAGCGCCAGTAAGCCATTGATTGGGCCATAAATTTATTGATAAGTTGTAAGAAGGCCAAAGAAGAGCGGTAATTAATGTCGTAAAAGCAGCAAGTAATAACAGTCGCACAATGACGACGCTGGCGTTGATAACTTCATACACAAAAGGGTCGGGGGGCTTTAAAGCCAGCGCACAAAGCCAAAGCATTGGCTAAAGACAAATAGGCCAGGCCAACACCTGGCGGAACTGGCAAGTCATAATTTGCACTTTAATGAAAGCGTCGCTGAGTTGAGATGCGAACTGCATGAAAGCTGGCGAGTCGAGGTAAGTTAAAGTCACTGCAGTTAATCGCCAACGACGTCGATTTGCCGACCAACCGGACAGCGGGGCAGTAATATGTAATTGATTCGCATGCTTCGGCTCCAATCTCAGGCATTGCCAACGGCTCCACCATCTCAGCCCCCAGCTCCCAGCCTCACTTGACAAACTATAACAATTACAGTGCCAGGCAATGCAACCCCACACCAGATGCATCTGTGGAGTAGTCGCAGCAGCAGCAGCAGCAGCTGGCACTGGGTAATTAAAAATAGTCAAGCTGCATTTCTTGTGCCGCATCCGGTTCTTTGGAGTCGCCATCGGTGTTGTTGTTGTTCTCATTGTGGGCTGGTCTTCTGGATTTACATGAGCCGCGCTTTGTCTGATTTAATTATGTGCGCAAAAGGCGTAGTTGTTTCATAAATTTTATGTATCCTGTCGCCGCAAAACTCCAGTAGCCGAGTAGTCGTCTCAAGTCAGGCTAAAATCCTGAGCAACAGTAGCCGGTCCCCCGTCTGGTTTTACACACATAAATATGTTGTAGTCGGGAGACGCAAATGTTGTCAACTTTTGATAGACTTGTTGGCAGCGTCAAACAGTTGCCAACGCGATTTGTCAACGATGAAACTACGAAAGCACACGCACCTCGCCAACTTGCCCACTTGCCAACTTGCCAACTTGCCAACTTGCAACAATGTATATACAAAGGAAATAAGCTGTCGTGATCTAGTCAAGTTGTTCTCAGCCCACAATGAGTTTAAACAGGTCCAGTTGGACACTGGAATGGCTCTTTGGTCTTGTATAATTTTCTAGTTTGACTCTGCATGAATTTTTCAAAATAGAAAAGGTTGTACAATTTTTAAGGAAAGTGTTTTTTAAACTTCCTTAAATAGTTTTGAAATTCAATCATTGCAAATTGGTTTTGTTTAATTTTATTTTTAGCATATTTTAGCATTATTATAGCATAGATTTCATTCGTTAGATTTTAGTAAAAAAAAAAATTTTAATTATCTATGTTATGTTCCCTAGTTCTTTTTATTTCAAAGTTATTGCTGTCATCAAAATTAACAACAGTATAATTTCAAAATGCAGAACGCTTTCCAAATGTTTCCAAGTCAATAATTAATATTAGCTTTCTGCATCTTTAAATTTGTGAATACTAAACATATTTTCATGGTATATTTTTACTGCTGAAAATAAATGTAACCAATGAATGAAAATTTTCTTAGGTTCCAGTGTAGATAAAATAAATTCAATTGTTAAAATAAATTACATACATTTATTAATGTTAGAATTTCAAAGACCATTGAGCTCTAACTAAAAACCAGTTGTAACAAAATTATTATCTCAATGGAGGCCTTCCTCCCGTGGGAGCCTTCTTCGCAGACCTTTACTTAAATCAAGCCAATTGTCTAGCGGAAAACCCATTTCCCAGTTGACTTAGTGTGTCTGTTTTTCCCACGATGCGCAGAGCTCTAACAGTAGCTGGATAAACTGCTGGAAACTGTCAAAGCTAATCAGACGCGGCACTCGCTGCGACAAGATCACTGCCAAAGAGACTCGCCAAAAACTCTGGCCACATGTAAATATGCATAAGGCACAGCAGCAAGAGCAACGACAACAACAACAACAATAAGCAGTGGGATTTGAGGCTGCAACATCAGCATGAGCATGTTGATAATGGGTTGCTGTCGCAGACTCTGGCTACCAAATATGCCAAACGACAACAACAAATTGAAACTTTTGGTTACGTTGTTGTTTCAGATTTTTGCCGCCAAAGTTTTGCAAGTTGGGAGTTGGCAAGTTGCGTCTATGTAAAACTTCTAGCCAATTAACGTGGCGACCGGCAGACGAAGCCAAATACTGCCAAATGCAACCGCAACCGCTGCTGGTGCCTTATGATTAGAATCGACGACAGGAGGCCGCCAAACAACAGCAGCAGCAACAGTTGCAGCAGCAGCAGCAGCAGCAGCAACAACTAACCAAAGCTAATGAACCATGTTGCCGCTGATGAACCCAAGCTGATTAATGATGCCTGGCTAGCTTGCTAGCTCGGCTAGCTGGATGCTTGGTTGGTAGTTGGCAGTTGGTGGTTGGATGTCTGGCCTGCTAAGGGAACTTGCATACAACTGTGTGCAATTTGGAGTTTTGGAGAGGCTGACTCTGTTACACGCAGAAAAAATGTATCGTTGCATTTATAAAAGCCCACTGAAAACTAGAACTCAATATGGCGCAAATATTTTCCATTAATTCCATTAATTCAGTTAAAATGTTTGCCTTAAGCGATTATATACAAATTAAAATATTTATTATGTATTTTCAGACTTATTCAACGCTGTTGTAAATTTATTTTTGTTTAATATTGATTAATCTTTAAATAAATATTATTTTTTATATCGTATGGGTGCATTGATCAATGTAAGTATTGCTTAGTGAATTTAATAGTTCTTCGAAGTTTTGAAAAATAAGTTTGAGTTTGAAGACTTTTTAAATTCTAGTTCTAATTTTTTTCAAGTGCACCAGATGCCCAAGGGCAGCTAACAACTTAACTAGCTTGTATGGTGGGCTTAGGGTTGTGGCCAAAACAACAAAATAACGAAAAAAAAAGAAGCAATCCACAATTTTTCGGCCAGCTGTAGGAGTGGAAGAAGAAGAAGCTGCTGACAAAAGTTGCCCACTTGGCTGCTAAACAAAGGCCGCAAAAGGCGCAGGCGCAGGCGCACCTGAGAATGTTGATAGCCCCCATGGAGCCTGAAGGTCCAAAGACTCCAAATGGCAACTACAACAGCAACAACAGCAATAACAACAACAACAACTTCAACTCAAACTCAAGTCCAAGTGCAAGCCGTTTTTTATGCCACTCAAGCCGACGACAAGGCGACCGAAAACAACAACAACAACAGCAACAAACTGAACTCTTGGCCAAGTTGGCAAGCAGTAGGGCTAAAAGGCTGTTGCTGATTGTTGCAGCCGTGGCTCGTTTGCTGGGCCCTTTATCACATGCGCACATCATTTACTCGACGCAGACGCAGCTTTGCAGCATCCCCCCCTTCCCCCTCCCATCCCTTATCATCCCTGCTCTCTTCTTTGGTCTTCTCGCTTCGCGCACTTTAGCAATTGTTGGCTCTTAAAAGTGTTTGCGTCGTGACAAAATCAATGTTGCTGCCCAGAGAGTTGCACGGCTTATGCGGCCTTTGACAGCCGCATTGGACAGTGATTCATGGTTTATTAAGCGCATTATGCCGCAGGATACTTTGAAGTTTGACCAGACAGCAGAGGCAGCAGCAGTAACAAACAGACGGCAGTTACAGTTGCCATGGGCGTAGCCCAAGGGGGGCGGGGGCAGATAGGCAAATAGACTACCTGTCGAATTCGAATAAAGTAATCTTTTTTACATGCATAAGTATTCAGATAGGACTTGAGTGAAATGAGCTTGCGAAACAACATTCAAACAAATTAATTAATTTCTCCATATTTTATAGATTTTACACATTACTTGCTTGAACAATTAAATCACCTTAATTTTATATTATTAATTTAAATTTAAATCACAATTTATTGCATAATGGTAATATTAATTAATTTATTTACATTAATAATTCATTTAGAAAAGCTTTATATAAGTTAACTAATCAAATAAAATGCTCTTTTCATCATAAAAGAGTTTCCTGAGATGTCAATAGTATATATTTATGATTCCATACATTTCCATATATGATAAAGAATAGTTTTTCATTTGAGTCCACAATGTGAATCAAATTTTTGCCCATAAATAAACTAATCATTTATATGCAGAGCAAACACATAATTGCCTTGTAAATTCAAATGATGTACATTACACGTAATATCATTTCCCATTCCCCCAATAGTTGAGCTCCTTGTTACTACGCCCATGACAGCAGCAAAATCAGCAGCAACAGCCGGGGGAGCAACCGCAACAGTTGCTGTGTTGCACGTGTTTAACGTGGCCCTTCAAATGTGGCAACTGTGGCGGCCGCAGCAGCAACAGTTTTGCCTTTGGCATTGGCAATGAACACTTGGCCAGGTCTTATGCTCCTCTGTCCACCCCGCCCCCCTTCCCCTTCTGTATAGGCTTACCGCCTCTTCACTTCAGCAATTGATTACTTAACATGTTTTATGCGTACGGCAAGTTATGTGGCGGCGGCGACTGGCGCGTTAATTTGCTGCCTGCTGCTGCTGGCCTTGGCTTGACTGCCTCTGACACTGTCTTTGCCTCTGCCACACTCAACCACTTCACAGTCTTGGCCAAAACAAATTGCTGCGCGGCAGGCGCTGGCCCGTAAATCAGCGCACAAGTCAAAACACATCAACATCAGCATCGACAGCCGCATCAGACAGCAACAGCATCAGCAGCACCAGCACCAGCAGCAACAACACTTGCCCAGGCTAGACAAACAACAACAACTCCCACATGGGCGTTTCAAATGCGCCTCAAAGCTTAAATCAATTACACACACACACACACACATACATACAAACACACACTCTTCCACCTTTGTGTTTGTGCCACGTTGCATGTGCAGTTGGAATTAATTATGGCAAACAACAACAGCAACAAAAAGTTCTCTCGCATCTGGCATTTATTCACATTTCCGAAATCTTAGCTGTTGAATGAGACGAATTGCCACTAGAATAAAACAAAAAAAAACTAACAAAATAATAATAATAATAATATAAAAAAAAAGAGATGCAGGCGAGCGATAAGAAATGCGCCGAAAACGCGTTGGTTGATTTATGCAATCTGTGTATGCAAGTTGCTGCTGCACATACCCTGTAATGCAGTGTGTACAGAGTGTTTTGTTGCACATGTAATTAAGTAATGAGCGATCATCTTGAATTTAATCTGAAAAGCCGTTAGTAACCGTGTAGCGACGAAATTCCAAGCGAATTATGCGATGAGTTGGGGTTTTAAAAGATCTTAGCGGAAGCAGATCCACAAAATATCGTTTCAGCCTAATACATCTTAACAAGTGGATTATCATGTGGAGAAAGTTTCTTTGGGTGATTGGCGACCAATCCATTAATGACCTCCAGTCACCGGAGGAAGTATGAGAATACTTTGTCAAATGTGGAAATCGATATTTCGATTAGACTGTATTAAAATAACAATCTAGGCAAATTAAAATGTGGTCAGCATTTTGTGTATTTGTATGTTTCGGCTTGTAAAATATTATAATCAATCTCGTGAATAATTCTTTATTCTTGGGTACTTGGAAACTGTAACTTATATCTTTGGTTACTAATATTTCTTGCAGCGATGTTTAGATAGATATATTAGATAAGTCTCCTCTTCTCTTCTTATTAAAGGTTCATGTGGACTCTATCCTAAATATATATATATTATATTCTGTCTCATTTACTCTTCACTCTTCTTCTTATGGTTTTATGTTGACTGCATCCCAATAAAGGTTTTGTAGTCCTGTAGAACTTAGCCAGAATCATAACCTACATATCTTTATGTTGTAGAGGGTTTCTTAAAGGATTCATCTGGGAGACACTCCTAAACACAAATAGTAAACAGTAAATGTTAATCTTCTACCACTTATCCCTTCTACAGGGTATGTTAGGGTATCCTCCAAGTCGAACATCTTCAAAAAACACTTGGCAATTGCGTTACGTATGCCGAAAATATGTAAATTGGCAATTTGAAGTGTGAACGCCGCCAGTGGCAACCAACAACCAACAACCAACAACCAGCAACCAACAATCAGCAGCCAACAATTCTGTGAATTATGCCAAAGAATTGCCATCAACAGCGATGCCAACGCTGACGCAGACGCCGACGTCGGCGTCGGCTGCACTTGTCATTAGAATGCAATCGAAGCGTCAGAAATAAATTACAAAACCGTGTAAAGTGCAAACTGGACTCGAAGTTTAGTATTTGTTTTGTTTTTTTTTTCAATTTTAATTTTTTTTTTTTTTTGACGTTTCGTTGGAGCTCTGTAATCGCATTTATGGCCACATAAATCTTAGCTCAAATTTGCCGTTGCCTAACAAAGTTGTCGTTGTTGTATGCAATGAGTATCTTTATATATATATATATATATATTTTTTATATATTTTATATATAGTTTTTTTTTAATCAATTGAGCCGCTCTTAGAGTGAAACTGGTCCACGGCAAGCACCACAAGCATTGATTTATTAACGTGCTCTCCAACGTCCGACTTTGACTCTGGAACGAGATAACACAGCGCGCTTTCACGCATTTTTAATGCCACCACTTGGGCCTGGCTTACTTAGTATGTGCTGCTTGTAATTTGGCCTGTGGTACACTCGGCAAAAAAGTGTGTCCCTCTCTATATATTTGAAACATTTTAGAAATACGTTTTTGGAATATTCAAAGTATTATTTATATATATATTTATATATATATATATATTTTTCATTCACTGCTTACTTGTAAAAAAGCTATATGACATACTTAATTACACTTTTATATATTTTTATATATTTTCTTAGTTTTCAAATTAACCTCTTTTTTATTTATTACGTATATTCATAATTTAATTCAAAGATTTCACAATTATTTCTAAAATCTAGAGTCATTATTTGCTATTTTTGCAAGTGCTTCGGCAATATCCAGTTGAAATCGCCGTACGATCTGCAAGATTGTCGCGTGCACATACTGACTTGTAATTGAATTGGAGTTCGCATAGGAAAATATGCTAAGTATGTAAGAGAAAAAATGAGAGACACGCCCCTTTTGTCGACGGTGGGCGGCAGCTGTCAGCTGCCAGGTGGCAGGTGCAGTCAGACATAGTCGGAATTGTCGCCTGGCAGCGGGGAGAGGGGCCTGAGTGGGGAGGAGGGGGGTGGCATCTGGTATTCGCATACGGATGATTAGTCACTTGTGGAAGGCGCTGGCTCCATGTTGAGCTGATCAAGATATCATGACATAAACATTGCCATTACATCAGCACACAGCATTTGCGGAAAAGCGATCTGTTTACGCCTTATTATGCCATAAATGTGACGCATAAGAATACCGAGTATGCTAAACAAAATACAATTAAGAATAGGGGATTGAACGACTGGGATATACCCAGGTTATGCGAACTGACACACGAAACAGCTCAAAACACAATTTGCACCCATTGATTTGATTTCGTTGGCAACATCAATATTTAAAAATTGAACAACTAACCTGAATATTAATACTTAAATTGTTTTAAATCCGAGTAACGAAGTTCCATGAGTGTTTTAAATTCCATCGAATCCCCGTCTAATTGTTTATCAAGTGGTTTCTACTCAGGTGCAGTCAGCAAGGTAATAAATTGTGTTTTGGGACTTTACCTTCAAATAACCTCTTGTCTAATGTGAATAAACTGATAAATACTAATAATAATACATTTCCTCTAAGACTTTTGCTCAGACCTGCTTTCGCAGAAGTATGTAATATAAAATGTAATTCTTGGATGAATACAATTCCTCAGAGTCTGCTTTCCTTTGTGGCGAATATTCTGCAAGGATGTCAGCTTAACAAGATATAACTATATCTATCGATCAATTATAACATAAATCCCTTATTAAATATGTTGCCGCCCACTTTAGCTGCTGGTGCTGTTGTTGGATTTCACCCACTCTGGCAATATCTGGCGGCTATTTAATGCGATATCTAATGTGTGCAAGCCAATGCAAAATCCAATCACGGCAACATTTAGTCATTCCGAATGCTACATAAACTGACAGTCTATTTGTTTTATGTCAAGCCTTGGCTTCAGTTTGGGGGCAAAAGTTGCAGTTGCAGTTGGTTGCCGGTTGCTGCCTAACTGTCTGTCTGTCTGTCTGTCTGACTGTTTGGCTGTTTGGCTGGTTGTTGCTGACACGCCTGCAATTGCTGGCCGATATGAATCACAGCAAAAGTGAACGAACTGAGAGTAGTGAGTAGCATTATCTAGATAAATAATTATTCAACTTAAATCGAAATCGTAATGAATTTTTATTTTTTTTTTCCCCCGCTATATTGCATTTTGCAGGAGTGTCAAACTGACGGCAATACGCGTTCATTGTCAGTGCTTCGTTAGCAATATCTCTTGGACTGGCAACATGTTGCTGCCCCAGCGTATGCTGCTGCCTTAATTGGACAGCGATACAAATCGCAGCAACAGCAGCAACAACTGCGATTGCAACTGCAAACCTGGCCATGGGCATGGATCTGGGCAATGGGCCAGTGCTGTTGGTGCGGCTGTTGCTGCCACGCCCAGTGAAAACACCTGCAGCCGTTTACACGTCCAAAACACTAAGAGCTGATGGCAATTTGTCAAATTTCCTCGCCGAACTGAGCAGAGCTCACTTAACGCCCCGTCCGTCTTGCAATTATCCTTATTAGCCAACTCCCCGTTTGGCTCGTTTATTTTTGGGATTTAACCTTTTGGGTTTCGCGCTTGTTTGCACTGATAAATGAGCAGCGATGGGGCAACACCTCTAAATGATGAGCAGAACGCGCCTAATTACATGGACGCGACTATGCCGCCACAGGCTAAATCTTTTGCCTTCTCTTCCAGGAAGGCCAATTTCACACCAATTGGGTGCGGTGCCCCAGAATTTTTGCCTTTGAGCGAGCACAGTTAACGCATGTTTTGGCCTGGCCTAAATGTTTGTATGCCGTGTTCATCCATTTGAAATGGTCGCTTAGCTTGCACGGTGATGGAAGAGTTGCACATTTGGGTTTAAAGTAAGATTTAAGGGAATTAAATAGAAAGCAATTAAATAAGTGGAAAAGATGCGTTCGGATTGAGCACAGAGTATCTTTTGGTTGTGTAGTTACATCAAAGAATCAGTCCCGTTAGTCAGTCAATCTCTAAGAGATGCTGTTAGGAGTATAGGGTATATGTTAGTCGCTCAAGCTCCACCTGATCACGTTTGATTCCCTCTACTGAGCCCTATCATTAGATACAAACTTGCGCATGTGCGATTCTGATTTTGAATCAAAGTGCGCCTTCGTCAATAGTTGCGACCGCTCTTTAATAATTATTATAAAACTCTGTCAGTCTGTCTCCGTGTCTCTCTGTCTGTCTGCCTGTCTGTCCTTGTCTGGCATTGAAGCGCATTTATGGCGCCGCATACGCCGGCAATTAAACAATTCGCTTCAGCAGCAGCAGCCGCAGCAGCCGCACCAGTTGCAACAACAATGTGCCTATTGGCCAAATTGAGAGTTGGCCCGCAGCCTGACCATAGTTGGTCAATGGAATCGAAACAAGTTGTAAGCGATAAGAACGTTGCCATTGTTCACTTGTTCACTTGTACACTTGTTGTTATTTTTGTTGTTGTAGTTGTTGTTGTTGGCATTGTTGTCGTCGCTTGTTGGTTGACTTTGGCTTTGTAATTATGGACATTATTGGTTGGCTGAGCAACATACACATTTACATGCTGTAGCGCCAGCAGCCTCGCTTTGTAATCAAAGAGGCGGTCCCACATTCGCACACACAGCTACCGAAAAATAACCATAACCTGCAACCTGCAGCACCAGCAGCAGCACCAGCAGCAGCACCAGCAGCAGCAGCAGCAGCACCAGCAGCAACAATAATAAACGAGATATATTGCATTCAATATGAATATCTACCAGATCATTAATCGTTGATCGTTACTTGTTGAGCGACACCTGTGCAGAATTATATGATCACTGAAATTATAGTCGATTCGAATTGTTAACTGGTTCATCGGCCGATTTAAATACAACTTGAACAGTTGTTGCTATCGCATTTTGAACTGATTTGAACGTCATTCAGTGCATTTAATGAGATAATAAAGAAGGCAGGATCTTCAAGTTAATTGAGCTCATTTAAAACGCAATACAGCTAATTGAGTGTTATTACAAAATATTAATAGCTGCACTTAAATCGAATATGAATCGAATACTTAATACTTGAATCGAATACTTAACAATCGAGCTCTCAATCGGTTGGAAGATGTCCTTTAAAAATATTCTCTCTTTCGAGATGATATGTTGCTTTCCCTAGAATACTAAATCTTTTTCTGGGTAAGGCGACACATTCTGTTATGGGGATTCCTTCTCATTGTCACAACAAACAAAATTCAGCTACTGATGAAACCAATACCTAGATAACTCTTTAGTCTAGAATGTCTTGTGAAAAGACTTGTAAGTATTTCAAGTATTTCAAGCTTTGTTCGTAACTCTGACATTGCTTTGAAAGTTATTTCCATCTTGCAGTTTGAAAGCGTTAAAATACAGCATTTATATTAAAATTCTTGCCTGAGCTGCCATTGAATTAAATATAGCGTTTATTTTTTTTGCAGATCCCTGATTGTCCGACACTTGGTAAAGCTGCAATGATGACTTGAGGCAGGCTTTAGGTAGGAGTCTTTGACTATTAGCTCGCTGTTAGGTCCATTACAGAGCCATCAGCTGTGATTTATGCGCACAAACAAACAGCAAAAACATCAGCAGCAGCAGCAGCAGCAACATCCACAGTAGCAACATCCGCAGCAGCAACATACACAGCAACATCAGCCACAATACTTGGTGCTTGGCCCCGTAGCTAATTAATTTGCCATTTGTGTCCCATTAGCGTAATTGTCTGTCAGTTAAAACTCGCCATGTGCCCCCTTTGACTTTATAAATGGCCAACAGCGACGACGATGACGATGACAACGTGGCCAACTAGCCAACTAGCCAGATTGCTGACCAACAGCAGCAGCAGCAGCTGGAGGAGCGAGTTGGCCAACCTTTGCTTGCATTTTATGTGTCACCAATTGTTGTTGTTGCTGTTGTTGCTGATAATTTGCATACATGCTAAATGCAAGGCGACTTTTATGTGACGCGCCACGCATTTAATTTGAATTCGTTGTCAGCTTGGCGCCTTTGAAATAAATCTAAGGCGTGGCTGCGTCCCACATACGTCTATCTATCGGGCATGCAAACATTTTGGACAATTGCATTTCCAATGGCGCCCATCAGTCTATGGAACACCTGCAACTGAGGCCCACGCAACAGCAGCAGCAGCAGTAGATTTCCCATGCATTGAGCAAAAGCAGAACATTTTATAACTAACTGCAGCTGCACGGCGTACGTACAGTGAGGCGTCTACTGATGGACAGCTTTAAAACTTCTTCGAATTTATCGGATCAAAATTGACAAAGATATGGCTCTGGAAAGCTTACACACTTCTCTAAGAACTTTTTTGAAGTTAAAATATTCACTTGGCAAACTAGTCATAATCCTGTTTTTTAACTTTGAATGTAGGTTCGATGTACAGATCAAATTGATTATAAAAAGAAGTTGATTTGGAAATTGTTTGATTTGACAATGTGATTGTGATTGTGGAAAGTTTTGACTTGTCCCAGCAATAAAGATTTTCCTGTAGGCTGACTTCCTAAGGAGTTGACACTGTACAGCATAAATATTATCATGGATGCAGGCACAAAGACTCTGGAGCTGATGCTGAAGCTCAACCGAGAGCTGGATAGCAGACAGCAGGAGCTGGGCGTAAGGCATGAGGCAGGAGGCATGGGACAGTGAACAGGGGGCGGCATTGTCGGCTCGTTTGCCATATAAAGAGAGACGATGTTGTTGTCGACATTGTTGTTATTGTTGTTACTCTTGGTGTTGTTGTTACTGTTGTTTGTGTGCATTCGCCTTAGATTGCCTTAGATGCTCGGTGCGCAGATGTCGCCGGGAACAGCTTCGAACAGACAGACGACGGCCCTTTAGGCAGCTGCTCTTGCTGCCTAGATGGGATAGAAGTGGAGAGGAGGCTCGCGGGGGGATTGGGGGTCGGGGTAGTTGGCCCACGCACTTGCTTAGGCATTGGCAACAATTCCTGGCCTGCCACAAACAAAAGCAAACAAAGGCATAGCCTGACTGCAGACTCAATTTGCGATTAATAGAAATAGAAACTTGCAACAATGTTGCATAATACGTGGGCGTTGGCTACGAGATCGGTGTCTAACTCCCCACCTTACCCCAGTTGCAAGCAGTTGCAATTTGGCATCAAAAATGGCCTGGAGAAAAATTCTATCAGATTATTTTCTGCTCAATCTTAAGTTCACCTGGTTATATAATTCCAACGGCACTTAAACGTTTTACGTTATAATCTTTATGGCCTCACCATGGGATGCAGGAGCAGCTTGGATTCCAACTACAACTCCTGCCCCCTGCGGCTGCATGTGGCAAGAATACAGAGTCTGGAGTCCACGCCGGCTGCTGCCCTTTTGTGGCTCATTAAAGTTGCGCCTTTTTTGGGGCGCTATCTTATCATAAAAATGCAGTTGCTTCAACACCTGCAGCCTGCATCAAACACACATTTGCACTTTCCACCTCACAACGGGGCACCACAAATTTCAATCAGCCATAATAAACTATAAAATATTTTCGGCATTTTCGGTCATAAAAAAAAATACGTAGCATGAATTTAAAAAGGAATCGTGGCTAAGGTACGAAAAAAAAATGCTCCAGCTTTTTGGGGACGATGCTGCAGAAAATTAAGAATTAAAGTGCAGTTTTGAGAACGGTTAACATTTTTGATAAAGATTAAAAAAAAAATGTTATGCATGTAATGATAAGGCAAAGAAAGCAGGTTACAGAAAATGTACAAGCTGAAAGTGATTACTTAGGGGCTAAGAATATTAATGAGTTCGAGCTTAAATAAAGTTTAAAAATTCGCTTTCAAGTAGATGTAAGAACTGAATATAACTTCTTACAGCTGATATGCTTAAAGCGTTTTACTACTTTCACAAATAGATTGTTAAAAAACCTTTAACTTAATTTATATTTATAATCAAAATGAAAATATTGTCATTAAACTCATAGACTTGTTTCCAAATCTTTTTAATATATCCCTAATCAGTTTAAAGTGAGCAACGACTTTAAGTCTTTGACCGCTGCTACTGTTTAAAGACCTTATTACTATTATTTCTTAAAACTGCAAGACAAGTTAAGCAGAAGCTTTGTGCTCGGTTAAGACGAAACTCAATTAAGTAACTGTCTCAGTCGTTGACATAACTTAAAGGCCGATTACCTTTCGGTCAGTGCCACAAATCAACGCAATGCAAACTGGCCGCCTACGAGTGGATCTTTCTATAGTGGTCTTGGTCTTGGTCTGCACCACAGCAGGGTGTGGCGCCTGGGACCAACCAAGCACAGGACATGGCCAAAGTGGAAGCGCATGCGCAGCGGGTCTTATGCATTTTAATGCTGCGTGTGGAATGGGCTTGGGACCTGAGACTCTGAGACTCTGAGACTGGACCTTAAAGTTGAAGCTTTTGCCTGTCGATCGTTGTTTATGTTGGTGTTATTTTCATTGCAAACAAATGATGAGAAACACGCAAACGCACTCAAAAAACAAAATAAATACAGAAAATACTTTAACAATCTGCCCGACGGACAGACAGACGACTAAAAACTTAAATTGAAATCACAATAACTTGAACAAAAGCTATACGGCAGCAAAGAGAAAGAGGAGACAGGGGAGACGGTGAGGAGACAGCAGGCAAACGACATAACATCAATTTAAATCAGTAAAAATTTAGTTGCATTTTAAAAATTATCGTTGATTTTAAGTTGGAAACCCGAAATTTATTTTATGTGCTCAAATTGCAGGAACACACGCAAAAAATGGTAAACAAAACAACAAAAAAATACGAATTTTATTCAGAATTTTATCTGCAGAAAATAATGAAATACTCTGAGCGAGTTTCACGGAGGAGCTAAGACTAATAGTTAAAGTGCTGTTAAAAATATTAAACTACGTGAATGAATTTAATTAGTTAGTATAAGATACAAGTCGAATAAGGCTACTGAAATATAACAAGTTTGTAATTTAAGTTGCTTAAGCTACTTAAACAGTAGCACTGAATCCATTAAAAATGTATGAGAAGGGTATAATAAGTTGTGGTTAAGTACATAACATTCAAAACGAACGTTGTCTCACCTGATCTGATAAAGTATAAGTCTGTATTAGCAGACCAATATCAGACCCTATATGAGCTAGAGTCAGCTTAAAAGTATGCAACAGGCAGAAAAACCATCTGCTATCTCATATATATTCTTAAGAACTAGAGACTTTAAATTTGGAGTGTAAGTTTTCAAATACCACACCTAGATCAAGTTTATTTCATCGATAAAAATCGATAAGCGAAAGAAACGAAAGCCAAATCTTTAAATACAAATGAACATAACTGTATCTAAGAGGTGTTGATGGCTAAAGACTTGGTTCCAGGCCATCTCCCAGTCGAGCTTTCTCGAGCAGCTGAAATTGCTTACTATGAAAAAGTACTTTGCACTGGCACAAGGTGCGAATTGAAGCTTAGAAAGGTATAGCTCAAATTACGATCATCCAAATGGCAGCTGGCTGATGGCTCAATCAGCTCGAATTACCAGTCAAAAGCACCGAATTAAGAAATTCACTTTGATAATAAAACAGGAAAAATAAATTAAAAGAAAAAAAAAAATTAATAATGGGTTCTTTTCTTTAAGCTACACTCGACAAATTAGCAAACAGAGAAGGACCAACCGGCAAGCAGGCCAATTAAAAACTCATTAGGAGGGGAGTGGAGCGGGGGGGTGGCAAGTTCAAGGAGTTATTGAGTCGCTTTAGGTTTAATTGCCGGTTTCACCATGACCAAAAAAATATTCGTCGGGCTTAAATCACTTTCAGCACGTGCAGAAACGAACGGCCCCAAAATGATGGGCACTTGCATTAAACGAAATCGTTTAGACCTGAACTTAAGACGTGGCTCAAGACGAGTGTGTTGGGGAATGGGTGGCGGGGAACGGGAGAGAGGGGCGCGGATTACAGGCGATTCAACTGACTGGCTGCGCAATTAAAGCGCAAAACTGAGACGGCCCAGAGGCCGAGAGTCCATGTCCAAAATGTGTTCAATTTAAATTAACGATCAGCGCAAAATCACAAACGGCAGTTGGCATCGAGGATTTCGGGCTTAAGGGTAATCGAGCGGTGTTGAGGGACTTGTGGGTTGTCTGTTGCATCGTGATTGAGAGAGCGAGAGGTGGAAACGACAGCATGCAACATGCAACCGATGCCGATGCCAAGTTTGTGTTTGTGTTTCAACTCCAGATGCGATGCAATTAAGCAAAAGTTTTATTTAAATTGCTGGCGCTGCCGAACCAAATTTCTTGCCGTGCTTCTGGCTTGTAACTCTACATGTGGCAAAATGCGCAGAGAGGGGGGAGGGGCGGTTAGTTTTAACTCTTGGGGTCCCTCAGTTTGAGTCGCACATGTGTTTGCTAATTTCTGCGTGCAATTCAAACATTAATTAAATTCAACATTTTAGCTATAAATTGTTTGCTTAATTGCCATTTAGGAGTTGGACCCACAGTAGTTAAGCTCAGCGAGAGTGCGAGAGAGGAAAACCGAGCGAGAGAGAGGTGAAAACAGTGATGGAGCGAGGGTGAGGGTAGGGGGAGGTGGGAGGGGGTAAAAAGAGCGACATTGGCAGCGGCATTTCAATGCAAACAGAGTTGGCAAGTCATCGTCGTGCGGCCATAAATAAATTAAAAGTCCACGGCAAAATGACAGCAACAACAGCAGTTTGGCAACATGTTGCAAAGACTGGGACGTACACTGAGAACAAGAGTTTACTATGTTCTAAATTTGGGCGTACTCAAAAGGAAAAGTCTTTGGTATCCTATATTCAAGCTATCTCAAACATAGACTCGATGAGAAGATCACAGCAAGCGATTGAGTGTCCTTCTTTAGTGCCAAACAGTTTAAAGTCAGGCAGATTGAAACAGTTCTGAAATACGAAAATGATCCGATTGGTTTTTCGCCCCTAATCCGTCCCCTTACTTAATTCTTCTTGCTTTAATCGATTTGCTTTGAATACGAGACCAATCAAACCATTTTGGTCTTTTGCCCTTATACTCAATGAATTTGTACGTCAGGGCTTCCACCCATGAGATTTTATACGAAGTTTCTCTCAGATTATCAGGCAGTACAAGAAACCATAACAAGCTTCTCAGATAATGACGATTGACTTGGCCTTGAGAGTGACGAAATTCTTCAAGCAGCCAGTCAAGCCGATGAGAATTTTCGTCTAGTTTCCGGTGGGTAAGGCTGAAAGGTTATGATCTAATAATAGCGACTCTTGTAATTGGATCTTAGTCGGCTAATAACATCAGTTCCACTTACAGACTATCATGTTATTAGTTCCACTAACGTAACGGAAATTAAACGGAAATTTTAATCGGCTTTACTACCTGTTTGAAAAGTATCAAACGTAATAATAACAGCATATATATATATATATATTAAAGTGCTTTTGAATGTAGCACAGCAATGATGACGCTTAGAGTTTGAGATAAAATTCGAGATAACTTTTCTTCTACATCACAAATTCGAATGTAATTGCAAAAATCGCAATGAATTAAATTCTCAATTTACAAAATTTAGTTAGTATTTGCTGTTAAGCAAATAAGATGCACAAACAATAATTTAATTTGCATATATTGTTAGTCAAATTTGGGTTTTGTCGAGTGTAACGTGATGTCAATTCAGAACAAGAGCAACATCAGCAACAGCAGTGGCAGCATCAGCAGCAGCACCAACTGCAACATATTATTAATGATGGCGGAAGCAATTGCGGCGCTTTTGATAATGTGTCCTTGTTATTATTGTTGTTGTTGCTGCTGTTGTTTTCTGTTTGTCCAAAATGTTGACGTTGTTTGGCTCGTTTGGCCAATGTCTATGTCATGGCAAACGCATTGGCATTGACAGTGCAGCAGCAGCAGCAGCTGCAATAAATGCGACTGCAACATTTTGCATTTATACGGCTGCTGCTGTTGCTGCTCCTGCTGCTGTTGATGAGCCATCATTTCTTTTTGGCCATAACAAAGTGCAGCTGGGCTGAACTGTGGCGCCTTTTCTATTTTTTTTTCTTTCTTTTTTTGTTTTTTGTTTTTGTGGAGCACCACAGGCGACGCTTAGCTTGGCACCAAGCTGGCAAATCGTTTTCACTACCAAATAGAGCCCCTAAAACCAAAAGCAAAACGAATTCGTTGCTCAAGTATCTTAGTTGCGTGGCCGTGTAAGACAAAGCAGCCAGCCAGTTGTTGCAGTTGCAGTTGTTGTTGCATTCGCAGTTGTTGCAGCTCCAATTTTTTTTTGCATTTTGTTCAATTTCAATGGCGCCAAATCTTTGCCGTGGGACGTAAACACAGACGCAGTTGCAGTTGCAGACACAGCAACAACAAGATCAACAACAACAGACGCAACAAAATCCTTGGCTTTGCCTGTTGAAAATGTTGCCCTGCCATTTGGGCCACAGGCGGTTCAAGCTGCGATAGACAAACTAGATAAGCAAAATAATTCGACCACCATTCTTTGAGGGTGCTACAAGCTGCAAAAAGCACTTGCAAAAGATACTTAGATACATTTTCTAGTACTCAACATAATTCTGTACAAACTGCAAAAGTCGAGCTTTCGTGAGCTGGACTAGAGTTGGAAATGCACTAATACAAAAATTCATTTATGGATTATTTATTTAATTATTTCTTATTATTGTATTTCTATTTGTTAGTTTGTTTTATATATTAGGATAAGTCCAACAAATGAAATAGCACTTTATGACTGTCTAGAATAAACATTTTTATATTTATTTTTATTATTCATTCAGCTTACAAATGTTTTTTTAAATGTGACTTTACTTCTTAATATGTTTTTTAATTATTGCAATTATTATTATAATTTTATTTCAAATTGTTATTATTATTTTATTATTATTTTTATTTCTATAATCAGTTTTTTTGTTACCTTCACAAAAATTCAATTTAAAAAAAGGAAATAAAAAATAAATGTTAATGTTTATAATATCATAGTATATTTTTTTAATTAACTACTCGCCACATTTCACAGCATTGACTTAATTTGTCATCTATAATTTATATCGATTCTATTAAACTAAATCAAATTGATGCAAATGTCAATAGTCATATGGCATTCTCGACCTTGTTAACTTATGGCAAAAATGCAGCTGTTTAAGTTATTAAATGACTTATGCAAGTTGATTATAACTGGGAGCAATGCCACACACACCAATTTAATGACTCAATTCAATTTAATTAAACATTTAAGAGGTAATTACAAAAGCTGTTTAGTGCGACCAGCCTTTGACGGTCTAAGCGACTAACTCTTTCGCATTGGCATTTGACACATAATTGAAAGTTTCGATTATAATTGCCAGGCAGTCAGAAGTCATTTAAGAGGTGCATTCATTCATTCACTTATGCAAATGCCAAAACAATCTTTGGCTGTCTTTCCAGCTCCCCAGCTCTACAGTGCCCAAGTCTCGCAGGGTGTGCAAATGACAAACGACTTGAACTTGTGACTGTAGGCCGAGACACACACAAATAAATACAATCACACCCGAACAAGAAAATATATCTTAATGAAGACGACTGTTCATTGCACTTGCAATAAGTTTAAGCTTTAGATGGAGTCAAATAGAATAGTCATGGAATATATATTTAAATGAATATAATCCATTTTATAGGGATAGATATGTATCTATAAAGTTGTTAAATATTTTATGTGTGCATGTTTGTAGACTATACTATTATATACATATATATGTATATATAGATTTAATTTCTTTATTCCTTATTTACAGCCTACGTAGAAAGATTCCTTAACACGTTCGAAGACAATGATAAATAATATTTTTAGCAAGAGTATCAAAGTTTAAAAACCCATTTTTTTAATAAAGCTTGTCGGCTTGTCTGTCTTAGCCTGCACATAAATTTTTGCAACTGAGGTGCTTATGCGTATGTGTATTAGTATAATTTACATACATGGCACACACACACACACGGGCACACTCGAAACACACACGCTGCGAGGGGTCTCTGAAGGTGAACCGCACGCAGAGTTTGTGCCTTAAGTCTTTCGTTACGTTTTGGCAGATTTGGGTGCGTGCGCATTTGCATTGCAATTTTTTAATTGATATTTAATTGCAGCCATGGCATAAACATACACACACACACACACACAATCATACACACATTTACATGCACATGCGTAACTGGTATACAATTTTTTATTTGCTTCCCAAAGTGTTTATGAATATTGCAGCTCTATTTTTGGACACTGCACCCATTGGAAAAATTGTTATGATGAAGCTGTGGAACAGCATGTAACAGATAACAGGATATACAAGAATCTTCGTCTGTCTGTATTTATGAACAAGCCGGAGACTATATAAGCATTTGGATTATGGGTATCTCTTAGTCGATCTCTCTATTTTATTAATTTTTTATTGATTTTAAATGCGCGCAGCTGCAAATTGCTTGATTTTATTATATACGAATGTATTGATTTTTAGCACAATTAAAAAAGAAACATTTACGACTGCCAATTTTCGTATGCAAGAATTTCGCTCTGATGTAAACCGTAAATAGTTTGATATTTTATAATTAACTGTTGATTGTTTTTAATTTAACGATTGCACTCAACATAAAAGTGTTTATGCTTTTTTTGCTCTCAATTATTAACAGCTGCTGTTGTCGCAGTGAAAAGCAATACGAATATTTCATTCAGGTGTCTCATGCTGAAGCTTTTTTGTCTGTTTGTGTTTTTATTTGTTGTCTAGCTATCTATTGTTCCTGGAAGGAGGCACTGTTATCCCTGCTGCCACTTGGCTGCCGGCTGGCTCATCATCTAACACTTTTCAAGAACTTCAATTGAAGTTCTCACGTTCGCATTTGTTTGGCTAATTTTGTGAATTTTTCAATTCTTTTTTAAACAGGAAACGCTTTCAAATTGTCTTTTGTTGTCCAAGCTTAGATTTTTCTCTATCTCTCTCTTTTGTCGATAGCTGTGTGTGGGAATGGAAAAGCAAAATTCAATGGCGTGTTGGCGACAGCTTCAGCCGCACAGCTGGAATCGGGGTATACATTGGAGTCGAAGTCTGAGTCGTACTTCTCTAATTGCGACTAACAGCTCCAAATTTGTCTTGTCCGCTGTGGGCGCTCAATTGGTTTTTTTGTTTTGGAAAGGTTCAATGGATTTCAATTTGCTAACGTTTAGAGTTTGAGGAATGGCTTGGCCAGCACACCGACAAAAGTTGCGACTGCAAAATTAGCTAACAGATTGTGCAAAAAGCCAATTTTATAGTCTTGCATTGATTGATTGATATTTCTGGTATAATTAGCTGGCTGGGCATGAAAGGAAGTCTTACCAAAGCAAGCTTTACAAATGGAAACGTCTTAAAACCAAAATAAATATATGAAGAACTGTTAAAGACAGTTTAGACTTGATGAAACCAAAGCTTAGCAACAATGAAACTACAACAACAAACTTAAACAAAAACAACGCTAATCCTCAGGAGCCCCATTCTCAATTTTTACATTTGAACATCAAAATATTCTCAATTTAAATGGCAATCTCTGTTATGTAAATACTTTTTCTTTAATTTAAGTTTTTCAATATTTATTTTTAACAATCTTTTAAATTTGTAGATAAGCCTTGGGCTAATTTCAAAAATTGTGTTGTTATTTATGCTCAATATGTTATAAGCAATATTAATAAAATTTTTAAATTAAAATTCTTGTTTATTTGGATCTTTTCTGAAGATCTTGTGCTGTCGTTATGATACATCAGGCAAACGCTTCGAAATTGCATGCAAAATCAAAATAAATAAAACGTTGAATCAACACAAAACTGTTTTTCCCATGACCTCGAAAGCCGGTGCTCAGTTTCCCAGTTACCAATTGGCAGTCAGGTTTTGGGCCAGTCTCAAAGTCAGGCAGGCAGGCAGGCGGTTCAAGTAATTTTAGATGCATTCAAATCAGACGACGACGTGACGTTGAAATTAAATCAACTAGACTAAAGACGAGTCGGCTTAAGTCAACTAGTCAGCTAGCTAGCAAGTCAGCCAGCCAGCCAGCCAGCCAAGTAGCTAGCCAGCCAAGCAGTTAGCCAGCCAGCCAACTAGCTAGCCAGCCAAGCAGTTAGCTAGCTTGCCAGACTAGACCAGACCACTTGACCAAAACGGCCGCAATCTTGGCGACTTAACCCTGGTCTGACTAATGCACGACAACGATGCGGCGACTCGTGGTGTAAATTGTTTAACATTTAGGCAGCTTTAATTTCTAACCGGGTCTCCTTCTTCTACATCGTCTTTATATTCTCCTTCATTGCTGTTGATGGTGTAATTTGTTTTCATAATGCCCAAAATTATTATACATGACCGCAGGCGACAGCTTTGATTAAAATGCCATCATATATATGTGTGGTTATTTAATAAAGTGATCCCACTGAGCCATCGTTAAGCCCTACACTTGAAGAAATAAGTGGATTAGAGTTGAGCAAAGCCAGCTTGACTTAGTTTCTGGGTTAAGCCATTAATTTTCTAGACATATACAAACCAAACTTATTTCGAGTGTATCGTGTGAGTGACTAATTGTGGTCCAAATGGCAGCGGTTCAAGCTTGTAGATGACACGCAATGTTGTTTGTTGTTTGGCTGCTGCTGCTGCTGCTGCTGCTGATCCTTGCAACCGGGCACGTAACTGGAAGGGCCATCTTTCAGCGCAGAGGCCACATATAAAAATAAAGGCTAACAAATTATAAATGCAGACACGTCAGCCGGCAAATTGCGGTCAGGTTCAACTGGGACAGAGTCAGAGCACAGAGTCAGACCATCAATTGCGCTGGCGAAAGGCTGAGCAAATCAATAATTGTATTGACTGAACGCCGAAGATCAGATCAAAAGGTCGCCAGCATCATGCAAATAATGCGACTGAGATGAGCAACAGAGTCGTCGAGCCATCATAACTTGCCACAGACACACTGATTGCAACCGCGGAATGCAGAATGCAGCAGACTCAGCAAACAGAAGAAACAGACAGACAGACAACAGACATAGAGACATAGAGACAGACAGACAGACGGACGGACAGAGAATGCAGAATGCAGACTTGAGACTGCAACTTGCTGAAAGGTCAACGCGATCATTTCCGCATGATTACAAATGCAATTCGTTGCTTGTGGCATGCGCTGTGGAGGCCTCTACCTACTACTATTTCATCTTGAGTCACCAACAGCAAAAGCAACAGCAACAGCAAGCATTAAGCACCAAGCACCAAGCCAAGCAAAGCCGACATCGTTCGCGCTGATGTTGCCGAAGCGCAACGTGCTCAAGTTTGTTTCTTAAGTCATTCGTTTTTATTTTCATTCTGGCGCTCTCTCAAGTTGCGTCTGCGCTCTCGCGAGCAACTCTCCACTTGGTTTCTTGCCTGAGCAGGGGCGAGAGCCATGCGCACATGCGCTCTTTAAAGGGGCATTGTGAGGGGTGTGTGTATGTGTGAGGGGTAATGGGCGGGGAAGTTAAGGGGCGTTTGAGGGGTGTGTGTGTGTAGACTTTTCTGTGTGGAATCTATTGAGCGGGGTTGTTGACGGGGTTATGCTGCGGGTGGTGGGTTTGATTTCTGGTCTCCGCTGGGGCAAGCGACTACAGTGCCCCTTAATCTTGCTCTTTAGAGAGGAGTTGGGCGGAGAAATTAAAGGAGAAGATCTGAAAGGAGACGATCTGAGAGGAGAAGATCTGAAAGGAGAAGATTTTTAAGGAGAATATCTGGTAGGAGAAGCTCTGATAGGAGAAGATCTGAATAGTGTAGACATGAAATAACAAAATATTTATATGGAAAAGACTGGCATTTATTGAAAAACAATACAATACGAATACCTTAAACATTATATATCTTTTAGTTTAAGAGATTACTAAGAAATTTAATTGTAGCGAAATAATACGAAATATTAAGATTCAAACTGATAACTTCAATAATATTATTAAAGTCACTTTTAACATGTGTTTACTTACGATAAGGCCCAGTTAACATAAAGACATTGAGGGGCTCCTTTAATTTAGCAAAATTGGAATTTTTTTTATCTTTTAGTGTCCGAGAATAGTTCCAAGCCGAAAACTTAATCATAACAATCAATTCCCTTCTCAACAGATTCTCCTGTCAATTAAACTAAAGCAAACTTTTTAATATTGTTATAAAACAATTATTTCGTATATCAATCCATATCTCGCATTTATTATTTATTACAATCCATATAAATCCCTTCAATTTAAACCAAGCCAATAACTCAATAATGATACATATACATTTTTTCTCGACATTACAGATTATCTGTGGAAGGATTTCGGTGCGTAAGCGACTCGTCTAAAAGCCCATGTGAGTGTTGATAAATGGAATCAATGATGATCGATGCTGCTGCTGCATTTACAGTCAGCTACTTAAGACCTTCACAGATGTAGATAACAATGAATTATTGCCAACTGCTACCGACTGAATGCATTTAACTCAATCTTACGTTCAGCAATTTCACAATATCTCGCAATTGAGCAGCTGGCAGATGCGTCTCTGTCTTTAGCTCCAGCTCCAGCTCCAACGCAGACCTCAGCTCCTCCCCATCTTAGTCAGTGTCTTTCAACTGCAATCGGCAGTCAGCGATAAGACAGTGTCAAAATTTAGCAACTGCTGTTTGGCAGCAATGCTGTCAACATATCATTTGTCATTTGGCTAAAGTCGATAGTCGCGGCTGGTCCGAACCGGGTCTTTGTCTATGACAAATGCAGCGGACAAGTGGGTGGGGAAGGGGGTGGTGCTGACGGTGAAGTTGAAGTTGAGGATGCCAAGTTATTAATGAAGTTGCTGACCGGTTGCAAGCATGCAAAAATGTGCCGCCTTACGGGCAATTAACCTGCTAATTAAATGGCCGCCAGTAGCGATCGCCGCTGCTGTTGCTGGTAGCTTTTGGCGTTTTGTGTTTTATGCGGACTTATCAGGCCACAACGATCTGAGCACACGGTGCATGGAGCACATCGTATCCTCATGCATTACTCTTGATTGGTGGACCTGAAAATGCAAGACGACAGTTTGGGCCAAGCGGTGCTCCAAGCTCCAAGCATGCCTCTTCATTAGCTCCCAAAATTGATGAGTTCAATTAGGCGAGCAGCCTCAACGAAACAGGCAGCCAGGAAGACAGGCAGCTGCTGCTGCTGCTTTTCCTGCTTCTTCTTTTCCCTCTTCTACTATCACTTCGTCTTCTTCTTGTTCACTGGTAATTAGCGCAGAGATTTTCAAATTGCCAAAACTTGTCCAAAAACGTTGCTTGTCAAAGTTGGTTTCGAACCGAAAATAAAATAAAAAATTAATGAATGAATACGAGGATGCCCTGTGGACACAATTAACGTTTAGAGAATGGGATTTAGTTTTGATTATTGTGTTAACCGGAATTGAAACGTTAGACTTATCGATTGATAAACATATTTGGAAAAACCAGTTACAGAAACCTATATTATTTAGGCTCATACTACCATAAACATAAGCGAATACCTAACACAATTTGGCACCAATACCAAACCATTACGCTTTGTGATTTGGATATGACATGGCTGTAATTCTCTCTGGGATTCTTCCTCGGTATGGAATTTGCCATAAATATGTTTGAGAATGTAAATAGGTCAACTAGAGTCTTCATCGATATTATTCTACTTATTATGGATTTAGCTGATATATTCTTTGTTTATATGCTACCCCATATATAAAATATAATGCTTACATATATCTCTTGCTCCACATTCCACAACTTTATGGATACCCGCTCCCAACCAATTTTTAATGAACAGGGTATAAAAAAAAAGAGATGTGTGTCAGTTTTTTTTTTTGCTTTTTGTGTTTGTTTTTTGGCAACGAATCCATTTTGCTGATGTGCCCCATTCACCTGCTGGCTGTGTGTGTGTGTTTGTGTGTTGCATGGCTTGGTTTCACTTTCGCAGCATTGTGAAATCAAATGAATATGAATTCCAATTCCAATTTTTCAATTCCCTTATTTTGCAGCTGCCGCACAAAAAATTGCCCAGCATTCGTAGAATTTGCAGCAATCCTTTTATATATATTTTAAGGTTGTTTTGTTGATCTTTTTATGTTATTTTTTTTTTATTTTTTGGTGTTGTCTTTGTTTTTTGGGTTATTCAACAGTGCTTAATGAGCCCGTTTTGGAAATGGTATTCTCGTGTTAAAACATTGATTCGATTGGCGCTCTTAAAAGGTGTCGCCGGCCCATAATAAAAATGAGCCAAGTTTTGAGTGTTGCCCTTGCTTAGCTGCAGTTTTAAAATTGCCCATTTAAGATTCGCCCAAAAAATCAAAAGGCGCCGTATCCTTTTTATGTTGTTAATTAACGCATAGGTTTTTTATTGTGTTCTCTTTTTTTTCTTGTTTATTTTTTTGGCAGACTTAAATTTTTTCAGCTGCTGTTAAATTGTGCGATCAGCATGTCAACTTTTATGGGTCATATGCTTGAATTTTTAACTGTAATGTCCATTTAGCAACACAGGTTCCCAAAACTAAAAGCTGAGGGCCCAATTCATTAACATATACACGCACAGCTAGTCACAGGTGTGTGTGTGTGAAAGGTTCAAGAGTTCTTGTCGTTTGCACTTCGATTTCGTTTTCACATTTTCACAGTCCCACGTTGCGCTTTCTCACAGAGGTCCGTGTGAAAAGCATTTCAGCAATTTTCAGAATGCTCCAAATGTGCAACAAGTCGAAGAATTTTCGACAATGTAAAGCCAGCTAAATAACAAGATAAAGATACCCTGTAGAGAAGAGAAAAGCTTATAAAAGTTATGAGTTAAGGAAGTTGTAAAAATAAAAGTTCTTTTACAGATTTAATCATAAGCTTCTAGTAAAGACAAAAAATTTATGATGTTTTTTAGTTTGAGTCTGGAATATTCATATTAAAAAATATTTAACGAGTCTCTAGAAATATTTTCCAAAACAGATATACTTATATATAATATATATAAAAGAAACATTTAATCAATTTAAGAATTATCTAGTTTGCTTACTCACCCACATTCTCATAAAAAGAACACAAGAGATTTAAGCAAATGCCACATTATATATTATACCATAATAGCTTAGGCTTATTATACCCCTTACACGGTGCTGTGTGCAGGGCATGATACAAATCGCAGAGCGTTGCCTTAATAAAGTTCTCACTCTCACATTATTCGTCACGCCAAACGCATCGCGTCTGCGCGCCCACATTCCAGAGAGGAGAGCCGCGAAGAGCGCACGACTGTGTGCGTGGTTTTGATATTCCCAGTCTCATTAGCGGACGACCAGCAATTTGAACATTTCCTCCCCAGTCCACCCGCTTCTATAACACACACACACATACACCCAATAGCCAGTACTCAGCGACAGTTCACATGAGGCTCACCCCGTGATGAGTTTTTGGTTGTGAGTCTCTGTCTCTGTCCGCTTCCCAGGCACAATTGCCAACAACTGGGCAAGTTCTCGTGTGATTTTTATGTGTTTGCCTGCGTTTCTGTGTGAAGCAACAGCACATTCAATTGCAACCCTAAACAAAGCCAAACACCTGAGTGCGGCAAGCAACGCTTTTAGGGGTGACTTTATCGTCGACAATGCGACAGACGCGTGCCGCATTTATGTAAGAAACGCAATTTGTTATTGTTTATTTGTGGCTTGTTTACACAGCCTGTCAATGAAGCCAATATAACTGAAATAAATTTGCTGTTAAATGCCAGTGGGATGGAATTCTTTAGTGTAGTACTTAATACAGAAAAATTGCTTGTAAATGTTGCATCAATTTTAAAGTAAAATATTGGAGTTAAGAGCGTTTCTTTACTCTTATATAGCGTATTCTTAATCCGCATCACTTGTCAAATTTATGTACAATATTTCATCTATCTTATAGCTGCCTTCATGAAACTTGCAACTTATTCTTAACTTGTGTGCTGCTTGCCTTTTTATAAACTCTCAGAACTGATGAGTTCAATTAACTTCAACGAAAGCAGACATGTTGGCTACCAGGCTGCTACTTCGTCTTATTATTCTTCTTGTGCACTGGTAATTACTGCAGAAATTTTCAAATTGCCAAAACAAGTCCAAAAATGTTGCTTCTCGAAGTTGGTCTCGACCCGAAAATAAAATAAGGAATACTCTAGTGGAGACTGAGGATGCACAGGGCATTTTTTTTTTTTACAGTTGTATTCAGAACCTGAGCTCTTATAAAGAAGAATTATGATATTAAGAAATAACTGGATCCACATAAGCTTCTATATTTTATTTATTTCATTTTGCTGAGTGTACAAATTGGTTATTTATCTCATTAAGTTAGGCAATCAAAAGCGCTAGCAACGACAACTGAACTCAGTACGGGCCAAAACAGTTTAGATCGGTCAAAGTGTACAGCTCAATTGATGAACGGATTTGGAGTCGTGCCAGAAGGGTATGCGCGGAGCATCTCAAATTGCGAGCATCAGCAGCAAGTTCGTTGCCTAAGTCTTTCGTTTTATTGCTATTTTTGGTTCTTGCTGCATTTCATTTCAAATCGGCACATAAAACGTATTTTTTTTTGCATTAACTTGAGCAAACAACATCATCATCAGTGCAACAGCAACAGCAACAACTGCTACAGCAACAACTGCAACAGCAGCAACAACAACTTTTGCCATTTAAGATTTTTGTTGCTTGATTCCGTTGCACCAAAAAAGGCAACGGCAACTCCTATTAAGCGTCCCAAAAAGGCAAAACGTTGTGGCTGCTGTTGTTGTTGTTGTTGTTTTTCTTTGTTAACTGGCGCCCACCAGGTTGTTGCAAGCGTTGCGGCCACCGGCACAGTCGCTCTTGCAACGCTCAGCATTTCATTTCATTTTATGGCGCCACGCCCCAGCTACAACTGCCACATGCAACGCCCACCGTCAAACAGCCGTCTTTGTGCCATATTCCCAGATTTGTTTAGGCCATTTTGATACGCAACCCGCACACCGCTCCCTCTACCCACCCCCTGCTGTCTGCCTGCCTGCCTGCCTGCCTGCCACCAAGTGCAGCATCATTAAAGCAGCTGCATTTAATTTCAATACCCATTTAAGGCTGCAAACTTTTGCTGTTGCTGTTGTTGTTGTTGCTGATATTACTGCTGCTGTTGTTGTTGTCAAGGGCTCACTTTTCCCCCATGCAGCCTACAGCTTGGCAGCTGCGCAGCTCAACGCATTTTTTACAACATTTTTGCCGCGACTATATGTTGCAGTTGCAACCCAGTCTCAGTCTCAGACCTAGTCCCAGTCCCAGTCCTAGTTGCTGCCCCGTCCTAAGTGCAACACGTGCAACTAGACGAGGGAAGTCAGCCCTGTTTTGGCCCCCTTCTTGCGCCTACTGCTGCTGCCATGGATGTTGTCCGGATTTTAGCAGCTACGGGGGGTAAAGGCAAGCCATCCTTCTCCAAACATTTTTTAATGCACTTTCAATATTTTTTATGTTTCAGACATACTTGATCTCTGAAGCTTTGGATCTATTTTCTCAGCATTGTAAAGATTTTTATTTATTTGTTATTAATTCCAAAAATCATATTTATTTCTCGATCAGAGAAAATCTTTGGGATTTTTATTTAACTTTTTTTAGCTAGTCTTTACCAAGGTGAATGTAACATTCATAATGTAAACAACATTTTACTCAGTTGAAATTTTTACTTTGTGGGACTTTCATTTATTTTTTGGGTGGACAACTTTTCAATGATTCAAGCAGCTATCGCAATGTGAAAATTAACTCGTCGAAAAATTGATAAATCCGAAACAAAAATGTACGTGAAAACTCTGCCAGTATCACATATAGATTTAATATACAAAACGAGAGTTTTTCTGTGACATCACTTAACATGCATCTACCCCGTCTACGGCGCTTCGCTTGGCTACGCCCCTGGCTTGTAGTTTTAAGCTGTTGTTGTATCAATTAAAGCTGCGCTTGATTTTCACATGCGTAGGGCGACAGGTGCAAAATGCTACAGCGGCTTAGCCTCTCAGCTACATTTCTTCCGATCCCAAGATGCCTAGCCTACCCAGCACACAGCTCCCCAGCACCCAGATTGCAGCACGGAGGAGCACCCAGTTCTCAGCCCCCGTCATAGTCACAGTGATTTGAATTTTTCCATGCGGTTGGGCCAAGCAAAATTACATGTTAAAATGGCAAAACAGGCGGCATTCATTCAACGGCAGGTAACCGGCAACATGCCACATACAGCATGCAACAGACACAGGTGCACTGGCAGTGGCAACAGCTGCTCAAATCATTTGCAAACGCGTTAAGTGCATCACCGGATGGGCGGTGGCCCCAGCTCCACAAACGGGTGGCTAGCAACAACAACACACACATCTGCTGCTGGAACACACACAATACACACACACATGCGCCGGCTGCTAATTAAGATTTTTCATTTCGCTTTTATTATGGGGCTGCTTGCACCTTAAGCAAAATTTAACGCAACAAATTTGCTGCAATTTAAGTAACTAATTTGATTAATCACTATGCTAATTAAGAAAGCTGTCGCGCTTGAATTAAGTTGAGATCTTGCATAAGCAGATCCTAGCTTTTCTTGTTGCTCTTGTTGCAATAATATATATTTCTAAACGTATAGAAATTAACCCATGCAGCTTCAACCCACAACACAATTAAAAGCTGAATTAATATATAGTTTTAGATAAAGTTTAAGTTTAAGTGTAAGTTTATGTCTAGGTTTAAGTTTATGCATATCAAATATAGTATTTCTTATGATCGATTGCCATTGGAACTTCGTACGTTGATGCGATTGATGCGTAAATTGCCCATGCAGCCATCGAAAAGGATATCGGCGATCGCCTTACGGGCAAAAATGCGTTGCGTTGGCGCCATCTCCTCGTACTGAATGGCCCAGGATTTGGCAATTGCTTCGGAGGATTCGCTCAACGTTGGCGTCGACTGCTGATAGGCAGCACCATTCATAGCAGTGACACTTGTTCCATTTGTCGTTGAGTTATGCGAACCGGATGGCTCATTGAATTCTGATGCACTCGTATCGGCATTATCCACCTTTATTTCAGTTCTTTCCCCATCCATTTCGGGCAACTCATTATCGAATATCTCAATCTTAGGACTGATTAGAAAACTATCGTTTAACAAAGATGCTGAAGCCTCGCAACTATCATTCGCAGTCATCGTTGTTGTTCCTGCTGCAGTTGTTGTTGTTGTTGTTGTTGCTGGTGGTAAGGCTGTTATTGTTGTGGCCGTGTTCAACTGGTCCAACTTGACCTGAACCTTGAGAGAAGCAGAGATAATCATTAAAGTGTTTTACACAAATGCAACTGCAAAACTTACATCTTTTGAAAGGCCTTTCATTGAGGATCTACCCCTGAGGCTGGGTCTGCCACGCATTCGTTTCGATCTGTGCTGGAAGGACTCTTGCGAGAGCAGGAAACTCATATTGTCGTAGAACCATAGCGTCGGTTTGCACAAATCGGAATGCAGACCCAATTCGTGTTGTTTCCAAATCCGCATCTGTTCTCGCCTATAATTTGTGCGAAAAATGTTGATGCGACGTCCAACATCGCTTTTCGTTGCATTTGGCTGGATTTCACGCAACTTATTCTGTAGTATTTCATAGGATTCGTTGCGTAATTCTTTGTTTCTGTAATCCGCATGATTGACCTCCCACAGCTCCGGCATTTGCTGGTAGAGTTTCAAAAACTCGCGCCAAAACTGTCGCTTACCAGCAATAAAACTATCTGGCATCGCCGCCATTGTGCTGCGGCCAACTTAACGATGTTTGACGATAACAGAGCTATGTTAGCTAACAGCTGGGCAACTTTTGCGCAAACTATTAAAAATAAATATTATTAAAATGTTCTAACGAAATTGATACGCTTTTTAACCAGATTTAGTTACCTATTAGATTGCTATATGCGTATATGCTTCTCCTTGGTATATATACATGTATGCTTGAACAACCTTGCCGTGGCAACGCCAATCACAGACTGATAATGTCGATGTTGGTGGTTGTGTGGCTGCGAGCGCTGCTTGTTGTCGATTGATTGATTGATTAGTCTCTGTGTGTGTGTCGCTGTCTGTGTGTATGCGTCAGACTGATTGTGTGCGTTGCTTTGCTTTCCGTTTATTTTCGTATGTCTTCCATTGTATGTATGTTTGTGTGTGCGTATTTTTATATTTATCTTTGTGTGTTGTATTTCAAGTGTTCATCAATCAAAAACCGCTCATTAAAATGTATTGGTGTGCGTGTATATCATTTATATAAATGAACATCTATGTATGACTGTGTATATTTAAGCTAAAATACATACTTTTACATAGTTGAAGTAACGTATTTAAAGTAAATAATAAATAAGTTGCATTTTACATAGGCTCGCCATAACCTACCATAACCACCCTGTGCCATATGGCCCCAACGCATTTGTGTGCATTTTTGCATGTGTGTGTGTGTGCAGCACGTAACAAGCGACGCGGAGAGCAAAATGTCGTCGCCCAGCCAAAGTTTACAGCTAAGGGCAGACATGCGCACTGAACGAGATTGATTCCTCTGACGTTTTCCTACGCCATGATTAAGTACATATGCATGTGTGTATGTATTTGTGTATTTACTTTGACACGCAGAACAATTTAATCAGAATGCAGAATGCGAAGTGAGTTGCATTTTATAAGGGATTTTGATATGGCATATAAGTAAGTGGATATGGATATAAGTTATACTTATACATATTAATTTTGTAAACTGAAAAGATGCACAATTAACGCATCTATGTAATTTAGATCCATTATATATAATGCCAACCCGTGCGTCAGTTGCGTGCATTTGCCACCCACCCCCACATAAATTGAATGAATTGTGCCTGTTTTGGTGGAGTGACGCGTGAGCGAATGCGAGAGAATGGGTACGCTGGTGACAACAGTTACAACAACAGCAGCGACAGCAACAACAGCGCCGTCTACCAGCTAAGGGCAGACATGCGCACTAAGCGATGGCGCCATCTATTGCCGACTAGCCAAATGCACTTATTGGTTTACTAAATTTGGTTTGTATTTTGGTACATGGTACAAATTAAATATTTAAAAACATTTAGAGTACAAATTAAAAATATAGATATTCTATGATTGATTGCATCTTCGAGATGAAGTGGGGAAGGGTTTAGCTACAAACTTAATTAAGAAGAGCAGATGGCAATCAATTCTATTCATCGGCCATTTCTCGCATGACTTCATCGGCTCGCGTTATTAACTCAATCAGTCGATAGTTTTCCTTGTACAGGGCAAACTGCTCTACTTGCTTCAGGTGCTGACGTGCCTCGGCACAGCTGAATATCGATTGCAGCCCGGTGACTCCACCACCTCCTCCCCCCACCACACCAGCACCATTGTTGTTGTTGTCATCCTGTTGCCGTTGACGCTTTGCGGCCACTGGTTGCGACTGCGGCGCCTTTGTCAGCGGCGGCATTGGCGGCAACGAAGTTGGGGACGTGGCCGTGCTTGGACTTTGGCTGAGACTTCGTTTGAGTTGGCGCAAAGCGCGCGTCTGCTCGATATACTGATTCTCATCGTCTACATTGACGGCCAAGATCGCAGCCAGGGATGTGACACTCGATCGCCCGCCATTGTCATCATCATCGAAATCATCGGCGTCAATCCCATCGAGGAGCTCCCCATCGCTGTCTAGCTCCTGCTTAATGGTCACTTCCGGCTGCTTAACTGTATCTGGCTGTTGCTCCCTTGACACCTCCTGTTCCTCATGATCCGGCGTCGTCTCCAACTGTGCCTGTGGCTGCTCCTGCTTTGCCTCTTCTACCTGCCCCTGCTGCTCCTCCTCCGCCTGCTCCTCTTCTGGCTCCGTTTTGATCTCCTGCTTAATATCCAGCATGGGCAGCGGCTTCGGCTGCAGCCCCGGTCTTTGGGTTATGCTCTGCGCCAGCGTTGCCAGCGGTATTATGGTCATGGTCTGAGCACCGCCAGGTGGCGTACCTGGCGGCAGAATTGGTGTGGCCAGCAGCACCTTGCGTGAGGTGCCCGGAGGCACTTGTGGCAGACGCACCAACTGTGGCAACGGTTGCAAGACGCGTGCATTCAACTCGCTGAGTGTGGGTTTCACATCCGGCTCGATATCGGAGACATCCCCGCTGCCATCCACATCCACATCGGCATCATCCTCATCCTCAATCCCGTTTTGACTGCTGTTGCTTGTGTTGGTCAGGCTCACATTGACATCGGCAACCCCATCGAGATCATCCTGGTCGATGTCCATCTCTGCCTGATCAACGGGAGAATGTTCCGCTGTAGCTGTTTCTGCCCGAGAGCAACCCAACATAATATCTTTGGCAATGTCATTGATCTGCACCGAATGACTGTCCTTATAGGCAAAGTTCAACAGCTTGGTGTCATTGTAATGAATATCGTAGATGGCGCGAAACTTGTCGCACCACTCCTGATGCGGAAAGAAGTGATTCAGACCCATCAGATTCTTGAACTGCAGCGCCATCTTCTGGATGAGGCCATCGGTGATCATGAAATCCTTGTAGTACATCATTCGCCTAATCCAATCGAAGACCGCCTTGCCCAGCATTGACACACGCACCACTTTGAACTCCTGCGTCTTGGCATCCTGGCAGCGACGCGTCCTCTGATCCCACGCAGTCAGAATCTCCTTCTTCTGCAACACAATGCGCTTGATCTGATCCGGACTGCAGTTGAACAAGCGACCAACATGTTTGTAGACCGGCTGCCGATCGTATTCCCTCAAAGCAGCCACTTTCTCATTTAAAGCCAAAACATTTTTGCGCTTGATGCGATTGTCGAAGGCAACTTTTTCCGTTGCTGCCAAAGTTGGTTGTTGTGGTTGTTTGCCAACAGTTGTTGTTGTTGTTGTTCCACTTGTTGTTTTGTTTGGCGTACTATGGCTTGCTGCAGCATCATTAACCTGCCACAAAGAAAAAGTCAATAAATGTAGGGTATTCAATTGTCGACTTGTCAGAAATAATTGCTTACCTTTTCTTTATCGCCGCTTTTCGTCGATTTGTGCTCCTTGTGCTGTCTACGTCGCACACGCATAACTGTAGTTTTCTTCTTATTTGTATTTAAAGTAAAGCCTGTAAAAGCTACTGTTGCATTAAATATTCCGTTATTCATTATTATTGTTTTTGTCTGCTGCGCTCACTTACTATGCTTACGATGCTTTGCTCAATTCCTCTCTCGTACACACGACACAGTTATATACACAGACTGTCGTCTGCCTGTGTGTGCTATCCGTGTGCGATGGCTACGATTATGCGCGTTGACAGCAACTAAACGTCGCCCGTTTTTTTTTCTGTATTGTTTTTGTTTTTTACTTTTCAATTTATATTGTGCTGTTTTTGATTTTTGCAAAGCACTCTGTTTTTTATTTTAATTTCAATTCGCAGTAGACGCATACACGTGTGCGATTGCTTTTGACTCGTTCCCGAATAGAGCAGCGATGTAATATGTATTAAAAATAGCAGCCCACCCGCTGCTAGCGACTGTCGTTTTCATTCTGTGTTATTATTTTTTTTTTTTTTTGTTCTGTGTTGTGTTCTGTGAGTGCGAATGCGCATTGAGAGTGCTTTTCTGCGCCGGCGGAGAGCTGGTGATAAGCCCAAGCAACGCGCAACTTTAACGTGTGTACGTGAGCGTAGCATCATGTGTATGTGTGCGTGTGTGTATCTGTTGTGTGTAAAACAACGTCAGATAATGTCGACAAAGGCCGAAAGAGAGCGAGAGGGTTGTTATTTTTTATACGAGATGCTCTCTTTTTGAACTGCGCATGCGAGAACTTTATAGTTAGCAGAGCAAAAATTGAGTTTCAACTTGACTCAATTTGGTTCACTATCAATTCGATCGCAATGAGAACATTGCTCTTTTTGAAATGCAATTCCCTCAAATTAAAACGATTTGTTAGCAGAACTTTAACATACTTAAAATTGAAATAAGCAAATCTTTCCAATAAACTTATACATTTTGTATGCTATTCATTTTGAAAAACACTTTTCATTTATTTCTTTAACCGAAATTGGTATATTGTCGCAGGATATGCGACATGGCAGCGGGATTATCGGCTGGGACCATGTGACCAGCTCGATTCACCCAGAACATGCTGAAATTGCCGGCTGTCTTCTGGTAACCCTCTAATATGCCATCCACATTGATGCCCCTGCGTGGAGTATTCAAATAGCTATTCTTATCGACCCACTCCATATCGGCAATCCAATTAACGGCACCGGGTGTGGCACATATCAAATCCAAACCACCCGAAAAAACGCCCACTTCAACCGTGGTTTTGTTCAACAGCTCCTCAACTAGAGAGAAATGGAAATTAAAAATAATAATAATTGTTATTCCTTGTTCCTTGTCAAATTAAAGTTTACAACAATGTAAATGCTATATAAAAAATAATATTAATAATTCTTAATAGATTAGGATTATTTTTTTGCTTACCAATGTGAACAGCAGGCTTCATAAAGTCACCCATCAGCTTGTTGAAGGTGGCGCCACTTTGGGCGCCCCACTTGACGCCAGTCGTAATATTGAGGGCCTTTGTAACTGGTCCTCGCATCAGCTCATCCAGCATTTTGTCACGATTCTCATCGATGTCAAACTGGACCAGGGTGCGATACATGCTCTCTGCAATGTTATCGACATTAGCATTTGATTCTCAATGAAGACTTGGGAATAGACTTACCCTCCGGGCTCATTTGAAGCAATCGCCTCAAGTATTGGTCACCTCGTGTGGGTGTCTCCACATTGTAGAAATCGACACCCTTCGATTCGCGCAGCACCACCGATTGTGTCGAGCTCCACTGCAATGTGGCCTGTGTCCATTTGCCCGCATCCACATATTTCTTGGTCTTCAGTGCCGATGCCTCGATTTTATCGTGTCCACTCTGATCCACAATGCCCAGTTGCAGCAGGAATGGTGCCCAGGCCAGCACTGAGTCTATGGGTGAGGTCCACGGATCACCCAAACCCACCGATGAGAAATTACTCTGAATCTCATTGCGTTCGATGGCATAGTACAGTTCAAGGGCAAACTCGGGCGCCATTTTACCGCCATAACTTTCGCAGAAAATGTGCAGAGGGACTGTCTTGAATTCGGGATGATTTGCATAGAATCCCTTCATGAACTCAACGAGATCCAAGGCGATTTGCTTATTGGTCGTCGTGTATTCGGACGAGCTATCCACATAGCTGAAGCCCGAGCCCACGGGATTGTCAATGAATATAACATTCATGTCCTTTACCCAAGTCCATTCACGGTATTTGCCTTCCAGCGTCAAGGGACCCAACTCCTCGAAATTACCATATCCTGTGGAGGAAGCACCCGGTCCACCCTGCAACCAAATAGCCAACGGACGATCCACATAGCTGGTCACATTGGCAGTGGTATAGTAGAGCCAATAGAACATATGAGCGCCCTTCCGCACATCCACAAAGCCCCAATCCTGTTCCCCGGGACCATAACCAGTGCGTGCTGTAAAAAATTATATATAATATATAATATAATATAATAATATAATTTTTTATTCTTCCACTTGAAAATAAACCACTTGAGTTTTAATTAAGGAGATATTTGCAAAGATTTCTAGAAAGTGCGCAATCTGCAACAATAAAACCTATATATATATATATATATATATATATATATATACATATATAAGTATTGATGTTAGCATGTCTGATAAGATATCTCTTGGATAGCAAAAATCTAGACTTGTACACACTACTGAAAATTGTCTAAATTGTGTTAGCCTTTAGACTTATTTATTACATGGACACAATGTTTTTTAAGTGACAATCTGTGCTAAAAGGAATATTGAATTGTTAAAATTGCTATTAGACTCATTTCATTAATGATTGTTTGTAAATTATTTTAAATTTAATGATTTGTGGAATTGATAAAAATCTTTCCTAATAGCTTTTTAGAATGACTGGAGTACTATTTTATGCTAATGATTATTTGGAAATAATGTTATATTTGATTATTTATTGAATTGATAAAACACGTTTTGCAAAGCATATTTGAAAAGTCTTTTTAGAGAATTATATTAGACTCTTACACTTACTCTAACTGTAGTAAATCTCTGCTTGTCTGTTAAAAGTATACAAACATGGCAGTGCAACTAATTTGCTATCATTAACACCTGATTGGCATGTAAATTGGCACTTATTTCTTGGCCCAAACCACACACAGAAATCACAGTTGGTAGTCTATAAAATTGAGGTCAGTTTTGTTACAGTTTTCATGCTCACCATTCACAGCGGCAAAGCCGCAAAATGCCACAAAAGTCAGCAGCGCAAAGCTGATTAAAAGTCGACTCATTCTTTCCACTCTAGCTGCCACAAGCTTAAAAACTCCCGAAGGCAATCTCCAACTAGACTGTACAGTTGAAGGTGTTGCGACCGTTTGAGCAATTTGTTCAATTCGCACACAGCAAGTAAAGAATTTCTAATCTTTCGAGTGGGAGTCGGTTGCTATTTATGTGCATAGATAGTTAAGATCGCTGGTCTTAACGGGAGTGATGGGCCTACGCGTGACCAGTTGAGGCCATCTTATTTTGAATTTTGATATCACGACTTAACTTATCATTTTCATAAATTTTAGATGAAGGCAATAAGCTAGTTTATTATTAAATTTCGCGATTGCGTTCGCTTATCAGTTTCTTCTTTCATTTTAATTTTTATTTATATTGAATTGTCACTCTAGCCAAAGCCTGTAAATTCCCGCAGGACATGACTCATGGCAGCTGGATTGTCGGCAGGCGCCATGTGACCCGATCTATTTATCCAGTACATGTTAAAGTTGCCGGCCGACTTTTGATAACCCTCCAGAATGCGATCCACACTGATTGCAATGCGTTTCGCAGCCAAATACTGGTCTCTTTTGCTCCAGTTCAACTTGTCAATCCAGTTGACGGTTCCGGGTGTGGCACAGATCAGATCCAAGCCACCCGAGAAGACGCCTACTTTCAGCGGTGTCTTGTCCAGCAGTTCATTTACTATAATGGAATGGATTAACTAATCGATTAGCTAATCGAATCTCATTAAAGAATCTAAATCCTACCAATATGTATTACGGGCTTCATAAAATCCGTCCGATGTACATCAAAGGTGCTGCCACTCTGCAAACCCCATTTGACATTACGTGGTATGCCCAAGGTCTCGGCGACAGGTCCACGCATCAGATTCTCCAGGAGCTGATCACGATCCTCATCGATATCGAACTTGACCATAGAGCGGTACATCCGTTCTATAAAATCCTCATTACTATAGATTATCTTCTACAATCGGGGACTCCTTTTAAACTCACCCTCGGGTGTCTGCAACAGCTGCCTGGAGAACCGATCTCCGCGCGTCTGCTTCAGCACATTGTAAAAATCGACTCCTTTGGAGGCCTTCATTACCTCCATTTGGGTAATGCCCCATTGAGCGGTGGACTGAATCCAACGTTCAGCTTCCACCAACTCAGCAGTTAGGTTGGCCGCCTTCATAATCTCATCGTAGCCATCGTGATCCACAATGCCCATTTCCAGCAGAAACGGACCCCAAGCCAGAACCGAGTCAATGGGCGATGTCCAGGGATCACCCAAGGCCACCGATTGCAAGTTACTCTTAATCTCACCTCGTTCCTTAGCATAGTAGAGTTCCAGGGCGAACTCGGGTGCCATTTTGCCGCCATAACTCTCGCAGAAGATGTGCAGCGGAACAGTTTCAAATTCTGGATGCTTTGCATAGAAACCCTTCATTAGTTCCACCAGATCAAAGGCAATCTCCTTGTTAGTAGCCGTATAATAGGCAGCACTGTCCACATAGCTGTAACCACTGCCCACCGGGTTGTCAATGAAGAGCACATTCATATCCTTTACCCAAGTCCAATTGCGATGATCGCCAAACAAATCCACTGGGCCCAGCTCCTCAAAGTTGCCATATCCCGTGGATGAGGCACCTGGTCCACCCTGCAGCCAGATGGCCAAAGGACGTTCCTTGTAGCTGGCCACATCGGCTGTGGTGTAATACAGCCAGTAGAACATGTGAGCGCCTGGACGGACATCCACGTAGCCCCAATCCTGCTCACCGGGTCCGTAGCCGGGTTTGCCTGCATTTATTAATTATAGTATTTTTAAGATTTATTTTTTGATTTATTGCTATTTTTACTTGCCATATGCCAAGGCTACAAAGTATAGCAATAATATTGCCAGCAAGCGATTTAAGATTCCCATCCTCCGTTGAAGCCAAGCGCCAATTTCGCTTTGGCTGCTGCCAGCTTGCTCAACTTGGTTTTAACGGGTTTGCTTATCAAAATAGTGCGTTCAAAAGTGGTGCACTCTTAATTACAATGATTAAATAGTCATCGTCATCGATTTCGTTTTATCGATTGCAAGACTTTGTGGCAACGTCTTAACTGTTTTTTTTTTTGGCATATGCGTTGTTAAATTAGTTTGAAAACCCTTTGCCTGTATTTTTATTTATTTTTTAATTGTTAAAGAATTTAATAAATTATACTCTAAACATATTAAGAATGGGAAAAGAGAAAATAGGCAGGATTTTGAAATTTATAGTAATATTTAGAATTCGGCAATTAAGATTGTGTAAACATGGATGTGTTTAATATAGCCATTCTCGCTTGTTTGTTACAGCATTATTGGCTTAAATTGTTAACAAGTCTGTCCATTAGTTATGCTCCAATTGGTGACCTACATAAAGTCAATTCCTAGTAATGCTGAAGAATTTTACTCAAATTGGGATGCATTTCTATAAAGACAAATTCGATTTAAATGCACGTTTGACTATATCTTATCTAGTTATCGATTTCGATATTATAAACGACTCGGTGGCATCATTGAGATAACAGCTGATTACCTTGTGTGTTGTTAGTGTTCTTTGTGTCTGTGAATTAATTGGATTAAATTTAATTGCTTAACGCCGATTAATTAACCATGGCAACGGTACGCATACCCAAGCAAAAGGTTATACTGTGTGGCGATTATGGAGTGGGAAAGAGTTCCCTGTTCCGACGATTTACGAACAACACATTCATCACCGAAACAGACCGCAAATCCACACTGGGATTGGATCACATCGACAGGGAGTACAATGTGGCCGAGAAACAGATTAAGGTGCGTCTGATAGTCAAGGTTAGATAAGTAGCTAATCTTATAATCAATTGCTATTTTGCTATTTTGTGGCAGCTGCAACTGTGGGACACTGGTGGCATGGAGCGTGTGGCTTCGGTCACTTCATCCTATTACAAATTTGCCGAAGGTGCCATACTCGTATTTGCCTTGGATAATGCAGCGTCGTTTCATTCGCTGTCGCAGCATTTGCTGGACATTGTCACCTATGCGGAGAATGCCAAGATATTCATCTGTGGCAACAAGAGCGATCTCGAGGGTCGGGAGCCGGAGGTCAGCGATGAGGAGGTCGAAGCATTCTGTGAACAATGTCATTCACTGATTAGTGCCACCTACAAAACATCCTGTCGCACGGGCGATGGCATCGAAGCAATGTTTCAGGACATCTCGCGACAACTGGTGCAGGCAAATCGTTCCAAAATGGAGCTACAGGAGCTGGAAAGGCAATCCTTTCAAATCGACAAGGCCAACGAGCCGGAGCTGAACGATGAAGCCTCCGCCTGCAGCTGCTAGCAGTTGGGGAACATTGAGTTTGGCTAATACTAAATGCCAAACTCAATGGAATGCAGCAATGCATTTATTTTATTTGGCTTATATTTATTGCAAGCAGTTGTGATTCGAAAATAGGTATGCCAGAATCTTAATTTGCTGTTTTAATTCAATATGCTTAAATTAAAAAACACAGATTTTAAAGGGTTGTGCTTTTTAAAGCTGCAGTATTTAACAAAATTGAAATTTTAGCTTTTTTAAATGGATTTTCGAAATTGTAATATAAAACAAAGCATAACTTTTTATCCTTTAAATAATCAACTTTGAAGAACTGTTTAACATTTATCTTCAATATTGTTTTATTTAAATTTAAGCATATTAAATTATTCATTAAAGAATAAGTTGACTTTCACATCAGCAAAGGGAAATTCTTCCATACCAATTTAAATTCCCCAGCCACAATTGAACAAAATCCAAAAAAAAAGAAGCAAAATCGCTTTTCTAACGTTTGCATTTTTTTAAATTTACTTTTTTGGTTAATTATTTATTATTTGTAAATATGCGATTCGAATTTAATGCTAAAAACGTCCGAATATGTATTAATTATGATATATATAGTATAGTTAATGTGCGCCAACGGAACATGTAAGATTCTGAATATATATTAGCACACTTCGAGGTGCATAATAAGTCATAGTAAAATTAAGAATTTTAGTCGATTTTCAATACACACATATATATATGTATTTATATATATAGTACATACATGCATAAAACATTAACACGCAAATTGAAGCTAATGCTAACCACAAATAAATATATAAACAAAACTAACTCAACAATGGAATGCAAACTACAAGTTAATAACTATAGCCAACTAAGAGGTGGCCGCAGATGAGCTGGGCGCAAATGTCAAATAGAGACTAACACCGACGGCGACCACAAAGCAGACTCCGACGCCATACAGGACGACCTTCTCGCGCAGGGCGCGCAGCATCATTGTGTTGAGGGTGCGGGAGGCGCGTCCCAGTTCCGCATTCGTTTCCCTCAAGCGAGCACGTGCGCCGTGCAAAGTCTCCCGCTGATGATGCAGATCTGCCAGCGATGGAAAATTAGCAATCATAACTATATAAAAGTCTTGTCTATCAAATACCGTTCAAGACCTGTGCACCCAGTGCCTCCGTTTCGACTGCCACACGATAACCTTCCGTCAGCCGATTGCCGGTGCGTTCGATGCTCTCCGAGTTGTCAAGCAAACGTTGCCGCTGATCATTGCTAATCGACACGTCCTCATAGTAATCACTAGCTCCAGCCAGTTCGAGTGTTGTATATCCCGTTGCCTGCGCCCGCAACTTGTCCTTAGTTTGTTTGTATTCCGCCTGCAAGCGTTTGAGTTCCGCTTGTGCTACTTGCAACTTGCCATTGAAACTGCTGCGTTGTGTGGCATTCAATTCACGCACCTCCAAACCCATCTGCTCGAGCAACTCCTGTGCCTCTGCCAAACTAGCATCGATTTTGTTGCACAACTCGCTGCGTTCGGCTTGGAGGGGATTACAAAATTTAATATTATTCACATATGTTTTGTATTTTCTATTACAAACTCACTTGCATGCTGTTGCAGGCGTCCAATGTGTGCCGTTATTTCAGCAATTAGCCCCGCATATTGCTGCTCGTATTGCTCGAGCAGCGACATTTGTTGCCTGTCTTTTAATTTCACCTAGTTTCACGTTTAATTGTAAAAAATTTGCTTATTTAGCTGCTGCTTGTTTTGTTTATCACTTTACTCAGCAGCAAGAATGCTAGTCAGAGCGAAACGCAGTTCAGTGTTGTAAACCGTGGCAGTTATTGACAGTGCTGCCAGACCTGCTGGATTTTCGAACTTACCGTTATTTCGCAATCGAAAGCAAAAAAAAACCCTTTAAACCTGTGGATTTAAATGTATTGAAATATATTCGTCGGGCTTTAAGTAAATATGTATTCTTGATCAGTGTGAGCAACCCAGTCAGATTAAGTCAAATATATTTACAGTGTCTCAGAGCTTATTTGGACCAGTGTCTAGAAAAAAATTTAAAGTGCTATAAAGATTAAACAAAGAAACAAACGCTAAAAGTTTAAATGCCAATTTGTTTAATGTTATATCACGTTTGAGGAAAAAACTTTAGGTTTTATTAAAATATTAGTTTATTAATTAAATTTAGTCAAAAACTAAAAACATATCCAAAACACATGTCAAAGCTTATTTGGACCAGTCTTAAAAAAGTAACATATTTGGCGTATAATAACTTAAATAGGGATGTTAATACTTGATATGATATCCTTTAGCCTTAACAACTTCCCTTAACCTATTATTCATGGAAGATACCAGTTTCCGGGTAGTCATAGTCGTGGTAGAACCGGAAAGTACGTCGGATTCCAAGCTTATCGGCTCTTTGGAGTAATTTTTCATTTAATATTTTGAAGTACACATTCTTGTCCATTGTTGTTCCAATAAACACCAAATTCCCGACGCCGGCTGCCGAGATAGATGCCCATACCATGTCACTTCCTCCGCCGTGCTTGACTGTTGCATTTACGTTTTTGGGATCCAGCTCAGTATCGGACTGTAGCCACACATAATGCCGTCCGTCCGAGCCAAAAATGTTATATTTGGACTCATTTTCAAATATGAATGTGTTCCAGAACTTCAAATCCTTGTCCAAGTGGGATTTGGAGAACGTCATCCTGGTCCATTTATTTTACGCGCTTATAAAACACTTCCTCCGTGGTACTCGGGCATTAAAATCATGGTTGTGCAGAGCCAGGTGCACAATTCTTACACTGCACTTTTTCCCCATTTTATCTTGCTCGTGTTGGTCAGTTTTGGAGCCGATAGATTACGATTTCCACTCATCCTCCGCTTCTCCTGTTCGGTGAAAGTCTTGTTTGGTGCCATTCTGCCCTTGTCCGCTGTCCGATTTTCGTCAACAAAGCGCCAAATGATGCTCTATACAATTAAGTTGCTTAGATTGACCATTTCAGCTATTTGGCGATGTGAATATCCCATTTGTAAGTGTTCCAGGATGAGATTCCGCTGGTCAATAATAGTCCGTTTGCCCATAGTCCTTGTTGGCTGGTTGCACCCGAGATGCAGGATATAACTAAACTAACTACGAAGTATTTGTCTATTTATACCAAAAATAAACAGCCTGACTTAAAAAATCCGTGTTTTATGGCACCCAGGTGTCCATAATGTAGCTGCTCCAAATAAGCTTTGACCATAAATTGAGGTACTTTCTTACATGGTGGTTAATATATGTACCTGCCATATGTTTTTGGAATTTTTGAAAAATAATGCAATGTATTAAAAATCAGCTCTGATCCACTGCATATAATATATTGTATATTACTTTGAGCAAACTCCCATTAAGATCGGTCCCAATAATAATAATATTCAAGGATATTTTAGCTTCAGCTTAACAAAGATATACAAAGGTTGAAAAGGTATAAAAGGTATGAAAAGGTATAAATTATTGAATTTTATTTTCAACTCAGTGAATGGCCACAGATTCGGTCTGCTCAAATTAATTAGTTACTTAATGCAAATGATGGAAAGACAAAATTAATAATACTATTACAGTACTTGGCTAGATTACATATAGACTATATGTATATATATATATAGTATATAGTAGTTATGTATACATATGTACACTGTTCATCACATTTGTGTTTGTGTTTAATTTGTGTCAGAGTTAATTAACCCTCGATAAGGGTCGATTTGTCGCCCTTGCGCAGCACCAGCTCCAGCTGGGAGAGCAGGCCAATGGCCCGAAAGTTCTCCTTGAAGAGCACAAAATCCTCCAGAGGTTTTAGATACTCCAGTGCCTGGGTGTAGCTATCCAGTTCCTTGAGCACATTGGTTAATCCTTTGGAATCGGTTGGGGGTTCGGGTGAATTGTGTCCATTTGTTTGACTGCCGGAACTGCTGCTGCCGCCATTTATGACGAGCTTCTTGGGCGAGGCTGGTGCGGATGTTGATGTGGAAGCGGGTGCCGGCGAACTGCCCCCCTTGAGCGAGTGCAGCGAATGCGGCGTCGATTTGCCACTGCAACAGTCCAGATTGATTTTGGGTGCGTTCTCCTTGCTGCTGGCACTGTCCCGTCCACCATTGTTATTCTGCTCCTTGGCACTCGGACTGGGCATGCCTTGTACCGTGGATTCAGCGAGGAGCAGAGGGGATTCCCGAACTGAGTCATTGATCTCCTGCACTTCATCATCAAGGCCAACGGGGGATTCCAGTTTGGGTCGCTTGGCCAACTGCACGGGCTGAAATGGACTGAGGCGCTGCTGTTCTTGTGACTGATTCGGTGGCAACTGCGGCTGGAAGGGTTCACGCTGTGCCTGCGCTGGACTCAGGGCACGTGCTCCTGCTCCCGCACCTGGTGGAAATTGGGCCTGCAGCTGTTGTTGCTGCTGCTGCTGGAGTTGTTGCTGCAACTGTTGCTGATGTCGCTCAAAGTAGAAGTCATTGAAACTATTGAAGCCGGGATGGGGATGAGCATGTCCATGCGGATGAGTATGTGGATGTCCGGCAAATGGTGGCCAGGCGGGATTCAATTGATGCTGCTGCTGCTGCTGCTGCTGTTGTTGCTGCTGGAGATGTTGTTGTTGGAGTGCGTAGTGTTGCTGCTGCTGTTGCTCCTGGTAGCTCTGTTCCTTGACGTCCATGCTGTCGTCATCCTCCTCGTATTCACCATACTGTTGCATATAGTTCATATACTGTTCGGGCATCTCCTCCAACTTCGCCACACGCTCCGCACTCGCTGGCGGAAATAGATTCTGCAAATCCTGCACAATATCCGGTATCCACAGCGATGTGCCCATCGACTTCAACTGATTGGTGGCCAACTTCCGGGCGAATCCCTGCAGATGTGTCTCCCGAAACCGATTCAGCCAGCGATTGTCTGCTATGAACGAGGTGCTGCCGATGACCTGGCGTGCCGTCTCTGCCTTATCCTTGATCATGCCATGCGTGATGCTGCCACGCAGCTGGGGATTGATATTCGCCCGCACCAGCCACTCGTAGACCACAGCATTGATATACGCACACTTCCTGCTCCGTTCGATCTCCTCGACCATCGCCTGTTGCTCCACTGCCTCCAGATTTGAGGGCACCTCCAGTCGCAGTGTGGGCAACGCATTCGATTGGAGTCGTCGTCCACCCAGCACACTGGGATCAAAGTGGAGGGCACAAACCACCGGTTTCTTGAAGGGAATGATGCGTCGCAGCGAGGCATGGCAAGCCTCTTTCCACAGCTTGTGGAACGGAGAGTCGGGTCGAGGGAAGGCGAAGAACTGCATGCTCGGATGTTGCCGCGAATTCGAGAGGCATCCGATGATGCAACAGCGCCGTATAGTCGGCATAACGTTTAAATTGTTGACGCCACGAATTTTGCAAATATCGTCGTTTTTGGCGTTGCACAAAATGCCCGCCAAATACCAATTAGAACATAAAAAAATTTAAAATCAGCAACTGCAAAGACAATAAGGATCAAAAATTAAATACGATTAGTTATGTTTGACTTTAACTCATAGTCACAAATAAGAAACTCAAAAAAAAAAACAACTACCAATTGCCAAGGAGAACAAACAAGTTGAAGCTGAGATGCAAGAAAAAGTTTAAGTTGTTACAACTTTCGGGTTTTGTTTTACAAAAGTTTAGTTATTTTCTTTTTCGCTTAATCAACATCAAAAACTAAAAAAGTTTCTGCTCGGAACACGTTCCTGTAAATCAAGGGAATAATAATGAGATTGAAGTAAAGAAAACAAAAAAGATTAGCTGCTCGCTGCTGATAAAGCAAAATATTTACATGCACTTGTATAAATATTTGAATAATATACATTTATATTGTAAATGCTTAAACAAATCGCGGACTTTTTAATAAAAAAAAACCTCGCGCATAATTCAGTTTAAAATTACATTAACAATAAAAAAAACCTCAAGGACAAAAACACACACAATTCAAATTAATTGGAAATCAATGAGTAAAGCCCAAGTGAAAAGATACAAATTTCATTTGCCGTCTGCAGCACATGACGCATTATTATAATATTTATCAGCTGCATCTGTGTATTCATAATAGCTGTGACTTCGCTGTGTGTGTTTCTGGTTTTCGGAAAAATACCATCTGCACACATACACACGCACGCACACACACACACACACAGACGTATACACATCGTGGATACTTCAGAAAGTTTGAATATATAAAGGCAATACGACAGCGGCTTGCTCCGCTAAACTATAGCAATACGAGCCATAAAAACGTCTCACACATATATAAACACACACACATACACACTCTTACACACACACAGACACACATACATACTTATAAGACTGTTGATAAATTTGAAGCCGCTGCTCGAGCAAACGATGCGTACGCCTTCAGAAATCGATACGATTTCTAGTCCCCATCCGAGACCGCAGCACTTCTCCTCCCCAAAAAAAAAAAAAGAAGTAAAATAAAATAAAACCAGAACCAGTCGGACGTCAAATGCTCCATTATGGGTGCCACCAAGCGACCATTCCCATATCTGAGAGCTAACACACACACACACACACACATGTAAATATATATATATATATATATACGTTGACTATAGCTAAACATACAAATGCAATGATGTATCGCCATTGCTGCTAGGCAACAGCAGCAGCAATTGTCTAAAGTGAGTGACTTTGCCTCCTGCCCAAGGTTCGAGGGTAATACTGTAATACTGCTGCTGCCTCAGTTAAACAAATGTGTGTGTGTGTGTGTGTGTGTATGTACACTTGGAGAAAATTTAAGAGATCTAAACCGAAATCCTAGATATCCTATCAGTTTAATTTACGCGATCTCAGAGTCTATAAGAACTAGAGATAAGTTCTCATATGATATTGATCAACTGTAAAAAAATCATAAAGAAAAACGTAATGTCATATTGAACAAACTAAAATTAGCAAACATATTATCTGTTTAACAGGGTATCTACTGGTGGAGATCTGTCTGTCATTGGAATAGGTAACGTCGATATTTAGTTTATATCTTAAGTGCCCATCTGAGCACGAATTTACAACCAGTCTTTTTTTCTTTGCTGAGTGTAACTACGATTAAAACCCACCTGACTGAGTCACCGGTCAGTTTTGATTGCGTTTCTGAGACGATTTAATTTATATCGGTGCAATCATTTTTGTTATTTAAAATGGGATTCCGCTGTCTCATTTTTGGTTATTTCCACCCCCCCACCGCATAGCTTTTTGGATTTACGGAATTGGGTTTTATCTTTTCCGTCATTTGACTTAGGGGTTGTTCAGTGTTTGGCAGCTGTTTTCAGGTTTCGCCTGTGGCATCAAACTTTTCCAAATGCCGGAAACTTTTGGTTTGGCAGCCAAAAGTTTCCTAGCCCAAAATACAACTACATCAAAAAAGGGCAGAAAGCAGAGAACCCTTCCACAAGGCGTCTTCAAGAATGCTTTAGCAACAACTCGCAGTGTGCGCACCTTGACACAAAACGAAATGAGACGAAGCAAGCGCAGCTCAGCTTCGTCTATGCTTCGTATTTGGACACACACACACACACAGATAGACACGCATACTTGTAAGAGTCGAGTGCAAGTACAGCATCATCAATTCCAATTCAAATCTCCCCTGACTGACTTGCTTTATAAATGGTTTTATATTTCCTTTTATGTCGTCTTCTATATGTATATATATATATATATATATATATTTATATATATATGTATGTATATATATGCTCTGCACTGTGTGTAGCTCTCTCGAGCTGTCGTTGTGAATGTTTTTCCTTCCTCTGATGTACTACTTACGGTATAAAACTTGCTCTGCTTTGGCTGCTGCGTCTGCCTCTGCTTCTATCGCTGCCACCGTCTTTCAGCCACTGTCTCTGCCTTATCCTCAGTTCAGCTCATCTCATCTACTGCTGCCTTTCTTTCCCTTATATATATAAATATATATATATATGTATATGTATGTGTATATATCGATTGGCACTTTATCTTAATCGCCTCGAGACGTCGTCCCTCTTCCGCGCCCTAAGTCCACCTTCATCTACTCACCCTAAATAATGGTTGCCTACTTTACTTTACTTGCTGCTTGGCTGCCGATTGGGGATTGTTGGAACTTCGTGAAATATTCGTGCAGCGTCATCATTATCATTATAATTATCATGATGATGATGATGATGATGATGAGATGGCAGCCTCAGACTCAGTTCCTCCCTTTTGTGCTACGTGCTACGTATCTCTTTTTGTATCTCGGATATCGCTGTATCTTTTGCCCATTGTTTAACTACTTCTTATATTTTTATACCTACTGCCAAAGTACTCTTAACTATTCGACACTCCAAATACTCAAATTCAGTTTCTGCATTTTTCTTGACAGGTATTTTTGACTGGATTGATTTTGGTCATGCCTAGGTAGTTGTACACTTAAGTTAAGACCATATTAAATTCGTATTCGTGTCTTGTTCTCTTGTGTATTCAACGGTAGTTCAAGGTGACTTGGATGTGACCTTTTTTTATGTTTCCATTGAATTGCGTTTGTTTATATATGTGTGTGTATATGTGAAACTTGTTCAGGGATAGTTATGTATAAGAGTGTATATATATATTTATGAGTTTAGATATTTATTATATTATAAATATACAGATATTTATTCATGGCTCTATAGTTCGTTATCATAAGCACTTCTTGATTCTTGATTGAGTATCAGTCGCGGCTGATGTTAAATTTTAATATTTAAATGCCCTTTTTTCGGATGCATAACTTATTGATTTGTGAACATGCATCACCTGTGGCAGTGTTTACAATTGATGCATACTTTAATTGCATTTAATTCAGAAAGTTAACTTTATTAAAAGACTGTTTCCTTTAATTGTTCCACTTGTAACACTGTTTCTTATCAGGTACAATTTTTAAGCAGAGTCAATGTCCCGTTATCACTGATACTGATGCACGTACGAAGACGCATCAAAACAGAAGCGCGAAAAGCCAAAAGAAAGCATAAACGAAAACAAAACCAACGGGCCCCCAAAAAAAAAAACGAAAACCAAAACAAAACTCAGTCGACGTCGGTGCCGTCTCGCCAACGTCTAACAGTAAAAGTCAAACAAAAACAAACAAACAGACGCGGGGCACATTTTTAAATAACGGACACTTGCTGCTGGCGCCTGCTCGTGTGCCATGCAAATGCCGATGGCAGCGCAGCGACGTCGCGCCACGCTGCGCCGCTTTTTTTTAATTGCACAAACACACACACGGAGAACAACAACAACAATAGCGACCGAGGCAGCGGCAGAATCTCAAGACCCCGTTTGTTTACATCGGAGAACACATTACACATTGGCACAGTGGTACTCACTTATTCAAAAAGCACGCGAGTTTCTGCAATGAAACCTCACTTGCTGAAAGAGTTGCCCGCGCTTTAAATTGTGTACCAAAATCAAGTCTACATATATATATATATATATATAATTATATATATAAAAATCGTAGAACTAAAACAAAGTCACAGAACGGAGTGTAATCATACGAGAAAAACAATTTTTCTCTTTGTCGCGCTGTGAGAACCGCTTCGGACGAACGTTCAACACAAAGTGAAATATACGAAACTAGCGACAACCAACATCGCCAACATCGCATCGCTAGCATTGCCAGGCAGCGCGCGACTCGACGACCGACCCGACCGACTCGTTTTTCCCATCTATAGGAAATATTTAATCCCAAAACAAGCCCAGTCCAATCCAAAAACCAGCAAGTTAGCCAATGGGGAGAGGGGGGGAGACGAGGCATGCCAGGCAAGGACGGGCAGAGAATACCTCTTGACGTCGACGCTGACATCGCTGCCAGCGCAACGATGTGCAAGGCAAAGACAACAAGAACAACAACAACAACAACCACAACAACAAGAATCTGTCTGTCAGACAGTCGCGTACGTTGTGTTAGTCAGTCAGTCAGCAGCACGAGAAAAACCCGAAGTTTAGCCGATGTTTGGGGTGTTTTTAGCTGCTGCTGCTACTGTTGTTGTTGTTGCCTTTACTTCAGCTACTGTTGGGCCCTTTTGGCTGTGTTTTTTGCCCCCAAACCACAGCGCTACCGTAAGACTGTTTATTTAAAGGGGCTGGAGCTGCTATGCTCTGCTCGGGTTTTAGGTTTGGGTCTCGGGTTTGGGTTTGGAATCGGTTTGCTCTGATGGGATTTCAATGGCATTTATAGAGACGTAGCGCCCGACAGACGTGGTGTATATATGTTTTCTCTATTTTAACGATATGGGGTGTGTCTGCATATACCATAAATACACACACACATATCTGTTCGTACATATCTGTATCAGTGAGTGTATGTGTATGTGTATATGTGAGTGTCTGTTTATTTTGATGTGTATTTTATATATGAGAGCATATGTATATGTATATTGAATGCATGGTTTTATATTAATAGCATATCCATATACATACACAATTTTATCGACAATAGCCAATTTGGGGTGCGAGTATGTTGTTTCTAAAAACGATTGATTGATTGAAATATGCGTCACTTGTTTAAACTTAGGGCATCGCTTAATTTAGCTAACATTGTTTAATGTTCGACGTTTATAATAATATAAAATATGTAGTCGCAGAAACAAAACAAAACTAAATTATTTACCTTGCTCTTTTACTAAAAATCGTCAGTTCAGTTCACTTTATTAGTCGCAATTGATCTCCTCTTCTTCTTAATCCTACTGATCGATTAATCGGCTCAATATGTTATGTTATATTCGGTATGTTATCTTACAGCAGGGATTACAGTCTAATGAGTAGATAATTAATAACCAGTTAATTACGTCACAAGTGGCCTGTTACATAGCTTTACTTAGCTATGTTATCCTTTCACTTTAACTCATCTGAAGTAAATCAGGTGTACTTAGTTTTTAATCAAAAAGTAACTGTGAATAGCATTAAACCTAGGACTATATTAACTGTGGGTTACAAACATGTATATGCTATCATGCTTAGAGAAATTGTTCTTTAACTGATCTCAAGTAACTCATATGTTTTCCCTAAAATAAAAAATTGCCTGTGCATAATAATAAAGGAACTATTGAAAACTATGAACCGATGCTCCTTAAGTTATATCTGCATCGCATATCAACATGTTTGACCTTTCATGATCTCATGTAACTCAGCTGTTTCGAGTATTATCCTAAGACAAAAAAGTTCCTGTGCTCAGCAATATTAGGATAATTCGCAAACTATAAACAGATGGTTACACTTTAGAATGATTTATGATCAGATATGTATATATATTCTTTGTATTACTCATAACGTCCATAAAGAACATGAAGACTTTACTGATCTCAGGTAAATCAGCTACTACAGAATATACAAAATATTACAAATCTGAAAAACTATCTATATACCTGAGTCCCTCAACTCAGGTAACTCAGATAACTCAGCTGCTCTTCTAGGTTTTAAAATATGAAAATCGACCTACGCTTATACAGACATTAACATTCCAACCATAACTAACTATGCACAGCTGCTCTAAATATTTAAATTTCTTACATAGTATCGCGCTACACACGAATCGTAGATCTAGTAATTAGCACACCTTTTTGGACCAACCCAATGCCTTATTTTCCACAATACGCTTGGCAAATATAGTGCGATAAATATTATATATGCATATAGTAAATATGTATACATATATGTATATAATTCGACATCATGCCAAATTAAACAAGTTTCTGTACGGTATCAAGGTATGCTACCCACATGGTGCGTCTTCAATCAGTCGTGAGCTGAAAAGATACATTTGTATCTTTGTATATGAGCAGCGGTTGGTTCCCAGGTCATTATTTTTTTAAAGATATCCGTTAACCAACTGCCAAAAGCAACTTCAATATGAGTTCTATATATGTAAAAACACAATATAAATATATATATATAAACTATATATATATATATATATATATATATATGCACACAGAAAAATCCATTCTACGCCAACATCTTTTCCAATTCACACATAAATACAAATACAAGTGTGTGTGTGTGTGTGTGTGTGTGTATACACATACATTTACTTATAAGTACAAGCTATCTAAAAGATGCTGAGAAGTTGATACGACTGCGACGTGTGTATATCTGTTAACTTGAAGTATTGCTCTTGCTCTGGCTCTGGCCCGGGTTTGTGTTCGGGTTCGGGTTTGGGTTCGTTCGCACCAACAGCAACAACAACAGCAAAGGCAGCTAAGCAAGCAAGCAGAAGCAGCAGATACAACAACAATATAAACTATAAACGTGTTGTAGTTGAAGCCATTATCGTTGTAGTTGTGGGTTGCCTAAAGCAATTTGATGGATTAGTTTTAATATGAGCATCTTAGAGAGCTCTGAGAGCTGTTGGCTGAAGAAATACAAGTTGGGTGTATTGCTTGTATTGCAGTTTGGGTTCGGTTTTGTACAGCTCGGTTCGATTCGATTGGATTGTGCTTACAATTTGGTGGTTGAAATGTATATATATATATTTATATATATACAAATATATATTGTATATATTAATATGTACTTACATAAAAGCTGGGCCAGAAGTATTAGCAAAGGTATAAAACCAAACCACATTCAGACTTCAGCATCCATCCATTCATTTGTTGGGCGGGTGGCTTCAGATGCTGGGTTCGAGTTACGATTCAAGTTTTCCAGAGTTGACGACGACGACGACGATGACTCGACATTAATACACATTATATTTTGTTGCAGCTATCGACTGACCAGGCAAAAACTTTTCAAATGCTTTTTGGTTGCTTGCTTCTGGGTAGTGTGCTGGTTGGGGGAGGAGTTTGTGGGGCTTGTGGGGTTTAGGGAGGGTCACCACCGTAAGCCCTTTTGGCAACCTTTCGAAAACGAGCTGAGCAAAACGGGCCAAGAAAATGACCTTTCCCTTTGCGTTTGCCACGAAAACCGAATGATTACCGACTAGGATAAAACATACACATACATAAATATATATAAATGTATGTATAGGTGTAGATGACTCCCACACACACACACACACACACACACACAGTTAGACACATCTATTATGACCTTTTTCTACAGACCAGGGATTTAGCCATGGAATTTATTATGGTCATGTATTATATTGAACACTGTTGCCCCTCACTCTGTGCACTGCCCTCTCCAACTATGTCCTCGAAAAACATTGTCCCTTTTTACACGGATGCCATATTTATCCCTTCGGATTCCCGTTCAGTTTCATCTCTCAGCGAGATAGTATTTTTCCATTACCTTTTCTGATTATGTCCGTTCGCTGGCTGGAAATGGGAATTGTTCAACTTAGTTGAATGTATCTTGACTCTCGTATCTCGGCATCTACTTCTACCGAGGGCATCCTGTGCGCCCTATAATCTATATATGCGATGCCCTACAGCTCACTCCATATATATATATATATTTACACATCTATATATCCAAGGTGTGTGTGTGTGTGTGGCATAGCAATTCTATTCGCTTGGCTGTGTCGCACCCAAAAGCACCATAGGGACCTGAATTTTTCCTCGTAATTTCCTTTGTGCCATTTAGCTGCTTCCTATGCCTCGATGCTTGGGACGCCTTGTTGCCTAGATGCCAGTGCCCTCATGCTCTGCTCGCGTCGCTGTCGGCGTCGCTGTTCGCGTCACTAAGTAATCCCAATTTCCCCCCATCTCCAATGCTGTATATGCTCAATGCTGCTACGAGTTTATTGCCATTTCCATATCTGGGCTTTATATCTCTCGTGTTGTATTCTCTCTGGCTCTTTTGCCATTCGATTTGCAACAAAGTCGTCGTTTGTTTCGCCATTTTAATTCCTTCAGCTGGAAAACTGGATTTGGAAAACTGACAAAAAAAAAAGGAGAAGCCAAATAAATCGCCTGATCGCTAAAAAAAAAACTTGATCTGCAGATTATTGACAAATGATTCTCTCTGATTCTCTCTGCATAAACGCTAGAATGCAATGGTATGGTTAAATGACTTATTGGGTAAGAATTTTAACATTAATTTCGAGTCAGAATCGTGTTTTCACTTTTCAATCAATCTGGAGGTGAACTATGATCAAACTGCGTTGTAAGAATCCGATCAAAATTGACCAAGTTATGACAGTGGATAGTTGTGGCAGCTACCACTATTTAGTCAGAATCGAATTCTCCACTTTGAATCTAATATTCTAACAGATCGCAAACTATTATTGTTTTTGACAAAATGATGGTTTTCCAAAGTCTTGAAAATAAGGTAAATCATTAAATAACTAAACAAGTTAACAATGGGTTATTCTCAGTAAATGATCGTCCCACATATTATACACAATTAAAATTGTAATAATTGCTGTTATGAGATCATAATAAAATTATAACATTTTACGTAAAATGGAAAAATTAACACATTTGAGCAAAATTCTTGGAATTAGCTGAAATGAATAGCTAAAATCAAGTTGAAAGTATGATTAATACTGAATCATATCCAATATCTAGAAATAATATAAATATAATATATATATATATATATATATATAACGAAAATTGCAACTTTGATTAACATACGCTTTGTATATATTCGCCAACGCAATAGTTTTATGCACAACTGTACCTGCGCCGAGGTAAGAGCAACCTGAGCAACCGCATAACCAACCACATTGCACATTATATATATAATACCTTTCCAAAATCTGTGTTGTATGTGTGTGTGTGTGTTGTTGTTGTGGCATACGCATCCCAAAAGCGTACAAACCAAAATCGAACCCAAATGAAATCCAATACATACGAATGCCCAAAAAGACCATTTATATTTATAGCAGCCCCCGAAAAAGAGTCGAGAACAGAAACTGAACTGAACTCAACTCAACTGAGCTGAACTCAACTCTGACTGTCGCAACGTAGCGACGGACATAGCATCTTTATGCTCCCATTCCTCCTCAATATCCCCACAATACCCAAATGCCCGTTCTCCGCACAATTCGCATACACATCCTCTCGACATCTTTGTACAATAAAGATAGATTAGCATCTATCGAAGCGCTGTGCCAGCAGAACGAACCAACCGAATGAATCCGAATGAATGCGGGTCCGGACTCGGGGCGCATGTCTGAAAGCTGAAAACTGAAAGCATCATCATCATCATCGGCCACGGCATCGTCATTCTCAGCTGAAGCTGAAGCTGAAGCTGTAGCTGAAGCAACAGCAAAACTCAAGCTGTAGCTGTAGACCTGGGACGTTGCAGAAGGGGCAAGAGCATGGGCAATCCGCCGCATTATGTTACCCCATAGAGTCTAAGCCAGTTGTTGAGAGAACTGCGGCTGTTGGTGAACTAAAACTCTGATGTTCAAGTGCCCATCATCGTCTGGGTTTTCAACGATGTGCCTATGGAATTGTAGCGATGCTAACAACAACAACAACAACAACAACGGCAACAACATTGATATATACACTTGGGAAAAATATTGCATTTTGTACTCAAATCTAGTAGTAGAAAATACTATCCTTTGAGTACGCCTCTTCCAAATTGAGTAAAGTGTGCTTTTTTCACATTTTTAAATAGTTTTAGTTCTAGAAATGAAGAATCTTATACTTAAATTAAGTAAAAACGTTGCCTTGTTCAATAATTCTAGAACACAGTATAAAATTATCATTTCTAAAATTGAAATTTGAGAAGTTGGTTTTGTTTGTTTTGTTTTCCTAAGTGTAAGCCTGATTTCAAATAACTTAAGTACGATTTGGACCATTATTAAATAGTTCTAGAATATTTTATACTTATTTTAAGCAGAGAAACTCGGGTAATGATGAATTCGAGTATTATTTATCTTATTTAAATGTATTTAAGAATATCCATAAGTGCTTTGTATTCTCAATTGTAAATTAATTGATGGCAAAGATTTTCTCTGAGTGTATGTAGCTGCTTTTTTTCCTTTTTTGCTGTTTTTCAAAACCCAAGAGGCTTACGCTGGGCCGACAACCCAAATACTTAAGAAGTAACAACGACTGGCAAAAGGCGGCCAGTGCCAGTTATAAAGCAAACAGATGTCGATTGCGAGACTACAACTCTGACTCCGACTCCGACTCAGATTCAGATTTAGTTTCAGTTTCAGACTTGCTTCGACATCGACCCGCCACTCACCATCATCATCATCATCATCATCAGCGTCTTCATGATGAGGCAAAATCAGTTTGTCTCATGGAGTGTGTGCCTTCCGTTCTGTGTGTATCTGAGCAACGTCGCACTGTATCTATATCTATAAGTATTCGTATTCGTATAGTTGTCTCTGCACGATAACCTCGCTGCTCTGCTCTGGCCATGGGCGAGGGGTGTTCGGGTTTCGGGTTTACTGTTTTTGGCTCTATGCGAGAGCTCATTCATTCATTTATTTTATTTTATTTTTATTTTGTTTTATGTATATTCTGTATGGCATACAATGGCATCGATTATGGCATGGCATGAACGATTTCGAATGCTGATATACTTATTTATTTTTGAGGGCAGGGGTCGCACGGCCTGTGTCTTGCTTGAGCCGAGAGCAACGTCAAGAGATTTATGTTTATAGATGGGCGGCCTTTCGAAAGAATCGATATGATATATATATATACACACACACACTCACACACACACACACAACAAGTAAAACTGTACTGTGTACAAATAGCAGCTAGAGCATATATAGAATGTATTTCAAAGTAAATCAGATAAAAACTGGAATGTTCATAAAATGAGTCAATTTTTTTTATATATAAATATATATATATTTGTACATGCCTCATATGGAAAACCAGTTATTGCTTTTTTTGGTTGATCTCTTGTGAAAAAATATTGCCATTGATTTCTTCTTTTTTTTTTTTGGGCATCAATTGTAACTATTAATTGAGTCTATATAACAGATTTGAAATGTTAAAAATCATTTAAAAGTCAGCTAATACAACTGAAAAGTTAATGATGTTAAGTTAATTTTTTTTAGATGCGCAAAACCAGTTACCTTATTAGGGGATATTTTTGAAGTTTGTATTATGTCATAGATTTATTTTGTGAAAGTTTTTTTTCGGGGACATTAGCTTGGTTCCCGACCATTTGATTTTTTAAGATGTATAAGTCATAGTCAATATCTATTTAAAATCTTTTTCACAACAATTACTCAAAAAGTGGATTGCTTGAAAAATTGAGTCATTTGTGTATAAGCCAAAAACCAGTTAAAGTTTTTAGGTAAGGTTTATAAGAGTGATTATAATGTCAGGTGGTTTTTAGTGTGGGTATCATTACTCGCATGTATCTTGAAGACACATAGCACCAATCAAGGCTGACTCATCGTTGAAGATAACATCTGGAATATATGAGTCACTTTTCGATATACGAATAGCGTTTATATATATTTTGTGTGACTACTCAGCAATTTGCATAACACACGGAAATGACAAATAGAAACAAACGTATCTTTAAGATGTGTATAATTGCTATGGATTTGATATCTGCTCAAAGCTGATCATTTGTCAGAAAATTAATTAGATTAGCAACACCCTCTTCGAAATGTTGACGGGATAATCCCTGACAGCTGGCTAAAATTTAAATATATATATTTGCAACTACCACTACCACACACTTGCATAAGCTGGCTTTACTATTATTATTTTTTTGTAGCTTCTACACACTTGTGCCATGTGCCTTGATGTCCTTGTCCATTTTGGCCCACGGGGTTTTCATGTCAGAACTCTAAACGTCCTGGGGCTTCCAATACTAGTTGTTGTTGTCATTTTTCGTCTTCCGTTTTTTGTGTTTTTTTTTTTTTAGTTCTTTGTGGCAGTAACCTGAGTTGACTCGAGTCGAGTGAAGAGTCGGGTCCGAGACGTTGCTGGCTTTCAGCACTAATGTTGCTTCTTCTGTTCTCTGTTCGAGGCTTCCTCTTTGCACCTGAAACCGAACCGAACCTAACCTGCAACACTAGTGAGTTTTCTATAGCTTTGCATTCTCTGGCTGCGTTTACCTTTAACGAGTATAGTCAGGGAGTCAGGTCGTCAGTTGATGTCTGACGTCGGTCGGAAATCCTTGAAATGAAAGTCCTGCTGCTCCAACCCCCTTCCCTTGCAACTGCTAATGCTGCTGCTGAGGAGGGTTGGCTGCTGCCAAGAAAATAGAGAGAAAGAGAGGAAGAAAAAAAAGCAAAGTAAAATGAAACTTTCGACTTTCAACTGAGGACACGATGAAGGCGTCCTCTGTGCAATGCTCCCAGCTATATGGACGCTGTGTAATCGTAGCACCATCTATATGTATATATAAACTATATGTTTATATGTGTGTGTGTGTGTGTGAGTGTATGTGTATGTGGCTAGCCACAGCGAAGGTCCCTCGCTGGGATGTGCTGCGCTATTGGCGCTGCCCGCCTGCCGGGGCTATTCTAGCCATTCTGAAATTGATGTAGCACCTACAGCAGCGCTCCACGCACGTTCAATTGCTTGTTCCCGCTTCGCTCCGCATTGACTTACCTACCCCTCCCCCATCCCGTGGCCGGCACTTGGCCGACCCTCTTTGGTGCTGCAGGTCATTTCAACTCGCATCTACAAATGGCCAGGACGCGTAAACTTTTACAGGGCGAACGTAAAGTTTAAGCGCTGATTGTACTACGTTTCATTTTGAAGCGCTCTCTCTGTGTGTGTGTGTGTGTGTGTGGTGTGTGTGGTGTGTGTGTGGTGTGTGGCAAAAGGGTCGCAATGGATTATGTAACTTGAGCGTGAGCATCAGCATCAGTATATGCAGTGTGTGCACCTTGGCGTATGTGCCACATACTCCATACCCAGCACTGTTATAATCGAACGATATTATATATATACATATATATGTGTATGTGTGTATTTCAAATTAAATAAGATTGAACGACTATCGGGGGACACACCGAAGATTATGTTGCATGATATTCAAATTTCATTTTACATTTTAAAATCCCACTATTTGTTTCTACGAACGTAATTTGATATAGTAGTTCGATGTTGAGGACTTTTTTTGTTTTTGTTTTTTTTTTTTGTTGTTATGTGTGCTGAGCTTTATATAATGATTAGTTTGAATATCATTCTAAACAAAAAAGGTTACTTATAAGAACTCATCTTTGGACCAATTGTTCCCATTAGAGCTATATCATATAGCGAGTCGATCTGGCTAGATCTAGCATATGGACTACACCATAAAAAAAGTATATACCAAGTTTAATCAAGTTTGCTTTTTAACTGAGGAAATGGTGTTGGCTACATCGAATGATGCTGATCAAAAATATATTTACTTTGTAGAGTTTTAGACGTTACAAACTTTGCGACAAATTTGTATTACCCTCTGCAAGCGTAACAAAAAAAACACCTCTAAGTTAGTTAACAATTTAGTGACAAGCAACAACAATTAAATTACTCAATTTAATATATAACTATTTTATATTTATTGTAAAATTTGTTTGACAAGCGGCACACAGCAAAAACTTGCGCTTCGTTCAAAGTACCTAACAAAACCTAGTTCATAACTAATTCTGCGGCACACAAATTGATATGATAAGTTTTCTGACTTTCGACATTAAATATGCTTTTTAAACATTTTCAATATGCAAAATGTTGAATACAATGCCTTGTTATAATAATCATATTATACTTATATATACTACATATAGCATTCATTATTTACATAAGCTTAGAAACTTAGAGCATCAGCATTTTAGTTTTTGGTCAAATTGTAGTTAGGGGTTTCGGCTAGAGTCTAATTTGGTAGTAGGTAAACTTTCAGGCGTTACCATTTTCCGCAGCTCGCTTGAAGACCTTCTCGAGTTGGGTGAGCAATCCAATGGCTCGATAGTTTTCCTCCAGCAGAGCAAACTCCTCGAGCGGTTTGAGGAGTCGCAACGCATCCTTGTAGCTGTGTACGGAACGTGGCAACTCGGCATCTCCACCATCCTCCGAACAGTGACCAGGACGGTGTGCACTCGGATTCAGGGATTCAATCTTTTGTATCTTGAGCGGGGAACTGAGTGCGGAAGTAGTTTCTGTTGATGGTCGCTTGAGGTCATTGCTTTTGGCTTTATCATGTTCCTCGTCATCATCGTTGATTTCAATCAGTTCCGTTGGCACCTCAATGGCCACACAATCATCATCATCGTCGTCATCCTCGACTGGAGTATTATTATTATTATTATTATTATTATTATTATTATTACTACTATTATTAGTATTATTATTATTATTAGTATTATTATTATTATCATTATTATTATTACTATTATTATTAGTATTATTATTATTATTATTACTATTATTATTATTGGGTTCTTTGCTGGGTGCCAACGGCTTGGACTGCACCAATGGCCTATGTACATAGCGAGTGGGTTCCGTTTCCTTGGGCGTTAGGGTGATGCTGCCCAACGGCTGTTCCCGTTGCTCATTGCGACCACAGTAGCTAACGATGTCGCGCAGATCCAAGGAGAGCGGCGCACGCCTCAATGTCATCCGATATTGAACACCCTGCGAGAAGCTAAAGTTGTAGTGGCTCTTGAAATGATTGAACCACGTGCGATCCGGAAAGAAGTTCTCTATTTTGAGTATGTCCCTCAAATTGATAGCCACCTCGCGCAAGTGATCCACATCAAGGCGTCCCTTGTTCTTGTGATGGAATTGCGATCGTGAAATGTACTCGAACAGGGCTTTCTCTAGGAAGTTAATTTTGCGCTTGCGCCGCAGCTGCATTTCATCCAGCGTCGCCTGATTCTGACAGGATGCCGCCACCAGGGTCTTGGTGCGATACAGCGAGCGTATATCGACAGGCTTACGCTGTGATATCAATGCCACTCGGCCATCAGAGACGGGCTCCACAATTAGGTAAGGACTCTCCGTGGGATTCGTTTTGTGCGGCGCCGGTGGCACTGCTGGACTCGGTGTATCCTTTGGCTCCGGGCTACCACTGCTGTCCGATGCGGTCGTGTTCTTGCCACAAAAGGACATGATATCACGCAGATTCAGCGATCGTGGTGGCTTACGCGTCATCAATATCTGCCGGTTCGAGAGAGTTATGTTGTACGCAGCCTTGAAGTGATTGATCCAGGACTGAAAAAATTAAATATATATATACAAATATATTAGTTTGCTTTCAAGTGAAGCCCAACTTAACCTGGTTGGTTTTGTGATTGTGTATTCTGCCTTTAACAGTATTTTTTAAAAACTATTCAAGTTTATATCTTGTTTTTGGAAATATTGTTTATGGAATTTTCGAAAAATCTACTATTAATTAATTGTAGACATTCTAGAATCAGTAGTCTCAAAAATTAATGTTATTAACAAAGTAGTGACAACTATTAAACCCAATTTCAAACAAATCGTATGTCTACTGTTGAGGCAATAGTCTACCTTATTGGGCACAAAGTTATCAATATCCATGAGTGTCTGGAATTCCAATGCCTTGGTGCGTATCAGCTCCTCATTGATGTCCGCATTCAGATAATATTGGGCACGCTGAATGTACTCGTAGAGGCAGTGGCCCAGAAAGTTGAGTTTACGTCTGCGCAGCTCCTCAAACTTGGAGTTGGGCTGTTTGCTGTTGTCTCGCCTTGCCTCGTAGAATTCCATGATGGGCTCCCGATTGGAGACGATGCTTTTGATTTGCTCCCAACTGCAGTTGAAGTTCTTCGCTATCTTGCTGTACATGGGCACAATGTCATATTGTCGAATCGCCTCCACGCGCTCTTCCAACGTCAGCACGTTGCGTATACGTTGCGATGAGCTGCCACTGCCACCGTTTACACTGCCGTCGTCCTGCAATTTATAGCATATGTAAACATTAGATTTCATCGATCGATATTTACAATTAAGTGCCTTGAATCTTAATAGGTATTTTTAAAATATTATTTTTGTTATTTTATAAACCTAGAATGTTAGGAACCCATATTAAAATATACATGTAATATAAATATATATATATATATATAAATATAAAGTACACAAATCAATATTTTATGTATACAAAGAATATAAAAGTACCTTGCGAAATACAAATCGATGTTCTAATTAGCGAGCGAATACTCTTTCCTAATGTATCTATCACTACAGACTATTGCTGCTATTGTAAAATGACAGCTAATCGACAATTAGTCAAATTGAGCATTATCAAAACTTGTTTTCAAATCATTTACTACAAACACTTAAAATAAAATGTCTCTTAAACTCTCTTCTACTATTGTAGTTATGGAAAACAAAAAACAAAAACGAGCAATTCTAATGCTTTTCCAGTTAGACCTGATCAATGATATGTAAATTCGTCAACAAGTCGTTTTGAGTAGTACAAATTTATCGCCTGTCTCTCTCTCTCTCTCTCTCCCTGCTTACGTCAGACATTTGCTCAGCTCCGTACGCTCACGCTCGCGCACACATGCACAGCAACGGCAGATGAACTCTCTCCCACTCTCTCTCACGCGCTCACGCTCGGCACTCTTGCGCTCTTTGTTAACGCTCTCCGGCTCGCTGATATGGCAATGCCTTTAACGAAATAAACAGATAAAAAAAAAAAGAAATTTAAATTTTATAAGTATTGTATTGATACGTTAACCTTATATTTTTCTATAAGCTTAAGCGCACCTGTTTTTTCGTCCAAATGTGCTGCAGTTTTTTAGGCACACTAACAGCAATAAGTAAATAGTAAAAAAAAAAAAATTATAATGAATAACGTTCCGTACGGAACGTGTGAAGCGTAGCAGCAATTTGGTACAACTAACTTAGTCGGTCAGCAATCTCTCTGAGACATGGGTGGAAAATCAGGTTTGGTGAGTTGCTCAAACTTGTTTACCGAACGAGAGAGATTGCGCTCTGCTCTCTCTCGTGCGCTCTTTCTTAGTGCGATCACTTGTGCGCCTCTCTCTCTCGCTCTGTGTGCGAGTGTATGTGTGTGTGTGTGTGTGCCTTTGTTGCTATTTTTAGTGGTAGCGGAGCAAAATAAAACTGGCACCGTTTTATTGTTATTGTGTGGGTGGCAAGCAGAGAGAGCAAATATTTAAATTTGCTTTCATTTCAATTGCATTTTTAATGTTGCCCTCTCTTCTATCTCTATCTCTGTATAGAATTGTTTAATTGGGCTAAGTATTGGTTTTAAATTTTGCATAATCTTTACCTATCTGAACAAGTTCAAATGAGAGACAGCTCGACTAGGGGAAACGCTGAACCCAGCTATTAAATATTTAGTAAGCTTCTGTATATTAGCTTCTTCAATATAAATTACTGCAAATAAATAAAATGTATTCCATTGGAAGGCTATATGCAAATGTCTTTTACTGTCAGCGTCAATCGATTTGTATTGATATTCGCATAACGTAGACAGTGATCTATAAAATGAAATAAACTTGAACTGCATGTGGCATACGAGAATTTATATTACAAATTTGAACTTCCCAGCTCAAATAGTCTCTGAGATCAGCTGGATCAACTCAGCTGAATTTTCATTCACCGTGGCCTGCATGATTTTATCACAATCAAATAATACAGAGAATTTTCTCTTTATTGTAATTCTCTCATTTTGTACCACTTCCACAAACAAATTAAAACTTTCACAAGAATGTTTATTTTTGTAGCAAAAAAATAAAAAATAAAACAAAATAAAATAATAACTCAATACATTTTTTTTCATATATTTCTTATGAAGTTTCTTAAGTTTCTTTGTTGAATCCTGCCTAAATACAAGTCTTAAAATTATGTCTAAAATTCGAAATGTTATACATATACGATAAACCAAAAAACAAAAAAATATACAAAATGTTGCATTTATGTTTACGATAGTTAGTTGTAATCCCTTTGGCAGTAAGGGTTTTTAATGCATGTCCCATAATTGGCATTTAATCGGGTTTATCGACTGGCTTCTTGTAGACGGGTCCCTTCTTACGCATATATTGTTTGATGAACTCGTAGGATTTGTGTTTCACCGATTCGGTGCAGGCCAAAGGATTGCCAGTTACTTCACAATAGCGCATCTCCTTGGTGGTTATATGGTGGCTCAGCTGCAAAGTATTATGATTAGATTAGGCATTAGCTACATTAAAGAATTAATGATATCATATATCATGTGCTATATATTTACATACCCGCTTAATAAGGAACTTGTAATCCTCGTCACTGGTAATGCGGCCCAGATGGCAAGTGTCCTGGCGGAAGGGACGCAGAAACTCGGCCACATGGCCGCTAATCTCGAAATGAAACTTTTCATTGGAATCACGTACCGTTGTGCTAAGAGAAGAGACACGATATATAAGTATTTTATGCGCCAGGACATTGCTATAAGGATTGCTTACGTTTTGCGTTTGCTATCTCGATGCTTCTTGTGTCCCTCGACGTTGGCATGTTTGCGTTTGACACTTGGCGGCGTCTCCGCTTCTGTGGTACCACTTGGCTGCACCACTTCCGGCACGTTTAAAACTAACGCATCAACGGGCGGCAGATTGGATTCCGTGATAGCCTCCTCATCCGAAGAGTACAGATAGCTGTGAATGGGCAGTGAGTCGCCGGCGGGACTAGCTGGCTGCTCGACAGGATTCGCATCGGTACGTGTGCGTCGATAGATCTCCTTGCGTCGGCGTATCTTCTCCTTGTTCTCCTTGTACTTGCGCGACTCCTGCTGATTGTAGACGCGATCCTCCTCGCGACGCGGACTAATCACACGCACCGAGACGAGACGATTGCGTCTCGCTTCGCGACGCTCCTTAATCTTCACCTCGATATACTGCCTCAGGGACTTCTCACTCAAGCTGCCCACATAGTCAATATCAATTTTCACCAGATCATCCAAATTGGACGGCTCAACCGTTTCGGGCAGCTCAAGCGGCTCATCATCGTCGACGAGCTTCTGCAGTCGCTGCTCCGCATTTGGTGGCTCCCACTGTGGAATCCGATCACGCAAATTGTAATAGTATATGTCACCCTCGGGCGTCAGACTAAAGTGCCAGGAGAGCGGCAATGGCTCCACGCCTGGTGGCAATTTATACTCCACATCATCGCCATATTTTGGGGATGGTGGCTCGGATAAGTCGCCACAGCGAGGTGGCACCGGCACCGGAACATTCTCAATGTTGAACCACTCGTTTGTCTCGGTATTCTGGCAGTAGGGCAATAGCTTGGGATCCGTATTCAGATCGAGGCCAAAGTATTCGCAGCGCAGCTCATGCTCACGCCAATCCTCGCTGCCCACACGCTTCTCCGCCTCATCCTGTGCAACCTGAAATAAAAATTGGTGGTTGATGTAGTTTACAATTGAGATGCATACATTTAATTGCATTCATGCGCACCTTTCGTTCGAACAGCGATCGTCGCAGCTCCTTGGAAATGGTGGCGCGACGTGGATCCAAATCGGAGCGTCGACGACTATCGGATTTGCTGCCGCTGGCGCTCTCTTGAACGCCCTGCCACTCCTTGGGCTGTGTGGTGATGGTGCAGATGGTATTGTTGCCGTTCATTCTCGACGGCGGCTTGGATTTCTCGTAACGACTCGTCGTGTCGCGTCTGAAGCGATCCTGGCGATAGCGATCGCTGTTGAGCACCGCAGAGGCACTATTACTCTCCTCCAACTGCTGTTGGCGATCGGCTTCGCGTTCGTGTTCCTTCATCTGTTCGATGCGTTCCCGTTTCGGTATGCGAAAGATTTCGGGCAGGCCATTCCACTTGAGCAACAACGCCGAGATGCGCGCCAGCACTGCCTCCGAATCCGTATCGGGTTCAGGTGGAGCAGCTGCTTCTGTGGGTGTATCCATTAACTGATTAGTCCACAGCTGCACACTCTGATAGACACGACTATCGTTTAGCATTGTCTTGTTGGGTATTGGCAAGGATTCGAGTGCATCTAGCAAAGCCAGACGCAGCTGCTTATCACTGCCACTCTCGCTGATCCACGCGTGGAGCAGTCGCAAGCCATGGTAATCGAGGAACAGACGTCGGCAGGGCAACTCGCCACGTGTGAGCACGCCCAGCAATTGGAGGCGAGTCTCCAGCAGTTTGGCACGCACCATGCAACGTGAGAAGCGCAACGTATCCAATTGATTCTTTAGTCCACTGCCGCTGAGCAACGTCAGCTGTTCGAGGACATCGGGATCCTCCTGATCGGGTTTGCGGGGCGCACGCACTCCGCCAGTTGGACGCAGCCAACGTCCCGCTTTGTATTCGCGATCCTTGGCCTTGGGCTGTTGCTCCTTGCGCTGCTTGCCACGCGATGCTGGCAACTTTTGTTGTTTCTTTGTCTTGCCGCCTTTGGATGTTTTGGTCTTTTGCTCCTGCTCCACCAGTTGCAGTTCCTCGGCCTCACTTTCCGTTTCCGTGTCGAGCTGCTCGCCCTCATCCGACTCCGGTTCGTTGCCAATCCAGCCACGACAATTTGCTGACTCACAATAGCAGCGTTGGGCATCGCGTCCATAGCGCTGATATTGATAATCGAAGGTGATCTCCTCACCGGGCATAATGGTCTTCAGGCTAAAGAAGCCAATGCGCAGCTCCCCGTTGACCGTCCACTTTTGGGTCTCCGCATTGGGATCACAGCTGTGATTGATGTAACGCGAAATGTTCCCCTTGGAGGTGGCATCGATGATGGAATCGCTGCGCAGCGCCATAAAATAATAATGACGATTGCGGTCCTCCGAATACAAATGCTGTCGGCGCTCAAACTCCTCGCTATCGATGACCTCGCCCACATACTCCATGATGAACTCCCCGGATGGCATTTGTAGTTCCGCCGTGATGCCGCAACCCTTTTTCTCGGTGCGAAAGACGCGACAGGGCCAACCCTGATGTTGCTGGAAGCGTTTATTTGTGCAACGTTCGCCATTGGTGCAGAGTGGACCACATTCGATCATCAGCATGCGATTGATGCAACCGTCGCCACAGCAACGCATCTGACCCAGCGACTCCTCGTCGCCGGTGACAAAGCAATCGCATTGCATCTCCGCATTCTCTCGGCTCACCTGCCGCGCACATCGATAATAATTGTCGCGGAGCATTTGGAATGTCTGGAGACCCTCCTGGCGCAGAAACTGCTCATTGCTGGCCTCGATGTGGGCGAGTTCGGTCAGCTGTTGTTCCATGCTGATCGCAGGCGTTTGAGTCGAGCTGCTGCTGCCACTGCCACGACCCAAACTGGATTTGGTGCCTTGTGGCTTCTGTTTGATGCGATGCGAGCGCCGCACACCAGAGGCGAGATCATCGCTGCTGCTGTTTGCGGGTAATGGTGAAGGAGTCGTTGCCGGTGTCTCCAGATTGGCAACACGCTGCGCAAACTCATCCTCGCCAGCTGCAGACACCTGTTGCTGTTGCTGCTGTTGCTCATCCTCCTGTTTATAGTCGCGTTCGAGCAGCTTTTCGCCGTCTTTGATGAACTTCGCAATGTCATCGAACTGATCGGGTGACTCCAGTTCGCTGTTTGTCGCCGTGGACATACTGCGATTGCCCAGCTCATTGGAGCAGTTGTTGTCCTGGTTATTATCCTGTTTACCAGCTCCAGATTTACGTACCTGTTTTTTCGCATGAGATTTCTTGCTGCTGCTGTGGATTGGCTTGGATTCGGCGGCTGCTTCGAGACTCTGTGCCTTGCTGCTGCTGGAAAGTGGCGTCGTTGGCTCCTCGTGACGCTCCTCGCTGATCGTGTTGCGACGTGGACTCTGTTTGGTCAGCTGCATTTTGGCCAGGGAGGCTTCCTCTGCTGTTAGCCTTTTGTTTGCCTTCCTCTGCTTCTTTTTGACCTTCTGCTCGTACAGCAATTTGGAGTGAGCTTTATCCAGGACCTTGAACAGTGCATCGCACTCCTTGAAGGACATGTTGGGCGTGGATCTCGAGGGTTTCTCATCTTTCTTCTCTGCAATTGCGGGCAAAACCAGCTTGAGCTGTTCGGTGATTGTGTCCTGTGGCTCAGGACTCTCAGATTTGGGCAGTGGTATTGCCTTTGCCTCAGCCAACAGCTGTTCATCCATTTGCTGCAAGGCCAAGTCCGCTTTAGTCCTGTCAATTGGACAGGCTGATGAGGCTGGTGTGGTAATCAGTTCTGTTGCGTCGATCTTCAACTCTAATGTGTTTGATGTGTTGTCGTCCAGTGGTTTCTCTACCACATATTTCACATCAACTGGAGACGTTAGCTCAACATCTGTCGGCATTTGCTGTGTTGTAGTTGCGATAATGTGGGTATTATCAGTCGATTCCTCCAGGAGATTATTGATATTCTCCAGCGGGGCTGTAGAATTGGCTGATGACAGCACTGCCATCTTCTCTTCATTCTCCGGCTTTCTTTCTTGCTTCAGCTTTTTGTCTTTCTCCAGCTTTTCTTCTCTCTCCAGCTTCTTTGCTTGCTCCAGTTTCTTGTCTCGTCTCTGCTTTTCTTCCAGCTCCAGTTTCCTTTCTATCTCCAACCTTTTTTCTTTCTCCTTCTTTTCACGTTTCAGCTTTGCTTCAATCTTCAGCTTCTCTGCTAGTTCCTTTTCTTTCTTTTCTCTCTCAAGCTTCTTTTCTTGCTCCAGTTTCTTTTCTCTCTCAAGCTTCTTTTCTTGTTCCATCTTTGTTTCTATCTCCAGCTTCTTTTCCATTTCTTGCTTTGCATCTGCTTGCTTTTCTTTCTCTAGCTCTGCTTCTCGCTTCAACTTCTCTTCTTGCTGCAGCTTCTCCTTCTCCATCATTTCTAGCTCCAGCTTCTTTTGTTTCTCGAGTTGCTTTTCTTTCTCCATTTGCTTTTCCATCTCTAGTTGCATATCCCTCTCCAGCTTTGCTTCTTGTTTCAACTTCTCTTCTAGCTTCAGCTTCTCTCTCTCCAGCTTTTCTTTCTCCAGCTTTTCTTTCTCCAGCTGCGTATCTCTCTCTAGTTGTTTTTCTTTCTCTAGCTTTGCATCTCGCTCCAACTTTTCCTTCTGTTTTAGCTTCTCCCTCTCTAGCTTTTCTCTCTCCAATTTCTTTTCTTGTATCAGCTCCTTTTCTTTCGCCAACTGCGCTTCTTTCTCCAGCTGCTTTTCCCTCTCGAGTTGCTTTTCCCTCTCAATATTGGCTTCTTGCTTTAACTTCTCTTCTTGCTTCAGCTTCTCTCGCTCCATCTTTTCTTTTTCCATTTCCCTTTTTTTCAACAGCAACGCTTCCCTCTCTAGCTTCGCTTCTCTCTCTAGATTCGCTTCTCTCTCTAGCTTCGCTTCTCTCTCTAGCTTCGTTTCTCTCTCTAGCTTCGCTTCTTTCTCTAGCTTCGCTTCTCTCTCTAGCTTCGCTTCTCTCTCTAGCTTCGCTTCTCTCTCTAGCTTCGCTTCTCTCTCTAGTTTTTTCTCTCTCACCAGCTTTGCTTCTCGTTCTAACTGCTCTTCTCGCTGGAGTTCCTGTCTCTCCAACTGCTTTTTCACAGCCATTCTCTTTTCTATTACCAGCTGCATTACTTCAATGAAGTTACTTTTTGGCTTTTCGCCCTCAACTTTAATGTCAATCTGTTGTTCAGTTTTATTCTCCAGCTGCTGCTGTCCTTGCACCAGCTCCTCCCCCGGCTGATACTCCTCCTGCTGTTCCTCCTCCGGCTGATGCTCCTCCTGCTGTTGCTCCTCCTGCTGATGCTCCTCAGTTTTGTGGATTTCTTCAAACCAAAGTTCTGACGGTTCGCTGAGTTCTTCAGTTATCAATTGGGTCTCTATTTCTACCTGCTGTGGTTCTTCTATTTCAATTGTGTTTGTCTCCAGATGATTTTGCTGAGCATTAGGAAAGATTAACTTAAATGTTTGATTTGGTTGGTCATTGTTCTCCTCGTCTGCTTCGGCCGCTGCCTGCGCCGTTTCAATGTCCACGAAGATGATCTGTGAATTGGAGTCCTCATCGGATGTGAGCACAGTTATGACGTCCTCATCATTTATTTCAATTGGTGTAATCAGTGTTTGCTCCGATGAGTTGGATGCATCATCAATCAAATGAAAACTCCTTGATGTCTCATTGGAATCGTTGGATTCCAGTTGTAGATCAGCGGCATCACTCACGCTTGTGGATGGATCACTGGCCAGGATCAAGGTTGCCTTGCGGGGACGTCCACGCTTGCGTATGAGAGTCGTCTGCTGTTGCAATTTATCGCTGCTCACCTGAGCAACAATCAAACTCGGCGTCGGTTTCGGCTTGTTTAATAACTCAAGCATGGAATAAAGCGCTGGTACATCAGGCGACGAGCTGGGTGGCACCACTAAACGATTTTTATCCTTTGCTGCTGCAGCAATTGATGTTATTGGTGCATTGGAATCGATGCGTGCCTCAATTTGAATTTTATGCGTCTTCCGACTTTTATTCAACACATCGAGCACATCGAATTTGGCGAATTTCTTGCGCGTGCTGCGCCGCCGATTTGTGGGCGATGAGGAGCGTTCCTCTGCTGGCTGCGGCGAGTCAACCTCTTCAATTGCATCCGACTCCGGATTTGCCGTACTGGGTGCCTTAGGAGGACGTCCGGGACGTTTTCGGGGTGCAGCATTTGCATTTGCATCGGTCGTTAATCTCTCCATTTTCCAATCAAATGCCAAATTTCAACTCAGCCAACAAAAATAAGAATGCAAACTTAAGCCTTAATGAAAAGCAGCAACAACTGCCTATTTAAACAAAAATAAAGTTATATTATTCATATTGCTTAGTATATTAAACAACACTCACATTTTGGACGAAATGCACAATTTTCAGCAATTGTTTATACTTTTCTGATGATTACCATTTGCTGTTAACAGCATATGTGCTGCAAAATACCAAAGTTTTAACGTTGGCTTAACAAATCGTCAGCTGTTTCACATGCACAATTGATGCACTTGTGTTTTTATATTGCAATTTGAAAACAGCGATTTAATAACCGCAAATTGTTTAATTATTTAACTGTTTTTCTTTAAATGCAGCATTTTCAGCATTAGCTTATACTTTCATACACAATTCTAGCTGCTGACTGCAACACAACACAAATGAAGAATACCGTCTGCTTTGATTTTACAGGTCAGCAGCAACGTGCTAGAAAATACCAAAAAGCTGACTTGTAAAGTAACAGCTGATTGTCATACACGCATCTGCAAACAACTGGCCACACTGCTGATTAAGACAATTTATTTGTTAGTCGAGAAAACATAATTCTAATATTTACAAAAAATATGTATGCTATATATATACTTTAAGTCTAATACTAACAAAGACATGTGTCAATAAATTCTGCTAAACCTCAAAATCGTTGACATCTGCCGGGTTGGAAAATGCTTTTTCCGTTTGCATTAGCAAACCAATTGCTCGAAAATTTTCATTTAACATTGCATATTCCTGGAGGGCTTTCAAACATTGCATTGCATCGCTGTCATTATCAATTGCAATTGATTTTGTTGCGACGATCTGATGCCGCACTGGTCGATCTTCGACAACCGTTTGCTCGATCTCTACATCCATTATGGGATCATTTATCACTAAAGGTTCCTCCTCGACACATTCAGGAAAAGTTCCCCTTCGTTGCACGATCGTTTTCCGCTTATCCACGTGAGCTTTTAAACATTTCATCGTCTCGCCATGATTGCTGATATTTTTAACAACCGTCTGATTTTGATGGTTCTCTGTCTTTTGTTTTTTCGCAAAGGCCTGCGAAGGGAAAATAAAGTGCGTTAGTTACTATTTAATGCTTTTATTTTGTTTTATTTAAAGTTTCTGTACATACCGAGGCTTCAATAGATTTAACTGACTTAATTATGAGTTTGGTTTCCTGAGATGATACATGAATTCAGTTTATATTTGATTAATAGTGTTTCTATTACTTACTTTTGGCTCAAAGAGTTCAAAGAGTTTTGCATTTTTAGTGGGCTTCTGTGTTTCCCTTGTAATTAATTCCTATCGATTACAAATGATTATAATTAGTTACTGATCTATGACTAGTAATAGTATTATTTGATCACCTTTTTACCACGAAATTTGAGAGTTGTTAGTTTTGTCTTGTAATTCTCTAGAATGCTTTGTGTTCTATGCTGCTCTTTAACCAGGGTATGTATTGAACTCAGGTAAATATTGCGTTTTTGGCTATTGCATTCTTTTCGAGTGATGTTCCGTAAATTGGCAAGTTTCTCATTTATTGTTTTCAAATTCTCCTGCAGATTGGCAATAATGTTTTCCAGTTCACATCGATCCGCTTTTGGCACCGCTGGCCTAATTTCATACATTATGCCAGACATTGATTAAATTTAGCAACTTTAATTGAGTGTGTGAAAATCTTTATTATCTGCTTTGGTTTTGCCCAAGAATATTGATACTTTTTCGATAGCCAGCATGTGTTGCCAGCTTGGCAGAACGATTCATTTTGATATATATCGATTGTTGATCTATGGCGTTGCCGTATTGAATTGTTGGAAACAGTATCGAACTCTTCGTTATTTATGTTCTATACGAAGCCACATTAACTATTGTGCTTATAAACAAGCATATACACTTCAGGTAATAGACTAATAAATGAGAGTGCGCTACACTTCTTAAGTTCTCTTTTGCTTATAAACATAATTTGCTTATCGATTTTAATGTATTTGCGATATTACCTTATCGCTTTGTTCTATTAATATAAGCAACGATGGTTAAGATCTTATGAAGCACATTTATACAAATGATTCTAAATTATATGCTAAACTTATGCCAGAAGGCTTAGCCAAACTCCAAATTACATAAATAGTTTCGATTGCCAATCGAAATTACGAAGCTGCCTTAAAGTATGCAATCGAAAATGTTGTTTCGTTAAGTTAATGAATTCGTTGAATATGTTACAAGATATAAGAACGGAACGAATATTACTTACCCTTCTAAACTGGAATTAACCAGCCGACAATTCAATATTTGGTCACAGTTTGGTTTATTAATTATACAATTACTAAAATTTTCGCTTTGCCGACGCATGCTGTAATGTATTCGCGGCCTGTTCCAGTTCTCAAATTGCATTTAGCAAGTTGCTGCATTTCTCTTACGCTTAATTGCTGGATACTATTCGTACTCTTCTAACGTATTGTCTGTCCGTAATCGTGCTCTAGCTCTTGCTTCGCTATCGCTCCATTTAGCTACACACGTTATTCTAGCATGCGTCACTGCTCTGCTTTAAGCTTACGTATCTTAGCGTAATTTGTGAATAACGTAATCGAACGTATTCGACATTTTTTATGTAATAGGCACACACGACTGCGATTGATGGCTTCCTGACACTATTGACTCGATGATTTCCTTTTAATTTCGGCATCAAGTGAATAATATTTGAAGTCCGGCCTTAAATGGCTTTTAAATTAAAATCTTTCGAAAACTATGAAGATATGTTAAATAATAAATAAAGAAAGTTCCTTAAAATATAGAGGATTTCTATAGTTCATTTAATGTAAAATTTAAACCACACTCGACCAATGAAGCGTGCAGAACATTAACATTTTCAATTTAATTTCCGCTGGGTGGAAAATAAAAATTAACATACTGTTGAAATTTGTTGAATTTAAATTGAGCACCTGGGCAAACAATGTGTGAAAATTGGTCAACGAAGAAGCGAACACATTTGGCCAATCTTGCGCAGTTCCGTTTCGGGAAAGTCAGAAAAAAATAGAAGCAAGCGTGAAACATTTGCCATGGAGTCATCAGCCCTTCTGTGGCAAGTGCAACAGAGCGCAGCGTAGAAGGTGTTGCAGGCACAGGCAATGCGGGGGTTGCAACTGCGGATGTTGACAAGCCAAAAATCCAAAAGAGTCAACAGCGAATAATTGTTGTGCAACAAACGAGCGAGACAGAGATAGAGATAGTTTGATAAAGAAGCCACCTTCAGTTACGCCTGTGATTTTCCCAGAGCGTCAGCGGGCCATAAAATGTGGGAAAACGAATGCAGCACGTTGAAAAAAGCACAACAAACACACACACATGTATATATTTGTATATAGCCACAAATTATGATTGACTGCATAAACCTTTTGGGCCAAAAAATGACCAACGGCTTCATTACAAAAGCAGCTCCCACAATATAATTTTTTTCATTTTCTTTTGCTGCTTTGCTTGAAAATTGCATTTCGTGCAATCGACAAACAAAATCGACAGAGCGAGGGGCGGGGAGCATGAGAGGGTTCAATGCACACGGATCACGACTTGGCGGCATATCTGTTGTATAGTTGGGGCCATAAATCGACAGGCCTGAACTTGACGTCTTTCGGCTGCCGATTGTGACTCTTGAACCACAGACTCTCGACTCTCGAATCTCGACTCTCAACTCCCGATTGCTGGTCTGCTGCTCGACTTGTCAATCAGTTTGCCAATGCCGGAAATATATTTGGGTAAATGATAGATGTAATTGCTGTGCTTAGAATCCAATTGCTTTGCCCATTTGCTATTTGTCAAATTTTCATTAGTTGGCCATAAATTGTTGCGCTAGCAAAACTAATAAATTTACCGTCGAACTGATTCTCACGAAATCGCTACTCTCCAAGTATGTGTGTTTGTGTTTGTGTGTGTGTGTGTGTTTGTGTGTTTATGAAACTTTCTAGTTGTTCACACCAGCTGGTTGCAGTTGCATTCGGCAATTGGCAATCGCCACCTGCGCTACAAAATGTTGCAGACGGAGATGGAGAGAAGCCGCCGCCGACGCCGCTGCCGCCGTGTTTGGTTCGACTAAAAGCGAATTCCAGTTGCAAACCCATTTTTGGCACGATCTCACAAAACACTGATCGAACAGGCCCGGCCAAGACAGACCAGACCAGTCCCGTCCACGACAGGCCAGGCCAGGGCAGGCCAGGCACGGCACGGCCAGGCCAACTCAGACCAGGCCAGGCCACGCCATTTAGGGAAGAAGCCACAGCTCCTTCAGCTTCAGCATCAGCATCAGCTTTTGTGTGCATTGATTTGAAATTGCCAATTGCATTCGCCAGGCAGCCGCACACGTGGAGTCCACTACACTCAGAAAAACAACTGATCTGATAAATAGAAAAATGTATGTCTTTATTTCAGGAAACTATAATATTAAATGTCTTACAATGCACATTTTAGTTTGGAAATAAGCTCTATAGAAATTATATATGCATCTATAATATTTGTGGATTCTTCACATCTTATTGAACATTTTTTCAGCATCTTTAAACCCTGAACCTTAAGTTTGTTTTGGATCATTCTAAGTTATCTAATAATAAAGTGCATTATCTTTCTAATAAAATTTGATTTTCCATTTATTATTTCTAACTTATAAATGGATCTTCTAATTAATTTATTTTATTTCATTTTATTTATTTTTTATTTCGGAACTGAATCGAATATTTGTTAATTATTTTGATCAGCTTTTTGTGATTTTGGTCAAGTCCTGAAAGCTGAATCGAGTGCAATAAGGTACTATAAATTTTTTCTATGATAATAAATTCGATAAATTACTTTTTTCTCAGTGTAAACATGCAGCTGTCATTGTGTGTGTGTGTGTGTGTGTGTGCATTGAGTGTGTGATCATGATTGTCAGTATCGGCATCCAGCTGTGAGAACGCACCCACTTGGCTCACATGTCCTAACACACACTTACACACACACACAAAGGCAATCGCCAACACACCCACAACCAAAAAAAAAAAACCGCAAGATCGCGAGACGAGGCCAGCGGCGTTGATCGTGCTTGGCTATCGATCGGATTGGAGCGGAGGTTTCTTTAATGCTCAACGCGGGCAGCGGGGCAAACTGGCAAACTGCTGGCAAACTGGCAACTGGCAGCACAGTGTTGATTGATTAATCATAGCTGGTAATTTGATTTTGTGCCTTTTTCGAGTTACCGTTACGCGTTACCACAAAACTCACATGTGCAGCAGCCGACAAGCCTTCTTTTCATTGGCTTGATTGATTGTTTCATTGCATTTGAGCTTTCTGGCATATATTCACCTTGTTGACTCTACGGCGCACTCGCCCAGACAAGGCATATGTCGTGTAACCCGTATGTCATACCAATTATTATTTATTTTTTGTCTATTTCTTTCTTCTATTTTTTTTTTGCCATGTCAGCTTAGCTGTCAAAATCTTTGAGCCGCAACTTCAAACTTTGGCACACTTCTGATGCAGCTGATTCCAGTTGGCTCACAGCACGTTGACAGTTTTTCCAAATGGTTTTGCACTGGATCAGCGATGAAAGCTTTTTGGCTAATCGGAAATATGCGTGGAAACGTGATCGATTGCATTTAAAATGGCCAATTGAAAAGTTGTTAAGCTATGGAAATTGCATTAAGCCTTAAGCCTTGGCTTTGACATGACTTTAATCCTTAGTCAAAGCCATGGATAAGATGTGATTGCCATTCGAAATCCATAAAATATATAATTCTATAAAAGTAAGCGAATATGCATCGAATTTGTTTTTTTGATTGATCTTCTGGGACTAACAATCAATCATTATGCATGTTGATTAAAATCACAGTGTTTGATTAATATCACAGTAATAAACATTTACAGATTTTATACAAATATTTCAAGCATGAGATCAGCGTGTTAAGATCAATTTCAATTGAAGTACTTTTCTTAGTTTCCGCTCTTGATTTACACCATTTGTAAAAGTAGATCTCGGCATGTTTCGAGTTTTCTTAGTAAAGCTGCAATTTATCATGATAATCATAACACTTGCAACTATGCAGATTGCCCACGTGTTGTTACCACTTGTTACCAGTTGTTGTGCGTTGTTAGCTGATTTTGGCATGCGGCTTAAAGTTCTGTAATTGTTATTATTGTTGTTGTTGTTGCTGTTGCTGTTGCTGTTGTTGTTGTTCTATGCTGGCCGGCAGCCCACTGTGTAGCCCGTAAATCATTTGCCAGCGTCAACAACTTGTCAACGGGCAAAAGCAAAAGCAAAAGCCATTGACTTCAAACACACACACACACACACACACATATATATATATATATATATTGAGAGGTTTTGGAGAGGTTTTCGCTGTCGACTGTCGATTGTCGGTAGTCGGCAGTCGGCTCGTTGGCAGTTGGTAGTCGTCTGGTAGTTTTGGTCCAGTCATGGCTCATGTTGCATATAAATGGTGCTTAATGAGCTCGTGCCAAATAGAATTGTCAGGCGCCTATGTAACCCACTCTTACCCCCTCTCCTCACCCCTAACACTCTCTTATATAAAGTGGTAGTAATAGTTGTGGTAGATTGCATGTTCGTGTTGCGTTCAAATTGCTGTTAGAATTCCACACAATTTTTTATGGCTGCACATTGATTTGATCACGATTTTGCAGAGTTCGGCTGCCACATATGTAAACCAAATATGGACAGGATGCAGCTTGGGGCGCGGCAGGTGCACATTGGTCCCCCCCCCAAAACATAAGTGACTCAAAAGTATACAGGACTTACACTTGGAGAAAGTCGCGAAAGCATTCCTTAAGTTTCTTAGTACTTTCAAGTCTTAAATAGAAATTAATAATTTTGTATCTGAAAATCAATTATTGATGATACATAAGTAGAAACAAGAAATATTTGATTAATTAACAAACATTTTGATACTTAAAATAGGTGTAAATCGTATAAGTTATAGTTAAGGTTAGTTCTAGAAAATCATTTTACTGATTAATTTTGCAATTGAAACTACAAAATCTAAACGAATAATAATTAATGATTGTCTCCGCTTTGGAATATCAATAAACGTATTTATTTACATGCCAAAATAGTTCTCAATTTACACGTTTATTTATTACAAAAGAAGACTTCTATTTCGGATGGAACACTTTCGACCTTGTTAACGTTTCTACATAATTCTCTACGATTTTCCCAAGTGTAGTTTTTAGAGAGATGCTGTTGAAGTTGGAGACGATGTTGTTGTTTTGGTGTTCCCACGCGCATAGAGAGTTAAAGAGTTGGAGTCCTATTGTTTTGGGTGCAATCTGCCATCTTGGCAGCTAGCCAAGCTAACAAGCTGCGTTTCAGCCTTTATTATTTTTAATTGGACTGATTTCCCGCTATAGATACATTTGTATCTAGCGAATGCGAATTGCGAATGCGCTCCAGAGTGACATATGCTGCGGCAATGTCCAGATACAGAGAGAGAGAGAGAGAGACAGTGAGAAGTCGAGAGTGAGTGAGACAAACACACAGAGAGAGAGAGAGAGAGAGAGAGAGAGAGAGAGAGGGAGAGAGGGACGCCAATCATCCTAGGCCATCATCATCAATCCCAGTTGCTGCAATGCTGCAGCTGCTCTTGACCAGCAAAATCCAACGCCAAATCTGAGTCTGACGCAGCTGTGTGTCTTCCAAGTCCAAGTCGAAGGGTTGCTGCTGCTGCCTCTAGGGTTGCTGCTGCCTCAAAGATTCCCACGATGCCGCTAAACTCAAATCAGCTGCAGTTTTTCGCGCAGTTTTTTCAGCATTTCTTTTTTTTTTTTGCGTCCTTGGCGCCTGCTTTCAGGGGTTGGGTTGGATTTTGTGTGTTTGCGCTGAGCCTCAATTAGGGGTTGGGCTGCTGCACGCTGTGGCATTGTGACGTCACAGCGTCAAATATTTGCATTACTCACAAATGTTGTCCTGTCCTGATAATGAGGGCAACTCAACGCCTCTTTAAACCATTTGACTTGGTCCCAGCCACAAAAGAACTTTTTATCGACTGGGCAACGCCTCGAATATGCCCGCATAGATTCCGGATTATTCGATTTGTGAGTTGGCTTAGTTTTTGTGTGATTTATTTGAGTACTTATTGAATGTGAGTGATCGGTGTGTTTTGTGTGTTGAATGGGATTTTGTTGCTAATACACAAGTAATAAGCATTGTAACAATTGATTTCAGCTCACTTTTCAGACAGTTAAGAGCTATCATTATTTACTATGAGTTTTCAATAGTGACTCATACTAATATGACTTGTCTTCAATTTTATTTTTATCATGCCCATCAATGCATATCTTTCTTAGCTCATCTACAGTTGCCTCAACTCAAGGCCCAACTATGTCAGTCCATCAATAAATATAAAAAAAAAAAAAAATAAGTACGTTTGTTTTTCTACTGGGATCTTTGTCGCTTAGCTGCGGCAATTAGTTACCGGCTGTGCAACATTCACACGGCTGCAACAGATTGTAATGCGGACATGGGATGTTGCACCTAGCTGTGATTTTGAGTAATCATCGTTCAACACGGAAATACACCTAGAATAGAGAAGTGTAGAGAGTTGAGCGATCATCTCGACCAGCTTGACCCACAAAACTTGACAAATACATCATGGAGTCATCTATGTCCATGTCCATGTGGGATGTGGTCGGGGTGGGGTGGGGTGGGGTGGGGTGGGGTGGGGCAGTTGGCAACATGGCCAGCACATCGTAAATCAAATGCTCATAACAATTTTTTTTTTAATGCTGCAAACAGTTGTTGGCTTAAATCACGCGAAATCAACGTGAGCCAAGAGTTTGCAGCTAAAGTGGAAGTCAAGTTTGGCGTTGATGTCGGAGTTGGAGTTGGAGTTGATGCTGAAGTTGGAGCTAAGAAGGTAAATCATAAGTCACTGCATGTCTGGGTCGTCATCTTCATCTTCATCTTCAACTTGATGCTCATCGCGGCCGCTCGCGAATGTTGCCGCCTCGCATGCAAAGTGTCAGTCATAAGTGACGTTTCGATTTTGGTTGCCAGCAGCAGCAACAACAACAACAACAACATCAAATTAATTATAGCCAAGCCATTTTTAGACATTTTTCTCTTCGTTTGGCTGCCGAGCAACAGAATTGTGTGTGTTGCATATGTCTTCAACTCATCAAAAAGGTATAAAAAAAAATAAGAAAAAAGAAGATGAAAAAACTTCAAGTCTTCCAGCTGAGCACCTTTCACCTTAAATTGCTTGCTTTATGACCGCGAGTGTTGCCAAATGTCGACCCCTTTCATGCGGAATTGCTGTTTGCTTCTTGCCCCTTCAGCTGCCTTTTGTTGCCTGTCACATTTTGTTTTTTTTTTCTTCTTTTCATATACCCTTGCACAAGAGCACTGAAATTGTGTTATGATGTGCAGTTAAATTAAGCTTCATTACACTACGTAAAACTTAGAGAGAAAATAATTCATAAATATTCCCTTCAAAATGTATAGAAAAAAAGTTAATGTAAAGAAAAAATATGTGTAAATATTTAGCACATTAGCAATAATTTTTTTTTATTATTTAATTTATTTATTATTTTTTTTGCTGTTGTCTTTATGGCATTTTCACTTGAGGTACTGTTAAAAAATACCATATAAAGCTAAGCTAGCATTTATTAAGAAAATTGAATGATTAAAATTATTTGTACATTTGTTTATTTAACGTCGACTTAGAAAATTAAAAATAACATTTTTAAATTAATTTAAATTTAAATTAAAATATAATCGAAGAGAACTGCCGACAATAATTGCTTTATTTCATTTATTTGTTCAAGAGAAACTTAATAGGTAAAATTCCTAACCAGTTGCTAAATTATAGCTCCAGTTGGGTCATTAATTGATTTATTTGAATATTAGGGTATTCAAACTTCGCTGTCGAAAAGAAAACAAAAAACATGTCAGATCTTTCTCAACTTTTAACGCTTTGCTAATTTTTTTGATGTTCGTCAGTTTGACATGTTTCTTCTAGCCAACCTTTCACTGTCCGCACAATGTTGCTGGTAGGTTGCAACCCAAAACCAATAACGTTAACAACTTGCAACAACAGGTTCACACCCATGCGAAGACTGACGCCAAAAACTCAGCTCAGCTCAACTTCAACTTTAACATCAACTTCAGCTCAAATGAAGACGCTGCGTTAAAAAAAACTTGTAAGCTGCTAATTAATGGGCATCGCCTAAGCCTTGATTAAACTGCAATTGGCAACCGTTGGTTGCATTCTGAACTCTTGAACCGTTTGCCATAAATATTGCCAATAGATGGTAGATATACGCCTGGCTGTGGAGTCTTCATTAGTTTGGCCAGTTGTTGTTTTTTTCTGTTTTCCTAGTTGGCAAGTTGCGACGTTGCCTCGTTTACCATGTCGGCTTTATGTCAATTAGATGTTTGTCTTCGATTAAGTCTCGCGCGCATAATTTGCCGCATGTGACAGCAATTTGACGCAGCAATCAAACAAACCCCCTCCACACTCATCCACCCTTCTCCAACTGGACACAGCATTTTTAATCGTAGGTCGAACTTGGTCAATCGATTGATTGATGTTTAGCCCCAACGCATGTTAAACATTGATTAGCCTTAATAGACTCACACGCACACACACACACACACACAGGTGCAAGGTGTGTTCGGTTGCCAGCCTCGAAGTCCAAGTCCTTTTGGCCCTTTGCGTGTTTCGACTGACCAAACACAGAATTCTTATTAGCCAATTGCTATTGATTTTTAGTATTGTGTCTAAATTGATTGATGATTGTAATTGGAATACATGAGCTAGTGTGCATTAGAGAGTTCAAAGTTCAACAAGAAGGGCATAGAAACCTACTCGAAAAAGTTAATCTATTGTCAAACTATGTCAAATGTGAATTGAATATTGTTATTAAAGTAAATATTGTGAAAGAGGAGTTTAAGTTGAACTTTTGTAATGGATTGCTGGCGATATCTAGAGTATTATAGATTAAATGACATAGAACAAGAGGAAAGTTGTATTGGACTGCTGGAAAACCTCTATTGGAATAAATACTTATGGAAGACTTTAATGTTATCTGTCAATGAATAACTACTAAATGCTTCTAAAACCATACTAAATTCTTATATCTCACTATCTTCAATTATGCTATGCTCAATGCATGAGATATTCAAATAATTCCATTATAATCCTTTAGCAGCTATATCTCAACTATCTGAACTGTTATTACAACGTTGAGTTCTTTAAGTTACACGAAATATGATCACTTTTAGCTTAATCCCACAGTAAATAATGATATAGCGAATAACATTATTCACATGTGTTCGGTTTGTTGGGAACTCAGTCGAACGATAAGTTTCGAGTTGCAAATCAAATTAAACGCCAGCAATTTAGCTGATCAATTTTCATAAATTTCCACACCCAATGAGCTTGAGGCTTTAGTTGAAATTAATTGTGGCAAAATGTATACAGGCTGACGACTGACTCTTGACTCTTGAAAGGAATGATTACTCCAATTTGTTTTGGGCCTTAAACAACAGAGAATTGGCCAACATGGAGGCAGCAACAGCAGCAGCAGCAGCAGCAGCAGCAGCAGCTGGCCTTATCGACCAAAAGCCACACAAAAAAGCCGGGGCCAAATACACTGAATAAACTCGAGCATTGAGTGGGCTGCGATTAGCGCTTGAGTTTCGTTTGTTTTCGAAGTTAGGCGCACCCGCAACTCCCAAGTGGTCCAACTACTCCCAAGTGGTCCAAGCTCCCCGTTGCGCCAGATCCAGATATGTTGTGGAGCTGCTTCAGCTTCAGCTCATTAATAAGCGCCGTCTTTAGCAGAATGTTGGCAACAACCACTTGAAGCACTTGTAAAATGCAACATTTGTTTGAGCGATAAAATCACCTTCAATAAATTCACAATGAACATACCAAAAACGCCGCATAAAATGCAAAAGACGTCGTCGTTGTCCACCTTCCAATCCCCCCTCTGCCGCCGTCGCAGTGGACACACGCCACACTCCCCACGACAACAACGATCGAGATACAGATACAAATACAGATGCAGATGCATATGCAGATACACACAGACACACACACAGGGAGAGAGAGAGAGAGAGAGATAATGCCGGGACGGGATATCTGCTGCAAGTATGCAGCAGCGATGCATTCATTCTGGCTGCCTGCCGGGGCTTTCCAATGGAAATGCGCACTGGAAAAGCGGAGCCGACAAAAGCCAGCTTGGCCACTCTTAAAAAACGAGCGACCACCGCTGCAAAGACTTCAGCGAACGCGACAAAATAAAAAATAGAGTTGTACGACGACCACCTGCAGACCCACAACAGTCACAATCCGCACAGGCACACACACATCAACTACACTCAGCAAAAATGATCACTGAGAATTGAGCAATGCTGAGATATTTTTTTGCTAACTCACTTCTATGATTTTTAAATTAATTGGAAAATAGTTATTGAATTTCATTCATTTAAATGATTAATTAAATAGTTTTAAATTGTTAGCATTTCCATCAAATTAAAGATTAGTCTCCATAAATTAGAAAATAATTAAAATTAAAAATATTGTTAATATTGGGTGGAGTTTCTACTTACAAAAAAAGTGTACTGCTTTCTTTTAGAGCGAATGTCTTTGCTATGTTGTAATATTTTTCTCAGTGTAGAGGCACCAACCATGGTCTGGCATTTGTCGTCTTTGCGTGTCTTTTAGAGCTGCGTAGCACTTGCCGCTTCTGTTGTTGCTGTTGTTGTTGCCGCCGTTGCTGCTTCCATTCAAATGTCGCCGAGCGCGCCTAAAATATGCAAAGCTCTTGGAATATCTTGTAAACGAAGCACTGACCCCCAGTGCGTTCAGGCTACCTCTAAGCGGAGTCAACTTGGCAACAACAGCAGTTATCCATTAATTCCATTTTTGGCTGCTACACTTGCTCCACTTGTCAGCTGAAGCTGCACATCTCTGTATGTGTGTGTGTGTGTGTGTGTGTGTGTGGGCCTAAATCGTAACTCAAGGTAAGCTTTTGTCTAACAATTGAGTTGAGTCCACACAAAAAGTCTTAAATAATTTGACTAGACAATTGAAATGCTCGAAAATGAGATGCTGAAAATGACCATAAATTTCCAGCATGAAGTAACTATATTAATATGTAATAAAGCTTTACGGGATTGTTGTGGTATAGTAAATATCAGAAAAGTTATATATATGCATTTCACTGTAAGTTCTAATCAATTTATGGTCAATAAATCTATTTAAAAGGACAGCAGCCCTAATCGACTGAGACACAAGGCGCATAAAACACGATTCGTTAAACAAATTTATTTCTATATTTATTTACGAGTAATGCCATCAACAGGCACATTAGATAAGCACTTGAAGATAATGTTAACTGATCACTAAAACAAATTGTAAATGTGCATAAAAATTAGATATGCCAAAGTAATTTAATTCGAATTGTTTAACAATATATGCACACACTTAACGTGGCACCTTCTTACTTACATTTCCTGGGTGTCTAGCCCCCTCCCATACACCCCACCACACCCCGAGATAACGACCCCAAAAGTGGTAACAGGCCACACCTACACAAACTATACTGTTGCATACAACAAACAGCTATCGACCCCGGGCAGCGTGGACACATGTAGCTGCAGATATTAATAGCTCCGTATTACCAGTTGTCATTTGAGCCGTGGTCAGCTGTCTGGGATTGCAATGAGACAATTTCCCAATTGCAGGAGTGTCGAGGCCCAGCAGCGTTTTGCGTTTTTTATTTCTATTTCCATTTCAATTTCTAGTTATTTTTTCTGCAGCACGAGTAAATTGAATCAACAGCCAACATACCCCGTCCCGACCAACCTTTAGGCCAAGTTGAAAGAGAATGCTGCGTGTCGATTGCATGTGCCGCCAACTAATCGAACGAATCGATCAAATTCTCAGTTGCCGCCACACGCAAGTGCAGCTGGACAGAGAGAGAGAGAGAGAGAGATAGAGAGAGAGAGAGAATGGGAGTGTGGCAGGGGGTTACTCATAATAAAAGGGGGTGTGTTTGCGGGGTATTACTACTATTTGTATCAGTACTATTTGATCGTAGCGGTAACTGGGCAAAGAAAAAATATAACGCCCGCTGCTGGAATTCAATTATGACGACTGCCGCTGCGAGGCAATAAACAAATGTACAAACGTAATATTTAATAATAAAGCCAACACCAACAATAACAGCAACAACAACAACAACAACAGCAACAGCAACAGCAAAAAACAGCAGCTAAGCAACAAATGAGCTTTTGTCCATTTAGCTGGCTGCGCATGCTCAGCTTCAGCTTCAGCCTCAGCCTCAGCTTCAGATTCAGCGTTTGGCTGCCGAGTTTGGCCGCCCCCGTTGGCCATCTATCTAACTGTATGTTAGAGCCAGCCAGGTAGCCACGCCGCCTGCCAGCCACCCGCAAGCCGCACATGCCAATAACAGCAAATGGAGAAGTGCACGACCAGCGAATACCCTTTACCAAAAACTGGCTACTAGAATTTGAGCAGAAAAATCGCATTTCCAATAATGTTAAATATAGTTTTAATCGAATTTGTGACAAAGTTATTGCTGTGAAAAGTATTGATATTTCCACAGCAACAAGCAACCCACACTCAATTGGCTGCAGGGTATCAGAAAAATAACAACACCAGCCCAGCCTAACAACAATAAAACTTATTTATGTCTCTGGTCAAATTTGCGCCGCTATTTTGGGTACTTATTTGACAGAGCACCGTTTTGTACACGAGGACAAGAGTCGGGCTCAGATTTCCACAGCAGACCAAGATCTCGAAAGCGAGCCAGCCCAGTGTCCAGTGTCCAGTATTCAGTTTAAAGTTTTCAGTTTTCAGTTGTAAGTTTTCAGTAGTCTGTGATTCGTTTCAGCGCTTGTCTTTTGTTTGGGCCGCGCCAAAAGGTTTACGACCTGTTAATGTCCAGTCTAGGCAAACAGTGACGGCCATTTGGCCATTTGGTTATTTTGGCCACTCCAGAGTTTTGTGTCGCTTGCCGTGTTGCTATTGTTGTTGCTGTTGTTGTAGTTGCTGCTGTTGATACGCAATTTGGCGCACATTTTGTTTATATTATTAAATAAATTTCATGTTATGTTTATGGCACAGACCCATTGTTGTTGTGACGCTGCGGGCAAAGAGTGTGCTAAATAAATTATTGCCCTGGTGTTTTTTTGTTTTGTTTTTTTTTTCAATTTATATATGCACATGTGTACGGACTGTATTTGAGCAGCTATTTGCGATCAGTTTGCCAAATTATGCTATTCATATTTTGTGTAATGATCTGTTACAATTGCTTTGCAGACGAAACTTTCAGTTCGATTTCAATGTGAAGTGTGATTTTAGGGATAGGCATGATGAGGTGTGAAATGCTAGAGATATAAAATATTAGCTAATATTTATGAACTTAATAGAGAAGAAAGCCAGCTTTAGCCAGCTGATCTGTCGAAATATGTGTTTTTGTTTTTGAGATCCTTTCGGAATTCCAAGAAATATGGAACTGCAACAGCAACTTGACTCCGATTTACAAGGGTATATAATCTTCGCCCTTTCTTATATATATCTATCTATCTATCAATTCTTGCTCATTAATCGATAAATGAATGTTAAGTACCCATTGCCAGACATATGCTAAATATTCCCATTCGTGTTTCACTTTAATTATAAATTGCCTTTGAATACTGAATGTGTGGTGTGACTTTGGCTAATGATTATGTATTAGAATTGGATTAGATTAACATTTGCATTATTATAGGGGCACATAAATGTTGTTGGCTGCTGCTCCCCTCGAGCTATATAAACCAATTGACAAGCAGAGGCCTACTTATTATCGTGCCATACACACAAGTTCCAAGTTCCAAGTTCCTGATGACGTCTGTCAGCCCACATGGACGCACGTGCACTTAATTTATTTCAATAAAAATATCATTTCCAGCCTATTATCCACACACACTCAGACACACACACACACACACACACACACGCATGAGAACACAATGCGGATCCAATTAAGCTCGCAACGGCTATTTCTGAGTTAGATTCTCAACATTCTCATTTTCAGAGTTCGCATTGAGTTCGATTCTTTTTCTTTAGCGTTTTTTTTTTTTCATTCTTTCTCATTCTTTTCGGAGCGTTAATCGCATCGAAAATGATGTGGGCTCATTTTGAATTTGAATATATTGTGGAGCATTTTCATCGATAATACTCATACTCATACAATAAATCTCGAATTACATTATGCATATGAAATGCTGCGGTTTGTATTAAGTTTCGACAAAAGTGTTAAAAATGGAACCCAAATCAATGCAGCCAAATGCACCATAAAACTGTCACAGACGCTTTTAAACAAACAAAAAAAATATCCATATATTTATATATGTGTATTGAAGAAGAAGCAGACGAAGACGAAGCAGAAGAAACTAAAAAAAAACATAAAACATAATGGTCAAATGGCCACGGTTGGGGTCACAACTCATTCTACGTCGTTCACAACGACATTCTCCAAGACGTGACTTTCAGTCTCTTTTTTCATTTGGAAAGTTCTGCGCCTGGGAAAAACCAAGTCGCACTCGAGGCGAATGCACTCAGCGAAAGTGCTCACATAGAACTAAGAAAAACGATTTGAAATCGTATAGCTCAAAACCTAACTTAACAACAATTCTAAAGTATTCCTGGAAATATAATAATATAATTAACACATAAAAATGTTTCTTGAGTTTGAAGACTTTATAAATTTAGAAAAAATGTCCGGGCTTATCAATAAAATGAAAGTGTTGCAACTTTTTCTAATTGGTGGAGCATAGAAAATGTTCCCAAAAAGATTTAAATAAAATTATAGATCGAACGATACAAAAATTTATTTACGGTCCTTAGTTTTTCTGCGTGTATGTAATGCGATACAGTCAGTCGTTGACTTGGATTTGGTTATGGACAAACATGACACTCTATATATATACACACACACACACACACACAGATAGACTGTGCACATAAGTCAACCACAAGTCCACAAGTCGAGTTGCAAGTGCGTCTTATGCCTTGTGGCACTTGTTGATCGGTACGGCGCCGCATTTCGTTGTTGCTGTCGTTTTTTTTCTCGATGTTTTCTTGTTTACCATGAATTACATTTCTTATCAAATGAAATATGAAGGCCCCCATAAATGTGAATGCGTTTCCTGTGCCGAGTTTTCTATTTGCTGAGCACTGAGAGTCCAAAGACGTTGCCGTAACTGAGTACTTGGTTACTTGTTTGTTTGTTGCACTTTATCATTCCATTTTTTTTTTATCGCTAAACGACGCTGACCTAATCGCCAATATTTGCTCTGATTAATTGAACCTAAACTCGGGCTTCTGATAAGCCTGCCCGGCTAACTGCCCTCAAGTGAACCCTTAATGGCAGCCATTAAAATATTTAATGGGTATGTCGTGTATGTGACGTAAGTTTTTTTTTTGTGGTTTTTTTTGGGAAAATTCCACATTCCACATTCAACTCGGGAATTGATCGTAGAACTAAAATATGTTACTCCCACACAAACAAACAAGCAAACCAAAATAATAAAAAAGCAACACATATATTCCAGGAATGCGTTGCGATCGAACAAGTGTTTGCATTTAAATTGGAATAATTAAATGCCACAATGCCGATGAAAGATAATCGCCCCCATCCTGTGCGACAAAATAAGCTGCGGACCTCAAACCTCAACAACAATACAGAAACCTCTGCCAGACAACGACCCCGAGCTGCATGCTGATGGTGGCCCTCCAACTCCTCGTTGCCCCTTGCCCCTTGCCCCTTGCCCCTACCCTTACCGTTGCGCCTAACCTACCCGTGTCAGGCATTGTGCTGCACTTGCTCCTCGGCACATTCAACGTTGAACATATTTATGCCCCTTTTTTTTTGGTTTTTCATGAAATTCCTCAATCTTCAAACTCATTAATATGCTCAGAGGCTAGCCGGCTTATGATAAAAATTGATGGTCTTTCAGCTCGCTGCGGTTTTATTTTCGGGCCCGGCGATTGACGATTAATATATATTTTGGGGCTGATGCGTGCAGCAAATGCCACGCCTTGAATTTCCAACAACAACCAAAAATTCAGAAATGAGCCACAAAATTGAACAAATCTGAGGCTCATTAATTTGAACACTTGTTTGGGCATGCATGCCCCAAAGGGGCACAGCAACACACAGGAGCAGCTGTCAAATTGAGTCACTGCCGTTGTTGTTGCTGTTGCGGTTGCGTTTGTCCATCGCAATTTGTCGATGAGTCCTGGCAAACTTAACGCTTATTAAAGCCAAGACAGACAGACACACTTGCATCTTTGCTGTTGAACGTGTGTAATGCGAGACCAAACCTTAAAACTGTCGGTTAAAATCAAAGGTCATCAGTTCCAGGAATGTCAACAGAGATTACCACACGATGCACACGTGCAACTCGCTCTTGCTGCTGCTGCTGCTGCTGCTGCTGCTGCTGCTGCTGCTGCTGCTGCTGCTCAAGTGTAGACAAGGCATAAGAGATATATATGTATGTCTTTGCTGCTATCTTTTGTGTACCTGACTTGCCCAGAGATTGTCTCTCTCTCTGCTTGTTTCACACCAAAACAAACAAGGACAACGCGAAGTGGGAAATGTGTCGACGATAGACGTACACACAAATCCAACAAGAGATACAGCTGCAGAGTGGGTCGATTGAGAAGTTCGTAAAACTAAATGCATATCTAGTTAAATTATTAATAAGCAATCTAATTAACAACTGAAAGTCTTTTTCAATTGAACTATTGAAGACACAACTTAAACAGTTCCAAAATCGACTTCTTAAATCAAATCAGCTCTTTTACAAATATATATAAATAGAAAAGGAACAATAGGAACAATAGAAGCCAACCTCGTTGAGGCTTTGCTAGACAATTACCCAACGGCTGTGTGGAATCTTCACCTTTTGCCCCGGGGTCTGGAGACAAGTGCTCGTGAGACTAAATAGTCGACTCATCAGCAGCGACTGCTGTAGATAAGAGAAGACCATAATGATGGTGGTCCTGCAGGCACCCAGTATCTCTGATCGTACTGCTGCTCCTGCACCGACTGCACCGAAGACAAATGTTTGGTTTTTGGCCGATCACATGCCGAGTTTGGAAATTATCATCAGTCTCCGCAGTCTCTGATAAGCATGTCAGACAAATTACACGGCGAGAGTTTTAGTTTTGGTTTGGGTTTTTTTTTTGTTTTTGTTTTTTGATTAACAAGGAGCCAAAGAGTAATGAAAAGCGAGTAAGTGATTGAGAGGCGGAAATTGAGTGGGCGTGGCCGGGTGCAGTTAGCTTCGCTGATTGGCCATCTTTCACCTGTGACAATTTAGCAGGCGACCGATGCAAAATATCACCATATACATATGTAAATTATGTCTGAGCCTTGGGGCAAAACGGAGTGGAAAGCAATTCTTGCAAGGAGCTGCCAATTTCCATTTTGGGTGAAATTGTGCGACGGCTGCCCAAATAAATTACGCACATGATTAATAAAATGCGCCGTCGCGGTGGACGCAGAGTGGAGTGAAGAAGGAGCCTCTTCAATTTGGGCCAAAATATTTTTATCGCCGTTTCGCATGTGCAGCATCTGCAACATTGGCTGTGCAACAAACAGGGCTACCGCGCATTCTCATAAATTAAACGCCAAGTTATTTGAATTCCTGTCCAGGCAGTGCAGAAGAAGAAGAAAAACGCAGCAAACCTTTCCTCTTGTTCCTACACGACTTTTTATCCAGTTTCTGTTTTGTTTCACATTTTGGCGCTGGCTTTTGTCAAATGAATTTTGCAGCTGCTCCTGCTGCTGTTGCTGCTGCCGTTGCCATAAAATTGCTGGGATCTGCCCGGGGGCAGGAAGACACTGATTTGGATACTGTAATTCGTATTTGTCCATTTCGCGTCTTTGGCAATTTTTCCACGCTGCTCAATTATCGTGTTTCATGTTTGCATTCCATCCCTGCGCCTCGTTGTCTCTTTTGTCTTTTTCTTTGTTTTGATTGTTGCTGTTGCTGCTGTTGCTGCTGTTGGTGTTTAGTGTTGGTGGCGGCGTTGTTTGCTTCTTGGCAGCCACATTTCCTGTCCAGAACACTTTTCGATTTCACCATTGGACAGGAGCAGCAGCCACGACGTGGCTAACCCACAGTAGCCAATGGGCCTGAATTGCGTTGCGGCTGCGCTTTGTTAACCTTTACTGAATATTTGCGCCGATTTGTTTAGGCCAAAAGGGTGGATACGACTATAGTGACTATGAAACTCAGCTACTAATGAATGTAGCAGTTAGCTAGAAGTTTATTCAAATTAGCATTTCTTTCACTGAATATATCTATTACATGTTGTCTATGTTTTATTCGAGGTTCTTTAATTGATATACAATTATTCCAAATAATTAAATATGAAACACATTAATTCAATTATTTTTAATTTATTTTATATACGTATCCATATTTTTATTAATTTACAATTTTAAAATTACAGCAATCGCTTTAAAACTGCTGTCATAAATTCCAAATAATTACAATAATAATTAATAACTAAGCCATTTTTTTTTTGTATACAAACAAATGAACATTGATCATTGTTATATTCAATTCAGAGGAAAAGACTTCTAGACAATTTTATTCAATTTCAAAAAATGGATATGCAAAGTGAACTAATAAAAATGGTTTCCAAGTTTCCCTAAACAATGTAGTTTATTTCCAAGAGGATTAAACAAACTCGCCTGAACCGCTTTGCCATAAACTCGATTATCATATTATTGCCCAGACACTTCTATTAATTTGTGCACACTTACAGCCAATTTAAAAACAGCTTTGGCTGCAAATGCGCTCAGTTGAGGCACTCTTTGAACGACGCATTTTCAACGTGCACCAACAACAACAACCACAGCAGCAGCGTTGAAATTAATGCCCTGCGGGCAGGGTACAGCAGCAGTCGGGGCAAAGTCGTCAGCACTGACTCAACAATTGGCAATACGGTGCATGGTAGTCGGGAGTCTCAAGTCTCAAGTCTGAAGTCTCGATACTGGGCTGGATGGAGTCTGGAGTCTGGTGGCGCATTTTGTTGCAATTGTAAATTACCGTCTTTGCAAAATTTTTGCGCATTTAGTCGCGCTTCGAGTGTTGCAGTCACAGCTGCCACTACCGACAGCAGCAGCACCAACAACAACAATAAAAACAACTGCAGCTCACGCTTCGTGTTCCCAATTACTATTCACTTTGCGCCAGCAATGTTCAGATTCTGCAGGACTAAAGCGCCTGTTTTTTTGTGTTTTTATTTTTTTTTTTAATTTTTTTTTGTTTTTTGCCTGCCAGGCTGCGGTTGCATTTAATTTGCAGCTTCGTGTTGTTGTTATGCTCTGATTTTTTGAGCAAAACAGGAGTATATTCGATTTGAAATTGATCGTTTGACTCTTTCTCTCTCTCTCTCTCTCTGCATAGGCATTATTTAAACTTGAGACTTTTAAGTTGTCATATATACTCCTATTTACTAACACTTTGCGCACTGTAAAACTCGAGAGTTGAAAGTGTTTTCGAGCTGGGAACTCTAGTTAAATTTACAATACTTAAAAGATGAGACAACATGGGAAGTCCTTTCTAGCATCCCTTTGAATACTCATCCAATCTCATTGTTTCCATTCAGTATCCAGTAACAGCTAGCAAGGAGCAAAGCTCTACTCAGACTTTCAAAATCCCCATCTAAGAGTTTTTTAAGGCTTACATTTTAATAAATCAAGATCAGCATCTAATAGATACATTTTTAAAGGTACTGCTATTTGAAGCCTTAGTTTTAAAAGGGCAGTTTTTCATACATATTTCTGAGAGCTAATATTCTAGAATCCCTATTATAGATTCAAAAATTCAATGTAAAGTCTTATGGTTTAAGCTTTTGAGTTGCATTTATGTTTATTCTAGGTGCTAATACTTATAATCATCGTTTGAATCATATCTTAATTATCATAAAAATTTATACGAATTTGATGACTTTTAAAATGGTTCTCTAAAAATGTTTAGTATCAAAGTTTTAAGGTCAAAAGACCTTTAGCTGAACTGAATGGCGAGAACAGAGCATACCACAGTCGAAAGATTTCGAGAGTAAAGTTCTTAACAATTTTTTAACTTTTCCGTTTGATTTTTATTTTTTTTGTGCTCAGTGGGTCGTCAGAGTTGGTTGGGTTCTCGGTTGTTGGTTGGTACTTAAGTGTAATTACATGATGCCGCAACGCTGGCGACGCAATCGATGCGCGGATCCTCGGGCGACCTCTTTTGCAATGCGTTTGCAACGTGAACTCTGATTGCCCCAAAATGGGAGGGGTGGCACGATTGGCAGCATTTTGCTTAAAGTATTGGTAAACGCATAAACGCATGCGCAGTTTTTTGGCAGTTCGCTTTCTTCACACATTGAGCAGAACATAAAATTGTGTTTTTTTTTTTTTTTTTTTTTTTTTAAAGTCTGTCTTAACGCAGTGGTGAAATTTTTACAGTTTGGGGCAGGTAACAAGCGCTTAATTTGATTTGTGCTTTAAGTGCTGAATGGGGATTAAGCACGAAACGAAACGGATGGCAAAACGAGGCGAAACGTTGAGGATTGAGTGACAGTCTCGGCAACATCTGGTCTCAATTTGGGCTAGAAGTGCAGAAGCTACAGTTAGCACGGCTACCAGAGCTACCACAGCTACCGTCTGCCTATCTATGTCAGTGTTTGAGCCGTAATTAGGCTACTTGCAGATGCTCTGCTGCAATAACAGCAACTTGGCAAGCAGCTGTGGTGCGCAAAATTGTTAACACATTGCTGTCATTTGGTAGCAGCAACCAGAAACTGGCAACTGTTGCTGGTCGGCATCGGTTGCTTCTCGTCTTTGGTCTTATCGTTTGCTGACGTGCCGTTTAATTGAAATTCGCTGCAACTACTACAACTACAAAAAAAAAAAGAAGAAAAAAGAAGGCGGCTTGGGAAATGGAGCCTGGACAAGTTAGCTTCAGCTTTGCAGCTGCCAATTGGTTAACCCACCCGCAACCAGAGCAACCCAACTAGCTAGTTGGCTTTGCTTTTGCTGTTGCTGCTGCTGCTGCTGCTGTTGTTCGATAATTGCAGTTCTCCATCGTTGTCGTTGTTGTTGCTGCTGTTGTTGGCGCAAAAATGCTAATTAAAGTTGCTTGTTGCCAGTTGGCTCGGTAAGCTGTTGTTGCTGTTGCTGTTGCTGCAAAAGGGTTGCACCAGAAAGATTAACGAGCCAAAGAAATCGTAAAGAAATGAACAAGCGGCAAACCACCAAAAATACAACAAAAAACATAATAATAAAAAAAAAATGCAAATTGTTCGCTGATGAATTAACAAAAGCGAAAATCGTGACTTATGTTTTTGGCAGCTGCCTGTCGCAAGCGGCGCAAACGAACCGAGAGCCACTGTCCAGCTAACTGTTACGGTTGTTATACCCAGCAATAATAATTGTAATAGAGGGCATATTGTATTTATGACGAGCCGAAAGGCAAGTCAGCTAGTACTCGTAAATTAAAAGCAGGTTATGTATTTTCCTCCTCTTTAATAAATCAATATTTTTTGAGTTGAAATCAGCGTTGGCAAAAAAAAAATATTTATTATGTTGCTTATTATTGAGAAATCATCTAAATTTTTAATTTTTTCAGTTTTTAATTGAACATCCTGAATTGAAAACTTTTTACCACTTTGTGAACACTGTACTTACTCATAGTTCAGCATTCCTTTGCGCCCTATTTACTACATGCATAAGAAAAAGCTCTCGACATTTTTTTTAATTTACGCACAGAGCATTGCAAAGCTGTATATTGTTATTGTACACAACAAGGGAGCTTTCGTTTGCTGTCGCAGTCGTCCCGTCCTCGGCTCAAAATCAGTCACTCTGCGATGCTGCAGGCGCAAGGCTCTGACGCAGTCTAGTTTTAGCTTTGCGTGCTAATCAATGACGCAGCTTTTTGTTGTGTACCGAACACCTGCAAGCAGCGGCAGCGGCAGCGACGGCGACTGCACAGCTGGCCCTGGTAAGAAACTGAAGGCGAAGCTTCCGCAAGATAAAGCTCATTGAGGTGCTCATTAACGGGCACAACAACAGAAATTTCAAATTTGATTGCCTGCTTGTGATTATGATTGCTGTTACTAGCGCAGAGGCAAAGAGAGAGAGAGAAAGAGAGAGAGGGGGGGGGGGGGGGAGGCTGGTAAGAAGAGGAGTGGATTGTTGCCAGCTGCAACATCTTGTGATGCTTTTGCTCCCGCACGTTTTTCGCGTTGAACTTCACTGAACTTGCAACTTGGAAGTTTTGATGTTGTTGCTGTTGCTGCTCCAAAACCTTTTCAGGTTTCTAGTCGTGATTTGAGTGTCGTGCGACTTTTTTAAGCACTCGTACTTACGCCTGAACTTTGTGCAGTCATTTAATTTTGCTTTCAGCTGTTAACTGTAAGCTGGAACTTGAGTCGGAAACTCGCTAATGTTGTTGTTGTTGTTGTTGTAGCTGTAGCTGGAGCTGGAAGACGCCAGCGCTATTGGCATAGTGCTTTAGCGTGCTTGAATTGCCATTGCTGTTGTTGTTGTTGTTGTTGTTGTTGTTGCTGCTGTTGCTTTGTGAAATTTTCAACTCTTTTCGAGTGGAATTTTAATGCTTTCGCACACCTGCACACACAACGGTAAAGTACCCTCGTTTTTGGGCTGCCAACCAAAAAAAAAGCGTTTCCAGCTTTCTGCGGCTGCTTGATTTGCTTGTAGTTGGTTTTATTTTTTGTATCTTTTGCTGGCGAATTGTCTGAGACCCGCTTGTGAAATGCTCCCGAAATGAAGTCAGCAACTAATTGCTGTTGATTTTATTTTTATGTAATGGGTAATGTTTCTCTGACACAAAATTAGTTAGGCGATTTAAATTGCTGGCCAGCAGATAAGAGCGCAACAAGCCAACAAGAAACAATGACTTAAATGTGGCAATAGAATTACAGTTGAAAATGCAGCAAGATACACTGTGCGAATTCAGTCTTAAAAGCTCCTTAAGGCTTATTTGCATTAAATAGTAATTTATTTTTAGAGGTGGATTTCTTGTATGGTAATTTACTGATGATATAATACGTAACTTTATGTAGTCTGTATTTTATATGAACTTGTTCCTTAGTAAGATTATTTTCTGACAACTTCTTAATATTTGTTCTAATCCGAATTCAAAACTGGCAACATTCTTAGTTTAGTTCTTTGAGATATGTTAATATATAATTACTTGCTAGTATACCAAATTCATATTCTCATCTAAAACAATCTTTTAAGTAATCGATTTTCATATTAAATATGTAATCTTATTAACTACAACATTAACAAGCTACTTATAGATTGCTGAAATCATTGTTCATTTTGTCACCATGATCATCATAATTATATTATATATAATGATTTTCCAGCATACCCATAAATATTTTCTAATCTCAAATAATCCTTTACTTCATCTATACCGACAACAACAACAGCAACAACAACAAGCTGCTTATTATTTATTCTCTGCACAGTTTCCGGTACAAACATTGACTCCTTACGCTCATAAAATAAACATTAGCCAGTAATATATCTATATTGTGTGTGTGTCTCTGTGTGTGTGTTTGGTATCTACAGGGTATATGCAGAGATAGGCAGTAAAATGCACTTTGCCTAATTAAAATGCATTTGCAGCGAGTTCCGTTCGTAAATATATGAAGAATACAATCAAAACCCTGAAGAGGTCGTAACGAACAAATGTTAAATGTGACTGTTCGACTGTTTGGGACAATCAAAACATGGCTATAAGAACAACAAAAACAGCCACCAACAACTACCTGAGCCACAAAACAAAAAAAACGAAGAAATAAATGAAAAAAGATGAGCAATGAAATCCTTTCCAATAGCAACAACAATATTGTTAATGGTCGATGACTCAACTCTAAAAGAAAATAAAAAAAAGCAAAAAACGAGGCAAAGATCAAGAAATGAAATAAAGAAACGAGAGACGCACACACACACACACACACACAGACACAGAGACACACACACACACACAGTAAAAGACACCTGAGCACTCTTTGTGAGCCATCGCACACCTGAGAAACAAGAAATGCATGCAGGTGTCAATCGGCTCGGCCGGGGCAGGCCAGCCAGGCCGGGAGGCAGGCAGGCAGGCAGGCAAAGAATTGGTCAGCTGAAGAAGCAGGAGGAAGCAGCTCAGGCAGCATACCAAACCCAAGCCCAAACCGAATCCGAAACGAACCCAAAGTCAATGCCAAGTAAAGCGGGGCGCATTACAAATTCACACCAAGTGTGGCACCCACAGTCGACAATGACTCTCAGTCCCGGTTTTCTACTACACTCGCTCCACTCTGCGGCCTAGAGAAAGAAATGGTTAATCATTTAGGTATAAATCTCGACGGCTGCTTCGGTTGCTGCTGCTGCTGCTGCTGATGCCGCTGCTGCTGCAAGTTGGTCTGACAAATGCTTGCCGCTGCCAAAATGCCCCGTGGGGGCAGCCAGCAACACATTAACGAGCAGGCAGCGGCGGCCAACGCGATCGCATTCAAATGAGCAACAGCAGCCAACCCAAGGAGTCAACGTGGCACAGCGTGGGGAAAGGGGAGTGGGTTGGGGGCCTAGGAGGGGGGTAGGCTCTAGTTGAAGAGCCAAATTCCTAGAATTGTGCGCGTCAATTGATTTACTCAGCTGCGTGGCGCAGGCGCAAAGCAAAACGACATACACTGAGAGAAATACATATCAAGTGTTGCCCACGCAAAACACACAGAAACGTGTACTTAGTTTAAAACGAGTAAAGTTTGGCATTTTTGAGTTATTTCCAGTTCGTTTGAATTTTTAACTGCTTCTAAATTATATTTACCAATTTTCTCAATAATTTTTACACGAATAATGTTAACTGTGTCCTGGCAGCTAAAGACGAAAATGGACTTCGACTGACCATTAAATGCATTAACAATATTTCATCAAGTTTTTGCATTCCTTATTTAAATTTAATTTTCAGCTTAAGACGGAATTCCAAACTCATTCTGATTTTTTATTTGATCATTTCTATTTCCTATTTTATTTTTCAGTATTTGTTATAAATTGTTTTCGAATTTGCTTAAAAAGCATTTGCCTTGCTTTAAGATTTTCTTCCGTATTTGTTCTGGGATTGTTGTCTAGTATTTTGACAATATTACGTGTTCTTACACTGATTACTCTTACGCTAAGATTTGTTGTACATATTTAATAAGTCTCTCCCATAGAAATATATAGTGTCTCTAGCTGTAGCCACCGCTCTATTTTTTTCAGTGCCGTCAAAGACGTGTCGGGTTGATAACTTTGAGATTTGTTATATTTGCTTCATCATCGCACAAACGAGGCTGAGTCGAGAGTCAGTGGAAGAGGTTGGAGCCTAGACTTGCACATCATCAACATCATTACGTACATGTTGATCATGATCATGATGTTGATGATGATGATCGTGAGCCGCACACATGTGCGCACATTAAAAAGCAAGTTTCTCAGGTGTTTAAAAGCGTTTAAAAAAAATAAAAATAAAGAAAACCGACGCAGACGCAAAACGCAGTCGCGGCGTGGCCCCTAAAGAGCTCCAACAACAACAACAACAACAAGAGTAACGCTGACTCTGACTGTCGTCTGGGCCCGAAACATATATACACAAATATATATATATATATATATATATATATATATGTGCAACAATAAACGCCAAGAGCAACAGAGTCAAGTTAAAAATACACACGTACTTTTGTGCCTTTTGAGAGCCAAGAGCCAAGAGCCAGTTAAAGCCATGATCATGATCTCGCCATGAAAAACTGGGCAGACGGACAAATAGACAGACAGGCGGACAGACAGACAGACACATATGGCGACGACGATGACGACGTGAAGGTTGCCCATGTTGGCCATGCTGGAGATTTACTTAACGAAATCAAGAGGAAGCGCGTAGGATCGACGGTTAACCTAGCTGTCATACAGCATTGATTGCTCAGCGGGTGCAGACGGGGAGGAGTGGAGTGGAGTCGTGGGGAAGGGGAGGGTCGGGGAGAGGGTGGAGGAGACTCTCGTGAAGCAGTTGGCAGTTGATTCTGAAGAGGACGGGGTATGGAGTTTGGGCGGGCGAGGGCGTTGCAAGCACACACAACACAACACAACACACACACAAATCAGCTCAGAACAGAACACAGAATATTTTTCGGACATGAAATGACTCAGCGTAATTCGTTTGCCTTGTTGTTGTTATTGTTTTTCTTTTGTTTTCAGTTAACGATGCCGAACATTTTTGTTTTTTTTTTTTTTATATGTTGAGTTTTGGGTTACCAAATGTTAAGTGCCTGTTTTGATTGGATCGGTTTGGTTTGGTTTGGTTTGAGTCGGTTGGCTCTTTAGTGCTCCCTGAGATTATGGTCAATGATTGAGCGCTGCATTAGCGAAAAGTTGAGAAACCGATCATTACTGCTGCTGCGGGAATTGCTCGCGAGGTGTTGGCCAATATAAGCATTGAACATGCAACGCATTAAATATACATCTAATTAATCACTAACTGTTTTCCAAATATATGGTTTTTGTTCGGGTTGATTAACTTAAGTATAAGTTTTGCCTTTGATGCTTAGGCAGGAATGCAACAATTTAAAATCAAATTATTACAAACAGCGCAAAACTTTGTGAAAGTTGTATTTTGTAGAAAGGAAGGAGGCAAACCTAACTATGAAATTCGAATTATTATTTTGAATAAAATAGAATATTAATATTTTGTAGAAATTGTTGTATAATTTTTAAATTCTTTTCTTACTTAGATATCATTTTATTTATAGAAATGACTGTTCAGACTGTTTCAGAAACAAATTCTCTTTTAATTATTTTCATATTTCTCATAGAGACAGACTTTCCTAACTATTCCTTTTTGTGAAAACCATTGCAATTCATGTCTAGCGTATCCAATTGTGGGAAGTACACTTGTGGCACATTCAACAATTCAAATGTGTAATCTATTCAGATGCAAAACATCTGTTCGCGCCAAGATGCAAAACGCACCTGTTGCGTGTCTTGTTTTGTTTGGGCCATATGCAAAAATGGTGAAAAGGTGTTAGACGAGGCGTCAGCGGTGGTTTTTCAGAAACCCTTTCGATGAATCGACCAGATTCTGGAAATTCCGCAATATGCAAACAAACGGGAATGAGAGAGCCATAAAGCAACTGCAACTGAAACTGCAACAGCAATAACAATAACAATAACAATGGCAACACACGCATTAACAATGAGCTGCGATTTTTAACACCTGTGTGCCAGAATGCAGCACTTGCAGTATCTCAGGATGAGAAGTGAAAATCTATACAAATATTTGACGAGAACAGAATAGAAACCAAAATTTGCATTTGTCGGCTAAAGAACAAAAGAGCAGCGAGGCAACAGGTAATAAACAATTTTGTTTGATGCGGCTAAAATCATTAACACATTTATGCCTGGTTGGTTGGCACTCTCTCTCTCTCTCGCACTCTCTTTCTATATTTTTTTTTTCGTGGTGGGGATTAGCAAAATGGTGCGAAAATCCGTAAAAAAAAAAATAAATAATTTGTTAAAAGGAATGTTTAACTTTGGCTTAGACAACGTAGCGGCAACAGTTGAAAGTGGCCCGTTTGCCGACTTGGCCATGGAAATGAAAATGGCCATTTGCATGTGGAATGTGTACACATGTTGCTGCAACAACAGCAACAGCAGCAGCAGCAGCAACAGCAACAGCAGCTCGTGCTGGAATTTGCTGCCGACTGGGCACGTTCGAGTGACAAATGTCAATTTGCATTCGATTCTTGGCCCAGTGTGCAGTTTGGCAGTGCTTAATTGCAATTGCTCAATACACTCAGCAAAAAAATGAGCGTTCTTGAAATTAGTCACAAATGCAGCACGTCTTCTTCAGCATATTTTCTCATACAAAAACAAAGCTAATCAATGCAGAAGTAAAAGTTAAATATTAAAATAATATGCTCCTCTTATGTGACTGTATAAATTAGTTAGTCAATAATAGTACTTTGTTGGACAGTTTGTAAACTTCTTCTTCATTTTTCTAAATATGTTATATATTTTTTTTAACTGTTCTACTTACTTTTGAGAAACACGTTGCCTTCATTTCAGAAGTAACGAAGATGTTTATGGTTATTATTATTTAAGGATAAGCATTGCTAATTTTGGGAAAGTATTATCTCAAATAAAGAAATTATTTAAGTGTATGCGTCGTCATGAGACCCTCCCCTATGATTTTATGCTTAGTTAGTTGTGTTGAATGCTCCAATCACTGCTGCAGCAACAGTAGCAATGGCAGCAGCAGAAGCAACAACATCAGCAGCAACAACAACAATATCAGCAGCAGCGTTCAAGCTCAAGAACACACCTTAAACTTTTTGGCCCGCTTTTTGTATTGTTTACCTTTACAGTTTACTGGTTTTTTTTTTTATTTTCGTTGTAAGTGGATTTTGAATAAGGCAAGCCAAGCCAAGCCAGCCCAGACCAGGCCAGATCAGGCCAACTGGCAACTTGGCCGCAACAAGTTCAGCTCATAATGTTCAACATCCAGCAACGACTTCGACTTCGACTTCGTCGTCGCCGTCGCCGTCGACGTTGACGTTGTCGCCTCGACTTCAGTTCAATGTCAATTTCGATTCGTCATCCGCAGCTGCGTTGATTTCTCGGGCGACCTCTCCAATCTGGCCAGTTGTTGCTGTTGTTGTTGTTGTTTGTTTGTTTTTGTAGTCGCTTTTATGGCCATGTTTAGTTTTGGACTTGGCTTTTAACGCAGGACCACCGCCGTTGCTTGGGATGGGGTTCATTCTACTGTAATTTATTGATATGCTCGCCAGTTGCAAGTGTATATGAGTGTGTGTGTGTGTTTGTGTGTGTGTGTGTGTGTGTTTGTGTGTGGGCCGCCTAGAAGCAAGATTACAACGAACCCAGAGCTCCAATGCGCAGCTGTGCTGAACGCCCACATAAATATAAATTTACTCGCATACGAGCCTATCTTCCCCCCTTTCTATAAGCTGAAACGATGCAGCAGCCAAGTGAGATCAGAGCTGAAAATACAATTGATCAGAGCTAGAAATCCAACAGCTGTCTTTTAAATAAATATGATAGATGTATTTTACAGTTAAGTTGAGAAAAGACACACCCACCTAACATATGGTATAGATTAGATTCTTGCCTCTTAAATTTAATTTAATTTAATATTTAATAAGCAATTTCCTAATTTAACTTCTGATGCATTCTCAAAATGTATTTATTTTCTTTATTTTCTCGTTTAAATCTGCAAGAGATCACAGATCAAAGTAAAACAATTTCAAGCAGAATTGAAACACATGTAAACCAAATTCTTTACTCTCTGGATGATGCTCATATCAGCCATTATCTCACGCACCCTTTTTGGATTTAGGGGTTTAAATGTATAATTTATTCTTCACACTACAAAGGCAGCTATTGTCAGCTAGTTTGGGATCTCCAAATGTATTTAAGGGTGCTTTGATGTGTCAATTCCATCCTAACTGTGAACATCAATGGATACAAGTGAAACACTAAAAGTCAACCGTTGCTGTATAATTTAGGATCGTATTAAGTTACCAAGATTTTTCTTTTGATATGTATCAAAGATAAAAAATCGTATATATTTTACATTGACTTCCGATTACATCTTAATAAATATAAGTGAGTAACTTTGATATACATTTACATGTTTTGTGGAATTCTTATTCAGTGCTGTTTAAATAGAATCCTCGTCAATTTATTTATATATTCGGAATATTTCAAGGACATTTAAATACAAAAATCAAAACGACTATTTTTATAAAATTCGTGGTAAACAAATACGGACAATTATGTGCTCAATATTTAAATTGCTTGCTTTCCAGTGTGCAGTGAGCAGGCGCATTGATTCGCTAATAACTCGCTCAATTATCTCCAGCTGTCTCGCTCTCTCTCTCTCTCTCTCTCTCTCTTTCTCTCTGCCCATGTCTCAATTGGCCAGAGAGAACGTGAGAATGGAGGTTAGTTGCCGTTGTCGAGTTGTTGTTGTTGTTGTTGTTGGGCCTGGTCCAAGGCCATTTGCTGTTGGTTCAACAACATTTGCGACGGTTGCTGCTGCATTGGCTCCCGATGTTGTTGGTGTGGCTGCTGTTGTTGTTGCTGTTGTTGCATTTGTGATTGTTGCATTGTGTGCAGCAGCAGCTCACCCATCTTGGCGCGAAATGCAACATTCTGAAGCGATGACATTTGCTTCATCATCGGTAAGAAACTGATGAGAAAATTGTAATCCGAATCGCCCACGTGCAGTATATTCTTGCAACGTGCCAAATCCTGACTAGTCGACTGCATCAGTTGCTGCTCCTCACGCTCCAGATTCTCGAGGAAATTCACCTGCTCATCGACACGTTTCGCACACTGGCAACTACTTGCCGCCGCAGCAGCTAATGCCGTGCCCTGTGGCTGTGCCTGTACCTGTGCCTGTTCCTGTGCCTGTTCCTGTCCAACACTGGTCGTCTCCATTTTGGGCACATTGGGCACCACTTGCTCCTCGGCAGCAGCCGACGCCAATGAGATGCTGTGCGAGAGACGACGCAACGCTTGCGGCGTTGCCATGCTCTGGAATTGTTGCATCAGCTCATCGTTGTCCGCCTCCATTGAATCGGGGGGCAAAGGCTCCTCCTCCTTGAAGGACATGGGCTCAATTATGCTCTGTTCGCAGTCTTCATCCTCATTGTTGCTGCTATCCGTGCGCAGGCGACGACCGTCCAAAAAGCTCATCGCCTCCGCATAGGGCCAGTGATGGGATGGAGATGCCTGCGTTTGCTGCTGTTGTTGTTGGGTGTTTTGCCTGCGATGCTGCTGACGTCGATAGCTACAGCGTAAATTCTTCCACTTGCTGCGACACAGTTCCACTGTGCAAGCAAGAGAACGAGAGAGAGACAGAGAGAAAGAGGCAGAGAGAGAGAGGCAGAGAGAGAGAGGCAAAGAATAAATGAGAGCAATACAGTTTGGTTTAGTTTAGCAGTTTAGGTTTTTAACAGCTGACTCACCTTTTGCGCCCAGTGCATCGGCTATGTTGCGCCACTGTCGCTGTGTCTCCGCTCGATTGGCGTGCTCCGGATGTGTGGCATCCCACAGTGCGGGACGCTGCCTAACCTCGACGATCAGCCTGTGCATGTCCATGTGCCTGCTTCTTTATCAGCAAACCGACTGAAAACGACAGCAACAGCAACAATGCAGCCAGCCCATCATCATCCAGAGCGGGAGAACCACATAAAACGGCTGGCCTCTCTCTCTCTCTCTCACACACACACACACAGACACCATCTCCAAAGACGGCATAAAAAAGAACGCAAATTATAGTGTTTTTGGTTTTTCGTTTATTGTCACAACATAATCAAAATTTTAATTTATTTTAGTGAGTGAATAAAGTATGAATGAAGATTAAATTGGAATATTACAGAGACCGGGCCAAAGTGTAATTTCTGTTCGCAATTAACAAATTAAAATGCTATTGCTTTTATACACTATTTAATGGCAATTGTACATGTAGAAGGATGCGAATACAGGTTAAAAGCTAATACATACCCAATAGTGCATTTATTAGTCGTTGCTGGCAATTTCATATGCCAGTTTGGGCTTGTTTCCATTTGAATATTAAATTGGCTACGGGGTGCTTTAGCGGTTCCGTTATCTCTATTATTGTTCTTGCTTGTTTTCGTTCTTCTCTCATTGCTATTTTGTTGTGCTCTCTCTTATTTGGCGTTGGCGTCGTTGCTTGCTCTCTCTCTCTCTCTCTCTGTTCGTTCCAGACATTGAACTTGAGCGACACCGGCAACGGCATCGCACAGTGGCGCAAATTGTACAAATGAATACGTTTGTCGATATTCGTGTTATGGCTCATAAAGCAGTATTATGGCTATCGCAGCCGGCTATCAGCGAAATTTCCAAATATTTGCACTGCCGGACGATTGCAAAATGTTGCCACAAATATGGCAGCTTGGCAACACATGTTGCATGGCTGGCAGCCGGTTGGTTGCTGCAGCCGTTTGCGACAAGTGGACGCTGAAAATATGCGACAGCAATTATCTTGTGGCAAACAGCGAACGTTTCTTTGTAAATACAGACATACATACACAAATATATAGCATATAGATTTGTAGCATATCCAAATCCATATGTTGCCGAGTTTTTTTTTTGTTTTTGTGTTTTTGAATTTGTGCACGACTTTCGCTTAGCATTCCGTCTGCGTGTTGCAGCTGCTGTCAATCTGTTGGCAACGTTTTGGTTTTTGCTCCGCTTTCAAAAATTTCCATGTGTCATTTCAAAAATGCAAATATGGACATGATCTGGCCCGCGTATTGCTGAGACTATTGTTGTTGTTGCTGTTGTTACTGTTGCTGTGTTCTGGCTGGTATGTCTGTCTGCAGGTCGTCCAGTTCGTCTCTGGCTGACAGTTAAGTGACGTCTAAATTTCGAACAACGAAATGATTATGGAGGCATTTATGCATGCGTACCATCGATCTTGTCTTGCAACTGCAACCTGACCGAGCACCTAGCCTTGCCAACTTGATCGCCTCTCAATGTGATTGTTGTGACTGCTGCCCGCAATTGATTTGTAGCTGCCCCCAGTTGCTGTTGCTGCCGCAACTCCAAAATCAGACAACTCTCGTCAATGTTTGTATTCAAATTTTTGCAAGTCGGCTTCTTATGTGCCATATTTATTACGAGTCTGTTGTCTGGCTAAAGCCAGATAGCAATTTATGAACGCTTTGTTTAGTCAGCCAGTAATCGCCAGTTTTGCTTTGCATATTGCTTACACAACTAGCAACAGTTGCCAGTGGAACAGCAACAGCAATATGGCTTATAGGGCTTATGTTGTTTTTTGAACAATAGACAATCTAATCCAAAATTTTCCATTACTTTTAAAAACTAAACCAATTCTCAAAATCAATACCTTTATCATCAACAGCAACTGTTAACTCTTAACATATTAATTATACATCAAGTATCAATTTCCGCAAAAAGTTTGCAACACAACTTCAATTTAAATTAAGTTGATAGTACAAAGGCAATAAATATAACAGAACTGTTAAACTTATTGTAGTAATCGTAAATTCCAACGCTCCATAAGCGTCAAAGTGCGATTGCCGTTGCCGTTGGAGTTGTTGTTGCTGCTGTTGTTGCTGCTATTGCTGTTGATTATTATAACAAATTTGCATAATTATGCCGCTTATCTTGGCCATATGTCTACTCAATAGTAGACACCAAACAGACAGGCAGACAGACTGATAGACAGACTTTGACATTGTGTGAGCAGCTATTGCTGCTGAGGCCAACTCACCAAGTGTCAGTTGCTGCTGGCACCCACAATTGCTGTTGTTGTCGCTGTTGCTGTTGTTGTCGTTGCTGTTGTTCGCATCTTCATCAGCAAATTGCAGCAACTTTGAGCTGAGCTGTGCCAAACGACGAAAATCTTGCTAAAGGCCATGTTGCTGTTATTGCTGCTGTTGTTGTTGTTGTTGTCAGCAGCAGCACGTAAAGAAAAACACACCAATCCAACTTATGGTATAGATTCTATTTGTGCCTCTTTAATTTAATTTTAAATTAAATAATAAATTTTCTTATTTAGTTGCATTTTCAAAAGTATTTATTTTCTCGTTTAAATCTGCAAAAGTTCATAGATCAAAGTAAGACAATTTCAAGCAGAATTGAAACACATCTAAACCCATCTCTTTTTGGTTGCTCTTGATGCTCATATCAGCAATTATCTCACGCACCCTTTTTGAATTTAAGGGTTTAAATGTATAATTTATTCTTCACACTACAAAGGCAGCTATTGTCAGCTAGTTTGGGATCTCCAAATGTGGTCAAGGGTGTTCTGATGTGTCAATTCCATCCTAACTGTCGACATCAATGGAGACAAGTGAAACACTAAAAGTCAACAGTTGCTATATAATTTAGGATCGTATTAAGTTACCAAGATTTTTCAGAGAAAAAGTCATATATATTTTGCATTGACTTCCGATTCTATCTTAAAAAAGAATATTGGATAAAATTATGTTACTTTTAAATACATTTACTTTTTTGTGGATTTCATATTTATCTTCGATACATCTGTTAAAATTTTCTGATTACAAGGACATTAAAATACACTTATTACTTACTTAATTAAACTTATATGTTCAGATCAAATCTCATTCAAACTTATTTATCAAATATAATTTAGCAAGACACAAAAATCAATACGATTATTGCTATTAAATTCATGCCAAAGAAATATGGTCAATTAAGTTTTCAATATTTAAATTGCTTGCTTTTCAGTGTGCAGTGAGCAGGCGCATTGATTCGCTAATAACTCGCTCAATTATCTCCAGCTCTCTCACTCTCTCTGCCTCTCTCTCAATTGGTCTGAGAGAACGTGAGAATGGAGGTTAGTCGCCGTTTAAATTCGAATTTTTGTAGCTGTTGCTGACTTGTTGATGTTGGTCATGCTGCTGCAACGACTGCTGTTGTTCTTGCTGTTGCTGCTGTTGTTGCATTGTGTGCAGCAGCAGCTCACACATATTGGTGCGAAGTGCAACATTCTGTAGCGATGACATTTGCTTCATCATCGATCAAGAAACTGATGAGAAAATTGTAATCCGAATCACCCACGTGCAGCATATTCATGCAATGAGACAAATCCTGAAGGGCCGACTGCATCAACGTGGCCAGCGCTGGAATTTCTGCATCAGCTCATCATTGTCCGCCTTCATTGAATCGGGGGGCAAAGGCTTCTCCTCCTTGAAGGACATGGGCTCAATTATGCTCTGTTCGCAGTCTTCATCCTAATTGTTACTGCTATCAAGGCGACGACCGTCCAAAAAGCTCATCGCCTCCGCGTAGGCACACTGATAGGAAGAAGAAGCCTGCGTTTTTTGTTGTTGTTGGGTGTTTTTTGCCTGCGATGTCTATTGCGTAAATTCCTCCACTTGCTGCGACACAGTTTCAAAGAGAGCAATACAGTTTGGTTTAGTTTAGCAGTTTAGCTGTTAAACGGCTGATTCACCGTTGGCACCCAGCCCATCGGTTATGTTGCGCCACTGTCGCTGTGTCTCCGCTCGATTGGCGTGCTCCGGATGTGTGGCATCCCACAGTGCGGGACGCTGCCTAACCCCGACGATCAGCCTGTGCATGTCCATGTGCCTGCTTCTTTATCAGCAAACCGACTGAAAACGACAGCAACAGCAACAATGCAGCCAGCCCATCAACATCCATAACGGGAGAACCACACAAAATTCTCATACAATAAATACCCAATAGAACATTTAACAGTCGTTGCTGGCAATTTTATATGCCAATTTAGGCTCGTTTCCATTTAAATATAAAATTGGCTACGGGGTGTTTTCGCAGTTTCGTTTTCTATATTATTGTTCTTGCTTCTTTTCGTTTTTGTCTCATTGCTTATTACTGTAAATATTTTGTTGTGCTCTCTCTGGCTTTTTTGGCTTTGGCGTCGTTGCTCATTCTCTCTCTCTATATTTTCTGTTCGTTGAACTTGAGAGGCACCGGTAACGACAAATTGCAGTGGCGCAAATTGTGCGAATGAATGCGTTTGCCAATATGTGTAATATGGCTCATAAAGCAAGATATAACTTTTGTCAGATTAATTATAGATCAAGTATCCATTTCCGTTATAAGTTTGCAACACAGCATTAATTTAAATTAAGTTGATAGTACAAATGCAATAAATACAACACTTCAACTTATTGCCGTTGTCGGCATTTAAGTCTCCCATAAAATGTTGCTATTGCAGTTGCTGCTATTGCTATTGATTATTATAACAAATTTGCATAATTATGCCGCTTATCTTGGCCATATGTCTACTCAATAGTAGACACCAAACAGACAGGCAGACAGACTGACAGGCAGACTTTGACATTGGGTTGCTGCTGACACCCACATATTGTTGTTGTTGCTGTTGTTGTCGTTGTTGCTGTTGTTGTCGTTGTTGCTGTTGTTGTCGTTGTTGCTGTTGTTGTCGTTGTTGCTGTTGCTCGCATCTTCATCAGCAAACTGCAGCAACTTTATGCTGAGCTATGCAAAACAATCTTGCTAAAGGCTACATTTCTGTTATTGATGCTTTGTTGTTATTGTTGTTGTCAGCAGCAACAGCATTAAACAAGATTCGTCAGTTGGCGGCAACAACATAATAAATCGTAGTTAGCTCAAAAAACAGTTAGTTGCAGTTGACGCACTACGAATCATAAAAACTGACAACAAATTGATTGCCAATCAACAACATGAACACGACAGCAGCAACATCGACCAATGCTGCTGGTTGCTGTTGGCTATCGCTGTTTGCGCCGACAACAATTGCAGGTGTCAATGAATGCGGCTGCATAAGGAAAAGCATGACAGGCGGTGGAAAGCAGCCAGAGCAACAAAGAAGAAGAAGAAGAAGAAGAAAAAAGAAGTTAATTGGCTAATGCCAATTGCTGCTAATGTGGCCAGTTATTATGTCAAACGGTCAGGCAGCGAACATTTTCCCAATGACTTGTCATGCAACAGCAGCAGCATGAGGCAGCTGAGCAACTGTGGCTGCAGCACCAGCAGCAGCATGTTGCCAGCGATACTCAGTTAGAGGCCGATCAACCGGACCAACAACAACATCAACTACTATTGCTGCTTGTTACAGTTTGCCGACCCACACGATCTCTGTGCAACTGCAACTTCAAATGAAAGATGTCCATGAAGCGCACACGAAGAAAATTCCAAAAGCAATTAAAAATATTTACAACGCAAATGCAAACGGACCAACGCCGATAGTCAGTTTCCACACACAGATCAACTGAGATGCACAGAGTCGCCGGCTCGACGAATCCATTCAGCAGCTGCCCCATGCCTCCTCGTACGATGCAAGCGTACGATGATTTCTCCAACCAAAAGCAACAAGAACAACAGTTGATGCAACAGTAGCAATCCAATCTACGCATAGTGTTTGCAGTGCTACTCAACTTGCAGATGCAATTGTGGTTGACTCCAGATGAAGCTAGGGTAGAAATTTGCTATTTTTTTTTATCAAAAAACCTATGCATCTGCCTAAAGACTTTCTGAAGAATATTTTAGATAGTTGAAGTCAATTTTCAAACACCAAATATTTTTTTCCTTCATTTTTATATAAATCCATTCACATCAGTTGGAACAAAAACACCCTGTAAAACATCTCAATCCAACGAATTGTGGTACTCGATAATAAAATGTGTTTTACATTAAGCTGAAACTCGAACCGACTATTTACAATCTTTTTAAACACACATCTTTAGTTTATAGACATAACTAATTGCAGTTAAATGTTTTTTAATTGTTTGCAATAAACATAATACATAATGGCATTGTTTATAGTAAAAACAATAAATTATCAATCTCAGGAGACATTTTTGAACAAACCTTTGCAAATACAGCAAATTGATCATCAGAATTGTGGCTAAAATTCATCTTTCAAAAGTCAATCAATCTCAATACATAATGAATCACTAAGTTATGTAGGAAAAAAATCCTAATAATATGTTTTTAAAGCTATTATGATAATAAGAAATTATTTTTGATCATGTACTGGCTACAGTTATATCATACATATATATATAGACACTGAAGACATAATTGCATCTGCAAGATTTTAAATCCATTTTAATAAAGAATCCTTTTTTCAATAATCTGGGTAGGGCAGATTTAATAAGTACTCAAGTTCTGCCCTATGTAAATCCCTAAAAACCAGGCACTCAAGTTTTCAGCTTAAAGGAGACAGCTTTACATAATTTGCTGTGTTTGGACATGAAAATTTCACATAAATTGATAATATGCTCGACAGACTATTCAGTTTGTTTGGTGCTTCAAGCAAGACAAGAACTTTTCACTGTAATTAAAAAGAAAAGAAAATATAAAATCAAAAATATGTTGACAGAGAGGCAGAAAGCGCTTTTGAAACAGGAGAGACTCGGGCAAGAGTTAAACAAACTGATTAATCAAAATGCAAACCTGAATTTGATTGAGCAAATTGTAACTGAGCTGATTGCAAATAACTCAAAGATATTAACCGGCATCGATCACAGACATTTTTGCAGTAAAATATTTGAGAGAACACTTGCTCACTTTGCTGCATACAAGGAGAAGCTGCCACAAGCAGAGCCCGATGAGAAACCTGATGAACTCAACAAAAATGATCGACAGTCGCAGAAAATGTTAAACCCAATGGACGGCCTTGTAGAACGAGTGGACAGACATGCAGTCCGTCTACGAGCGGAGATGGAAATAGCCACCAGTTGTCTGGCTAATCCCACAAAAGCAGGCCTGATCAATATAAAAGATGTGCTCAAAATTCGAATGGAAACAATCCTCGGCTTGGCCACAAACATCGAGTTTAATTACGAACGTTGGTCAGATATTGATGAGCTGATGTTTGAAGTTAAGGTTCTATCGAATAAAATCGATAGGAAAATATCAGAGATTCAATCCGAAAAGTGCGACGAATTGGCGATGAAGACTAGAAATCAAATTGAAATCGAGATTGATGAACTCAAAAAGCAGCTTAACAAGCTTCGCAAGCAGCTTGAGGAGCTGCAGACGCAGCTGGGCAAGTCCAACAAGCAGGCGACTCTCGAGAGGAACAAACAGCCAACAAAGTTGGCCAACAATATTCAGACGTTGAAAAAACGAAAGGGATTTGTGAAGCAAAAGCTTCAGTCGAATAAAAAATAATGTTCAAGTCTCAGAAAAATAATTGTAATGCATTTTTCAAATTAAGAAATTATTGCGTCTAAAAAGATGAAAAACTATGTTGTTTTCAGGTAGTTACTAAATTTAATAGTTGGTTAATTATTAGTTTTTCAATGTGCTCTTAAATAAATAAATTGATTTCATGTATTCTATTTTAAAATATGCAGCGATCCAGTCAGTAAATGTGTGTGTGGGCTTGTGTGTGTGCATTTTTGTTGTGTGTCCAGTCACAGTAGAAGATCAGGCAGTAGTAGAGTAGTTGCTTAGTGGCAACTGCAACTGCTGTTGCTGTTGCTGGTGGCAGCTGCGTGGCCGTTAGAAATGCTAATGAAAGTCAAGCGACGAATTGCCCGCTATACTAAATCCAGATCTCGTCTCGATATTTGCCATTGGCAGCTGTTGTTGTTGTTGCTGGTGCGTTGCAATTTGATTGCATGGGCATAGAAAGTTGCCAGCCAGCTACCGTTTTGGAAGCAGCAGCAGCTGCCTCTGGATGTATATTTTGCAGCAATTGCTGCTGCAACAAACGGCGGCAAGCAACGACATATGCGGCACAGAGGCGCTGATCATCATCGACAGCATTGAAATGTTTGTGCTGCTACACTTAGAAAAATAAAAGTAATAAAATTATATATCCTTTAAAGTGTCAAGCTAAAATTCGTATTTCAAAGAAAATAGGTTAAGCATTTCTTTTAAGATATTCTATCAAAATAGATAGACATAAACAAAATAATTTCTATTAATTTATTTATTAAGTTTTCTTAAGTAAAAAATGTTTCTACTTACACAGTTTATAAATACAGGTTTCTTAATACTCAAAAGAATCTGTAGAAAATTGTAAATAGATATTTTGATGGATGTCGATTTAGAAACATTCTTTTCTACTTTTAAATAAATTGTATTTATTTTGTTCGTTCAGATAAATTAATTGATTTACTGCATAATAAATAAAAAGAAAATATTACAAAAAAAAAAACAAATCATTTAATATATATTTATTTTCATGCCATTTTAAGATAAGAATGGCGCTTTATTTATAAACACAATTGTGATATTTCTTAGTATATATATTTTTTTAATTTATAGATGATCCTATTTTTTCTGAGTGTGTGTCGCAGTTTTTCCTTTTTGCGCGGAAATTTAGCACACGTGGCATTTATAATTTTATATATATATATATGTATAGTTTTTTTTTTTCAAGTTTTTATGACGGCGCTTCCTGCTGAAAGCAGCTTGCGGTGTTCTCGGCAAGGACGTTTAGTTTTTGCCTGCCTTTTGGCATTGGGCCTACCCTCGGCCACAGTCGCGACCTCGACGGCTTCCCCCCGTGACACATGTGCCTTTTGTTTCAGTTGCACACACACACATGCCACACAGCCGTGGCAAGAAATGGGCATGTGATGTGATCGGGATTGGGATCGAGAGCTGAGAATCGAGACAGCAGCAGCAGCAGCAGCAACAGCAGCAATAGCAGCAGCAGCAGCAGGCAACCAGTTCCAGTTGCCGCATCATTTTTATGGCCCAGCCAAGCCAAACGAAGCGCACATGGCCACCGAATAATTTTCACAATATTTTTAACCCCAAAAAAAAAGAAGCAAGCAACAATGCATTATTTTGAAGTTGTGTAAAGTACGGCGTTTATGCCACATACTTGGCGGACATGTGCGTAGAATGCCTGCAGCAGCTGTGTGTGCCTCTCTGCCTCTGACTTATCTCTATGCCTCATGTGTCACTCGTTGCAAGTTGCACGCTTGCTCCGCCGCTGCTGCTGCTGCTGCTGCTGATAAACTAAATCTCTGTACTAACCCGCATCCACACACAAAGCCTTCGAGGGTTTCTTTGTGCATCTCACATATGGATTTATGTGGGCTTGAGAAATGCTTTCCTCCCAGATGCGTCATGGGAAATCGTGTGAAAATTCCACTGATAACAGATTTATGTTGTATTTTATGTATGCGAAAATCCATCGAGCTAAGTTTATAGATTTATTCAATTATTATTTAGCTATTTTTAAAAAATATTCCTCGATTTGTTTTGAGAAAAATTTTGATAATTGAATATAATTTTGTACAGAATTTGTACACATCTATCTATGTATTATGTTTTTAAGTTGCTTTAAATCCAATTCAAATTACAGCTTATATAGGCAAATATTTATTTATTTTGGCATCAGATTAAATCGTCAATCCCATCAGATCATTAGTTCTTCAATATCATATTTATTAATAGTTATTATTGTGTGGAAATGGCCATTAAATGAATGGATTAACTTTTGAGCCCACAACGAAGCCATCTGATTAATGTTAAACATCTCCGATTTCCACTATGTGGTAAAGTGCAAGCCAATCGCATTTACAGATCACAGATGTCGGCTTAGCTCAACTGAGAGGTGCACACTCTCTCTCTCTCTCTCTCTCTGTCTCTCTCTATCTCTCTCTCTCTCTCTGTTAGGTGAACAGCAGTGAACATTTAGGCTTAGTAGAGCCGTCAGCCTCAACAGCCTTATCCATCAACATGGCAAATATGAAAGGGGATCAAGAGTTCACAAATACAAATGCATAAATAAATATATGTATTTATATATATATATACATATATATATGTGTATTTAAGTGGCCAACGGCTGACAAGTTTATCTTTCTGTGGGTAGCTGGCTGAGCAATTAGCAACTGGCGACAAATTGACGAGCCCCGAAAATCCGTCAGATAGTTTTTGGTGACCACCTGCCGAGATTTTGCTGTATGCGAAATTGTTGTTTGTTGTGTTTGGCATTGGCCAGCGGCGATTGTGGCCATAATATTTATGCCCGGAAGAGCAGCTACCTGTTGCGACTTGTCGCGACTGCCAAATGACTCACTTTAACCACATTTCCAAGCCAAAATGCTTGACCCGGCTTGTCGTCTAGCATGCATCCTTCTTGTTATCGCTTAGGCTCGTCTAGACAGAGTGCAACTGCAACGTCGCCGGCTGCATAATGAGCTGTAAGTGCAACTGCATCTGAAATTGAAACTGAGCTAAAGGTCGTTCAGCCCACATGGCATATTTGTGGGCATATTGTTGAAGAGGCATTAGTCGCCCTACAGTTGCCTCACAGGCATCCATCTATCCATCCACCTCAGCTGCTCCCAATTAACACGCCAGCAGTCGGCGAATAAACAAAGTAATTGGAGTAGTAGTAAAGTGATCGACTAGGCAGTTACCTGTAATTGATAAAGATAGTTATCACACATAAATGAGCTCAATCGAATCGCTCTCTACTTAATGATCGACTATTCTTATATATAATTATGTATAAATGATCTTTATTAAAACTAAATCATTATTATTTTATAGTCTTTGGTATAAACTAAGGAAAACCTATTATATTTAGAAGAGGTTAAAGTTATAGTTTAAATATACAAAAATGTATTTATTAATTAATAGTTCGAATTTGACATAAAACATATTTATTTATTCTTATTAAATCACTTATCTTTAAATCATTGAATGACTAAGAACAAATATTTGTTGCGTATTTTTAGTTTATTTATGGCTTTAAAGGACCACAATTTCTGTTATTCTTCTAATGTTATACACACAATTTTTTTAATATACAAAATATGTAATGGAAATTATAGTAATATATATATTATAATTATTAAATATGTTAGTAGTTTGGATAAGCTTATTTAGCTGTCAATTTCAATTGCTGTTACAACTAAACTGAAGCTGAGCATACCCCATTTAAGTGCAGAATAAACAGAGTATATCAAAAGCCCGGTGGCCGCTGTCCGTTCAGATGCCGTTTGTCATTGGCCTCCACGGCTCTTGACGGCTGCAACGGTAAAAATGCAATACAAATAACGGCAGCCGGCCAAACCAACAACAACAAACCAAACACAAAAACAAAAAAAAAAGTGCAGATGCAATAGTCGCAGGACCCTCTCCGTTTTCCCACTCTCCGTCTCTCTCTCTCTCTCTCTTTCTCTCTGTCTCTCTCTCAATTAGGGTAGCAAAAATATAGTGAGAATATGTTGAGTGCGAGGCGGCTGCGCACATTTGCCTAAATTCCCATTCCCATTCCCCTTGCACCAGAAACAAAAAAAATGTTGTAGCATATGTCGCGGCGTGCGGCGCAGTTGTTATCCTTGTTGGCTGTTGCCTGCCACTGCTGCTGGCATTGTTAATCGTATCCTGCGTAATAGCATAATAATCCCTAATCGCATCTGATCTGTTCACCTGGTTTGCCGCACACTCTCTCTCTCTCGCTCTCCTTATCTATGTATCTCTCTCTCTCTCTCTCTCTCGTTTGCCGGCTGCACATTCTCATCGATATCGTTTGGCAGCTTTACAAATAGCGCAACGCGTCCTTCTTGCGCCTTTTGTCGCCCGTCCTTATTTTTTTTTTTCCATAATAGGCAGGGGTTATTTTGACAGCAGTTCATTTGCCTTCTGCCTTCTGCGACATTTGTCATACACTCTCTCTACTCTTTCCCCTCACTCTCTTTCTCCCTCTCTCTCTCTCTCTTGCTCAGCTGTGGCTTCTTTTGGAGTAGCTTCGTTTTGAAATGTGTCGACTTTTATTTGGCTTCCTTTCATTCACATTTTGTTCCATGAATGCGGCTGCATTTGTATTTCATTATGTTTTTTTTTAGCTGTTGTTGTTTCTGTTCTTGTTGTTGTTGTTGTTGCTATGCATTGTCCTTGCGGCTTTTATGGATTTTGTTGGTTGTTGTTCGACTTGCTTGACTAATGGCCATTTACATATTGGTAAATTAGCAGCTATTTAGTGAATAGCTCATTAATATCAATGTTCAATTTGTTTGGTTATTTCTTGGCTGTTGTAATGTGGCATATAAACAGGGTCGTTTATAGCGAGTGAGTTAATATGTGTACTTTATCAGATTACTATGTTAAATTGCTAATTTTTCTTTTAATTTTCTTGTGCTTCTTGCTAGATTTTTAACATTTTTTTTTACTGTTTATTTCAATTTTTGATGAAGTCATCGTATTTATTACAGAAGCAGCTCAATTACGAAAGCGCAAGAATATAACAGTTTGTTGCGCGTCCTTGAATCGCTTTCAAATTGCAAATGAGTTTTTTGTTGTTGTGAGCTTTTGCAATTACATATGTATACCTCTGTCCCTTTCCCTTTCCCTTGCATACGAAATGCGCTCATTAGCAAGTCGAGCTTTCGACTGATCGAAGAGCGCCCTCTCACGCACATTCTCTCAATTTGCGCACCTCTCTCTCGCTCTGACGCACTTGCGTAAACCAAACAAAATAAACGCCATTTCAGTTTCAGTTTCCCATTCCCACGCAATGCGGCTGATTCTTCTTTTGTTTTGTTCTTCCTTTTTTTTTTTGCTGAACAACAGCAAAAATAAACAAAAGCTCAACGGAGTGTCGAGTGCCGAGTGCCGAGTTTATTGAGAAGCGCTTCGACCGATGGATGAATTAGTATTCAGTTACCATAACAATTGTGGAGGCCGGATGCGAACTGGAAGCCAATATATATTTAGTTTAAAAGTCGTTGATATATATTGCAAAAAAAAAATGGGAATGCCATTGAAGCATTGGCAAAGCGGGAGAGCGAGCGTAAGGGGAGAATATGCAAAAATCACTGTTTTTGTAGCTAAAAATAAAAGCCAAGAATGAAACAAAAACAAAACACAGAAAAACCAAAAAAAAAAAAACAAAAAAAAAAAACAGAATATCAACAAACAAAACGGCTAGCGTCGAAAAATTGTCGCACCAAATTCATTAATGAGATTCGCGTATGCAACATGTCACCCAGCCAAGCAACGTCAGCAATGATGGGGCAAGGGAGGTGGTGGTTAGAGCGGCGGGCAGTCACCCTTCTGGTTTTTGGCTCTTAATGGCCTAGACGCAAACAGCGGACAGTGGATGAGTGACGCGTATTGGATTTCGACATGCCAAACCCAACGCAACCCAACCCAACTGATCCATGCACACGGCATGCGGCATGCGGCATGCATATCTGCAACGCCATCTTGCAGCTTTTGCAACTCTCCCATCTCATCCCCCCTGCCCAAGTCCAGCTGGCGTTGCAGCTTCAGCTTCAGGTCCAAGCTGGAAGACAAGTGCCCGCTGATTGACATGTGATCGCATCGCATCGCATCGGATTGCTCCGCATCCCTATTTAGTTTTCTACATACCCTGTAATTATTACACTATGATTAAGAATTTTTTCAAAGGTCGATTTTGAATATAAATTAAAGTTAGTACTGCATCTGGAATTATTTACAATATAAATTTTTTTCATTTGAAGGGTGATTGAGAATATCGTTTAATTATTTCTAATGTTGAATAATTTTGCCACTATTTTATTCTCTCATTTGCTTTCCTTTGCATCAAATGTAATTTTTTTTATTTTAATTCTAAATAAATTATCAATGAGTTGAAAACGATGCTTAAGGTGCTTAAAATTATTTAAAAATTTTTTCAGTTGTGCGCGATGAGTAGGGAGTATCTTTTAGTCGATCAACATGAACTGGAGCACACTTTGGTCTACGCTTAACCTGTTGCATCTGCGTCGTCGTCGTCGTCGCTGCTCATTTGTCATTCATGCGAAACACTCCAAAGTCGTAAAGTGAAGTAAAGTCCTGGTCTGCAAATCTCGGCCCGTCGGCCTGGTCCGCCGCACCGGAGGAGAGTCATAAAATTATGATCGGTATTTTTGCTGGAAATTTGAACTGTTTCTGGTTTTTTTGTTTTTGCTCATATTTTTTGCTGCCCATTTTTTGTTTGTTAATTATTTGCAGTGTTTAGTTTTTTCGACACGATTTCTTGTGTATTTTATGCAACACCTTCGTCGGCGTTTACTTGGAAACGAGCGCGAAATTCCAGAGTATACAGATTTCAGTTACGCTCAGCCACCCCCCTCCCCACCCTACCCCCACACACACATATCGCACTTCCAGTGAGCTCTATGAGAATGCAAATGAATGGCGCTAATTTGAGTCAATGAAATTGTTTGTGGAGAGAACACTTTCCATCTATCTCCCTCTTTCGTAATGAATGAATGCTGTGTGCCTCAATTAGTACATGGAGCTGGAATACGATCCAGACAGACAGACAGAGAGAGAGAGAGTGGGGAAGAGAGCGAGGGGGGGAGGGTCGCAGACAATTTCCAGACGTGTCATTTTTCACAAAACAACAAACGCCTTCAGGCCTCAAGCGTCACTTTCAATGAAAATTTCCTTTACAATTTCCTCAATGACTTCTCAAATCGTCTCAAATCCAAATCAAAACACTCGACTGGCGTCGTCGTTTTTTTCTTTCTTGTGGTTCGTGGTTTGCTCGTGTGTAATTTGATCGTGATTTGATGCTCAGCATCAGAAACCCTACAAGTGTGTGGGAGGGAGAGCGAGTAAGAGAGAGGAAGAGAGAGAGGGGAGGGAGTCAAGAGAGGAGATATCATAAAGACAAATTCAGATAAGCCACGCAGAAAGAAGAAAGAAAATAATGTCTCTCATTTGCCCATCGTTTTTTTTTTTTTCATTCACAAAATCACGCATTGAGAGCGCGGAGAGTGAGCATAGATCAAGAGAGAGCGCATTATAGCAGCCGACCAATCGCAGCTCAATCGTGGAAGCTGGGGAAACTCTACGGCTTGTTCAATCGTATGCGGCTGCATTCTCCACAGCTGAGAGTTGTGGAGTGTGCGTTGTGGAAGCCATGTGGACTCTACACAATTGGCAGTTGGGAACGTATCTTTAAAGCCGAGATTTGTGTGGAACTGAGACTTTTGTACCACTCTACAGAAGAGCTGAGAGTGGCAGCTTGTTGAAGCCAAACGGAGAGTTGAGAATTATGAAGAACTTTTGTGGATAGCAACTTTGATACTTATGTAAATCTGAGCTGAGCTTAAAATTTAAATAATCAAATATTAAAATATTTATGCTCTTTTATAATAGGATAAATTAAATTTGTTAAGATTAATATTTATTAAGTTTATTTAGTTATTATCATTATTGTAGAACTTCAAACATGCCCCTGACACTTTTACACCTCAAATAAAATCATCTGCGCAGAACTTTATTACTCACCACAAAGTAACTCAGGATTTCCCCTTGCTGCTGCTGCATATTCACTGGCCAAACACACCAGTCTCTACAAATGTTCAATTCCTGCTGCAATACATTTCACACCTCTACACTGATTTACCCCTTTTGAAATACCAACCACAAATTGCTTTGATTTCAACCAGCAGCAAGCGGCAAGCGCTCTACACAACTTGAGACCCTGCTGCTAAGCTCTACAAATCAATGCCCCTTAAGTCTACAACAGTAGATTTAGAATGCTGCGAGTTCGCTCGCTTGCACTTGCTCTCGCTCTCTCTCACTCTACATCTCTCTCAGTCTTAGTCTCCCGCTCTGTGATAGGCGGAGCCAGTTTGCCTGCGTTCGTGCGGCTGTTTAACCGTTCGTGTGTTTAGTGTCTCTCTCTCTCTCTCGCTCTCTTTGAGAGGGATGCTTACAGAGTTGACAACTAAAAACACCACACTGTTTATTTCTAGTATTTACAACATTGTAGTAATTAATATACAAATAATATATATATTTAAAATATAGTAAATATTGATATATTACTTAACAATTTCCCCTTTTTGTGTCGCGTGGAACGAGTTTCTGGCCATGGCTCTGACTGGCGGTGGTTGGTTGGTTGGTCGCTGGCCGTCGAGAGAGAGAAAGAGAGCAGCGCGCTCGCGTGGAGAGTGAGAGAGCGCTCGTGTGTGTGTGGTAAAAAAACACGAAGTATTCGTATCTTTTCATTTGCTGTCGTCGCTCGGCTCTTCAGCTGCAGGTATAAATAGCCCACACCGAGCGCTCTCCCATTCAAATACAAATATATCGTGGTTGTTGATGGTTGTTGCTAGTTCGCGCTACACAAAAAAAAAAACCAAATCTAAATTTGAGCAGCAAAATTCAAATTGATTTTCAGCAACAATTCGACACCAACAAAAAATGCAATAGAAGCAAAAGTAAAAACAACACGCTGGATTAAAGTGTTTGCTCATTGTGTTGTGATCAAAGAAGGTACAACTACAAATAAATAAAAAATAAATAATTAAAGTGAGCGTGTAAAGTGAACAAAAAAACAAAGAATCAACAAAATTGCCAACTCGCAGAAGCTCGCAGCTGAAAACAACAACAGAAACCAAAAAAAAACAAAAAAGTTATTAATCAATACAAAAGTAAAAATACGTATTGAAAAAAGAAAACCCTCGCAAAACAGTAACCGGCACGACCGTGTAAAAAGCCGCCAAAATTCTACTCAAGGAGCGTAAAGCGATCATTTCGAAAATGAAATCATTGACGGCCGTTTGCCAAACAGGCGCCTCAATGCCGGCCATCAATCCGAACGGGCGCATCACGCGTCATGCGCCACATCGCGGCGACGGCGAGAATGCCGAGATGAAAATGTATCTGTCCAAACTGAAGGATCTGGTGCCGTTCATGCCCAAGAATCGTAAACTCTCCAAATTGGAGATCATCCAGCATGTGATCGATTACATTTGCGATCTGCAAACGGAATTGGAGACTCATCCCGAGATTAATAATTTCGATGCAGCCGCTGCGCTCAGCGGCGTCGCAGCCGCTGCAGCTGTTGCTGCCGGCAACTCGGAAGGAGATGATGATGATGATGACGAAGAGGTGGTGGAGGAGGAGGAGGATGATGCGATGCGGGGGGTGGAGGAGAGGAGCGAACAGTTGATGGCGGGCAGCGATGTGCTCGCTCAGCGCTTGGCCGCCGAGAAAATCTCTAGTCCCGTTGCTGCCACACGCATCCCGCTCATCGATCGCCAGACGCCAAACACAATTCTGCCAGCGACGGCGGCAGCAGCGACGTTAGCGTCAACAGCGGCGCCTGTGCAACAACAACAACAGCAGCTGCAGCTGCAGCTGCACAGCAGTTTAACAACGGTAAGTTAAAATTACTTCACTCTTTTCAGTGTTGTTCTTTTTGCTGCAAGCGTAAAAGTCTTTAAAAATACATATTTTTGACTTGAAATAATGACTGCGTTTTAAATTAGTTTTTAGACTTGATTGTTCGTTTTTATAAATAAAACACGCCACTTAATTTTAAACAATTTTTGAATATATTTCAAGCTATTTTCAAATTCCGGCAACAATTCCTTTTTTGCATTGCAAATGAAATGTCACCAAAAACAAAGTCAAGTTAAAAAAAAAGTAGGCAAATTAAGCAAGTAATTGTTATTATTGTTGTTGTGACCTCATTTGTTGTTGCTGCCCCTAAGCGGGCGAGTAAAGGACGCTCGCTTGTTCTTTCAATTATAATTCATTTTTACATTTGCGTGTGTGACAGAAAAATTTACATTTCTGCTGGCTGCGTCTTGCTTTCTTTTCCACTGCAACAACAACATCAACGCAATTTCATTTTGTTTTGTAGATTTTTGCTGTCGTTTCTTTTTCTTGTTTTCATTTCTTTTGTTGTTGCCATACGTAGCTGTTAATATGTACAGCGTATTTGAGTTTTTTTTTTCTCGCGGCCTTTTTCTTGCCTCCTCTCTTCCATTTTTGTTGCTGTCTGTGATGTTTTTAAATGAACACCTGCAGATACTTAAATTTATTTCATGTGTGTGTTTGTGTGTGTGTAGACTCTACACATATACAGAAACTCGACACACACACAGACATACGCACACTCGCTTTAAGCTCGACTTCGCCATTTGAAATTGGAGAATCATCCGTCAGCCTCCGTTTCAGTTATTTTTGCTGTTATTTTGTTGCTGTCGTCGTTGTTTATTTACTTGCTTACTTCATTAGCGCAGTTTTTGGCTTTTCGCAGCGATTATAAATTAATGTTGACGAAATAATATAAAAAAAATAAAATAAAATTTATCAATATACTTGGCCCGGAACAGGTTATAAATATGATGTAGTATTTACTGTAGTTACATACAGCTCTTCACAATTTCAATATCTTTTTTTTTTTACATATCGTGCCTCTCGCTCACTCTCTTGCTAGCTTCTTAGGTGGTCAGCAACTCTGTAATTATATTTTGTTGTTGTTTTGTATTATACAGATGTTGATTAATGTTGCTTTGCATATTTTCGTTTCGTTTTGTTCGTGAGAAAAGTATGTATATTTTAATGTTATTTAAAAACCCCACAATTAGTTGGTCATTTAAAAGGCAAGCAAAAAAAAAATCATCTGCACTGAGATAGAGACAGCGCCCACATCTCTCCAATCCAAAGCTCTCCCCGTCCCTCGCCCCCTTCCCTTTCGTATGTGGTATGTGTCACCGTGGCCGCAAGAAAATAAAAAATCACAAATTCTTTCGTTCAGGCACAGAAACATTCACATACACTGTGCAAACACAAATACATACTCATATGTACATATGTACATGTAGGAATCGTAAGAAGAAATGCACGTGTTCAAAATGTTCTCGTTACGTTGTTGTTGTTGTTGCTGTTGCTGTTTGCTCTGTTCTTTTTTTGTACTTTTTCGCGCCGCGCAGCTGTGCGCCAGTCACCAGTCGGTCGCTTTCTACATATTGTGCTGTGCTGTGCACCCCTCTCATTCCCTCCAACACTCACCCGCAAAAGCTCTGCGGTCACTCAACATAACAAGCAGACAGGCAGCGACAGTAAAAACAGCAATAACAACAACAGCTATAGATCATTTGATTTTCTTAGTTTTCTGCGCTGGCGCCTCTTCTTTGACTGCCCTTTCTTCCTACCCACCCCACTTCTCAATCGGCTCTGTCTCTCTCTCTGGCATTTGCAAGGCAATGAAAATAAAATAAAAATTACTCGTAAACAAATGGGACGACAGACGACAAAAGACGACAGCAAATAAAGACGTAAAGAGGAGCAAGCGAAAAGCGAGATGCGAAAACAACAGCAAATTAATTGATAATTCGTCAATTGTTGTGCAAGTCAGCCAAATATACATACATACACACTTGCATACTCTTATACACAGACACTCTTATACTACAAAGCTAAGCTTAATGCAATTTGTACTAATTGTGTGCTTTTTTCACTTTCTCTCATTGCAGCAAAACAGCGGTGAAAAGGACAGCAGGCAATCGTAAAATGAGCAGCTGGAAGAAGAAGAAGCAGCAGCAGCAACTACAACTAAAACTAAACATTTAAAGCTACATTAAATACATATAAATATATACACATATATATATATATATATATATATAAAACATATTAACTAATATTAGTTAGTAGCAGCAGCAGTGTAGTACAGTCAACTTCACTCTCAAACTCAACTCAACTCAACTCCACACAAAACTCAACTCAACTCGTGTGAAGATCTCCACAGCAACAACAACAACAAAAATATCAGCAAATCATTTAAAACACATCAATTTAAACACACACACATAGACACTGCAGCCACGCCCACAGTTGGGCGCATGGATGTAAAAGCATTTCACACCAACACATTGAAAGAGTTTTTTAGTTCTTAAATAAAACCAGCAAAAAAATAAGAAAATAAATCCTAACTAAGAATAGCATTAAATGAAAGCAAGTAAAAACCATTGTAAGCACTAATACTACATTATTATTAACATTTAACGTTTAACATTTAACTATTAGCAAGCAGATTAACTACGACAAAGAAGTAGATGAAAAAAACTTGGCAAAGCTTTAAACAATTTAATTTTTCCTTTAATCGCATTGATGAAATGAAATGAAAAAATGAATTTTTGTTTTTTATATGTTTAGTTTTTGGTTTAATTGAAGAACACAAAAAAAAAAAAAAAAAAACACATGTTAATAATTTTACGAAAATGATAAGAATGCAAAGCAAAAAAGAACAGAGAGCAGCAATAAAAGAAAAGAAAAACACACAAAACTGAAATAAAAACGCATGAAAACAATAAAAAAAAATGCTAACAAATTTTCATTCTCATTATTTTTCAATTACAATACGCACATTTTTCCTATTAATTTTAAACGAAAGTCGCTAGAAAATTTTCCTATTATTGTTTAGCCTCAGCCAGCAAACAACAACGACAAACAAACAAACAAACAACTCACATAAACATTTGAACAACAAATTCATTTATTTATATATATTTATGCTTAATTTTCACACACACACACACACACGCAAACCTCAAGGAACAATTTGTTTTATCATTTAGTTTTGAGCGTAGTTTTTCCTTCCCCATCAAGTTTTCCTCTTTTAACCTTGAATATATATTATATTAAATAATACATAATATTAATAAATATATAAATATATATATATATCAATATATATATATATATATATATATATGTTCTGTGATCTGTAGCATACTTTGTACAAAGTGTTTTTTTTAGCATAATTATGCGTTTTATATATTTTAATGATTTGGAAAGAAAATGAAGAAAAATCGCAATTATCATTTGTTTATTCGGGTATCTCCCTCTTCCCCTAATTCATGATGTAACATAAAATGATGAAAAGAATGCAAGAAAAACAACAACAAAAAATACAAAAAAAATAAAAACAAACAAATTAAATTATAGCTATTACAAAATAAATTACATAAAATACAATTCAAATATGACAAAAAAAAGAAACTGTTTTGATTTTCTTTGGGTTATTTTTGCTACTTGTGGTTTCTGTGGAATTTCCAGAAATCTTAAGTTAGCCCGTGATTAATGCTACCTGTCCAGTAGCTGATGGAAAATTATGAGGAAAACTGAGTCTAACAATGTGAAAAATCATTTCCCATGTAAACAAGTGCAACGAATTGCGGCAAACAACAACAACAGCAGCAACAACTAGGGGAATTTTAATGCCTTTCAGTGCAGGTCATAACGAGTTTTCTCACGCATTTCCATTGTCTGCCTCTCTTCGCTCTCGTTGGTGTTGTTGTTGTTGTTGTTGTTGCCCATTAAGGGTTTTCCTACACAGGTAGCAGCCCTCGTCTCTGCTGAAACTTGCACGTGTGCAAAATTCTCTTGAGAAAGTTTTTATATACTTTCGGTTGACAGTTGGCGGGCAAAAGGGATTTCAATTTTTTTTTTTTTTTTTGGGTTTAACCCACAGCTGAGGTTGCAGCTGCGTCGCAGTTGCTGCTGCGTCTGCTGTTTGCATTTTCTGCTGCAGTCAACGTCGGCGTCGCCGTCGTCTATTAGCGTTAATGATTGCCGCTTACAATGCAATTGACCAATTGCCTTGGGAGCTGCGACTGAGCCCAGTTCGGAGGCTGAGAAACACAGACTGCGACTGCGACTGAGGCGAAGGCTGAGACTGAGGCTGAGGCTGAGAGTGGAGCTGGTCGGTGCCAGTCGCCCCATTCAAATGTCAATTTGGCTGCCCGCCTAACAAAATCAAATAATTTTCAAAATGCTCAAAAGTGCGCGACTTGCAGTTAGCACGCAATCTATTGCGATAGGGTATGATGATCAAATGGCATTATTTGTGCTCATCAGCGATTTTTGATGAGTAAAGTTTTTACATCAGAAAGAAGAATTCGTGTGGCTAAATTTTAGATTAATATTAATGAGTCATTGATTTTGAAAATAGGTGCATAGATATTTTTAGTTATTATGTTCAGATTTATTATGTACATATATAAATTGATTATTTAATCATATATATTTTATTTATTTATATTTACAAACAATATCATAACTAGTCTATTTTCTTGTGTTGTTGACACATTCCTTAAAATCATGCAATTACAGGGTACTTAACCAAAAAAAAAAACAAAAAAACGTTTGTTTCACATGCATTGTTGTTATTGTTGTTTCCCCCTTACCTCCTCTTCGCACTTTGTGGTGCGTTCTCACAGTGGTATGCGCTAATTGTTTTGTGCATTCTGCTGCAGTCAGCTGCAGTTTCCAATTGCAGCAGCCCCAATGGAAATGGCTGGATTTTTTGGTCTTTTGGGCTTTGAAACGCTTTCAATAAACGGCTCTCTGCTGGCAATTAGCGCGCTTAGCTCGATTTTCACCCATTTTGAGTTTTTGTTTTTTGTTTTTTTGGGTGCGACTTGGCAACGTGAAATCAGTGAAACTTGAATTACCATAAAAACTCGTGTAACGGTTCCAAACAGCTGCGACTGCGCAGCCGGCGCAAAAGAGCGAAAAACATTTTTGACATAATAATTGTCAAGCTGACATTTTCAACAACGCAGCTGACAGCTGAGCGCAGCCGAGCGACCAAAAACGAGCAAGCCGAAGACCAAAACGGCACCAGCCGATGACAAAGACGACGACGACGACGACGACGAAGCCAAAGACGAAGACGAAGACAAAGACGAAGACGAAGCTGAGCTTTAAAATGAAAGCTGAGCCGAACGACGACGTCGACTTTTGTAGGTGCGCATAAAAATTACATTTAATTGCGATTTTCACACGAAATACAAAGCGCATGAGCAACTGGCGCCAGTTTGAGGGGATGAGCGGGGCGTGGTGGCGGGAGGGGTGGGGGGGTGTTTGGTTGAATGTTGAGTGTTTAGAGCACAGCGAAGGTGGCGGCAATTTGTGCAACTAGCGGTAAAGCGTAACTACTAAACAGCGCGAGACAAACAGCAAATGGCTGGGGTAGCTGAGGTGTGTGGGGTGTTTGGGGTGTGCGGGGGGAATTGGTGAATTGACTGAGTTGAGTCCAAGTTGAAGTCGCGATTGCTGCTTGCTGCTTGTGGTGGTTGCTTTTGGGAAACACCTGCAAACGCAAAACGCAAACGCACCTGTTTCGCTAAGCAGCAGCAGCGGCAGCAAAAAAAACTAAAACAAAGTCAGACACCAACGCCAGCAATATTAACAACAACAACAACTGCAGAAGCAACAACAGCAACGCGGACACGGATCGGCAACTTTCGTGGGTTGCCAGAGTGAAGAGGGAGGGGCTGTGCATGTTTTTATGCGGGGTGGGGTGGGGAGTGATGTTGGCGAGTTACAGCTGGCAACTCTGCATGACTTTGTGTAATTGAAGCAGCCGCATCGAGTTGAGTTTTTGTGTCTTGACTTTCTTGGCTCCGTTTGTTGCTCGCTGTTGTTGTTATTGTTGTTGTTGTTGTTGTTGTTGGTGAATTAGGAAATCGAAACCGAAACGTAGCTAAAAAGGGGGTTTGCTGAGCTACAAGGGGAGTGTGTGTGTGTGTGGGGAGGGAGTGAGGGAGGCTGTTATTGACCAGGTGAAACCACATGAAATGCTGCTTTGATTTGCTGTTGTTGTTGTTGTTGTTGTTGTTGATCAGGTGCAAGTGCACATGTTGCACATGTTGCACATATATAAACATATGCTCTATGCGAATCGGAAGCACCTCGAGCTGCCATTGCCACAGCCACAGCCACAGTCACGGCGGAAGCGTTTTTGTCTAGCAGCTGTCCGTCAGCTGCAACTGCAACTGCAACAAAACAAAACATATTTCTATACAATATGGCAACTGGCCGTCTGCGCATTGATTTCAGCTGCGTCACCTTCTTTTGTGGGCCAAGCGGCTGCAAACTGCAACTGCAACATGCTGCATGCTGCATGCCGCATGTTTGTCTAATGACAGCTTTTCCAGCAACAGCAGCAGCAGCAGCCCTCAACTGACCAGCTTTCAGCTACCAGCCAAACAATGACAACGACAAACAGCAATTCCAAGGTGCGGCAACAACAACAACAGCAACTGCAACAGAAACTGCAACAACTGACATTTGATCGAAAGGCAGCCGCTGCTGCGGAAGCTCATACTCCAGACAACATAGACTGTGCCACATGTTGCCACAGTTAACAACAAAGGCGCTGATTGAAATAGCCAAAAAAAAAAAAGAGAAAAAAATAATAAAAACACTACTCCCGACTCTCCACTCCCTGCCTCCTGCTCCCCGGTCCCTGCCTCCTGCTCCTGACTGCTAACTGCAGTTTGCCACTTAAGTTTGCCACATGAAAATTAAAACTTTATTGCAGACAACTGCAAATACCTGGAAAAACACATGATAAGTGTCTAAAAGTTGAAAAGTTGCTTTGAAAATAGTTGAAAATCTATATTTGATTTGTGAAAAGCTAATAAAAACATTTATTTTAAAATTATTCATATTTATTTGCTATTATTGTTAGAATCTGTTGCATATTTTATAATTGAGTTATAATTCCGAAGTCTCTATTCATTTACTATATTTACTCAATCTGAAAGAAACAAGAAAACGAAGAATATATTTCAGCTGAATAATGGTTTAGAGTTGATAAAGCAGATGGAATATATATATGGAAAGAATAAATAAATTTGATGGATCGTAAACGACTCCTCTTCCCTCCACAAGAGGGAGTGTAAGAAAGTGGCAAGTTCTTTTAGTTTAGTTTAGTTTGGATCATCACACTTAAAGCGACACAAAGTTTTGAGTATAATCAAAGACAATAAATTACTTATCTATATAGTTATCGATATAATTTGTTAGTCACATAGTTTTTATGATAATTCTATGCTAACTTAAAAGATAATAATAAACTCTGCTATGAATGGAAAGTTGGTTTAGTTGCCATAAAAAGAAGCGAAGAATCGTAAATTATGTCAAATATATTTGTGGCACGTAAAAATCGAAAAACAATTAAAAATCAAACCAAGGCCAAAATGATGGCAATGTGCAGTTAAAGCAACTAAATCTTAGCTCAATTCCTTTGTAATAAATTTATACATATTCGTGTTATTTTATGTCAATTATAAATTATAAAAACAACAAGCACTTAAAGTGTTCGAGTTTTTATTTGGTGCTAAATCAACAGCTTATTGGTCAGAGTAGATTTCAAAATAAAAGTCAAATTCATTAAGGCGGCATTCATAAAAACTATGCGCAATAAATTGCGAAAAGCGTTAAATACTTGATGGCAATGGATGATGGAAAAATGAAAATCGAAAAATTGAAAATTATGCAGAAACAAAAAAAATGCACACAAATATTTATAAGTGCTGCCAAAAAGCAGCCGTCGACATTTTGCGGGCGTTTTTCGCGCTGACGTTTTTACAATAATGTTGCCAAAATGCTGATCCACCACACACACACACACACACAAACGCACACACACAGATCAAAGGAGGCGATTGATGAGGGGGTGGAGGCGATGACGAGTTGGCGACTGGCGTTGGCGTTAACATTAATGCTGCAACTGCAACACCAACTCCAACAGCATCTGCATCTGCATCTGCATGCGGCAGCTACTGTCGCGAAGCGTGAAAAATAATATTTATGGCAAACAAATTTTCATATCGACAGCAAACGGCGCCGAAACATTTTTTTTCTCCTATTTTTGTATACCCTTTACTTGTTTATTGTTGTTGTTATGTTGTTAAAGCGGGTATTTTGATGTTGTCCAGCAGCATACATTATTTGGCCGAAATTCAACGAAAATGGCTAAAGCAATACTTGATTGCATCATAAATTTACCTCTATATCTGTATCTAAGCTACAATTATATCCAAATTATGATTTACGAATTTTTCTCAATTTATCTCAATTGGAATTTCAATCAATATTAAAAATGTATTAATTATATGCCGACGAAAAATGTAAGTCTCTTGATAACCTCGGAATTTAAACTGAAGTTCAGAATCGAAAACAAAATTTGGTAAACATTATTTTAGATATTTTGATTTCTGTACTTTTCAGTTATTTTACTGACATTTGTAGGGTATCGCTCAGTCTTTTGACTCTCGACTCATAGACACTCTTACCTGGCTATACTTTTGATTTTGTATTTTTTTTTGGCGCACCCAACGCCAACGATGCTGCAAACAACAAAGATTGGCAACTATTGGTGGCATATGTGTGAATATGCGGCAGCCATATAAAATAATTAGGCAGCTCGAGTCATATAAAAAATGGCAAAAGGTGGGCACCCCAAAAATACTGGAAATCCAATCCATGCATAAATAATATATAGATAGATATAAATATGTATATATATATATATATATATATATTGGTGTGTGGCAAGTTAATGTCAACGTAAATTTCACAGTGCGAATTTAGTGCGTACATCAGAGTCAAACAAACAGACAGGCAGGCAGACAAATAGACGGACAGACAGACAGACAGACAAGCTGACTGTTAGTTGGCCAGCTCATAAGTTAGCCAAGTTAGTACTTGAAGCGAGGCAAGCGAGTCGACGACTCCCGGACTCTCTTGTCGGCAACCTAAATCAAAGCGCTTGGCGCATACTCGTAAATTATAAAGCGAATTGAAAACTGTCAGTTGGCCATTTTTGGGCATCCTTTGGTTTTGGGCCCACAAAATCGGCGCGGTGACATGGCCATGACAAATGTGCGACGGAAGTGGCTTAACTTGGCCAATGCAACTAACTTGGCCAATGCGGCGGCTGCCTTTGAGCATCCTTTTGAGTTTTTTTTTGTCTTTGACAAGTTCGTTGATTTTCATTGATTGCGCGCCTTAAACAAATCTTGTCCAAAACGGTGGAAGGGGTTGGGGGGGGGGGGTTGTATGTAGAGGGGCAAGCTGCTACCATAGCCAGTCTACACTCCTTTGGCAGCTCAAGCAATTAACTTGGTTATCGATCAAATTTTATTGTATCTTAAATGGAATTTGTATTTGCTGATCTCGCTGATAAGCCCCAAAAAAATAATATATAAAAAATGGAAACAAAAAAACTGTAGCCGAAAATTTATTGAATTTAATAACGCGCCAAGTTTATCGCACAGTTTTTGTCAATTTAACAAATTGCAGGCAGCAACAAAAAACAGTTGCTGCTGCACACCAAGCCCCCAGAAAATTTGTGGCAGCAACAACAGCAGCAGCAGCAGCAGCAGCGGCACAATGGAAATGGAATTGAATTCCTCGACGGCTAATAATGTCTTTGTGCGCAATTGACGGCCAACTTAACACACTGGACACTACAAACTGCACTTGGAGAAATTAATGTGGCAATTAAGTAATCAAATCAAGTTCAAAAATATCAAATCAGAAATTTGAATTCCATTGTTTCGAGTACGAAGAAAAGGGTTAAAGTTGCTATATATTTGTCAATTTGTAGGCAGATCGGATCACTATATCATATCATATCTGCCATTGGAATCGAAAAATCTATAACATATAGCTGCCATAGGAATAGGATAGGTCGAAGGAAGAGTTCTGATATGAATATTATTTATTATTTGTATACCAATAAATCAAGTCCAAAATTGGCATTTATGAGGAGCATACGCTACTCTTTAAATATCATAAGAATATCGGATCATTATAAAATATAGATAACAAAAATACAAAAAACAATCGCACAGTTTTTTATAGTTATAAGGAAACATTAGAAAATTTGTCTTTGGCTATTCTTTAATACGTCGAACAAATGTAATTAATAGAAAAACAGAATTGTTCTCACAGTGTAATCAGCTAGAAAGGTGGGTTAGCAAGGGGTGGGGTGGGGTGGGTTTTGAGGGGTGTTTTGCAGACAGCCGTGCAAATGACTCGTGCAAAGCGAGAAGGCTCAAACAAGAATTTATTTTACTGGTGTCATTTTTGTTGTTGTCAGTTGGGGAGTGGGGAGTGAGGAGGGGTCGAGGTGGAGGGGGCGTTGTCTCTGAGAGAGCTAAGCGGCTCTATCGGCCAAGATCAATGAATCAATTAGCGGAAAACGAAATGAAAATGAATGAAACCAAGCTAACAAAATGGCTAACAAGTTGGCTGGGCAGCAGCTAGGCCAGCCAGCTAAGAAACCTGGCTAGCTGGGTAGATGGCTGGCTGGCTGGCTGGCTGGCTGTTAGCCCGGCCAAGGCGTGGGATGGCATTTATCAACGTCGCTTTTGCTTTGACTCTGACTCTGACTCTGGCTTTGGCTTAGGCTTTATGCAGCTGTTATTTGGCTGGCTTTTGTTTTGCGTGTTGCAGTTGCAGTTGCAGTTGCAACTGCTGTTGTTGCCATTATTATTGCCTGGTTGCATATCGTATCAATCATTGGCAACTTTGGTGGCGCATTAGTCAGCGCCGTTGGCCAAAACAATTCAATTGCCGTCACTGATAAGCATTATGCACAATTCTATTTAATTTATATTTTGACACTCGCCATTTTATTAGCTGCGGGCCACCACATAAAACATAACACATATATATACCTATCTATATACACACATATATATATATATATATATATATAAAAAATAATGTTCTTATCGATTTGTGTCTAATAAATTTCGATTTTAATGATCAAATTACTTGGATAACTTTCCGATTTAGTTATACAAGTTATTAGAAATTCTTTTAAAAAATTGTTTCATATTTTAATAAATTTGAAAGCTGAACATATAATTAAGCAAGCATCATCATCCTAATTTCAGGCTATAATGTTCAAATAAATCGTGGCAAGTTAGTTTATATCAATCAAATTATAAATTCATTTGCAAAAAATCATCTGCTGACAGTTTTTTGAACTGCTTTTAAAAACTCGTTTATTTTCGATACATTATGTTAATCAGAGTTTGTCAGCTGTCTAATTAGCGCAAAGGCTATCAATGCATCCAAAAAAAAAAAAAGAAAAATTAATTTGGAGTCGGCAAAATTACAAAGCCCACAAATTGTGACCAAGTTGCGTGAACTGTTTTGGTTTTTGCTTTTGTTTTTTATGCAGCTCGATCGGTGGAGCGATCTTTATAATCGCTGTGCAGAAATCTCATTAACGCCGTCTGGTAATGAAAACTGTATCTCAACTGGGCCAATTAATAAAGAAGCGTGAAATTGAATTTCTTTACTCTTATGCGCAAATTTCACACCCCAGAAAAATGGTGCCCCAAAAACAAAAACAAAAAAACCGAGAAAAAAGAGAGATTGAGATTGAGATAGAGAGTGGAGAGTGGTGGTGCTGGTTGGGGGGGGGGGGGGGGGGTTGTTGAGTGGCTATGGGGAGGGGGTTGCAACAGAAACTGCGAAAAGTAACACAGCCACACTCCAAAAAATGCAGGTGTGGTTTGCATTGCTTTGTTTTGGTTTGGTTTGGTTTGGTTCGGTTGGGTTCGGTTGGGTTCGGTACGGTTGCGACCTGGGTACGGCTATTAAAACTCAATCTGAAATTCAAATCGTAATATAATGCGCCGCACCAGAGTCCGATCCTCAGAACAAAAGCCACAAAAACGACAAAGGTAAACCTTGAAAGTGACCAAAAACAACCAAATTCCAAAACAAAACAAAAAAACAAAAAACAGAGAAAATAAGTAAAAAACCGAAGAAAAAAAAGAACTATTCACACAGTGAAGACTGTGCAAGAAGACTGCGCGAAATCAAAGGCCAAATGCAGCCAAGAATGTTTCTTAGGCGCAATTTTAGTTGTTGGTCAACAAAAAAAAAAAAAGAAAAGAGAAGAGAAGAAAAAAGGCCAAAAAGATAAAACCAAAAGCAAAACCAAAACCGAGCCCAGTTACCGATCCCGATCCCGATTCCAGAGCTTCTTTGGCTATCTTTGCGTTTGATCTGCGACGAGTCGATTTGAGTCGAGTCGAGTCGAGTTGGAGTTGGAGTCGACTCGAGACGTCGACGGCTTTTGTGCCCCGCAAGGAATTCTTTCAATTCATTTCGTTCCCTCTTGCCCCACCCCCACCCCCTCCCTCATTTTATTTGGCAAAGATCCTTGGGGCACAACGCGCTGCGCATTTCAATGCTGCACGTGCAGACAAAAACAACCATCGTCGTTGCCTGCCTCCGCTCCTTGCCACCCTTTCTCCTCGGACTGCCTTTGAGCCGAGATTGAAATTTGTTGAACACCGGCGTGGCATAACCTTTTTATTTTGTTATGGCCTTTTTTCTCCTTCTTTTCTTCATTTTGTGCACTGGGTTCTTGTTGGTGTTGTTGTTGCTGTGTTTTTGGGTTCGACTGCGCTTCCTTTTGACGATGACGACTTTTATTAATATTTTGGGGCTCGACTTGGAGCTGTGGCGTGTTGCTTCTTCGGAGCCGTCAAACAAAGCAATGCGTTTCTTGGAATTGCCCTTCTGCCTTCTGCTTAGTCAGTCTTTGTCCAAGGCATGCCCTACACCTGAAAACGTAGGGTATGCATAGCTTTTTGGGAGTTACCTGGAAATTTGCCTTATGAAAATATTATATTCGTTGAAAATAGTTTCTAACATATCAAAATTTTATATTTCTTGAGTAAATATATTCAAATAAAATTTAATAGACATGTTTAACTAACGAAAACATTCTTATCTGTTAAGACTATAAAACTATTAAAGTTATGATAGAATATTTAAGTTAATAGATTACTTTAAATATAGAGTAGGTTGAATTGTTTAAGATATTTATCGATTAGCAAATATAAATCGATTTTGACTGCATGCTCCAAAGTTTAACTGAGTTTATAATTAGAAACCTTTTTTTATTATTTCTAAAAACTTGACCAAAAAATGCTCTTTAAATACATATATATATTAAATTAAACTATTATTAAGAGACTTGAATATTGTATTAAAAATAAATCAAACATACAATTTGTACTGAGTGTCAAACTGTAGATATTCCCAATGAAAGAATCAATATATATTTTTTGTTGACTCTCAACTGATTTTGCAATAAATATGCATATGTATATAAAGTAAACTGATTGAGTTATATATATATATACATATATATATCAATTGTAGCTCATTCCAACAGTCGATCATATTCAATCGATACGATTTCATTTGTTCAAAGTTTTGAGTTGTTTTTGTCTTTCTTTGTGAGTTGATTTTTGAAGACAAATCATGCCCCGTGGTCTCTTTTCTTCGCTCTTCTCTCCTCTCTGTGGCTTCCACATTTGCATCGTTTCGGTTTTGTTTGCCACATTCATCGTCATCGTCGTCGTTGTCGCTTCGGGCCATTTGCAGCAATTCCAGGCGATTGCCAACTTTTTTCGTTAGCTCGAAATTAAGTTATAATTTTGCAATGTTTTTTTTGTATTTTGTTTTTTTTTTTTTCGCTTCCTGCTTCTTCATCTTCGTCTTATGCTTCTTCTATTCGCTTCAATTTGGCCAAGTTGGGTGGTCGGCATTTGCATTTAAATTGCAAACAAATCATCGTGGCCTTTTGATTTATTGTGGAAAGTCCTCGAAGTCATCAATTAAATGACGTGTACCAAAAAAACAGAAGCGGTTGCAAGTTGGCAACAGCCCCCCACACACACACATACTCCTCCCCCCCTCTCCATAGTGCCCCAAACAACAACGGTAGCTGAAAAGTGCCTCATCAAGCAACTGTGAACCTTTCCTCACCACATCATCGCTTATCTATAATTTTTATATCTTTTCTTAAGGTATTTTTATTTGATTTTTTGGTTAAGCTAACAAACTTAAACGTAAGCCGGAAAATGAGGTGCGTCGCATCGCAGATACAGATACAGATGCAGATACAGATACAGATACTAAAATGGAGATGAAGAGGGATAGATAAGCCTGTGGCAGTTGCAGTCGCAAGACGACAAACGACGACACATCGACAACAATCGTCTGCAAAGAATGCAACAATTCATAAAAAGAATAAAAATAATGAAGAATAAAAAATGAAAACAACAACACAAAAATCACATACAATTCTTGCTGCTGCTGATGCTGCTGCCACTTGGCAACGAACGTCACGTAGCAGTGGCATCATTAGCCACCAGCCACCAGCCACCAGCTACCAGCCACCATCAGCAGCCCAGCCAGAGTCGGAGCTGGAGTCGGAATCGGATTCGGAGTCAAAACCAGCAACGCAGGCCACAGACACACTGCTTTATCGCCTCAACTTGTTGTTACACGCAATACACTAACAAATGGCATTGGCACTTTTTTGAGACGCTTTGGCAGTTAAGAGAAAGATGTAAATTATGGTTTTCACTTGCAGAAAAGAAAGAAAAGTATACCCTATATTTTGTTTAGTTTATTGGATATTTATTATCATTAATACTTGTTCAATAAATACAAAATTACAAAAAAAAAGTAAGTGAAGAAGTTAGCTTGATAGGAAGAGGAAGTATATTTGCATTCCATAATATGTTTTTTTTAATTTATTTGATTAAATAATTCTTGTGCATTTTATAATATTTTAAATTAAGATTACGTAAATTAAACGACGATTTGTCAGGCATAAAAGAAAGTCAGGCAGCTAATTTTCATTAGAATATTTATATTAAATAGTTATAATTTAGTTACTTCAAAAACATAACATTTTACTAGATTAATTACTATTAATTTTTTACACATCAAACATTTTTTAGGTTTGCCATAAAATTCGAAATAAAATGTATTTTTTATTATGCACATTTTAACACTAGAATATCCTATTTAATATTTCTAACTTTTAACTGTAATTAATATATTATTTTTAACACTGGCTTACTTTAATAGATATTTACACAATATTCACCAAACTCATATTATATTTGTAGTGTATTCACTGGTCGACTTGTTGTCGGCTTTACACACATTTCTTACATGTTGCCTATTTGCTGTTTGTTTGTTTGCTCAATGAGCGGCCTTTCCATTTTTCCCACTCACTTTGTTTGTTGCTGTTGCTGTTGCTGTTGTTGTCTGTCGACTGTTGCTCATTAATCCCGATTCCGATTCCGATCCCGGCGCAGCCGCAATGGCTGGCTGCCCCAGCTGCACCTACTTTTTAACGCTTTTGTTGAGATCGGCACACCTGAGAGGAAATGCGTAACGCTTACTCGCTTCCTCTCTCTCTCGCTCGCACGCTTACTCCCCTCCTCTTTCCAGTTGCTGTAATTTCCACGAAATTAGCTGCACCTTTCTCTCTCCCTCCCTCTCTCTCTCTCTCTCTCTCTCTCTCTCTCTCTCTCTCTCTCTCGCACTCACACACTTTCCAGTGCTTTGTTAAACACCCAGCTGCACTGTGATTTTTGTCCACGTTGGCGGTCATCAGCTGAAGAAGAAGCAGCAGCAGCATCAAGAGCAGCACACATGCGGGTTAAGGTCTACTATTTTGAGGTTCTTTCAAGAGTGTTTCGCCCTATTGAGAGGCATTCAAGTGGAATTCCCGCGCCTCTTTCCAGGCAGCATCTTTTAATTGTGCCATAATTAATGTGGGAACTGATTGGGAAATGTGCCGTTGATTGAACCATTACACGCACCCGGACTTCAATAGACATAAACAAAGATCCACAGCAGACAACAGACAACAACAGCCAAACAAACAAACATAAGCAAAAGCAAAAGCAAAAGACGGAAATGACAATAATTTTGAGGCCATGCTGAAATTGTCAGCAGTTTTATTTGTTATGAAAACTTGACGACTTTCAAACACTTGAAATGTTTGCAATGGAAATGGGCAACCAATTGGAACGAATACAGTAATATGACAGACATTTAATGCCAGAGTGTAAAAATATTCCATGCTTGACTTCGGCAAACAACAAAAACGAGGCGTTTCTAATGGGGCCTTTGAGTGGGTTAACAAAACACTCGTTTTTTAAAACGGTTTCTAAGTAACCTGACCCCAAAATATGCTCAACGCTTCAATGACTTATATAATGTGGAAATTTTAATTTCTAAATTGAAATAAAATAAATGTTAAATAATTATTTACAGTACTAAGAATCATTTTATTTAAAAGATAAGGAATTTCTTTAATTTAATTAGCATGAATAGCTAAAGTTAATTGTAATTTAAATTCAAATTTTAAGCACATTGAAATTATAAGGTACAATTGTATCGCAAGTGGTACACTTCTTATAAGTGTACATAAATGGTACACATTTATTACGCAAATGGTACACATATTCATATGCGTATGGTACCAACACATAATACGCACACATATGAATGTGCTGTACGCTCAGGGATTTACGTAAAATAAAGGACAAGGCAACTGCTGAGCTTAAAATAAATCAAGATCGAGAGAGAGTGAGAGAGAGATAGTGCTTTAAGTAATCATCGAACCGTCGTTTAACTGTTTTAGTAGTGCTTGCTGCTCAATAAATTCATTATTCTATTTCCTTATATTCGTATTTTCTTTTATTCACATTTTTTTCTGTTGTTGCTTAAAGCTCACTGCTGTATCTTTTCATGTGAATGTGAAGTAAATGAATATTAATAATAGCAATAATAATAAATAATAATAATAATAATCTACAAATTGAAAGAGAGCATCAGCTGTATTTTAAGTTCCTTCTCTGAGAAAGTTAAAGTGAAATTAATTATTTTATAGCTGTGAGAGAGGGTTCTTATATTGTTGCTGCTGCTGCTGCTGTTGAGATTTCTCTTAATGCATTTTATTGTCTTATTCACATGCACATTAGGAAAGCCCACCTTTGAGAATAATTTTCGCATAACCTCGAAATAAAATATAATCTCAGTCTAAAAAGTATGAAGCATATTTAGTCATAAAATATTATTAATTATGTTGACTTTTTTTAAGCCGCTTGTCTTGCGTCTGAAAAGATAAAGTTTTTGTGTGCTTTATTTTTTTTATTTTCAAGTAATGCCAGCGTCACGATGCAATTATAATCCCTAGAACATGAACATGGACAGCTGACAACTCAATTTTTGACTGTTTGCTTGTTATGGTTTATAGAACCAGATGCAGATGCAGATGCAGACTGAACCCAACCCACCCAGACGCTAATCCGTTAACAGGCAGCTCGCTATGGACTCTTTCGTCGGTCAGGCAGTCAGTCAGTCAGTCAATCATTTGGCACATTAAATCCACGCGTCAACAGGCGACTCCAAAATTGTTGCAGTTGTCTGTGCGCATAGTTTAGGCCAGATAAATCTCAAGTTAAATGGCCAAAAGTCAAAATAAATTAAGCCCACATGCAGCCAAAAAAAAAATGAAGAAAACAAATAAACAAAAAGGCCAAATAAAAAGGCAAAACAAAACCGTTGACGGCGACAGTCACCAAGAAACAAACGTCACACCCTTTTGGCCAGGCAGGCATTTGACCCACCACACACACAAAGAAACCTGGCCCAAACCCAAACCCAGCCACAAAATCAAATTCGAATTCAAAAAAAATTGGCGTCCGCAAAACGACGCCCACATGCAGATGCCTGCTTACCTCTCTGCTTGCCACACAATGTGTGGAGACACAATGGGGCACGGCACGGTTAGCGGTGTCTGTGTCAACTGTGTGTGTGTTGTGTGTGTTTCCAGTGCAGATTTGTCACCAGCTCGTTTTCCAGCGCCGGCGTCGAACAGTTGACGAAATGACTGCAAATTAAAAAAAAAAATATATATATATATATATATGTATATATTTGTTGAACAGCAGCAGCAGCCGCAGCAGAATTGGAATTGCAACTGGAACACAATCACTGCTCATGTTTTGTTTGCTGCTTTGCCCTCGAAAATGTCAACGCCCTATTGGAATGTTTGCCCGTTTATTGCTTTCCAGTCTCACCTCCTCAAAGCTTTCTTGCTTGTGTGTGTGTGTCTCTCTCTGTGTGTGTGTGTGTGTGTGTGTGTGACATACTTTTACTCCTGAACACATTTAATTATTCAGATTGAGACATTTCGCTGTCTGTGTGTTTGTGCAAGTGGAAATAAAACTGTTTGTTTTGCATTTCGCATTTTGCACGCGCTTTGCGATCGGCAAATTTTTCATTTCAACAGCAGCGCACAGCGAGTAGCGACGCAACGTCAGCGTCTGTCGCCCAATTATTTGGAACTTCCCCGCCCCCACCACACCCCCTCTCGCTACATTTTGGCTGACATATGAGTTCAAACACCTGCAATGTACTCGCTCTCTCCCTCTCTCTCTCTCTCGCTGTGCCGCTGGCAGTCAGAGTTTGGCTTGCATTTATTTTTTATGCAGCGAACGTTGCGCTAATTTGAGTAAATTTTTTAATTTATAACCATTGCGGTTGCAGGTTATAAATTTAACTTAATAGACTTTAATTGCCAACAGCCAACAGGCTGGCGACGTCAGCGTCAGCATCAGCATCAACAGCGGCACCTGTGCCTGCGTCAGCTTCAGCGCCCCCTTCCAGTTCCAACATGCAAAGTCTAGGCCTAAGCTTGGAAGGCATCGGCATTGAATTCACAGTGTGTCCTAGATATGTAAAACCATTTGATTTAGTCAAAAAACGGATAGTCTATGACAATTGTATTTTTATGTAGAAGTTGTATTTTAACTTTATCATATACAATAAGTATCTAATATATATGTTATATATTATGTAATATATATTTATATAAGTCTTATGCAAATAAAATTTAGCGAGCGAGTGCTGTATTGTATTTTTTACGAGAAAAATAATACATCTATGATTATATTTTACTTAAGCAAAATAACTTAATTATGTTAAAAATATTTTTAAAAAATGTTATGCAAGGTTTTTATTTATTTTATTATTTATTATCGTATTATATTATATTATTTATATTTAGCGAACGAGTACTGTATACTAAAAGTGGTGTGTAAACTTGGCAAATCACAAGATCAACAGATAAACAACAAAAAATTCCCATGCTGACCGAGCAACCGAAAAGCAGCCAGCAAAACGAAAATGACGTTAACGTTAAGTTTGATCAGGTGCGCATACAAATCTTGCGGCAACTTTCAGTAAAGCAAAACAACGAAGGAGAAGAAGAAATAGACGACAAAGCAAGCAAAAGTTAATGAGAAAGTCAAATAAACTAAACAAATAACATGCAAAGTGCCTGGCTGTAAGTGTGTTTGTGCGTGAGAGTGAGCAATAAAGCACTATTGCGGGGGCGACGGCAAGAAAGCGAGCCAGCTGCGCAGGCGTACTCTGTAAAGCTTTTTGCGAACAACAACAAAATATACTGCTTTAATAGAGGCGATGCTCAACACATGATGATTAAGTGGGCTGAGGCAGCAGCAACGGCAGCGGCTGAGGCAGATATGATGCACAAGTGGCCTGGCCTGGCCCTGGTGTCAAAGTCGCTGGCAGCATTGCAACAATCATTGCAAAGTTCAACAGCTGTAAAGCAAACTGCTGCAGCTGTGTCAATAACGAATCTTCAATATCAACAACAGCTAAAGTCGAAGTCGAAGTCGATGTCGATGTCGAATTCGATGTCGAAGGCGCAGTCGAAGTTGAAGCTTTGCTGCTGCTCTTATTATTGAACTGCGTCTGGGCAAACTGAAACCGAAAGTGGCGCTTACAAGTGCAGCGACGGCGACTGCGGCTGATAAACAAGAGCAGCAGCGGAAAAACCACAACAACAATAACAAACAGTAATCTTAATGCAGCGATTACGTGTGACTGTGTGAGTGTGTATCGAGTGATCGGAAGCATTTTGGGTGGCCCTTGCAGTTATGTGTGTAAATATGTGTGTGTGTGTGTTGCATGACTCAAGCAGCGCTTATCGCTGGGTTTCTTCAGGCGTGGTCTCGGTTTGGTCTGACTGCACTCAATTTGAAAGCTCTTCGGCACGTTTTATCTTAATAAGCAAACAGAGGAAGATAAGCAGAAAGATGGAGAAAGCTCTGACTTAATGCACCTTTGCATTTGTATGCGTTTTTTGCTCAAATTTGATTTTACTGATAAATACTTTGAAATTTAAGTTTTGGGGTAAATGAATCATAACCTCAAAATTATATTCTTAGTCGTGCCGAAAGAAATAATAATAAAAAAAATACAAATTGACTTTACCCAAAACTTATAAATTCTGGAAATTTGAATATTAAACCAAGATGTTTGCATAAATGAGATTTTAAGATAAGGTTTGCTCACAGGGCCTTTTTAAGTTCATTCTTATATTTATATTATAATTTATGTTCTTGAACAGCTTAAGTTCTTTATTATATGGCCAATGAGTCATCTTCCTATTATTCGATTTCAGTTTTATTACGAATTTATTCGCCCTATTGTGACTCTTGCGGGGAATTGTAATTCAGTAAACAACAGAAGTATCTTTTGGGCGAATTACACTTTGGGAGACTCGCTTTTGAGACACTCTAAAGCGACTTGTTAGTTTTGCTTGAATTTTATATTAAGAAAAATAGCTCACTTTTGTACTATATAAAGTATTTCCTCGAAGCGCGTCAATTTGCTTGATTTTTTTTTATTTATATATATTTTTTTTTTTATTGGCGCCAAGCTTTGTCGTCTGCGTACTCGGTAATCTGATTTGCCTGTTTGCCCGATTGGATTTCGTTCAGTTTTACAGCTACAGTTGACACTGGACTCTATCACTGTCCCTCTCTCTCGCTCGCTCTCTCTCTATGTGGAACATTAAACGCATAAAGTTGTTATTTATTTTGATTAGTTTTAGCTTGTGAAGTGCTTAAGGTCGCCACGACAAATGCTCATCTCGATTGCTTAGCATAATTAGACCATTAATTTTAAGCTGGAATTACTTACTGTTTATTCTGTCTGTCGGGTTGTCTCTCTGTCTATCGTCGCTTTTCATAATTTATAATTATTGTACAACATGACGTGACATGTGGATTTGCCTTGTTCGCTTCGCTAAGTTTTTGCCAATTGCAAAAAATCATTTTTCCAACATTAAGTTATTATTATTAATGTCATACAATGGTCATTTGTCACGGATGTTGTTGTTGTTTTTGCTGCTATTGTTGTTGCTGTGCCTTATGGCCATTGCATTGCATTGCATTTTATTTTTATTCAGTTAGAAACGATTAAGGCAATAACAACAACAACGACAACATCAATTACAATTGCACTTACAGCAACAGCAAAAGCAACAACAACAATAGCAGTAAATAGTCGCAACGCTTTATGCCCAACGTAATTAGCGCAATTTGCATTTCCTGACTGACTCCCGCCGAGGTTGATTTCCAGGTAATCGCAGTAAATACTGAGTACTCGATACTCTTTACTCTTTACTCTTTACTGTTTACCGGTACTCGGTACGCGAGAATTTAAGCTTTACTTATTGCTTTGTGTTTTTTCCCCCATTGTTTCGCTGCCGCATTTTGCAATTCATTTGAAATCGAATTGTAACTGTTTTAGTTTTTTCTTCTTCATTTCGTTGTTGTTTTTGATGTTGTTGTTTTCTTTGCCGTTTTATTTTGTTTAAGGCGGGTCAGCACCGTGCCAATTGGAGCTGGGATCTGATTGTTACGTTAACGTTAAAGCTGTCGTTGCAATTTTAACGGGCTTTCGTAATCGCGACACGATTCGATTGCACCTGTTCTCGAAACGAAAGTGAAAAGCATACAATTTACATTGTTTACACATTGACTTCAAACACTCTGCCCTGTGGGCCATTGAAAGTAAAACTGTTAAGCTGCTAAGCAAATTTCACTTTTCATTGCCTAATACATATTAATAATAATGCATTTTTTGATTTAACGTGCCACTATTTGCATTTAAGCGCTGTTTAAACGCTCAATCTTATACTCAATAAAGATTCTCAATTTCAACATTACTTTTCTTATCAGAATATTTACTGACCAGCTGAATTAACAGCAGCCGAAATGTATTTCAAATGTAACACACACACACACACACACACGCACGTAACGAACGAAAATTCAGAGAGACAGAGAAACGAAAAGTGAGAGAGAGTGCGCGCGCCTGAGAGAGAACGTGCGTTTTAGAGAGAGAGCGCCAGCACAGAAATATTCTCTCTGTGTGTGCAAATATTCTAGTTCTCAACGTTGGCCAGCTTTACATGCGCATTTGGCAGCCCTCGACCAACAGCTCCAGTGGCGCAATTGGTTAGCGCACGGTACTTATAATCAGTACTCTGTGTTGTATGAGCTATGCCGGGGTTGTGAGTTCGAGCCTCACCTGGAGCAGGTCTTTGTCGACAATTTTTTCGAATTTTTTTTCGCATCATTTTCCATTGCTTTGTCTATTTCAGCAATTTTCACGTTTCTAGCTTGAAAATTGCGATCTGTAGAAATGTTTGAATATTGCAAGAAATTATTGTATACATACTTTTATTTTTTCTGACTGAATTTTAGTATGGTTTAGCAGTGGCTACTTTGTTGCTTACCAAATTTGGTTTGGTTTTAAATGTTGGTAATTATATATTGAGAAGTATTTAAATTGGGAATAGGTTTATCTAGACATATCTTTTTCAAACCCGATTTGGAAAGCAATGTTTTTTTTTAACATGGTATGAACTCTCGATTAATACTCTATTTAATGTTGGAAATCCGATTTGTGGTCGAAACTTATTTAAAAATTCAAACCCAAACAATCTTAAACGGGGATGCGTCAACAATTAAAAAGGAATGCTCATTATTTTGTGCCCCTCTTCATTTTAGACACTTAAAAATCCAAAGAGCACTAAGCACTTCAACAATCAGTGTTGAAGGCAACTTTTTGTTTTAATAAAGAATTCAGTGAGATTCTGACATTGTGCACACACATCTTGTGCCGACTGTGATGGCCGGGAAATTTGCTTATAAACATTTCACATATCTGTCAAAAATTTATACACCCAAAGTAAAAAAAAAAAAAAGTGAAGGCAAACACAAATCAACATGGAAATCCATTGAGCACATGGCCAGATGATGAGGAGATGTGTGCCGACAACGAACGAATCCCAGATTTCCTGTTACCCCCTCCAAGATCTCCTCAGTTTGCACGATTCCTCCGAATCGTTCCCGAATGATTCCCTGGTGGCAGCTTCAAGCAGCTGTGCTTGAGGCTGAACATGCCACCCAAACAAATCGCGTGGCAGAGTGGGCAAAGTATGTTTAAATTTCAACAACAACAACAACAACATCAACACAGGGCTCTCTCTTTCTCTCTCTCCCTCTACCGAAGTGGGCAACAGGCAACAGTCAAACAACAAGTTAATCATATGACGATGAAGGCAACCAGCAAGCAGCAGACTCTTAGCTCAGCTCACTTCAAAACCAAATATGTATTCTCAATAATTATTTGAGGTGCGGGCGCTGAAGCGAAAAAAGCGTCCATTAATCAATATGCAAAATCGAACAATATCCGCTTCACTTCACTGAGAGAAAATATATATACACTTCTTCGTAGATCGAAAGAAATTAACAACAAAAAAACATTCAAGTTTCAAAATAAGATCATGCGGCTTATTTGAATTACTTCAGTTTTCAAATAAAAATCGATAAAAAAATATATATATAAACTTTTGGTTGCTTAATTTAAGTACTTAAGATCTTAAATTAATTCTGACATAATCTGAAAATTGAATTAAATCAGCAAGAATCGAGCATTTCGATTTTAAAATAAATTTCAAGTTCTAAATTGATTAAAGTAAATATTTACTGGTTGATTCAAGTATTTTTATGTTCTTAATGATCGCATTCTACTTGTGATTTATAGATATTTGGAGCTTATTCAAGCACAAGCTGTATTTACAAATATTCGAACAAAATCAACATCAACTTTTCGGCGAGTGTAGAAATTATGAATAGATCGTGGTGCTGAAGAGTTAGTCAGTTGGATGGCAATCGATGAAAATACAAATACAACAAGTCGAAACGCCAAACAGATGCGCTTTTGCCACAAGAAGAAGGTGTTGAAAATGATGCAGAGATGTTTAGATGGGGAATTGCCTCAGCTGTGGGCGTTGTGGCATGCTGGAGTGCGGCTGTTTGCTGCTGCTGGCTCCAACTGAATTGTTGTTGTTTGAAGTCTAAACTCAAAAAAAGTGAATCGAGATGGCGAGAGAGAGAAAGAGAGAGAGAGAGAGAGGGAGAGAGAGAGAGAGAGACAAAATAAGAAAACAAAAAAAAAGCAAGCATAGCCAATAAAATGTTTGCAGACACATTCAACTCACAAAATTGTTGTTTACAGAGCAAAGACGAACTCTCAACACTTGGCATATTTTGCGCTGGGGCAGCAACAGCAGCAGCTGCTGCAACATCATCGATCGATCTTTGATGGTGGTCCACAACAGACACACAAACACACACACACACACACACACGCACACATGTGTGTGTGTGTTTATATATGGGCGTGTGGGCGCGCATGCGATGCCAGCTTCAATATTGCCCCAAGGGGGCAAGCTGACCGGCAACATGATGGGCAGTGGCGTGCGGAATTTTAAACAAATATTTAGTCAAGCAAAAAGTTGCAGGGCATCATCAGCAGACCCATCAACATCATCATCATCATCATTGATGATCATCATCATCATCATGCTGCGATTGGCATTCATTATGTGTTTACAGCTGCAATATTTGGGGCAACATTTATGCAAAATAAACAACACAACTCTGGTGCTACCCCCCCCCCTCTCTCTCTCTCTCTCCCTCTCCCTCTCTTTGTCTGTTGCCACGTTCATCCTGTTTGCCCAACTCCTACAGCTTCTGCCTCCGCAATCCACTCGTTGCAAGCTTTCGTTATGCTTTGCTTTGAGGGCCGCAATTGATTTGGAACAGACCACCCAACATATCAGCTCACACGTACCGGAACGAGCCATAGCTGCCCCCCCCCTCGTCGTAACTTGCAGCTGCAACACCTCCTCCTGCTCGCAACATGATCTTCGCCGCACCGCGAACTCATCTGCACTGAGAATAATTAATATGATATAATAATTAAATTTCGGATATAGACAAAAACTTTTGTGTTTTCGAAATAGTTTCTCAAGTTATGAAATCAGTTTCTTTAAATCTGTATTCAGTTGGAATATAGTCGCTGATTTGGTTTATTTTTCGAACTGCACATTCAAGCGAAGGTTCAGTATAGTTAATATAGTTATAATATATTAGGTTTTTGCTGTTATCTTATATATTGTTTATTAATTAACTGATCTTGCTAAAACATAAATAATACTACTATTTTTGTGAAAACTTGTAGATTTTTAGTGGGTTGATCAATATTTATTTATATTTATATTCTACTCATTATTATGAATTATTTGTAAATCAACAGTTTTTGTTCTCAGTGTACTGCATAATCAAAGTTTTGCCTGTCTGACACTCATGTTGCCAGCTTGTTCTGTTTCTGTTTCTTGTTCCTTATGTTGCATCGTTTTTTCTTCTTCTTTTTGTTATTGTTGTTGTTGTTATGTTTATTTATGAGCTGTCCGTCCCGTTTCCAGCTCGATTGCTGCGTGGGCTCACCAAAAAAAAAAAAAAAACACGTAGAAGAAGAAGAAGTGAAGTGAGAATTAGGCCAATTAGTAGTATTAGTTCTTGCTCACTCGCTCGCTCTCCCTTCTCGCTTCTCCCTTCTCGCTCCTCCCCCTCGCTATCTCTCTATCTCCCTCTCTCTCACTCGCTCAGTGGGTTTCTGGCCAACATCGGCGGCGTGTTTGTGTCTTTTAACACTAATTGCAATGTGGTTTGGTGCAACATTTTCAAGTGGTGCCACCACAAATGAACTGAAGTGTTTTTTTTTGGTTTTTTTTTTTTGTGGTCTCTGTAAAAGTGTGAAAACTGGCAACACATAAAACTGATAAAGGTTTATCAGCCGAATGACTTTATTATGACACTTTATACAAATATATGGTTTTTATTTTCATTTAATTTATTGATTAATTATTCCATATATTCAGAGAAAACCTTTGATTTTCAACTGCAATTCTCGTTTTTAATACGTTTTTAATTGAAATTTTGTGCTCATTTTAATTAGGCATGGGAATTTCATGCATTAATTTTATTTCTGAACGATAACAAGCTAAAATAAAATGGCAATTAAAATGCCTGTTGGCTCATTTATTGTTTCATACACTTATTAATGTACTTTTTTTTACAAGTAATCAATAACAAAAAATTGAATATAAAAGAAAAAGTTTTATAAGAAAGATTGCTATGTATTTATATATATTTTATAGCACAAATATTTACAAATATTCTGTGTTAAGCTGACAGTTAAAAAGTATAATTTATAATTTATGTATATTATATAATTTTTAAGTACATATATACGCCACTTTAAAAGATTTTTAACACGTAACCGGCACGTGTGAATTTTCTTGCTATAATAAAACACATTTTTACTGTTCAAAAAACAAGTATTTCAACTTGACAAACTTATTTGTATACTTTAAAATATGGTATTTTTTAATGTTGTGTATACATATGTATATATTCTTGATCAGTATCATTTTTATGCGAACTAGTTGAACTATCTTTTAAAGCTTACTGTTTAAATCATTATTTTAATTGGGCAACAACTTGCGCAACTCTTTGAACAATATTGATCAACAGGTGGCGCTATGAGCAGACGTGTCTGGCAATGATGGCAATGATGTTGATGCCTTGAAGAGTCTGTAAACATAACTAAATATATATACAAACATACGCAACACACACACACACACACACATATATATATAAATATACATATATATATATATATATATGTGTATGTATGTCTGTGATTGTCACATTGCATTAGCATTTAGCTGTCGACGGCGACAATGCCAAAGTCACGCTCAGGTATATCTCGATCTCACTTTGCTACTCGACTGGAGATCACAGATTGCCGAACCGCATGTAACACCTTCATCTCTCCGCTCTGCCCCCTCTCTTTCACTCTGCTATAGTCGGCATCAATCAGCAATTGACGCATGCGCTTACGTCAATTTGCAATGCGACGTTTGTCGAATTCGAACTCGAACTCGAACTAGACATGTCAATGCTGGTTAATTACATGCAATGGCAACACCGGCCAACAAAAGACAACAACAACAACAACAACGGTTGCTGATTACGGTAGCAGCACACACACACACACACACACACACACACAAACGACGGCAAACCACAAAAGTTCACAAAGTGCACGCAACACATCGTCGACTGCAATTCCGAAACTAAATTTTGAGAACGAGTGTGAAAACCAATTCGATTACGTGCACGAGTGCGAGCGGGATAGAGAGAGAGAGAGAGACAGAGTGAGATGGAGAGAGCGAGTGAGAGAGAATGAGAGAGAGAGATCTTTGCGTTTGTTTTGTAACGTAGTGCAAAACGTGCCGCTGACAAAGCCGAATGCGGTAGCTACAACAACAACAACAACAACAACAGCAACAGAGCGCAATGTTAATTGCATGACATAATCCACAGTTAATTCAAAAACGAAAACTCAATCGATGCAAAGCAAACACAGCAACTAGAAAGAAAACCAATAAAAACAAAAACTATAAAACATCGACGATTGAATACTCTTTTTTTTTGTTGTTTGATATGAATATGAATAATTATTTATAGCTTTTTGAATAATATTTAAATAGAGTTGTAAATATTAATACCATAATTCCATATTATACCAGAGGCAGATAAAGTTTCTTTCATCTCAATTCCGGTAGACACAAAAGACACATTTGTAAAGATATAATCTACCAATTGGTATATAATATACCCTGACATTTCATTTATGATCGGATAAGAAACATAGATTTTGTCCCCTAATCGAACTCTCTAATTTAGAGCTTTTCAGCTTGTTTTATTTTTTTAATAATAATGTTGCAGTAGCAGTAGTTATATATATACTTATGTATTTCAACTGATTAATATTGTCATATAATGTCAGGTAACTTTAGTTTTCAGCTCGTTGCAAGTTGGATGACAATCTCACGAATACCACTCGCTAAGCACTGCTCATAAAAAATCAAAACCGACAAATTGTGGTAAGTGGCCAAAAACAAATAAAAAAGCAACAACAACAACAGCAGCAACAACAACAACAATTAGTCGTTTTTTATAGCTGTCTGCATTTATGTCTGGTGTCTTTTAATTGCTTAACTATGCCCAGCGGCCAATTGTTAATAACAATTAGAAAATTTGCATTTGAATACCCGAGGCGCTGCTCGATCTCAGATCGCCAGATCAAGATCTATGTCCAGATCGATAGATACCGACCACAATCGGCTAATTTGAGTGACTTGTAGTCAGACTCAAGCTCCAACTGGATCTCGATCTGGATCTGGATCTGTGAGTTGCGAGTTGCGATCAACAACGCTGGCAACGCCGGTGGCCAAATGTTGGCAACTGCTGGCCAACTGGACACTCGACGAATGCTCGAGGGACGTTTGACAGACAACTTTGTCAGCAGTGGGTTTGCTGTTTCCTCTGTTTCTTATTATTTGTTTTTCCAGTCGTATCTTTGTGTCTTGGTATCAATTCAGCCACACGCCGCGTTTCAATTACGAGTAGCCAGCCATATTCATATTTATAAGTATGTATTTATATATATATATATATAAATAATTATACACTCAGATTTTATTTATAGAAAAATTTCATATTTGAATCATGCACAAATCCTGAGTACAGAAGTTAAAGACAATAAATTTATTGCTTAGATGGTTTATCTACCTTTTTTTTTTGTATAATATAAATATGTCTTTTATTATTATACTCTGATATTTTTTTTGGCATTCCAACATAATAGATCTTCAGGAGGTTATTCGAATCGTTGCTTCATTGCCTCGATTAATTTATATTCTTATTATTAAGTTTTCATTTGATGTACTAAAGTACTAAAAAACTATTCAGCATTCTTTCGAATATCACTTTTCTCTCAATGTACAAATGTGCATATATATATATATATATATATATAGTGCACATACATATAGACCTACAGGCATTGATGTGTGTGAATTTAGTGCTCGAGACCACAGCTGACAAATGCCATATATAAACAAATAAAACGCGCTCGATTTCATTAGCACGCCAAAAACGGCCAGCTGTGAAAATTGGAGCACACCGAATGACTGCTGATGATGATGTTGATGATGATCATCTTGTCTATAGATGATGATAATTAAGATGAGATGCGGATGTGGCTGCTATGGAAGCGCATACCAAAGCCAGATCAGATACCCCACCTTCCCCCTTTCCCCCCCAACACACACACACACACACACACACACACACACACATCCCCTGCAGAATTGACCGTGCAGCCATCTCTCACTGACCATTTGTGGCATTTATTATGATAGACTTTTACATTTGAGAGCTCCCAGTGTGTGTGTCCGTCTGTTTGTGTGTGTGTGTGTGTGTCTGTTTGCACAGATGTTCATTATACAAAAACAAAACAGAAACACAAATTTCAACGTTACGTAAAAAATTTGACAAACTGAAATGTTATTTTCATTGAAATTCATTGGGCCGCGTGTCAAAGCTGAATGGAAATTTCATTGAGTGTCGAGATGCGAGAACAGAGATCTCTGCTAAAGATCATAATTGTTGTTGCTGTTGCTGTTGCAGTTGCAGTTTGCCGCCAGTTGCTGCCAGTAGATGGCGCTGCTTAAACATTGATTGATGCTTTTTAGCTGCAGCTGTGCAACTTTGCAACTGTGCAGTAAGTAGGTTGCCCCACTGTCGTTTATGATGATGATGTTGTTGTTGCCGCTGCTGTTGCTGTTGACGTTGATGCACCACAGTCACCGTCACAGTCACCGTCAGCGTTACAGTCACAGTCATAGTTGTCTTCCCCCCCAGACACCAACCTAAAAACTGACAGTCAGCCACATGCAGTCTTGGCTGGCTATTAACTGCAGTTTTCTGTCGGCTGGCCAACATATGGATGGATCTATGGATTCCGTTGCTGCTGCTGTTGCTACTGCTGGTTTTGTTGCTTGCCACACAGTTCACTTTGATCATATCGCTCGGCATTCGTCGTCATTGGCACCGGCTGTTTGCTTTGGCACCGGCCACTGGGTCACTTGACAGCCCAGCCACCATGGGCGTCAATCGGGCAATTAGTGCACATAAAAGCAACAAAACAAAAAGCAAACTTGGTGAGCTAGATACTTTACTGGGTCATAAACCCCATGGGTCAAGTGAGACGCAGACAAGATTTGAGCTATACGAATTGAAGGTTGCAAAATGAGAAGTATCATTAATTAGTGTCTGTTGCACAGATGTAAAACTGAAAATGGGAAAGTGCTTTTTATTTTTACTTTTCTTTTTTTAAATGGCATTTATATTTTTGGCATTAATCAATCTACTAAAAGGATAGCAGTGAATTAAAATCTATAACGTAATCATAGAACATAATATAAAACATTAAATATTAAATTTGTAGCACATTAATTTAATGCCCAACAGTCCAGAGGTCGCTGGTGTGGAGGCGCCACAACCTCCTGCGTGTTGTTTTTGAACCAAGTGTGCAAGCCAAAGGGTTGACGTGGTTATGCAACTGGTCATTGTAGCGACTCGCATCCTGATTGATTTCTTCCATATTTGGTGGAAGGCCGAAGTCATCATGCAGCGTTCCATTGCTGACATAAGGTGGAGCCCCAGAGATGTCTCTGAGCAAAACTCTGTTCGGCAAAACTTGAATTTGGTTAACCAAAGATTTTGCAGCTGTGCCCCAAAATGGAATCTCGTATGTCCATGTGGGCACGATGATGCTCCTATACATCAGCAGCTTGTTGCTCAAGCTGAGTTTGCTAGATGGCTTCAGCAACCAGTTGAGTTGAGGATCTAAACAGTGCCGCAGTGATCTGAATGTGTTTGCGCCATGTTAGTTTTCTGTCCAGGTACAAACCCAGGTAGCGAACATGATTCTCGTGAGGTATGAACATGTTGTTGAGTCGGACGGCTGGGCGCAAAAGTGCAGTGCTGAGACGCAGATGTTCCACCGATTGGCCCAAGAACTAAAACCATCCAAGAACCTCATCTACTCTTAAGGCAACGGCAGAGTTGTTTCTTATCAGATTTATCTAGTCAATATTTTGCAGCTATGAATTAGGAGCAGGCTGTAAACCGGAGCAGGAAGCACAACTTTACCGATTGAAGTTAAGAGTTGCAACTATAATAATTAGTATATAATTTATATTAATATATAATATTAATTAAGTATTTAATTACTAGTATCATAATAAACTAAGTACACAAAAAACAAGTGCTGAATCAATAAATAACTTTACTCACTTTACACTGATGCCTCAACTGATACACCCACTTAACTGAAGATATATATAAAATATATAGTTATATTACATTAAGTAGGGTTAACTCTAAAGTCTTTTAATATAACATTTATCAATTCAATGTCAGACATATCAAAATCTATATTCTCCAAGCCAATTTCTACTCGCACAGCTTTCTAAGCACTCCCCCCACTCCACTCCCCGTTCCAAAAACGTAACACGCCCAATTCCAGGAATAACCCCATAAGTAATTCCATATCAATCCCATTGTACACATCACCTTGGACATGTTGCGCTTTGAAATCGTTCAATTCAAAACATATACAAAATGTATTTGTTTTAGATATCATCCATCCCCTCTGTGATGCACCCAAGAAACCAACAAAAAAAAACAACAACATTTAAAACATTTATTGGAAAATTGGCAAATGCATCTTATTTGGTTGACCCATTGAGTAAATTTGTAATACAGCAGCGAACCATTTGGCAATTTGGCAGGCACTCAAGAACGCATCCGTGAATGTTTACGCTAATAGCAGCCACGTACGGCAAATACAAACGACACGTGTTAACTTTTGACGTCAACCCTTTTGCACACAATCCACCTCTCCTCTCCACTCCACCCCTCTTCTCTCCTTTTCCACACATGCCCCCATCCCCTTTAAGCACTCTAAGAGCCATTAAGGAGCGGCTCAAAAATGCGAACATGCCGTATGAAAAATTTAATAACTTTTTTGCACAGTAGCACGTACCATGACTCACATACACACACACACACACACTCACACACAGACACACTCACACACACAGAGACACCCACGAAAGCAATCATGACATGTGGCTGAGACTGCAGAAAACCGAAGCTGATGCTGAGAAGGAGACGGAAACAGAGTCGTGGATACGCTTGTGGCAAAGACGAAGACTGTGACTGAGTCTGAGACTGAGGCTGTGCTTGTGCCTCGCCTGTTGGGGCACACAGGCCACATGCCAAAAGCGCAGCCAAGCACTTGAGAAACAGCCAGTCCAGCAGCAGTGGCGATGTCGAGTAAGAATACAGACGACCAGATACCCTGTGGTCAGCTCAAAACTGTACATATTGAAAGTTTTTAATTTAAAGTAACAGTAATTAATTATAATTATAATAAATAAAAATGTAAGTTTTCAGATACACCAGACAAAAGAAAATATGGCATAGTCACTTTAAAACTCGATTTACAAATAAGGTCAGCCTGAAAAGCAGAATAATAATTAAAAATCACATTAAAACTCGATGTACAACTATAAGCAGACCGAAAATATTTCTAAACTTACTTTTAAACATGCAGAATAAAATATTTAGCATTGTAGAACTTTAAAAGTCGCTGGAAAACTGAAGTCAGCCTAAAAAACAAAAAAAAAGAAGTTCCCAAAGAAAATATGTTAGTTGGACAAACTAACCACAAATCAAACTACTTAAAATAATATCTAAATCGATGACAAAATATTTAAAAAGTAAAATCTTGATGTCTAAAAATAACAGACTTAGACAGATAAGTATAACTATAAATGCTGAACTGAACTTGAATACTTATTAACTTGTTATTTACCTTGCTCGGCAGCAACTTTAACATACCCAATTTGATCCATATTTAATGGGCATAGGGTATAATAAGCAAGCAGCAGCCATCTGTCATAATCGTCAGGCGGACTCGCATCAAATTGTAACCTAATAATTCCCCATGGCCGCCCAGATGTTGCCCTGGTTGCCACCGTTCTTCTTCTGGTTGTTGTTGTTGTTGTTCTTGTTGTTGTTGCCTGTTGCACTGCGTCGGCAACTCAATTAGTGTATGTCTTAAATTACGCATACGCCGCGTGTGCAACACTCGAACACAATGCGACATATGGCAGACATGTTAAGAGCGCGTCGCAGAGCATTTTCGGGGGAAGCTGTCAACCCCTAAAACAAAAAGCAAAAAAAAACAAAAAAGCAAAATTGCGCCTCATTTATGAATTATGCATCATGGCCAAGATGTGTTGGGCGAGTTGAGTGCATGAAGAGAGATTTCCCCGCGGACTTTTGAATGCTGAAACGTGTTTGCCATCAGTTAAAGATCGGGGAGTGATTGCACTAACCGTGTCTGACAATATATTCAGTTCCGTTCTGGAGGGGTTGAATATTAGATAAAAGACTGATAAAGTTGTTAAGAGTATTTTTTTATTTTTTGTGTTCACCCTTAAACTCTGCCTGATTGCTTTTGCACGTGTCTTAATTGTTTTGTTTATCAATCCGAAGCAAAGAAAATTTTCCATATTTTGCTTAAGTATTTTTCTAGTCATACTGATTGTTGCTGTTGCAATTGTTGCTGTTGTTTTCGTTGTTGATTTTTTTTAAGTAGCTTAGCAAAACAAAAAAATTAAAAATCCATTTCGAGTTGTTGTTGTTGTTGTTGTTGTTGTTGCCATTGATATTGTTGCTTGTGCAAGTCTCGGCAAACGGCATTGCAATGTCATCTCTGATTGTCTGTCTAACTGTCAGTTAGTCACTCAGTCAGTCAGTCAATCAGTCAGTCAGCCAGTCAATAATTGTGGCACACACCTGCCGCCAGTCTGCTTTGTTGTTCACATTGTTGTTGTCGCTTCTCGTTTGTTATTTCATTGCATCAACCCACGCCCCAAAACTAGCGAGACTCGTCTCTATCTTCCCTCTCTCCCTCTCTCCCCCTCTCTCTCTCTCTCTCTCTCGTCTAGCTGCTTGCATCACTTTGCGGAAAACTGCATCGCACGTTCGCGTTGTCTATTTATGTTGTTGTTGTTGTTGTTTGTGAAGGTTGCCCTCACGAAACATCGAGTTGCATTTCAACTGTTTGTTGTTTGTTGCTTTGTTTTCAGCTTTTTATTTATTTTAATGTGCGGCGCCAATTGGACAAATCTTTGTCTTTGACAGCGGCCAGCGGAAGATTCAGTAACTGCTCGCAACCTTGACAAAGCTTCGATCTCCGCTTTCATTTTCACCACAAGAGACTTACAATTTATGGAGAAAAGTCTTGCCACACTTTCAGCTATCATAAATTGCTCAAATCTGAACTGATTTTCAGCGCTTTTCGATCACAGTTTGACCATCAGTTTGAAATTATATTAAAAGTTTTAAAAGCGGCTCAAATTCGATTTCCATGTTTAAATTATATTCGGGAAAAGTGATTTTTGGATCTGGTCAAATCTTTTCACAGTCAAAACTTGATCAGATCTTTAAAATATAGTGATTTTTGATTATGGCTCCGAATCAAAGTAGACAACGGAATTTTGAGTCGATTTCTATGTTCAAATTATGCCTTCAAAAAATGCTTAAGGGAAACAACTTTTCACGCCCATAATTTGTTCAAAAACCATGAAATACGAGAGTAATTCGCACATTTAAATTAGAAAATGTGATTCTTGTTAGATTCGAATAAAATCGATCGTTAGTTATGAATTCAGCTAGATTTATTTACTCATGCATACTTTCAAATAATTATAATTTGATTATTTCTTGAGCAGTTTGTGTAACTTGGCCGCCCACAATTAAAAATTGAATTACTATGAAAGGTTTCTGCGTGGCAAGTGTATTGCTTAATTGGCTGCCCGCCCATTGCAGATACAACGATCTATCGGATCGGATCGGATTGGATCGGATTGGATTGGATTGGCAGTCTACGTGCCACGCGTTGTAAACGCCTTCATAAAAATTGGCAAGCGCCGTCAAATAATTTGGGATGCTGAACTTTGACCGTTGCGCTCATAAAAACTTCATAAAATGGCTCACGACAACAACAACAACAACAACAACAACAACAACAACAGGAACAACAACAATATTACTAGCAACAATAAAACAAACTGCAACAACGAGTTTTGCCCAATTCTGCGACATTTAACGCAACAAAAAGTGCAAATTAGCGTCAGGCAGCAGCAGAGGAGGGTCGTGCGGGGTGGGTTGGGGGGCAGGAGAAGGGGTAGTTAGAGGCGCAGCCGCTTATGTATAAAATTTAACGAATCTGTCAACCTGCCGACTGGGCCAAGATTTACGAGACGCTGCTCGCCGCAGTTGCGGCTAGGTGCAGTTAACAAATTGTTTAAATATGGACTCCTAGCTGTGGCATACACTGCGCAAAAAAAAAGAAAATAGTGTGTACATAAAAATATTTGATTATGAAAATAAGATTTGAACATTTAAGCTGTTCGAAATTGAGTGGCAACAAGACATTTTAGTGTCTTCAATAAATGTTGAGAGTACAATTTATATTTACTAATTAAGAAATTGAAATTAATTTATTTATATATAAATACATCTTTAAATGCATTTAAGAAATACCTGTTAAACATTTATGTTTAAAATAACAACTTATTTTAGTGATTGAGGTCAAGAGTTAACTATAAATAAATAAATATATAAATATATGCATTTTTTATATATATGTAAAACGCGTTTTGGACACTGACGTACACCAGTCAAAATTAATGGCCAACAGCTTAATTAAAGATGTTTAAGTTTAATGTTGCATAAAATAGGCAACAGCATTTTCATATTTATATATATATATATATATATATGTATATATTTCTGACAAGGGCCAGTCATATTTCGTCAAGTGTAGCTCAACGTGGCCTATGCAGGCGGGTGGGATGCTGACAGACAAAAAACGCAAAAAGCTAACAAAAATCGTTTGAAATTTATGCGACGGGCTAAAATTAAATCGATAGCCGTGCTTAAATGTCGGCTAATGCAAAGCGGCAATAGCAAACAAATATCAATACAACAGCCGCAGCCGCAGCAACAGCAAAAGCAACAGCAACAGCGATAATTGCTGAGCTTGTTGTTGTTATTGTTGTTTGTTGTTGAGTCACCTTACGCTGAGCTTGTAAGCCACCTGTGCGCCCAGCAGCGACGTCAGCGCGGCTCGGCTAAGCGCCGGTCTTCAAGCTAACTGCCTGGCTTGGCTTGGCTTGGCTCGGCTTGACTTGGCCTGCACCTGCGCCAATCGCTAGCCAGCTGCCAATCGTTGCGTCTCACTCTCTCTCTCTCTCTCTCTCGCACTCTATTTCCCTTTCATTCTCGCTCGCATTCTAGCGCCTCAAGCTCGTTTGTCTCGCGTTGGCGCCGCTCTCTTTCTCGCACGAAGCCTCAACTTTAAATTTAGCTTTAGTTTTGTTTTTAGCCTTTTTGGTTTTGTTTTATTGTTTTTTTTTTTGTTATTTTGTTTTGTTTTGCTGGCAATTAGCCGTTGTCGACGTCGTTTTTGTAATTAGTTTACGAGTTTGTTGCCAGGCTAACCTTTTCAATTGTTTCTTTTGACTGCTTTGTCTGCCCACTTTATGGCCACTCTGCTACCAGCTTCCCCAGCGCTGATCTGTTTGCCTTTGCGCAATTTCAATTTCAATTTTAATTTTCAATTTCTTGTCGCCTGCGTGTCAATTTTCGTTGGCATTTCAATTGAGTTATTTACTATATATAGATATACCATACCAGCCCACCCCCTGTCACCCCCCTCCATCTAAATACCCTGCTCTGCTCCAGTTTTGCCATTGGTTCCACTTGCCTTTTAAGCGTCTCATTTAGCTTGTATCTGTTATGCAATCGCTGCTAATTACTCATTTTTAAGCTGCTATTTTAATTGTTTGTTCATATTATTGATAGATTTGTTGTGCAGACTTAAAGATATGAACAATATAAATATACATATATATATATTTATATATATATATATATATATAAATTTATGTATGTGGGCTTATGTAATTTGGTTGGTAAGTAAATGAGTTTGCAGATATTTCACTTAACGATACAGCTGCAATATTAATATTATTGCTGAGAAATTAATTGCTTACCAACACTCAACTTGGCGGCTATGATTTAAGTGCCAGTTAAGCTCCCATAAATTAGCTGTTGAGCGAAAAATTAGTTATAAAACGAGCTTCATAAATATTTTACAAGTTTTTCGTATGCAAAAAGCACGCAAATTTAAGATAAAATTCGTTTACAAGTTTATGATCAATAACAGATTCAAGTAATACTTATTTAAAGTTATTTTTATGAATAAAACAAATATCGTAAGACAATAAAATATAACATTGAGATGAGTCAATTATTGGGTATTATGATTAATCGTTTGAGTTAAACAAAAATAACACAACACAATTTGACTTGCCACACAGCGAAGCTGCACAAGCTGACAACTGGCATGTGACATGCCCCAGGCACATCCGCTACACAATGCGGCAGATCAATGGCAAAATGGGATACATGATGAAACAGGTAAATGCATTTTTGGAGATGTGGCAGTTATTGGAATTGCGCTGTCGGAAATTCAAGTGCACATATTTCTCATTGATTACAGTTCAGGCGCACTTCGATATCAATTAAAAGGCCCTATAAATTGTGTAAGTACGTTGTTCTCACTTTATCAATCTGGACAGGCTGACGGGGCGCTGAGAGACTAAGTGAGAAATGGCTCCTTTCATCCGCTACACGTATACACAGAAAATAAAAACAAAACAAAAAAAAAAACAATGGGAACATTAAAAAAAATATAAGTACATGAAAACAGCGCCAATAATTGAAATTCGCGCGTACTTACTTAATTTATGCTTTGCGCAATCTTGCCAAAAAAAAAAAGAAACAAAATTAAGAAAAACATATGTAGCAAGTAAACTAATGAACAACTTCGAGTTGCTCTGTTTATATAGATGATATGCAACATCAAAAAGACCCATTTCTACACAACATTTATGCATTTTTCAAGATAGGTTTTCGAGTGTTTTAAATAGTGAAATTATTGTGATAGGAAAGCACCATCTGCAAAGTTGAACGTGACGAAAGCTGAACTAAATCACAAGCTTCTAAGCTACCCAAAAGGAGTGTCAGACATTCCAGGGCATAAGTGCAATAAAAACCAAAGCACAAAATTAAGCGCAAAGCACTTGAAACTTGCATGCTCTCGATATCAGGGCAAATAACAAAAATACAAAAAAAGCAAAAGCAAAAGCAACAAATGAGGACCCAAGCAATAAATTCATCACCTTAATTACAAGTGCAAACAAAAACAGAAAACAAAAAAAAAAACACACACACATATAAAAAGTCAACAAAATACAAGCAGCACACGTAAAAAACCAAAAACAAAAACGGCACGAGAAAAAAAGTAACAAAACAAGTAAAAAAAAATTAATGCTAAAAGCGTGCGCCAGATAAGAAAACTACGATCGCTAATGGCAAACCTTGGGCCTTGGAGCCCATTGTAGGCATTGTAGGTGCAACCACCTGTTTTATGGTAAATGTGAGTGTTGTGGCAGCGAGGGTGGGGGCGGGGAAGCAACAACGCAACCCATACACAACATTGGAAAACACGTAACAACGACGAGGACGACGACGACGACGACGACGACGAAGACGAGAACTGATAAGAGCATGTCTCCTACACTCGAGTGTCTACTTATAGCACACACACCCACACACACACACACGTTACACACACACACACACACACACACACTTATGCTAGTTGAGCTTCGCACCGAGTTTTCGCTTTGGCCATCTGGCACTGATAAGCCACAGCCAAAGAGCTGTGCGGGTGTAATGCGTAGCTGCCACCGATAACAGAGACTAACAGAGACAGAGCGAGTGAGAGAGGAGAGGAGAGGAGAGGCAGCGCGATAGCGAAGAAGGTGGTTGGTGCTATGGGACTATGCTATCAACCCATTTGGCAGTGCTTGGGTACTCAGAGTGCACCCGAATTGCGACAATGTTGCGTACAAGGTCTATGAATCAATTTCTATGTCAAAAAGAAGTAAAAAGTTTTTGTTTATACGTCGTCATTTTTGAGAAAATTGGGAATTGCTTTGCACTCAAAGTTGGCCGCTTTTGCGGGACGTTGAAGGTGGCCGGGGGGGCGGCACTTGGCCAGGTGCAAGATGGTTAGGTTTATGGCCATTAGTCCAAGTGGGCACAGGTGTCAACTCATTGCCGATATATGTATATATAGAAATTAGTGATATCGCCGTATCTATGGGTGCAAATAAACAGATACAGCTACAACTATGTAGAGATACTGGTACAGGTACAAGTTGAGGTATGGGTACAGGTACTGGTACAGGTACAACTGCTTCAAGCGTATCGTTTGTGTTTCCGTTGCTGAGACATTTGAATTTCTAATCTGTTTTTTATCTGGGTTCGCTAGTTAATTTTTTGTTTTATTTTATTTTTTGGGTTTTTTTGTTTTTTTTTGATTTTTTTTGTGTTTGGGTACGTTTCTATCGGCGTCTTCCAAACTGGCTTTTTGAGCGAGGCCGGTTTTGTCAACAGGTGTTTTGCACTAATCAAATACTATTTGTTTTTTTTTTTGTTTTTGATTTTTTGATAGTTGCTCTAATTAATTGATGGCATTTGCCGATCATTGAAATCTACATTTCTGGCGTGGGAGAGCCGGAAGTTTTTGTTGTGTATGTTTTTAAGATGTTTGTTTGAGTATTTTTTTTTAGATAGCGTTCTTGATTAGTTGTGCTTCAGTAGATTAATCAATAATCTTTCCTTTAATTAAATTACTTTAATTTTTGTAAAATATTTAATGGTCTTAAGCGATTTTTAAGATGGTTCTCGAGTGTTTTTATACTGAATTTATAGTGTTTTGATAGTTTCTTTAAATAGATTATTAATTTATTTTACAATTTTAAGAACACATGTAAATAGCCATTGTTTTTATAAGAAATCGAATTAATAATAACTTTTCGCTGGCTTTTTTTTCTTTATTTACTCGGATATATATTAAGATGAGGTCACCAATCAATAAACCATCAAAAAATCACAGTTTCAACAGAATATAATCAAATAAATATGCAGATAAGATGGTAAAATTTATATATTTTTATTAAACATTATAAAAGTCGATATGCAGCATTGTTGCAAACAAAGCTAGTTTATTAATGAAACTTTGAACGCTGTTTTAATTGGCAATAATCAAATATTGCTTTATTTCATGCCATACAAATTCACAAAAATAAATAAAACTTGTCGTCAACCTGATGAAATGGAATTTATCATTCTTCATATAATTATGTTTACAATAATATAATATATGTATATTGATATAATTGATGAAATTTGTATCTAATAAACTCCAGTTAAACTTCACTAAACACACTATAAAAATATCAGGAAAATGTTTTCATTGCTGCGTCTTGGCGATTTTTTCAAGTCCATTGACAATTTGAGTGCGAGAGACATCAATTAAACCGTATAAACAAGTTAACAACATGTTGTTAACAATTGTTGTTACTTTTATTTGCGTTGCTTGTGTGCTGCAAAGTTGTGCATATATTTGTAAAATGTCATTTTCATTTTCATTTTCGCTCGCTCACCTGGCAAAATGTTTGCATATTAAAAATGGTTATAAATATAAATAATACAGACATTTTTAAGGTTTTCCGTTAAAGCTAATGTGTTAAACACGTCTTGGCCATTATGGTGAGACGTAGACATAGACTACACATACCGTATGCGTTATGACAATGCCAAATGGCCAAATGAATTCGCTGTTTGCCTCTTTTTGATGATGATTGTTTTTATTTTTGTAGTTTTTTGGGAGGGCGGGGGAAGTTTTAATGTTTAAAGACAGTTGCTGTTGGCTGCCCGCTGTTGCTGGATTTTGGGCCAGTCGCACACCTGTTAAGCACGCTGTGTTGGCCATGGCCAAAAACGTTGCTCATACAGTTTTCTATGCCAGCATTCAAATTTGCACATTTGCCAGAGTTGTTTAGTTTTGTTTTATGTTTTTTTTTTCTTTTTCGTTTCTGATATTTGCCGGCAGCTGACAACATTTTGTTTGGTTTTTTGTGTGTGTGTGTGTGCGAGTCGCTGATGATGACATAAAATGGAACAAATGGCCTATGAACGGCACAAATTAGGGCAGTGCAAACAGCAAACCCAATTGGAAATGGCAAAACAAAAGACACACACACAAAACACAAAACACAAAACACAAAAACACAACATTTGGCGGATCAACGCCCAACACAACCCCTCCGCCCATGTCAGTGTTAGACCTTAACACCCTGTCATCTGCCTTATGAGTCTCGTGTTAAATTTATTCAAAACCTCTTGACTCCAGCATGCAACCAGCCAAAAAGCAACCCTCTGCGCCATCTCCGAAGGGGTGTTTTTGTTGCTGTTGAGTGCTTGAGTGCTCGAGTGCTGTGAGTGCTGTGAGTTTCTGCTTGGACACTACACCACTTACCCCTTACCCCTTGCCACACACTTCCCTGCCCACCCCCCTTCCCGCCCCTTGTCTTTGACAACTTTGTTCCCCTTTGTTAAGTGTTAAGTTTTTTTTTTGTGTTGCTGGCCTGGTTTGATGTTATTATTACGTTTGTTTAGCCCATTTGTCGCGACGCCGATTGGCGCATAAATTGCCCGGCTATTTGAGTTTATAGCAAAATCTGCGCCAGCACAATTAGATGTGCCACGCCCACACCGCTAGGCAGCCCCTTGCAGCCACCTGCTCTTAACACATTTCATATTTGTCATCATCAGCACACCTGCTACAGGCTATGATCAATTGTTTGATCCGCATTTTTTATTTTTTTTTTATTTTTATTTTCTGTGTTCTTTTGTTTTTGTTTGTTTTTTTTTTATAATACTAATGGTTTTTGATAATTTCTATTTTTGTTTGGTTGTTTCACGCAGGTGGCAGATGTTAATCTTGTTGAGCTTTAAATAATGTCGAAATATTCGAAATGGCATTTTTGGCAGCTGCAAAAGCAGCAACTTAATCATCTGATTTGTAATGTCATACAGAAAATGTGTGAGGTATAGAAAAAGGGTTGCCAAAACGCTGTCATCGATAAAGAATTCCTTGAGAAGAGTTGGACAAGTCTGGGTAAGCGTCTCCGATCACCTGATGAGCGGATTTAGCCAGATTCGTCTGTCCATCTGTATGAATAAGTGGATCTCAGAGACTATTGGAGCCAGAGACTTCGCATTTGGAATATAAGTTCTCATCAGATCATGATTATTTCATTTTATTTTGATCCAATCTTTAATTTATATCTTTCTAATTGAATCTGCACATACTATTGATCATCTGTCGAAATTTCATTAATATCGGTTGAGAAACACGAAAGAAAATCGAATTTTCATATTTATTTGCTTCCCAGGAATAATTTCATATATAATTATCTGTTCTGCAAAAATTGATGTTAATTGTATTATCAGAATACTTCCGATTTGGGTGCAAAACTAATCGAAGCATTATCTATTCTGTTACGATTTCCTTTGCCCCCATTTAATTGCTGATATTGATAAAGCTAATCTATAATTTTCCACCCAATAACTGAATATTAATAAAATTAAACTGATTTCCTTACTTAATACAAATTTTATCACTTCCTTTTCCGATATGGCATAACTGCATAAATTTATCTATTAACATACAAACCAAATTAATATTAAATATAAATATAAATAGAAATAAAATTATCAAAAATATTTCGCACACTTCCGACTCGAGTGCAAAACTAATTGATTTATTATCAATTTGATTTGCTGAACATTTAAATTCAAAATTGATAAGGGACAATTTGTGTTACAAATTATGATAACTATATCTAATAAAAAAGGATTAAAAAATATGGGGGTTTAACCCATTTCGTTGTGCTTGAATTTTTGTGGCATTTTTATAAATACTGATACGAAACTTCTGTTTAATGTCATTTCTGATACGTATATGAATCAACGCAGATGCAACAAAGTTGTGGAACACAGTTGCACGCCATTTCGTATCAGTTAACCTATATCACCCACACCCTTGCTGACAAGTCACCTGTGCAATAAGCCTTCGTAATTGAAGCGCAAATAAGTACAAATAAGTACAGACAAATAGAACTATCTACGTAGCAGCAGACACACAATTTGAATTGAGTAATTATGCGTCGCAGTGCACTGGGACCCCCCCTCACCGAAAGCTGGAATATATAAATATAAATATGTGGGTCTATCTATATAGTAGTGGTTGTATATATACTGTGACTTCAATATGCGAGCGGACAACGGCTGTTGGCTGATAGCGAGCGAGCAGCGAGCGAGCAGCGAAATCAAGTGCATAACACCTGAGCAAATGAAATGAATGCCTAACAATGCTTTTTTTCTTCGTTTTTGTTTTTATTTTTTATGAACGATTTCATCGTTGCGAGATCACTCGTCATTGGCATTTGTCGAACAGGTGTCAGTGCCACGCCCATTCCATGCCATCGGCACAGAAGTCGGCCAAACGCCTTCATTTCAGTCAGTTGCACTCGGCATTTTGGCCGAGAGACGATGACGACGACGACGACGACGACGACGACGACGACGACGACGACGACGACGACGGTGACTCTGACGCTTATCAGCCAACTGCTTCCGCTGTAGCATTGGGTAAAATTCATTTTTTTTTTGTAGCTGCTTGGTTCCGTTTTATTTTATTTTAATATTTTTTCTTTCTTTTTCTTTTCTCACTGATAAAGCGAAGTTGTTTCATTTGTTTGCACTTGGAATTGTGGTATTTATGGTATTACTCTGAGCATTGTGTGTACTGTGTGCACTCGCTATATATGTTATCTGCTCGATGACGTGCCCATTTTTGCCCCTATCGCTGTAGCTGTAGCTGTAGCTGTCGCTGTTCTAGTTGTTGCAGTTGTTGTTGTGGCAAAGGCTGTCCCTGGGGTCATGTTTGCCATTTCTAAAGAGTCGCCCACGTCATCGTCTGTGATTTTGTAGTTTAGTTTTTTAATACGACTCCACGCACTCCATTTGCATGTGTGTGTGTGTGTGTGTATATATATAGGCCTCACAATTTTCGCTTAAATGTGGCTCGTAAACTGCACAGATTATGCAGCTGCTGCCGTCGAACATGAAAAACAATTTTGAAACGCCACAAATCAGCGGCTCAATGACCGCGAATGCAATTGCAACAGCTACGGATACAGCTGCACTCGCAAAAATAATATGCTACATTTTTTTTTTTAGAAAGTGTTTGCAACAAAACAAAAGAATTGCTATATGAGGCAAGCCGAATATTTCACACATTTGCAGCTATTTACTGATGACTCATAAAACTCTGACTGATTTGTAATATGAAAGCAATTGGTCGAATATGTACCAAGTTTTATCTCGATCGCTTTGGGACTGAGGAATTAGTTTACTCACAAGATTTGCGGATACAATTTAGAAAAGAATCAGGCATGTTTTTTTTTTATTTTTAGTTTTCAGTGTACTTCAAATATATTTAAACTGTCTGGCACACTTTAATATAAAGCTACAAATTAGCATAATTTTTTGTTGAGTGTACAATCACAGCAGCAGCAGCAGCAGCGGCAGCAACAACTACAACTAAAGATACAGATACAGAGCGCAATCAATAAAGCGCAATGCATTGCAACAGGTGCAACGGAGACGAGGAGGCAGCAACAACAGCAGCAGCAGCAGCAGAAGCAGCAGCAAATGGCAGGGAATGGTGCAGGTGAAGGGAGACTTGAGGGAAACTGGCTGCTGTTGCCTCCTGATGACACCATTCGCCGCAATGAATATGGCCCGCAGCAGTGGGTGGCAACTCTGGCCTGAAAGCTGTCAATGATGTGTTGCAGCTGTGCGCCACATGTTGCTGGCGGTCTGTTGTGGTTGCTGTTGTTGCTGTTCCTCTTCTTTTCTTTTTTTTTTTTTTGTTTTTGTTTAGGGCGGGGTCTGCTGTTGTTGCTGTTGTTGTTGGGTGCCCATTAGTGGACAGGCTGCGTGAAATGAGGACAGCAGCTGCAGGTGCGCCTATACCCAAAAAGTTGACAAATTTACAGCTAGCGAGCGATCCGCTCTAAAATGGCCGACACCAAATTCATTTGAGTGCCTTCAGGCCGTCCTGTTCGTCTGTCATGCCCCAAAGATGGCTAACAGCGGACGAATTGATCGACGCTAAATGGCCAACAGAATTATGACCAACAACGCCTGCAAGCAGTAGCAGCAACTATTCAGATATATTTCTATATAATATATATATATATATACAAATATATATGTATATATTGAACTAGTTTGCTTGGCCGCCTTTCAATGCGACTCATACGCACCTGTGACCGTCGTCTGTCCGCACGTCTGTCAGCCCGTCTGTGACATTCATTTGCAATATTTTCACGCTGCTTGAGTTGTCACAACAATTGACACTTAAAGTTTTTAAATACATGCCTCAAATGTGGCTGCCGCTGCCGCTGCCGCTGCTGCTGTTTCTGCTGCTGTTGCTGCTGTTGCTGTGCAATTGGCAACGGCTGCTGTTTGTGGCAACCATTGAAAGACACATCGACAGCAGCTGCGCGCCAAATTAACAAAAATTTGAAAATTCGAAATGTGCCCCCGACGAAGACAAAGTAAAAATTATGTCTCGTCTTTAAAACCAAAAATTTCTCAAATATTTCTTGTATTAATTTATGGCATTCATAAAAACCAAAAAAAAAAGGAAAAAAAAATACAAAGAAATGCTGAAAACATATCAAACCAAAGCACACTCACCAAAACTCAAGGTAGATAAGGCAATAAACAGAATAGAAACATTAAAAATAATTTAATAATAATTAGAAAACAAATGTTAAAAATGTTAATCAACTGTGACTCAGCTAAAGATCTGTTTTGCTCATTAAAATAATTTAATTACGAATATTGTTAACCATGAAATACATCCACTGTTTTCAAAATTCATTTCAATTATATTTATATTTATATTTATATTTTATATAGCTGATAGTGGGTGATAATTTGTAAATGTTAAAATCTATGACAGCTATGCAATAAATTCTTTTAATATTCATATGCAGTGTGTAAAATATTTAATTTCGAAAGGTCAATAAAATTAAGACGCAAGGCAGATGAAATAAATTAACGAAAAGACTCAAATATATTATTTTTAATGAGTCATAATTAAGCAAGTTAGAATGCTCTAGTCGACAAAAAGTACTCGACTAGGAGATACCCTATCAACTGAACTTGATGAATATATATTCTTTCTGCCTTTTTTTTTTTAATTTTCAATGGCTTCAGGGTGTAAAATTACATGATAACAAATGTTAAAAAGCAAGTGCAGCTTAGTTAAATTTTTAAAAAATATATTCAATTATTACCATAGGTAATGAACATCATTTTTGTATCTTGTTTATGCCCAATCATTATCTTAGACACGTTTGTTTAAATGAATGGCTTTTGTGCATATTCTTGCATTTTTCACAACTCAATTTTGGGTTCTTTGCTCATCACAAAATTATTTAATTACCTTTTTGTTAACAATAGATTAGTTTGCAGCTATGCTTTTTGCCACAAACAGAAATATGACAGCTTTATAAGATTTATAGAGGAATGTTTACTTGTCAATTTTGGTCAATTAGCACAATTAGTTGGGCATTTTAGGCACTTATTGATGAATGTTGCCTCAAATTGGGAAGTAATAAAATGTTAAAGTGTTGCCTCAATTATTGAGTTAAAAGTATTGCGTAGATAATTTGGCAAAAATTGCTGCAATATTTAAAATTACCTTCCATTTTCGCGGCTCAAACAATGAGACCTTTACATACATTTTGGCTAATAGCAGCTGCTCTCTTTTCCATCAGTCTGAATTTCCTGGCAATTTTCCAGCTGCACTTTGCCAGTAGCCAGCTGCACAGACAACAACAACAACAACAACAACAACAACAACGACAACCACAATAACAGCAACAACGAGCATTTTGCCACTTTAACGTTTGAATTAAACGCCAACATTAATTAACTTGCAATTTAGCATAAATACATCATCGCTCAAACGTGGAACGTGCAACCTGGAGTTGCAATTGGAGTTTGGCCGCCTGGCATTTCACTTTGGTTTGGTTGGAAAACTCGTCGCTGCCAATTGGAAAACTGCTCCAGTTTAAGCCGGTGCACGTTTTCGACAGCCAGCAGCAGGTAGCCAACAAGCCAGCCAACAGCCAACCAACAGCCAACCAACTGGCCACCTGTTGCCGGCTGCATTGGCAATACTTTGGCTCTTGGTTAGTCAGCCGCTGGGAAATACCAGTTAACTGGGCGCAAGTTGTTGCTGCTTGCTACACTCGAAAATAAAATGCTCTAATGTAAATGATTTGATATTTCTCATTTCTTTCATATGTCTCGATAACTGCCACCATTTCGCAAATATATCGATATAAATCGATGAATAAAATACAGAGATGCTTACTTAGCACTTTCATATAGATGATCTATCATCTTGTTTAGCATTTGCTCAATGTCTCCAAGTGGAAGATTGATGATGTTAAGCAACAATTTTCATTTCACAATTTGTTTATCTTATATTTTAAATTAATTTTAATATTGCAAATATTTCACAGCTGCCTTCAAAATGGAAACCAGTTTTACATATTTTACTTTTGTATGTTTAAATCGCTTGAGTGTTTTTAAATACTCTTTTCTCTTGTGTATATATTCCCAATTTGGCTGTCATAATATTGATATACCATACAAATTTTGATGAAAGGGTATTTGCTAGTCAAACTCTTCATACTTTATATTTTTCTCAGTGTAGTTGATGGCTGCTTCTTGGTGGTTGCTGGTTGCTGGTTGAAGTGTTGCGCAGACGCCGTGGGCCGTCGCCTCGCCGCCTCGTCGCCAGTTTGTTACAGTTACAACTCGGCCAGTGGCCTCATGTTGCAGTTGCAGGCAGAGTTGCATGCAGATTGGCTAAGATAAGAGCATGCTCTAGCAACTAGCAGCCAGCAGCCAGCACACTTCCAATCGACTGCTTACAACGGCTTAGTCCACCACAGTCTATACTCCCAGTCGTAGTCGTAGTCGTCGTTGTAGTCAGAGTCTCCAGTTTATTGGCAGCTTTGCATCTGCATCTGCATCTGCATCTGCATGCACATCTAATGGCCTTTCCTTTTGACGTCTAATTGCGGGGCGTTGTTTTTCAGTTTTCAGTTTTTCAGTCTTTCAGTTTTTGCTTTTGTTTTTACATAGTTGTTTCTGTTGTTTCTGTTGCTTTGGCTGCAATTTGTCTAAATGACACAAACTAATTGTAAGACTAACGCCCCACAAATGATGCTGAGAGCATCGAGGGAGAGATGGAGACAATGGCATCGCACACTTTCACCCATGTGAAATGGCATTCTACTGGGCAGGTGCTGGACACCGAGTGGGGCCCCAAAGAGAAAGGTGCATCTTTCGCTGCCTTGTGCAATTGTGCGTGACCAGTTCTCACGAACAACAACAACAACAATAACAACCTGGCTTAGACTCATGCGAAGCCCTTAGGGAATGGTCATAAATATTGTATTGCTTGGTTTGAGATAGAAATGAGAAAGTTATATGAGTGAAAGATTATAAATTGATATTTTATTGAATACTATTTTTTTATTTTTTAATTTTACTCAAGTTCAGTTAAGCAAAAGTACGAAGATGTGTCTAACTTTTAGCATTTGGCAGGGTCTCTATACACTCTGCACTTTTTCATACTTCACGTTCTATAAAGTCTACACATTATCTAGCCTAACTGTTATAATCTAACCTAACCTTTCCCAACTTCAATCAACTTAACCCATCAGCTGCATTTGTAATCGGTTAATAAACAGTTTTATTTGATTTGCGTTCCATATGTTTTCGCCACTTCATTAAAATTGAATGCACTCCAATGCGAATGAATTTTAAAAAATTACTTAATATCATACATCCATTGGAATGAATCTTTACATCTTCAAAAGAACGCATAAAGCTTTTCGAAGAAAACAACATTTTCAAATTATGGCGCCAGAAATGCGCTTAATGCGTTTAATTGTTTCAATAATGATATCAACTTTTTTTTGTTGATTGAAGCAAATGTAAATATTACTAAAGTTGTGCTTATTGTTGTTGTTGCTGTTGTTGTTCTTGTGGTTGATGTGGCTGTAGTTGGTATTCGTATTCGTATTCGTATTGTTGGATGCACTGCAGGTGTACTATGGCAAATTTTTATAACATTTTGCTTATTACATTTGTATGCATTGCCGTTATGCAGATGTCCCCCCCCCCCCACACACACCCCCACCCCCGCAACAGCCACACTCATACACCCCAGACGAGCTGAGTGAATGAATGCATTTGTTTATAAACAAGCGAATTGTGCAATAAAAACGCAAAGGAATGAAATGAAATTTATGATCAAGCTGAGATAGCAAATGGCGCGCTTTAGTGCCAGAGAAAAGCGATAAAAGCGCCCCGACTAAAACTAATTAGAAAATGGCAAGAAAATTGCACCTGTTTTCATATGCGAACAAAGTCGACTCAACTCGACTCGACTCGAGACGAGACGAGACAAGGCGCTGATTGAATATGCGAATGCGAATGTGAATGTGAATGTGCATGCGAATCTCAATGTAAATGTGACTGCGAATGCGAATGTGATTGTGAATGTGATTGTGAATGTGATTGTGAATGTGAATGTGAGTACTCGACTGTTGTATGAATGAACATATTAATGCTGTGGGGTGCATAATAGACCCCATCTAGATGGGGGAGCTATGAGGACGGATGGGTTAGGTGGTGGAATGTGGGGAGGGGAGGGGTAAGTTAGCTCTATGAATTCATTATGCAGCCAGTCAGCAAGCAACACCTGCCAACCGGCAAGCCAGCCAGCCAGCCAGCCAGCCAGCTAGTCAGTTAGCCAGCTATCAACATGGCCCACAGCAACAGCAACATTTGCCCAGCAGCAACTGCAACAGCAACAGCAACAGCAACATTGCAGCTGCAGCATGCAAAGCAACACCAACAACAACAACAACAACAACAACATTACTATGGCTGCTGCACTTGTAATTCATTTGATCAAACGAATGGCTAAATAGGTTTATGGGCAGAGACGGAAAAGAGGGGGGGGGGGGGGTGGGGAGGGGTTATTATGAGGCAAACAGCTTGGAAAGTTGGCCAGCAAACTGAAGATGCTCCTCTCTGTTGTTGTTGCTGTTGCTGTTGCTGTTGTTACCAAAGCGTTTTGTCAGAAATTATGTTTATTTATTGGCAAGTGGCTCGACAGTGCTGTGCTTTGTGCTGGTTTTGCTATTGTCTTGTTTACCTTCTTGGCCACAGATAACACACACAATATTGCAATTGTTTGACTACACAACGAAGACAAAGTTGCCCAGCAGTGAAAGATTAACAATGAGCTGGGCAAATGTTTTTAACTCCATTACAAATATGGCACCGCTTCCCAAGTAGATCTCATAATTTGTTCAGCAAATCTCTTAGGGTTTATTTCGCAATGGATAAATTGTTAGTGCAAGCCAAACAAATGATAAGATACGATGCTCAAACAGTTAACAGTTCTACACCTGATAGCTGTTGAAGAGTTCTCGTTTGAGATTGATTTTGATTTTGATATATATATGAATCCATTTGTGGATATTTTTCTGTCTTGTTCGAAAGTCATTTTTGTCACATTCGCATTGATCTTCAGCTGAAGTTTAAAGGTCGAACGATTTGTCTGGCTGCTTAAAGTGAATCCCTAGAAATAATAAATAGACAAACACAGAAGAGGGATGCGGACATTGGTCCAAAGTCAAATAGGCGCAGACAAACAGTCAAACATAATAAACTGTCAACAGACACAAACAGAAGCCGCAAAACAATTTTTTTTTGTATTTTTTACAATCAAAATAGACACGCGACGACGCTGGCAATTTGGCCTCCGAATCGAACCGAACCGAACCGAACCGAGACGAAGCCAATATCGAACCGCTCCGAACAGTTTTCGAACCTGATGCCAAATGACAAATGAGCAGTTTTAGAGACAGGAGCAACGCTCTTCTGGTGTTGACGTTCAACGTGAAGTGAAATTCCAATTGGAAATTAAGTTTAAGATGCATGTTTGTCTATTTTGGACTTTGAATGTTTTATTTTTTTCCCCTCCATTGCAACATTTGTTGCCATTAATCATCCGCCAGCTGTGCTGGCACATTTTGGAAGAAATGCTGCCGCATCAAAAAGCAACAAAAAAAATAAAAATAAAATAAAAAAATATAAGTAAATAAATAAAAAAATCAATTAAGTTTAGTAATAAGAAAAAATAAAACATAAACAAAGAGAAAAAGAAAAAGAAAAACACAGACAGACACGCACCAATACAGTTGCAATTGAGTTGTCAATCAGAGGCTGATTTTTGTCGCCGTTTGCCGTCAATCAGCAATGGCAACAACATCAACAAATCCAACAACGGCAACAATTGCAAGCAGCCATCAATTATTTGTATGAATGTTGTGTTGTTTCTTTGTTGCACGTGCGTCGTCGCAGCGACTGCCGCATTGCATGTTGCCGGCTCATTAGTTTGGCTTTTATTTTTGGAAAAGCCAACGCGACGCATTTGCCGGCCGACTGTCTGTGCCTCAAAAAATCAGTTGCTGCCGTTGCTGCTGCTCTTGTTGCTGTTGTTGTTGTTGTCGTTGCAGTTGTCGATCGTTAGTTGCCAGCGCTGTCGTCTGTTGCTGTTGCTGCCACTGCCACTGCCGATCGTCGATCGTCGTGTGTTGCACCAAAAATTATTAATAGACCTTTGTCTGCTGTTGTTTTTATTGTTGTTGATGTTTGCTGCTGTTGCTGCTGTTGCTGCTGCTGCTGCTGTTGGCAAATGCCAAACGCTGCAATTGTTGCTGTCATTGTTCTGTTACACTTGCAATCGCTTCATTTATTATTGTCGCGTCTCTCCCCTCTCCCCCTCTCCTGGCATCACTCCCCGTCTCACCGTATTGAGTCCATCATTCAGCTCTCAGTCTGTAAGTCAGTCAGTTGTCGCGGTCGTTGGCTCAGTGACAGTGTCTCCCAATTGCAAACGCCACAGCCATAGGCATTGCTATCGTGAGTGCGCCAAGACAGACACCTAAATTTAATGCGACAACCGTCAACCAGCTGCATTCAATTATTTAGTCGCAAATCGTCATCATCATCAACATCGTCAACATCGTCAACATTGTCAACATCATCAACATCATCACATCACATCACAACACATTGCTATGAGTATATATTACTCTCGATTTCAATATGCCTCTGTGTGTGTGTGTGTGTTGTTTGTTTGCTTGTGTTTTTGTCTAGCCGTTGCAGCAGACAATAAAACATCATTAAAAAGAATCAGAGGCGTTGTAACATGCTCTGCAAATATTTTAATTGTTTTTCACTTTCAATTTATTTTCAGCTAAATATGTATGATTTTCTTTCTTTTTTTTATGGTGTTCTAATAAATATAGCCTTTGATCTAAAAGTTTATGGGTACCACATCTTTTCCAGAACTATAAATGTATTGATTCGGAAGAACAATACGATTTTCTTCACATGTTTTACGAATCTGTAGTTTCAAAACGTTTTTTTTCCGAGCTAAATTTAATTAGACTTGATAAATATATTTTTCTGCTAATTTTTAATACCCATTTTACTTACCCAAACCTTCGAATTTGATTACAACTCATATCATGATATTAATTCAGCTAAACGGAAGTAAAAAGATATTTGTTTGCAAGCAAAACATTACTTGTATAAATATTCAGAGATATAACTCCAACTAATGCATTTAGTATCTTGTGTACTTAAGGCTTTATTTCGGAGAAATCATAAAATTGAATTTACAAAACCTCTTAAGCTAAACTGTAAGTAAATATTCATCAACCATTTCTGTGCTAACAAATAACTCATTATAAGTAAACAAGAATCGAGGGCACATGGAAAGAATATGCCTGAAGCCATTCATTAAAATATATTTCATTCAAGACTTTAACACGAAAATCAATCAAAACTCAAATAAAAAATCATTCATTATGAATCGAGCTGAACCACGCCCCACCCTGAATAGTTTCTGTCATATTCATTTTCAAGGGGTAAATGGGGCAGAGAGGGTTGTCCTGAGGCAAAACCTAAGCACACCTGTGCGACTTGTCTGTCTATCTTTGTGTATATTATTTAATTTTAATTAAATAGCATGTCAGTTGCACTACGAAATTAAATTAACATCGTGGCTGGCAATCAATCAACATGGAAATTGTTTAAAACCAAAGTGCTAAAGCCGCAAAATAAAACAGCAGAAGAGGAAGAAGAAGAAAAGAAACAGGCGAAAGCCGAGAGAGAGAAAACTAATCCATCAGGCACAAAATGCTCATTTGCATAGCATTAGCGAGAGGGGTGTGGCGGCAGGAATGGGGAGGTAGGCCGGGGTGACCAGTCAAATAAAATACATATAATGAACTAAAATGAAACCTTATGTTCGGTACAAATTTGTTAGACATACGGATAGAGAAACAGAGAGATATATATACAGAGAGAGAGAGAGAGATAGAGAGAGAGAGAACTATATAATAGAACATATGGATGCCGTGTCGAGTGATGTTGTTGTTGTTGCTGTTGCTGTTGAAATGCAGGATATTCAGGACATTCGGGAGAACATTGAAGTGCATTTTGTGGCATGTGTCGTTTAATTATGCTAAAAGCTAACAACAAAACACAAGTCAAACAAATGGCTTGCAGAGCAACAACAACAACAACAACAACAATACCAATAGCTGCTGTTGTTTTTGGGATGGTCATTGATATACCCTGAAGAGGGTGCAAAGCACAACAACAACAACAACAGCAACAACAGCAACCCCTTTGCCCATATCTAGAGCAGAAAGTAGACGTGCCCTTTGGGAAATTCATTCGGACAGCTGACTGACAGACAACTGTTCAAATGTGCCCACTGACGCGTTTATCAGCCCATTTCACAGAGCCACACAACAACAGCAACAACAGCAGCAACAACAACGAAAACAAACAGCCCAGCCAGTCAGTCAACGGAAAAAAATTACTCTTCTTTGCTAATATGCTGCATAAATACCGAGATGATGACGATGACGATGAGTGACCAATGGTCGCGCGATGGCCTCACCAATGCTCATGTGGTAGAGATCTTTATCAACACGTCATGCTTAAGTCTTCATTAGCGACGTCTTCGAGTGGCCGACACAGCAACGGTGCCAGCCACAGCAACTGCAACAGCAACAGCAACAGCAACAGCAACAGCCACACAACAGCAGACAAAGCCTGGCCAAGTCAAGCACTTTTAGCCAACATAATGATCATCAACATGCAGCTAAAGCGAAAATTGCCCAGACGCGCGCTAACGTGTCTAACTGCCAAACAGCACGCGGACTTCCATACCAAACCAAACCAAACCAAGTCCAAGTGGTAGTAGTCATACTCATATAGTTGGAGTCGTCGTCGAGGTCTCTCAATGACAGTGTACACCTAGAAGGCACTGTGGTGCTAAATACTGCAAAATATGATGACAGCAATGTAGATGTTTTTTGCTTACTTAAGTAAGGCATTCTATTTTATGTAAGGCACTTTAAGCCAATTAGAAATAGCAACATTAGCAGATAACTTTGAAATTGCAATTAAATTGTTGTTTTTTATTTGCAATTTGCATTTGTTTCTTATTTAAATACTCTGTATACATTTAATAGTATATTCCACTACTTTCTGACGCGATTTCTCTAATTGTGCTTGATATTTTAAATTTAAATACTAAACTGATTCATCTCAGCAGAAACTTGTTACATGTGGAAGACTTTAAGTTGATAAAGCGAGTCTATTTTGGATATCAATCATGTTGATATTGCTGAAAAACATAATTTAATAGCAGGAATGTTATAAAGTAGACTGCATAATGAGGCATACTTTATTTTGTAAATTTTCAAGTATACTTTTACTATTCTTTAAGTACACACTGCTCAAATCAGCTCCACTGGCCACTGTGCGCCTCGTCCACTGTCTGGCTTGACTACCGGTATTAGCTGCTCCAGCTCCAGCTCCAGCTCCAGCTGTAGTCTTGCCTGCATCCATATCCACATTCACATGCATAGTCTGGGCTAAAAATGTTTTTCTTTTTTCATTTTCTTTTTCTATTTTGTTTTTTTTTTTTATTTTTGGCCAGGCTGCGCACGCGAAAATGCAGGCACATTTCCCGCTGTGTGGCGTGGCCAAGACGCCGCAGTTGGCTAGCTGAGAGCTGAGAGCTGAGATCTGAGAGCTAAGAGGTAAGCGCTGAGTCGAGGTGAGTCTCGTCGAGCCGTTGCCTTCATGTTTTTCACGCTGTTGTTGCATATTTCACACACAGCTTGCGGCAACACCTCGTGCAGCAGCAGGACCCCCAGCCCCTTTTCCGCTGACTGACTTGGCTAGAAAATTAGTGCAAAATAGCCAACGTTTGCGGTGTGTGTGTGTGTGTGTGTGTGTGTATTGGTGTGCATAAATTTGTGTGCATGATCGGCAGCAATAATTTTATTTGTTTACGATTATGTTCGCTGCCCAAACACAGGCGAACAAGCGATCTCAGTCGCGTCACTCATACGCCCCGACGACAGCAGCAGCAACAGCAGCAGCAACAGCAGCAACAACAGCAGCAGCACAGCAGCAGCAGCAACAGCAACAGCAGCAACGATCCACAGACTTTGTGGCAACCGTATCCAGCTGGCCAAATGGATTCGGGCCAACAGCAGACAGTCGACTTCTTGGCTTGCTGCTGTTGTTGGTAGGCGCCTGCCTTGCTCCGCTCGCTCCTTCAATTCATGTGAAAATTGCTATAAATTTGCAGCAGCAAGTTTTTGTTTTTTTTTTTGCTGCGCTGTTTTATATTTTGCTTTGTTGGTCTAGGGATTTATTGTTTATTGAAATTGCCACAAAACGGTGCAAAATAATGAGAAAATCGCTGCAGTTGGACAGTTTTATGTTTTCATTTCAAAACTTGTTTGCATTTTGTAGCAATTTGAGTCATGTAACCGTAGACGTCATTAAATCTAAGCCTTACCATTTAAATCTCAGTTCTCCTCAGCTCACTCTCATTCACTCTCTCCATTTTTATCACTGTGGCACGTGTGGCTCTTTTGTTGTGTCATTGGAGTGCTTGAGAGTCGTGAGAGTGCTTCTCCCTTGGCTTGTTAATTTTTATGTTTTTGTGCTTGTGTCCTAAAAGCAGAAATCACATCTAATCAAGATTGATAGCGCGTAACGCATTTATGTCTGACTTTCGACACCGTCGAGACACTCTTTGCAACCCCCAAACAAATGTCTGAGCCTGAGTTCCACCCCCAAAAATACAAATGGTATTTGCTTGCCACATTTGCGCATTTGTTGGTCAAATGTTTACGCCGCAACCAAAACCCAAAAACCAAAAACCAAAACTCAAACTCAAAGCCCACATGAGCCATTAGCGACGGCTGCGTTGATTAAGTTATAAAATGCAATTTCCTCTTTTCACCAAACTCCATTAAATGCTCATTGCAAAATATTACATAGAGTTTTTTTTTTCGTTTTAGGTTCACTACAGCTCTTGATAAAGTTCAGGTTTAGAACCTTAGTTTCTGGCATACTAAAGGACTTATTTCCAATAAATTTCTCTTTAGACTCCCTTCCAGAAATTCGTTCAATTTCTCAGTTTATCATTTAATACGATGTTTTTGCTGCAATGTGTTCTAAGGCCCTTGTAAAATAATAATTAGTAAAGCACTTGAGCACAGCTGCCAGTTGGCCATTGAACAACTGTCGATTCGACTTAATATACATATATATGTATATATATATACATATAATTTGAACAGATTTCTCATTTGAATGGCAAATATTTGCGCTGAGACAAATAATGCATTACGAAACATCGCCGAAATTATAAAACAAATGTCCGAAAACAGTGTTTTTACTTGCGTTTTTATTTGCTTTACCGATTTTCACAACATTTGCCAATAATTCGCACGTAAGTCTGTCCACATTTTTTTTTTACTTTATTTTTTGGTTGCATTGCATTCTTGGAGGGTTGAAAAAATATACAAGCGAGAGAGGAACTCAAAGGTGGAGAGACTATCAGATATCCTGGCAAATACTATTAAAAGAATTATTAAATAAATAAGAATCGATATTTATGTGAATATTTGCATGTTTGTAAACAATGTTTCTGAGTATAACATAATCAAATCATCAATCAATCATCAATCAACATAATCAAATCATATGTTAAATTAACTTTCTGAATTTTCTCTATATTTACTATCTCTATTTTAATTTAATTAATTTAGCCAAAATTGAATTTAACTATTACATTTACACAAGGTTAACACACCCCAGCTACAAGCAAAATACAGGGCATCGAAACAATAGTGCAAATGATTGAATGTGAGTGTTTTTTGGGTGCGTGACTGAGTGCGTATTTGAGTGGGAATTAGAGGTGCCATCAATCGATTACGTTGCCAACTAACTACGCGAGCAACCCTCGAGTTTTGTGTTGCTGCTGCTGCTGCTGATGGAAATTGTCCAATGACACGAAATCTGTGCAATTAACTTAATTAAAATGGAATAACAAGTGCTCAGCAATGGCCAAATGTTGCTTCTAAGCCTGGTAGTCCCTTTCATTCCTCACCGCCGCTACTCCATCCACTCCTCCCACTGCTTCAACCAGTAACCAGCAACTTGTTTGCCTTTGTGCTCGAACAAATGTCAACCTTTTTCTCATTTCGTTCGACTCGAATGTTTGTCGAGTTGTGTTTGTGTTTGCTTTGCGTATGAGATAATAAAGTATTTTAATTTGTAAATGCACTAAAACTGAAATTGCTTGACAAATATGCGCAAGTTTATTTGGTCTGTTTGATTTGACTGACTAATTAAAAATGGGGGCCTTGAGAATTGATCAAACTCAACACTATTTGTTGTAGTTGTTTGTTATGTGTGTGCTGAATGTAATTGAAATGTTATACATCTTACCTGAGAGTGGAGAATAAATGCGAAGAATGAATGCACTTTAAGCTGCCAGTTAATATGATGATTAATCATTTGTGGTTTCGTTGTAGAACTGGTCGAGATGATTGCAAAATAAATGAGAGGTGAATTACTAGTAGTTCTATAATTATAACTCATCTTAATCAGTCATATGTGAAGAGCATTTATCTCTGTTAGAAATGTAGTCATTTGTTTAATAATTTCAACTACAAATGTACTTTTTTCGTAATTCATTTGTTTAAGCTTAAACCGAATTCCTTTGCTCCACCTTAAACTTTTCGAGTCTTTAAAAATATGCTAAATTGCTGTCTAAATGAATAACTATGCACTGACATTTTGATTTGTGCCTGTTCATCGCCCCTGTCCTCCCCTCCCCAGGCAAAACACGTGTGGAGAGCAGCACGAATTCATGCAGCTGCAAAAGTCAATATGCGTGGCATGTTATTTACCCGCTCAGATTTCAATGGCTAACAAATAGCTTTAAGGCTTGCAAAATCAGCCACAGATACCCCAAGCGAACAAGCCAACTTTAATGGAACTGAACCTAAAACTGAACTGGGAATCAACAAACCGAAACCGAAGCGCCTGCCATGGCAGCAACTCAAACTTCCTGTTTTCAGCTCACAGCTAAAAGCTTTCATGGCAAATTTATTACGCCAACCGCCACCCGCCACCCGCCACCCGAGAGCCCCACCCCCCACAGGGGGAGCAACAGCAAGAATTCTAATAAATGTCAGACGCTCCCCAAAGCAAATTCCTTTTGATGAACTCGAAATTGTGCACGTGCAAAGCCAAGGCATATATAAATACATATATATATATATATATCTATGTGTATATATGTATGGATATACTTGCGAGGACACGCCACAGGGCTGGCTGAAACTACCCCCACAAAATGTCGGAGAGTTAACGAGTTCAAATGTATTCATGAGCTGGCTCTTACCAGCAGGCGTGGTTGGGGATTTTGGGTTGGGATTGGGATTGGGATTGGTATTGGTATTGGGGAGGTTAGAGTGCTTGGTTGAGGGGTTGGCCGCATTATACGGTTTCCTGTCAGCTGTTTTTGCTTTGTCCTTGGGGGTTGGCCAGCTGCCGCTGACTTATTGCCTTGCATTCCATTTAGACATGCGGTCGCTTTTGGATTGCCAGACTTTAACAGTTGTTTCTGTGTTGTTGTGTGACGAATCTTTTTATGTTGTGCAATTTGCAGGTGTTCAAATGCACATCTGTAGATATTTTATATCTATATATCTATATATATGTATATATCTGTGTGTTTGTGTGTTTGTGTTTGTTGTGTGAAAAGTGCGTAGGCATTGATCCAAAAACAAACATTTCACTGCAAATGAGGTGATAACAGCAGCAGACAGACAAAGTAGACAGCAGAATACCGCAAGTGTTAAGTATCTGCTGCCCAATGATGCTATGCAGAACTCTTCAGGAACCACAGATGCCCCCTGATCAGCCGATCAGTTGAGCGAACTATCTAAAATCAAATATTTCCACATAGATTTTCCGCTTTACTGAGAATATCAGCGGCAGCTCATTAAATGCCCTAACAAACCAACAACAACAACAACAAAATATGTTACTAAAAAACACTTGGAAAAAATGGTTTTCTTAAAGAATATCGAGAGTTCTAAACGAGTCGAAATTCATATTTGAAGCAAATGTTTTGTAATAGTCTCTTCCCAAGTGTAGTTCAGCTCTTGCCTCTCTTTCTTATTCTCTTTCCCTTTGAACAGATCTCATTCGCCGTCTCTCTCTCTCTCGCACATTTGCTGTATCTTGTGGATACATCAATTATTAAATGTGGTAAATTTAGTGGGCAGTTTGCTGCCGCAACAAATCGGCTTCATTAGGCGCACAAATCGCACACTTATTGCCCGTTTCACAGCCAAACAGCCAAACAGACAAACAGACAAACCGACAAACATGCATTTATTATTATGTGAATTTATGCGAATTTATTATGTGCACCCAAAATGTGAGTGCAAATTGTAAATATGCCATTCAGTACAGTAGTTAAACGCTATGCGAGCCATGTTAGCACCGGGACTGCCCGCTGTGCTTGACGATCGTGCCACTGAAAATAGTCGTTACAAGTACGTCATGTGTGTGTCTGTATGTGTCTGTGTGTGTGTGTGTGTGTGTGTGTGTGTGTTATGTTATGTGTTAGGTGGCCCGTCAGCAGCAGCAGCAGCAACAGCAGCAGCTAAGGTGTTAAGTGCTAAGTGTGGCGAATCGGCCGCTGCGCAACTAGGCTTTAATGAAGCGGCCATAAGCACCAAGACTGCCATAGCCAAAGATTCGCTCAGCTGCACGAATAGACGATGACGGCAGAGGTGCCTGCAGTCTGCTTAAATACATAAATTAAACTGCTCTTTTTTTCTTAACAACATAATTCAATATGCGTTATTCTACATTTTATTAGCATTTTTATTTTTATGGTTTGCTAAATATTAAACAGGAGCTGCGCTAATAGATGTGGTAGTTAAGCTAGTTGTGAGTGCGAATATACTTTAATGGTGTATTCCTATTATTAGTGCATACTCAAGTTGCTTTTCATGAGAGTGTTGGTCTTGTTTCATAGTTAGGATTAACTTAACATTGTATTCATCTTCAGATTGGGATTTATTTCAATCACTCTCAACTAGAGAATTCCACTTCAAATTAAGACATTATAGTTGATGTGTATGAAAAGTGTGGATCGAATTATCTTGTGGATCACCTGCTCTTGGCATCTGCTCTTCATCCGGAACCTGTCCAACATGAATGGAGCCCATTCATGTGTGCTGCCAATCAAAGTTTGGCCCAAAGAAAGGTGAGGCTGAAATTCGTTTTTTTTTCTTGTGTATCTTTTTTATTTTCTTTTTTGTGGATATTTCACTTTATTTATGTGGTGCATAAATAAAATATTTTTGTACATTTTGGTCAGCTGTTTCCCATCAACGGCGCCTGCTAACCAAGAAGCCACAACCAAACATATCTCGAGATCTCGCCGAGAAACCATCGGTGGTCCGCACAAGAGTTCTGTGTATTTTGTTTTTTTTTTTTGTCGGGTGGGAGGGATTTACACTGCCTTGGGGCGGTGGGCTTGTCTACAGATTGTATCACCTCAAGTTTGTGGCCGGATTTCTTGTGGCAGTGGCATAAAAAATAGCTAATGTTGCATTAAATTCAAATGAAATCAACTGGTAAGTGGCTTTCAGTGAGCTATTTAATTTTCCAACACCAAAAAAAAAAAGAGCTAAGCAAATAATTACCAAATTGTATTTTCATAAATATTCACTTTAAATATTTGGCTGTTTTCACAAAATCAAGCTGACTGATCTATCGGATAATATTTATTTACACACATATATATATATATATATATATATATATATTTTATTTACTGATTCAAATGAATCGAAGAGCGATCATAAAATAAAATTGATGTTTATGTTCAATGTTTCAATATCATTCATGTTTATGCAGCTGTCAAGAGATGATTTTCAGAAAAGCCCTCGATTATATAGAAAATAATAGTAAATAAATCGAGAAAAGTGAATAAGGAAATATAAAGTATCTAAAAGTATTAAATAAACTGATTTAAATCAAGGTCTCGTTGTGAAAGTGAATAGACTTGAAACAATAGTTTTTTCGGGCAATTTTTGTGTATAGATTTCTGCTGCAAATACAGTCGTAGGCAAAAGTTAAACACCTTGATTGCAAATCATTATTTTTGTAAAGCATAACTGGGTTTTAAGCTCACATTCTTCTATTTATTTATTATATTCAAATTATGTAAAGCCTTGAAGCTGGCTGTATTCAGAATTTGAAAGTCTGCAACCTGAGGTCAGGGTTCACAATGCTAGTTAGTCAGTCAGTCAGTCAGTCAGTCAGTAAGTCAGTCAGTAAGTCAGACACTCAGCCAAAAAGTAAGAGGTAAAAGGTTTTGGTCATGTTACTCAAAGAGTTCACAACGAGTTGAGTTTTCGGATATATCCGTCAATTCATGTGCTGTTGTCAAATTCTGTGTTCCGCTCAGATGCGAGTTGTCATCACGATGTATTTGACGAATGCCACAAAAGACAGAAAACGACACTAAAAACACAGCGAGCGACACATGTTGCCTGCCTGTTTGCGGCCATGTTGCAACACACAAAATTCTAACAAGCAAATAATTCTCCATTCTCTTATTCGATGTAGGTACACAGAGATATATATTTATTGCAGACATGCCACGGCGACGAAAGGCTTCTCAAAGGGGAAGTTGGAATGGGAGTTGAGGTTGAAGTTGAAGTTGCAGTTGGAGGCGTGCCACAAAAGCAGCTGGCTGTTGTAAAGGGGTGTCTGTTTGTGTGTCTGTTTGCACTCAGAAAATAATAGAGATCGGGTCAAGTTCCAAAATTCCAGAGAAACAACAACTAAGCTCTTATTTTAAGAACTTTATTTGTGGACTTAAAAATGCCATAATCTAAGATGTTTTGCTTTGAGAATTTATGAAGCATCATTTATAAGGATAATAATATTTTCAGAATAAGACGTTAGAAATTCTATTCCGGTGGAACAGCTTTTATTTTCTCTGAGTGTGTGTGTGTGTGTGTTGTCTGTATGTAAATGAACACGAGCGATTGACTGTCGTGGAGCTTCTTTAAAATGCACTTTTAATTAATTATGCGACGCGCGTGCCACATGCAACATCAGCAGCAGGCAGTAGGCAGCAGTCAGCAGTCAGCACTCGACAGCGAGTCAGCGAGTCATAAAAATGCAGCAAGAAATTTTCAAATTTGTAAAACGCACAGCATTCCCAAATGCATGCCGCAACAGTCAAACCGTGCCTCATCCGTAACGTTGTCATATGCATGTACCTCCTCCCCCGCCCACTACCCCCTACCCGCTATCCCCGAGCAATCTACCCCCTTGCCTTGTCCGCGCCACGCATGTGTTAATCTGCGTGGAGCACAATTAATTTTCTGCAAATGCTTGGAGACGACGCATTTTTGGACTAACAATGAGACAGGCGGCGACGGTCGGGAAGCCCCCTTTTGGGTCCAGCAGGCGGCAGCAGGCAAATGTCTGGCCCCGAGGTTTATGTTTTATTAATTGCTGAGCGGTTCGGAGCACGGAGATGGACTTGCCTCATGTGGAGGCGCTGCCTGGCGGCCTGGCTAATTACTAAAGAATTGGCAGTTGTCGTTGATTTTATGCTAAATTATTTGTCAGAGATGAAGATGCCAATGCGTGGTAAAGTCACAGCTGCCGCAGCTGCTGCTTGTTGCAAGTGCCTACCCCCACTCCCCACCGGGCGGCAGCTCCATGTATGCCATGTGCACTGGTGGCAGCGACAGATTTATGGCAGCCATTTGAGTTTTTATGAATATCTGAATGCAGATTTGCTTTGACATTTACATTGGGAGCTGATTCAGTAGCAACAACTGAACCCAAGCAGACATCGAAATAAATAGTTGGGGCATGGTTAATGTTGGCTTTAATGGTCCGCTGCTCAAGTGTTAACCGTTCCGACTGCCAACCGTAAACAAATTGTATTGAATTACTTGATTTGCAGCGATTTTTATTGCTCTCCATATTTTATCTGACTTAAATTGCAAACCTTTATGTTAATTCAAGAGAGAAATTACAACTTTTTATTGGGTTACGGTCGAGGTATTTACAACCCCTTGATATACTTAAGCATATCTATATCTTTATCTATAATATGATTTACAGGTTTACACGTTTAAGTACCACTCACAATATACTTAATAAATACTATAAATGGTACCAGCTCTATGTGTAACCTATCGTAGATCTTAACTGTATATAGCTTAGTGTGCTTCAAAGTAATCAGTTAACGTCTCGGTGTCAATTCATAGAACTCAAAATAATAGCTACGTCTTTTAGAATTTGTGGCGACATTAAACGCTGCTCTAAGCCAATTTATAGAGAAGCTAAAAGTCTTTGAACCCGGGCAATAAAAAGGGCTTGTCACTGGGCCCACACATAACCACACATGTAATTAAAAATGTTCAGGCAGCTTTCTATACCCAATGCTCGTAAAATGTTGTAAAGTGGATGTTATAGACTTGCGTATGACTATGTAACAGATTGACAGACTCTCACAAATGCTTAAAATGCTTATGACTATTAAATATAACTATTAATATAATAGTTAAGCTTAGTAAATTTAGCGCATAGCTTCTGTTCTCAGTTCAAGTTTACTTAACAAACATTTAGCAACTGCAAACATGATTAGCTATTTATTACAGGGTATCTAGCCCGTCTCTCAGTCTCTGTGCATGCATTGCTGTTCGGTTTTACGATGCAGCTGCGTAAGATTACAACTAATCAAAGTTCTTGCCACTGCTTTATGGACGCCACATGCTTTGCATACTTTGACTAATTCTGAATCTTGGACATGCGTACGAATACTACCTGCCTGCCACTGTGTGCATACCCATTTTTAATGTACATGCCAACATTTTTTGCTGGTTTTTGTTGTTGTTGTTGTTGTTGTTGTTTTTCGTTAACCAAATACAAATGCCTCATAAATTATCAACTGATTAGTGCAACGAAACCGACTAACTGCCATCTTCGTGGCAAGAGAGACGTCGCCTAATTGCAGGATGCGGCCGAGATCGAGCCAAAATGTATCTCCTAGATACACAGTTGCGGAGGAGGGGGAGGGGGTTCCTATAGCATGGCGCTACAATTTACAAGCTGCAATAAAAATCAAATTGCAACAACTAAACGACCAAAACGACTAATTTTGCACAAGTTCATAAATTGTGCGGGGGAAACAGAAAACAGACGGAGGAACACGATTCGAGTGGCTCCGGGGGATTGAGAGCGGGCAACTGGTTGATCTTCATATTTAGTGTGCAACAAATTATGGCTGCAATTTCCAAGGCGCAATTTGCCAAAAACAAAACAAAAAAAAAAACAACAAAAAAATAGCAAATAAACAGCAAAAAAATACAAAACATGCAGCAACAACAACAACAACAACAACAACAGCGCACGGAAAACATATGGAAAATTATAGTAATAAATATTTGCAGACTGAGAATTGAGAGAATTGTTGAGGAGCCCGACAAGCCGAAGCAGACGACACGCAGCTTAACGAGGGGGGGGAGGGGTGGGGGGGTATTATAGCAGCTAAGTCTGAAGAAAAACGATAATGGCAGCACTAATAAATTGCAGCCAACATGTTGCATGCTGCACGCGGCAACCTCGGTCCAGCCAGCACCTGAGAGGAGAGCGCGCGTGAGTCAAAAACGGGGCGTGCAATTAGAGTACGAGTGAAACACATTTTTCGGGCTGCAACTGCGAACTGCGAACTGGAATTGTTAGCCGGGCATTTTCGACATGCCGCATGCGGCATGTGTGGTGTGGGGCAAGGCGCTCATGCAAATGAAACGACGACGGGCACAACGCATGGCCGCAAGGGACACTTATTAAAAACAGTTATTAAATGCGACAGGCAACGCGCATTGCAGATTTTGTTTTGTTTCTCTTTCTCTCTCTCTCTCTCAGTCTCTCTCTCGCGCGCTGTCTTTTTCTGGGTGCGTGGCCCAGCCCAAAGTCCAGCTACAGTTACAGCAACAGCCCCAGCTCCAGCTTCGACTCCTACTCCCAGGTACAGCTACAGCTCGGAGTCCACAACTTACTGGCCTCGCCTCGCCTCGCCTCGCCTCGCCTCGTCAGAAAAGTCGTGCAAGTCCCCCGCGGCTTTGCACGTGTTCCACGCTCTCGTCTCTTTACTCCTTAGCACTCCTGGCACTCACACTCGCATCTGAAGTACACTCAGCGAAAATAAGTTTGAGAAAATGTAAAGCACAAAAAAAGCAAAGGGAAATGTTTTTTTTTTTTTATGATTATTCGTAGCAAAAGGAAAGCAGTTAAGAATAAAGTTCGGGGAGAAACTTGTACTAAAACTTTAATACAATTTCACAATATTTAAACATATTTATATTATTTATATAATTGATAATTTTTCTGTTTCAGAAAGTTATTCGCGTTCGAAAATAAATCAATCTGCTGAAATATATTAATCATTTCTATAATTGATATATATTTATCTAGGAACTTTATAAGTTCTATAGCATGTTGTTCGCTGAGTGTATCCTTAAGCTGTCTGTATCTGAGTGTTTGTATAGGGACATGCGTACGAGCGTCGACGTTGGCATCGTTGGCATCGTTGGCATCACCAACGTCGTCGTCGTCGTCGTCGTCGTCATCATCATCGACATGGCCGCTGGCCGCTATTACAATTTCATGTGGCCGCCGTTTGCCGTTTGGCGTATCGCATATTGGATTTCATGTTTGCCACTTTTGTGTACATCTCTCGACGTTGCGCTTAACCCACAGCATCGCACCCAACTATACCCCCCCCCCCCCACCACCCACCCCACTCCCCCGGTTGCTGGCAACATTTTATGCTGATTACACGTCTAATCCGCAGCGTGTGCCTCAAACTTATGCCCCCTGCCCGCCTCTATGTGTATCTTACTTACGACAGTAGACTCAATACATATATATGCCCAAGTTGCACACCTCCTCCTCGTTTTCCTGATTGGGGTTGGAATCGCCTCATTCAATTGCCGTTTGCGCTATTTGCCGTTTAACTTGAAATTGTAGAACTTTAATTGAGAACAGGGTGCTGTTTTGCATGCCCCTTGCGGCACGAGCGAAGCCTTAAAGTCTCGGCTCGTTCTTCTTTTCTAGGTCTTCAGCGGCCATAGAAATAACTGCCCCAAAATGCATGGCAGTTGTAAGGAAAGATGCAGAAATTGTTGTAGTTTGTAGAAGAATTTGGGTTTCGGGTTTGGAATTTAAATTTCCATCGTTTGTCAAATTAGTTGGAGGTAAGAAACTCCAGAAGAATGTCTCAGTGAATTTTCTTATTTCAATGAATACAGCTTTCGAATAATCAATATTCTAGATTTGAACAATTATTCAACAATCAAGTAACAGTAAATTTCGAAACAGCTTTAAAAAGTTGAAACTTTAAATAGCAATCGATTTTTATGAAGATTAATTTATCATATTAAATTTATTATTTCAAGCATTGTGAAAGTTGATCCCTTTTCGCAATTGCAACAATGTAAATAGCGTGATTTATATATAGAATTATGTCGACACCCTGTATTATAATATTGACAGCTCAAGCCTCATCCCGATGGAAGTGGCGAACCCAATGCCAGACATTGGCATTGGCGTTTAATTGGAATTTTGAGCAAATATAGAAACAAATAAAAACATGGCAAAAATCCAATAAATGTCCTGCGTTGCACGTGCAACACGGAGCACGCAGCGAGACGCCGTGGGAGACATATATAGAGAGAGAGAGAGAGAGAGAGAGAGAGCGTGAGAGGAGAGGAGAGGGGAGGGAAGAGAGTACGTCTACGTTCCAGTGGACAGCGTTAATTGAGGCAAGCAGCCTGGCAACGGCAGCGGCAACGGCAACGGCAACGCCATGAAATTGGATAAATTGCTCAAGAGATGTGGCAAGGCGACGGTGGCATGGGGGTGGGGCTGGCTGATGCTGCTGCTTGCCACACAATGCAGTGTCACAACAATCGATTGTCCTTTTTCTTTTTTTTTCTGCTTGTAATTTTTTGTGTGTGTTGCCCGCATGCTGACATCATCAACATTGGCGTTGCCACCCTCGCAGCAAGCAGCAAGCAGCGACGTCGACGGCGGACGCACTTCCGATTTCCGGACGTGCCTTGATGGATGTGCAGCAGTCGGCGGCATTCAATTGATGCCACGCGTGACACGTGTTTCGCTGCTTGTATATGTTCTACGGATCTACCCTTCATTTACCGTTATGTGTGCGTAATGTGCACGTGTGGCTTGAAAGGATTCCTCGACAACGACGACGACGACGACGGCGTCTGGCCGGATGGCCATAAAACTGCCGCAGTCGGAAACCTTATCGCGTTGGGAAAATCGATTTTTTTTTACATCAGACGAAGAGGGGGCAGCTCTGGCGATGGGAGGCGCCTCGCCAGGACGCCATTGCTGCGCAGTAAAATGCCACAATTGAGTTTTCTCTGCTTACAGACCGAGAGAGCGCCGCTCCCGTTTTGTAGACATTCGCCAAAAAGTGGACTAAAAACCAAAATTAAACTGCGAATAGCTCATGGAATGGCGACACAAATGAACGCCCTGGAAAATGTCTACACCAAAATCATGTACAACACACATTGGAGGCGGCTACCCCAAGCACACCCCGCCCAGCACCCCCGCAGCACCAGTTGGCTGTCCAAACAATTGCCTGCGTCGATCTGTTTGAAAACTGTGTTCGAACAAACGTCGCATTAACGCAACATTTTGACCATTTTTATGGGCAAGAGTGCTCCCAGCTCAGCTGCCTGTTATCCAACACGGCTGTAACGACAGATCGACAGACAGACAAACAGACAGACTGGCAGACAGACTGGCAGACAGAGAGACAGCCAGTCTCTCCCAGTCTCACAGCCTCACAGCCTCACAGTCTACAGCTGCCAGTTGTCCAGTTATGCGCCAAAAGCAGTGCAGTCTCCAGCTGTGAGTTGAACTCTTGCCAAACACGCGCCTGCGCAGCGGCTGCCAAAGTTTCCCAGTTTTCCAGCTTGCCTTTTGTCTTTTTACTGCGCTTTTTTTTCTTTTTTTTTTGTGGTGCAGTGGTGCTGGTGCTGCTGCTGGTGGTGGTGCCGTGTGGTTGGGGGTGGTGCTGTATGCATTTGGGAAAGCCAGCGGAATGCCAGAGTCTGAGTTGGTCGCTTATCTCGACAGTCATTTAGCGTAATCAGTGCAATGGAGTCCATGGTAACTTGGCTATAACCTTTAGCAGAACAGCTAAGCCCGGCTGGAAAGAGCTGAACTTTAAAGCAAAATAATCAATATTAATGAGGAATCGTTGCACAAAGTGCCCAAGACTAGCAGCCATTAACCGTTTTACTTATAATTTTAACTGCAAATGGAATTGCATTTTCCTCATAACTAGCACAACACGTTTCTTTAGCTAGATTTTCAAATATGATTTAAGTTGAACATAATTGATTTTTTTCTAACACATCTTTTGTCTGTGTAAAAAGTGTAAAAAAAAACAAACGGTGTTTTTAGCTATTCGAGAATAAGTTGAGAGGTGTTCAAACTAAAAGTCGAATTTGGAGCATTCCCACATTTTCGAAGATGAAATCAAGTGTGGGTTTCTCGATAATTAAGTATAAATCCTATGCCATATCCATTGGAGCTTCTTTAATTGCTCAAATCTCCTCAAATTTCCACACATATATTAAAAATAGACAAATGATTTTCTTTCAAAGAAAGTGCGTCGATAGGTTTATTAAAAAACGGATTATTGATTTATAAACTAGTCAACGAATATGTCATGAGTCCAATAATTGCAGCCCGGCTCAGTGTGTCCACATGGGGTGCTGCGTCCGGCAGGAAATTGCCAACCAGATGGGATCCGAATCGGGCAATGCCAGCGGATGCTGCAGCACCCACATGGAAATATTTACTCTCCTGGATACCCAGATATGTGCCGGATACAATGTTACCCACTAGCGTAATATCCTTAACGGTATCCGTGGCACGATCCCAATCATCACCCAGGCTGCCCATCACATCATAGAGCAGCAGTATCAGGGAGATGCCATGAATGAAGGCCAAACCGCTTTGTGAGGTCTGCAAATAGAACTCAATGTTGGCCAGCGGCAACGGAAGGACCTCCACAATGCCCATTGACACGAAATAAGATCGGGCACACTCCTGCTCGTTCCCCTGTATCGTTCTCACGAGCGTAATCAGTCCATGGATAAAACAAAATGCGGCTGCCAAAAAGCCATAAGGCTGCTCAGCCGGAGTCAATGCGTAAAGACCATAAAAACTGGCACCGACCAAAGCCACATTGGACCCAGCCTCAGCGAACATGATGTCTTCGAAATGTGCTAAAACATAAAACAAATAGAAACTTACTAAATTTTTGACGAATCAAATAAATTTTGTGTGTTTGATTTGACGTGAAAGTTTAAAATGAATAGCTAGAAAAATATATAATATATATCCATGTCTGTCACTTTGCAGCTGAGTAGGTTTCACTTCTAAAGCCAAAACAAATTAATCCAGTTCTTTTCAAATGATTTCTACTTTATTCTCAATATGTATTTATTTATTTTTTATACAAGCCACAAAAATGTATTGACTACTCTTGCGCTGCAGGATATTAAATATAAAACTCTTTTGTTTATATACATTCGACCTGCTGTCTGCTGTTTATGATACGATCGCATTCCTGTGACTATTACTTGGGGGACAGTTTGTTGCCACTACTCTGGTTAGCCTGATTGACCCTCATAAAGTCAACTGCCAGCGGATTTTCTGCTGCTGTTGTTGTTGTTGGAGACACGATCTAAATCAGCACAGAAACAAGACAAAAAAATAAAAAAATAAATAAATGCACTGTAAGCTGGCTGGAGCGCCAACATAGTTATAAAGCAAACTAACATAACTAAATGCAGGAAACGCTTTCCAGGAAACACCAACAACTGCAACAGCAACAGCAACAATAAAAGCCTGGCTGCTGGCTGATTGTGTTGTGTCCAACAATTTTTTTCTTTCTTTTTTTTTTTTTGGGTGCCGTGGCGAAAAGCAGCCAACAGCAGCCAATGGCCATGAGATTTATTTGCAACCAGCAACAATAACAATAACAACAACAGCAACAACAATAACAACAGCAACTGCAGCAGGAGCAACCAGCAACAACAACAACAACAGCAACAGCAACAAATCAGCAGGCAACATGACTTGGTAGTTTTTCGTGTGCATGTTGCCTGTTTTCGTTGTTTTGGCGGTTTCGCTGTTGTTTTGGCAGTTGCTAGTAGTCCTCGAAGATGAGATACTTGCCAGCTGATTAGCTGACACACAAACAACAACAACAACAACAACAACAGCAACAAGTCAGCTGCAGAGTGGGCAGCACTGTCAGGCGGCTGCCAAAGTCAAATCGTGTACACAATTGGCGCGACATGCAACATTATTCTCTGCCTTAAGAGACCCTAACCCAATCCAAATCCCAATACCCAATTCCCAATACCCAATCCCATTGCGCATTGCCATCCCTATGCCCATTCCCGATGCAGCTGCATACAGCGTCTACACTTGAAAAAAATCACTAAAAACATCAATCAAACTTACACTTCTAAACTAGATAACGAAATTCCTATTTAAACAATGTTTTTTTTTTTACAGATTCTGAAATTCTTAAAATATATAATTATCTTTAATTGAAATTAGAATGTTTCATTAAAGAAGATCATGAATGAAGAATGGATGAGAATGAATAAGAATAAATTGTTTAAGTTGCTTACTTATTTCAGAATATTTGAAAATTGAGACGGAAATTGCTGGAATTCCATCACGATGCCGCTTGAATGAGCAACACTGTTTTTCTCCGAGTGTATCAATTGAAAGTGGCTGCGCAGGCGAGTGCGGAGGCGGAGATGGGATTGCAAGAGGCAACAAAGGCCCACAGAGTCCCGATCAGCTCGATTGGCCGCCCCGATTGGTAAAACGGTTTGCAGCCGGAGTTTGACTTAATTTTCACCGTCCTGGCATGTTTTTTTTTTTGTTGTTTTTTTTGGCCTGACTCTCTTGGCTTCTTGGTGGCTGGCTGGCAGTTGGTCTTGGTCTTGGTCTATTGTCTGTGGCTTTTGTGGCTCAGAGCCGCTTTCGCTTTGGCTTGTCCGCAGCTTTTGGCTGCCGCTTCGTGATTTGCGATCTTATCGCATTGAAATGAAATAATTTGAGTTCAAAATGATGAAGTTAATTGTGTTTATTAGGCTGCCAGTCACAGAGAGTTGCAGCTCTCCAGCCTCAGCTTGTGTCTGTTTCAACTGCTGCTGTTGCTGACTCACTCACTCGACGTTGACGCTGTGATGTGCCCCAAGGGGCGCTTCCCTCCCACCTGCCCCCCACCCCCTCATCCCAGCTTCTGCTCGCTGCTTTTGTTATTGCAATGTTGCCCAAATAGTCAGTCAGTTTATGCAAATTCGTGAATTTATGAGCTGTTCGCCATTAAGTCATTTTATACGAATCTTTTTGGTCCGCCTGCAGCAGCCAGCAGCCAGCACCACCACCACCAACGACAAACAACAATGGACAGCATCATATATATATATATATATATATAGACATACATACAAACATTTAAGAAATCCAAGTCAGCTTCAGAGTTGGAATCATGTGCGAATGTGGTCCACAGCTCCACAGCAGAGTCAACGCCAGTTCAAATGATACTCAAAAGTGGGAGCTCTGGTTGAAGTTGCATTTGGAGTCTTTTGGCGTCTTTTGGCGTCTTTTGGCGTCTTTTGCTCCTGCCCAGCGCTCCGTGTCGTGTGCGATATTAATCGTTTTTGCTGAAACTGTGATGTCAGTTGTGTGTCGTAACATGATTACGTGGGTCCGAGGATACGACTGCGACTGCAACTGCAACTGCAACGGCGACTGCAACGGCGAGTGGTCCATGGAACTTCGACATGCAAAACAAAGTGAACTGACCAACAGAAAGTCTACACAAAACTTGAATACCCTTTGAAAAATATCCAAAAATTTAAGTCTACAAATAATAAACTTAACCACTTTCCTCTTACTGAAATTTTGATTTAATTATAGGTTTTTGTAAATATATTTCTATTATTATTATTATTGTTAGCGGAAACTAACTTACTATTAGTTTATAATGATGAAATAGAATAATTGCAGTAGTATTTATCCCTGCAAGCACTTTTTGACTTAAATAAACTTAAATATTAAATACAAATTCTTTTCATTTTAGTTTTGTTATGGAAGCCAAACCTTGATCGAAAAGCTGTAGCTTCTGAAAAAGGCTGAGTTTTGTTAGAGTTACCATTTTCACATGAATTTCGAGTCAGAATAGCTGAACTTTACTGTAAGTTTTAGTCAAGAGTCCTGGATTTTGAGAATCTGTTAACTTTTGACAAAGCTATGGCTGTGGAAAGATTTAACCTATCCCAATTTTGTTTTGCAATTTTTCTGATAATAATTCTAACATGAATTTCGAGATAGAATTAAAAATATCTGATTTTCAAAAAAAATATATTGAATTTTGGCATTTGATAAATTTGAGCCTAGACAGAATGGATAGAAATATCGTAAGGCCACATGCAAAAAAAGAAAAAATAGAAGAAAAATAAAGAAAAATGGTATAGCAAACGCTGAGCGTGATGAAATGCAATGAGCTGGAAACTGTTGGCTGTTGGCTGTGTTGAGATGGAAGGCAGGAAAGAGTCTGGGACATGCCACTGGCGTGACTTTCCCACTGTGCAACAACAGCTTAGTGGACTTAATCACAGTGGGTTGGTTGTTACTTGTTGGCTGTTGTTGCTGTTGTTGCTGCTTGAGAAGGAGGGTTGTTGTCTGAGATTTTGGCATTTTGATGATCGTATCGCAACTGAAATCGCTTGTCAGCCTTTCTTAATGAGCAGAACATCGCCTCGTGGCGCTTTTTGTGTCGGTCACGTGCACTGATTGTTGCAACAACCGCCCCGAGTTGACTGTGGTATACAAAGCGCAGCTGTCAAGTGGAATTAGGCAGACCATTGTAAGGTGGTTAAACTGGGTTTGCTGTATGCTTTAACATCCAGTACATTTGATAGTGGGACCCAATCAAACCGTACCAAATCGCTTGAGCCAACGAAACAGCTTGCATCTGGTGTCCACTGCAATCGATTCCCATCATTTCAAATATACATTTGAACATTTATACACACACACACACGCAGACAAGACACAGACACAGACAAGACTGGGTTGCCAACCCCCTGAGCGCCAAGCAACCCCCAGCTAAGAATAGAAAATTAACGTTGCCTGGCAACCAGCGCATTTTGGAGACTCTCTCTCGCTCTCTCGCTCTCTCTCTGTCTCTGAGAGAGAGACTCTTGTTTTCCCTTTCTCTCTCTGCGCAACGCTCACTTTTTGAAGGCAGCCATTTTGAATTAATTTGCAGAAATTAATATATGCACCCAGCGCTCCAAAACTGGGGTTCATTCCGTGGCAGGGAGGAGGTGTGTAGGGGGGTTGGGGGGGCAATGCCACGCAGACGCTTTGTAGACTTTTCTGCAAAACGCTGCCCGAGTATCGATTTTCTTCACATTTTGGGAAGCCACACACAAGTAACTCTTGTGGCAATCATAATGTGACGCCCACATTTGGGGCAAACTGAAACCGTTGCCATAAATCTGGCTGCTGCTGACAGACTTCCATGGCTCTTTTCCACAATGTTAAAAGGGTATCAGTTGTATGGCAATGAAGTCACTAATTATACTTGAGTCGAGACAGGGTCTAAAGAAAGAGCTGGAGTAGAGCTATGTAGATTTGTAATAAACATCATAAATAACCTGGTTTCTGTCGACAACTCAAAAGGATAAAAAGATATCGATAGAAATCGATGTATTCTTTTCACATACATAGATAAGAAAAAGGAAGAGCTGTTTACAGGGTATCTAGCTGTCTGACAATTTCGATTGGATCAATCTTGCCTTTGCCGTTTTCCCGGTTGCTTTGATTTCTATGCAAATCGCAGTCAAACCATGGGAAAAAGGCAAACAACAAGAAACAAAAATCGTCGCTAAATTGCATTGTGGCATAGTCAGTTAGTTGCCAGTTATGGCAGCCGTTTTGCATATGTCAGAAGCGACGCTGTCTGTGGCGCCACCACCAGCGACGGGCCACGTGCAGCTGATGTTGAAGCTGGAGTCGGCCAATCGCTGCTGGGGCCAAAAGGAGCGCCCAGCTTTCAGTGCACGATCGGCGACCGCACGAAATACAACCAAGCCAAAGCTCCTGAAATTATCATGACCCCAGCGTGGCAATTGGGTCAGCATTTGTACCAATGACACAACCCGAAAACCAACAACAACAAAACAGGGAAAAAATGCACTTAAAAAAAGAAAAGAGTGCTCATATTTTGCATTTGGTAGCAGTTGGAGGCATTTGTGACACGTGGCTGCCATGCAGCTGGGCAACAAGCACGCCTCTTACCTGATTCCACGCTAATGAGACCGGAGCCCAGCGATCCACTGGAGACCTCTAGATTGCCACACAATGGTGCACAATGCGCTTGGCCACGTGGCCGCCTCCCTTTTTTTTTTTTGTTGTTTTTGTTTATTGTATTTCGAGGCGTGTGTCGCTGAGCAACCACCAAACGAGCAAACGAGCTGAGCCAGCTCCTAATTGACGCACGTCCTCTTGCCTCAACTTGAGGCACGCATATGAAAATTTAATTGCAGCATTTGTTTGATTTGTATGTGAATGCTTTTCTGGCTACGAACTGGGCCAGTTTAATAATGCTGCTGTCCCCTGGGGGGGGGGAATGGGCTGGCTCTATTCAATTTACTAAATTAGTTTAGCTCTTTTGAATTGCTCACAAATTGGCAACAAAATGAAATACATTAACAGCAAACAAGCTGCTGGGCGTGAGAGCAACTGTTGCCAGCTTGGGAATGAGAACAAGATGAAATTCCATGAAATGCCAGTCAACTGGATAAATATATATTATTATATATATATAATGAGCTCATTTACTCAATGTGGTAGGGAAAATATCTCTGAATATCTCTATATGCGTAAATCATTTGAATTTATCTCTAAAACTATCCATAAAAACGATGGAAAGTAATTTATATGTGAGCTCTTTCAAGGCTGTCATAAATAAAACATGCCCATTGGGCACTTAAATTTGCCATTTGTAGCATTTGTGACCTCTGTGAAATTCGCATTGCTTCGATTGCAATGCAGGATTTGAGTGCCAGCAATCTCAGTGCCAGAGCAGCATGCGAGGCACATAAAGCTGATTAATTGAAGTCATCATAAGTTGTGGCAAGCAGCCAAAGGAAACGGGCATCCGCAGTCAGAGCCGTAGTCGTCAGCAGCAGCATCGAAAACTTTACCAGATTGCAACACAAATTCACTTAAGATTGCAACAAATGTTGGCAGAAGCTGCAGTAGCAGCAGCAGCAGCACCAACTATGACGACGACAACAACAGTGGCATGCCACTGTATCGTTGCCGGGGTCTTGAGTTTTGAGTTCTAAGCTGGCCCCACCAGTTAGGCAGCCAGCCAGCTGAGTGCATGTGTCATGTGGCAGACACAAACACACACACGCACACACACACACATGCACAGACATGCAGAGACATGCCTCGACATGCAGAGACATGCATGAGTGTGAGGCTCAATGATTAAGTGAACATTTAACGGCTGCTAATGAATGTGGTGCAGTTCGCATAGATGTGCAATGTGGCTGCAATGTCACACGCGATGCCATTGATGCCACTGGGGGTCACAATAACGGAGGCGTCGCACATTCAACATTCAACAGCCAAAAGTCAAAAGCCAATCAAGAATACATCATGTGAACGCCGACGCAGGTCTCTAGATACTCTGCCACATCAGCAGCAGCATCAACTCGGCAGCAAATGCAGCCTGACTAGCCTACACTCAGCGAACAATTTACTAAATCAGCTTAAACTATGACACTTAATCGACATCTAACACTAAATTAATCAAGAAACCCAAAAGTTTTTTAGCTATTTTATTATTTCAAAAATGTTTCACAAATATATTTCTTTAAAATTAATGGTAACTCACAATTCAACTTTAATTTTATTCCAACAACTATTTGGTAGATTGATTAAATAAGTCGAATTATAAATTATAAATCTTTTCTTGAGAATATTTTGGAAAACAATCTACATTTTTACCGAACAAGAACTCAATTTTATTTATATAATTAATAATATTAAAGAGTTCTCCTTCTTCTACTTCCCCTAAGTAGATTCTGTTTGCAGCAGAGATCTACTTACAACAGATAGTCTTGGTTCCTAAAATGCACCTTCTTGTAAAAAAAATCAACTCTTTTGCATCAGTATTTTGGCAAGTGTAGAGAGTGTTAAGTGCCGTCTCGTCTGAATCCCACATGGTCTGAGTCTGCATCTGCCTCTGCGTCTGCATTTGGATATGTATGTGTTGCTGTGTAGCTGTTGACTCGTCTGGAATGCAGATGTGTGCAGTCAACGGACAACGGACAGAGGAGAGCGGACTCAATGCTGACACCGCTGACATTGCAGCCCACTTGCTGCTCATATTTTCATATCATCAACAACAGCAACATCAACAGCAACAGCAACAGCAACAGCAATTGGATGCTGTTGTTTTTGCCCGCCCCTCAAAGACATTCATACAACCCACTTCCTTGCCCGGGCTTCCTGGCTCTCTTCCTGCCCGGTTTCGCATGCAGCTGCGAAATTTACCAGATTGTACAAATATTACTTCTTCACTTGAAGACTAATTAAATTTGAATTTTATTTTTGTTTTGCATTTTGTTTTGCATTAAACGAGCTGAGCAGCTCAGCTGCAACTTGAGGGGGCAACAGCTGCAGACAACAACAACAACAACAACATAGCAACAAATAAAAAAACAAGTGCAAAAAAAAAAAACAGCGCAGAGGCGTTTTCACTTATAGCCAAGTTTAGACTGGGGCTCCTGCTGTTACCCCTATCCTGTCCTGCTCTCTCATAGCTGGTGGTCTGCGCCGTCTAAATTTATGGCTTAATTTGGCGCTCTTGTTAATGCGTGTGTGGGCGTGGCAAGTGGCGACCTGCGGCAAGTGGCAGGCAGTTAGTTATTGGAGTGGGGGCGTTGCTGTCAAAAATTCTGACATTTTAAGTGTGTTTTCCACTGCCGACTGCCGACTGCCGACTCTTGACTAAACAAATATTTTCACTATGAAGGGCTGTCAAGAGTCAGGAGGATGTCTGCCTGCCTGCCTAATTGCCAAAAGTACCAAAGCAGTTCATCAACTTGTTCAAATAGTGTATGCAAATTGTGGAAATAGTAAAAATAAATGTGATGTTTTTTTGCCAAAGAAAATTCAAGAGGAGGAAAAGGTTTTGTAGGTGCCTTTAGTCAAGCTGTTTAAGATGTATGCAATTTGAATATTTATTATAATATGTATTAGCATTAACCCAATTCAATTATTTGTTGTAATTAATCAACATAAACTTTTTAAAGTTGTCTTTTTATCATTAAAGATTGTCTAAGCTGGTCTCTTTTACAATTTGACGTCAGATCTTAAAGTGCTCCTTCAGAAATTAGTTATGCCTTAAGCGTATATCATGAATAAATCTAGCTATTAAATATTATATCTTTTTTAAAGCGGACAACAGCTAATCAGTAAGCAAAACAAATACGAATGCATTGCTAAAAAACAAATCCTGAATGGTCTGCAGTTAGTTACATTGATAAGCAGCTAACCAAGGAGAACTGTCTGCACTTTAAATTAGCTGGTTCTATAAATAGAAACAATGTCTAGTCGAGAGCCAAAGAAAGTCTCAATGGGAGTGGTGTGTTTAAGTGTGTGTGTAAGTGTGTGTGTAAGTGTGTGTGTGTGTGTGTGTGTCTAAGCCATAATATACACAATATACTTTTCTAATTGTCATGCGAGAGACAGCGCCGGATGTCAAAGTGGTCGTTGTTGTTGTTGTTGTTGTTGTTTATGTTGGCTGCCGGAGTTGTGCGTGCCTTGTAGCCAAGTCCCCAATGTGGTCTGATCGGTGGCTTGTTAGCTTGTCGCGCTGCCTACAACAATGTCCAGAGGCTTCTCGTTGTGTTGTGTTATGTTGTGTTGTCTGGCGACTGAGTTTCGGTTTTGGGCCTGATTTGAATGCGCATTTGGTTTCGCTCACCATTTTGGTTGTATCGTGTGTTTTGTGGTCGTAAGTAAAGCTTGTTGTCCAATTTGATTGGCGGCTCATAAACAAATCGTCGCGCAATTACCGCTCCACAACAATGGCAACAACTGTGACAATATCAGAGGCGACAACCTTAACAATGACTCTAAAAATAGCTGACAGTTACAATTAGTGGCAGCAACAGGAAATTGCCCAGCCATATTCTTGAATTGATATTTATGTTTAGCTTAGCTATATGATTGATTAGAAACGGAGTATCTGTATGGAATAGCAGACATGTTGCAAGTATAGAAAAGAGGTCAAATTTATGATATATGATGATAATATTCGCTACTCTTTAAGTAGACATGTGAATGCTCTCTGAGATCTTATATATAAATGGATTTACACATGTATCTTATGGGATTCAAGCTACCATCTTCTGATTCTTGCAATGTCAATCTACCCGTTTTAGCCATTCAAGTTCTGTTACTGGGTACAAAGAAGGGTAAATGTACCCAGAAAAAGGCTAAAGTGACAACATTGCTGGAATTGTGTGGCGTGGTGGGTGTGACCCACACAATGCGATGAGAGCTGTGTGATAAATTTGGCACGTTGTTTTCATGACATGACCAACTAGCAGCCAGTCTCCCCCAGCCAGTCCCCTCGCTGGGCTCTTTTGGCTGTTTGTGGTGTTGCTGTCGTGAAAGAAGGTGCAAAATTATGATTTAGTCGATGCCAAAATGAAGATAACAGAAACAGAAACAGCATGCAGCAGGCAGCAGGCAGCGATCGAGGTAGCTAACCTGGCAACGTTGCGTCGCCGTCGCCATCGTCGTGTCGACGCGAGCAGCGAGCTCAGCAGCGTTCAGAGTACACAATGCAGGTGACAAATCTTGGTTAGCCAATTCGAAAACAACAAGCAACACAAACAACACAAACACCTGCAATGCCAATGCAATCCATTGCAACACCGAGCTAAACTGCACAGCAGCAACACAAAACCCACCAATAACAATAATAATAACAGGCCAGACTAGACTGAAGTTTTAATACCCTGGCATTATTTCGAATTTGAGTTTAATGCCATAACAAACATTTGGACTTGTTAATCACCAAAATCGTACAAAAGTCGCTCCTTATCTTCAAGCACACACAAATCTGTCAAAGTTGAACTGACTTTTGTACTAACTAAAATTTGAATCATGCTTTCAGCTCTATTTTGACTTGCCAACTAATTTGTATTAGAAAATTCCCGTACAAAGGAAAATTCATTTTTTTCTTGTCTTTCAATTTCATTTAATTTATCAAAATTAAAATTCATTTCAAGCGCAATTTATTAATTGATCATCGTTGCTCAGCTCGATCGATTCTAATGTTTAGAAATTTGTAAAAAATTCAATTTAGTAGTTTAGTCTGTGATTGGTTGAGTGAAAGGTGCGACAAGGCTCAGAAATTATGAGCTGGCATTGCAATCGACGCTCGACGCAACAACTGGCGATATTTGGTGGTAGCCAAAACCAAAAAAAAAAATAATGTCCAATATCGGTCGAATGGCCGAATATAGAGAGAACGCGACTGCCGCTTACAAATATGGTCAGATTGTGTTGCCAAAAATGCAACCGCCAAGTTGGCAACTTGGCAACTTGGCAACTGTTCACCCAAAAGTGGTTGACCACTTTGCTCGTCGGTGTGTGTAGCATCCACAATATATATATTTATATATATATACATATATATAATATTGACGCACTTGTTGTCAACTGGGCGTGTTTTTTTTTTAAGTGCACTTGCCTTAAATGCTGTTTGTTATTGTTGCTGTTTGTTGCCTTAACATGGCTGGCAAGTTTGTTAAATGTCAGTTTTGTGTCAAAATACATTTGACTGCTAGAGAAAATATGAACGGGTGGTTATAAAGTCGAGAACGGGGACAGATCGCTCAAAGAGCTATCAAAATATTTTCGTTTGCCAGTTTTAGAATTAAAGAGCACCCAATGCGACCATAAAATATGACACGTGGGTAATATCAAAAAGCCATAAACAAAGCTAAATTATTGGGCAACACTTGGAAAAATATAAAAAAAGAATTTCGAATAGAAAAGAGACGAGAATCGAAATAGATCGCAGACCATTTAACCCGTTGGCATCATTAGCAGCTCATCTGGCAACAGCTGAGGCTGACATGTGGGCAACTGCCATCCTTAACAGCACCCCCTACCCCCAACCACCGCCCCCACCTCCTTTCCCCTACACTGCTTCCCTCTTTTTGTTTTGGTTTTTGTTTTTTTTTTTTAGTTTTGTTAGGTTGACAGAAATAGCGTGATAATCGTGGCACGCTCTTTTGTCCCGGGGTCGTCGTGATTTCCACTTCCGATTTAACTGGAACTCTATCTCACTCTTACTCTCACTCTCAGCATATGTGTGTGTGTGTGTGTCTTTTTTCCCCCTTTTCTCCGCTACTTAATTATTTTCCGAAAAGGGGGGAAAAAAAAACACAGATATTCCGCTTTTGTTGAAGCATGCGGCTGTCATGTGTGCCAAATGTGCAACAGACGATCGAACAGCGTACCTTATGTTTGATTTCATAAATACAAATACATTCCATATATACTATATACGATATATCTGTATCTGTAAATCTGTTCACTGCTGCGATATTTCGCCCTGGTGCGCATTAACATGTAACAGATGCGCTCCACATTGTGGCCTACAGCTTCCGATGATGAGGAGGATGAGGAGGTGGATGGTGAGGCGGATACCGATGATGAGGGGCTGCTGCTGTGGGCGGCAACAGCATTGTTTATGAACTGCATCCGCAGTCAATAAAACTTATACTTTTTGATACACTGCCGACTATCCCCATGCATATAAGCTTCTACAAAATAGATATATGCGATGATCTATCTATATACAAACAGCCTTTGATCAATTTCAATTGAAAGAAATGCTATTTAATGAGCATTTTGTTCCTATTTTCCTTTTCTCTTCTTGTTCTTAACCAAATTAATAATTTAGTTACCAAAATTAACAAATGTCGATGCATTAACAATCGATCAATATTTTCTTCATCGCTTAAATTGCCGTTTATACAAAATTATTTTTAAGACTTTGATTTACATTTGCAACTAATTTATTTGTAAATACAGTTTGTGAAATGTATTTCTGGTTAAGCATATCTTTAACGTTTTTCTGCTTTACCCAAAAATCCAATTCTTCAGTTTCTTAAAAATCAATTATAAGATTTGAAGAGATCTCTTCACTCCCCCAAAGCTGTCAAACTTTCGCTGTAACTCTCGAACTTTGAGCAGCCTGGAGGTGCTTCTCTCAGATACAAACAGATCCACCGATCTGCACTGCTCGTGTCAAAACTCGTACTCAGTTTTAGTGCATGCAAATCCAAGCATCACAAATCGCTTATTGCCCCAGCGCCAAAAAAGCAATCAAAGGCCGCGGACCCCGACCGGGCCAACACAGTCAGTGAGGGAGTAACTGAATGAATGAGTCAATGAGTCAATGAGTGAATGAGTGAATGAGTGAATGATGCGGAGCAGAACGAAACCAATATTCAAGACCCAACACGGCAGGTAAAGCAAATAAGGCCAGTTAAAAAATAAAAAATAAAAAAAATTCGATTGGATGAAAACCTTTCGAACTTTAGCAGCGGATTCAAGCTTCCAAAATTGCGTGAAGCGGCGCATTATGGTTATTACTTGGATGTCGAATGCTCGAATGGTCGACTTGTTGATGCCGATGTCGACGTCGATGTTGATGTCGATGTCGATGTCGATGCCGGTGTTCGACATCGTCGCTTTTTGGGGGCAGGGGCCAACTCCATCTCTGGTTGCGGACAGCGCTTTGTTTGCTCATCGCTCCCAGACCCAAGACCTTTGAAGGCAGCGCCGTGCTGCCCAACAGAGCCAACAGAGCCAACAGAGCTGACCTTGTTTAAACATCAAAAAACATATTATTGCCATGCCGACCGTCTTGCGTTTTACGTTTATTTTCATATACCCTAGCAGAAGAGTATTCTGAGTTGATTGCTCAATGGATAATGCTCTAAGTTTCAACTACAGTCCAAAACTTAAACTAAAAACACACTTGATGCAAATATATTAAATTATATTTCAATAACAATTTATCAGCATACATTCGATTTGATTCGATACAAAGTCAAATCACTTTACTTGCATATCTATTTTCCATGGTTTATTTGACAAGTCTTTTAGGGTATTCCCAGCGTCGACTAGTCAGCTTTAGAATTATATTTATGCTATTATTACTATTTTAAGAATAATCAAACTTTAACTAAACTACGATTGACTACTTTCAATTTGATTACAGATTCGAGCAGATACTCGCTTCCCCAGTTGACTTGAGAAGTCTGTTAGGGTATTTAAAGATCGGCTATTCACACTTGACTCGTCTGCCTTGTAATTCTTTATTTTTTGGTTGGTTTTGTTGAAAAATTGCAAAAGTTAAAAACCATTTCATTGCATTTAGAGGGTTTCACTTGCCTCTCGGTTGTGCTGTGATTTTTTTTTTGTTGTTTTGTATTTTTATGTTTGTTTTTTTTTTTTGCGCTCAATTCGATTTGTGGCTGTTTCTTGGGGATTTGCGGCAAGGCGGCTGTTGCATTGTGTAATTTATATGCGCCACAGCGGTGCAGCGGTGGTGCAGCGCTGACCAAATGAAGGCGTTGCGTGGTGCCCCGGACAACTACGTGACCTCCAATTTTAGCTCTCGGTTTCAGTTTCGGTTTCATGTGTTTCATGCCTAAAGTGCACATGTTGCGACTGTTACGACTTGCCTCCACTGTTCGTGTGGTCGGCTTTGATGCGTGCCGCCGCCTTCTTTTAAGACGCAGAAAACCACACGCACCACTCAAACACAAACACACTCACACTCACACTCACTCACACACACACACACACACACACAAATGGGCATAGTTAATGTAACACCCAAAACTTATTCATATGCTAATTTCGCTTAGCGTTAAGAAAATATGACCATGCTGGCAGTCAAGACTTTTGTCGGTCGCACTTGTTGGCACCGTTGACTTGTGGCTTTTTTCTTTTTTTTTTCTTTTGGGTTATTTGTTGGAGTCGGCGACAAATATCCAATTAAAATTGTTGAACGTTGCGACAATATATGGACGGGCAGAGTCCGGGGAGTGGGGAGTGGTTAGGAGGGCACCTCCCAGTAAAACAAATTGCACTCATAAAGGCAAAAGGGGTTATGGGAAAACTTTGGGTGCGACTAGCTCAGTTTTGGGATATGCCTCAAAGCAATTTGTCACAAAACTGATTCGAGCTAAATATTAATTATATAAAGTATAAAATCGAATTGGACAGAATTTCATTAGAGGTTGCCTAAGCCATGATTATTGTTATTTGAAATTTAAATTGAATACAATAAAATGAGCCCTTGTTTTTAGAAATTCTATTGTATCGTTTTAAAATCCAAATAATTCCCTGATAAAAGTTAGTTCCCCATTAGTCTGCCCCCCCCCCCACCCCCACCCCCAATTTGAAAAATACTCTTATAAAACAGAAAGTCCATAAATATTTCTTAAAAAATGAATGGTAACAAATTATAAAATATGAAATTACAAAAGTATTTTTTGATGCCTTTGGCTGCCAGCTAATTAAGTGTGGAATGTTACAGCAATCAGCTGGGCTCTATACAAAAAAAAAAAACAAAAAAAAAACCCCAACCACAGCAGCACCCCCACCACCAGTCGGCTTCAGTCATGTGGTGGTCTCCACAGACAAGTCTGACTCTGAATCTGAGTCTGAGTCTGGGTCTGAGGCTGACCTGTTCATTTTGGCTTGTTGGCTTGTTGGCTATCGAGCTATCGAGTCTATCAACGCGTTTGTGCGTTGGACGTTGGACTTGGAGCACAGACCACAAAATATAAAATACAATATACAATATACAAAATACAAAATACATATGTACAGCGATATGCGATATGCGATCTGCGATCGGCGATCTGCGGGGTGATTATCGTGGTCATTGTTACAGCCGCTTTAATGGGATCTCATGTTGATTGATTGTGCACACCTGTGTGAGATCTGTGAGCTGTTCGAGCTGATGTCGATTTGGGTTTGCTTTGGTTTTTTTATTTTTATTTTGTTTTTTTTTTTATATATTTGTCGAGTTTTGGGATTTGGTTTTTCGACTGTGTTTCGTTGTTGCGTCTTTTGTTTTATTGTCTCTGATCCGCAGTTGCTGATGGATTGTTTTCGCTTTGAACTAAAAGCCAAAAATGCTGGGGTGAAAGCTGAGCTTTCATTTTGAGCCATTGTTTGTTGGGCCTTGTTTTTGTTTACTTTTATTTCACTTTAGTTTTATTTTCGTTGTTATGCAATTGTGAGACAATTATTTGGCAAATGAAATAAACCCAAAAAGAAAAATGAAAACATTTGTTGCTTTAGATTTTGTGCCGCTTCGCTGACATTTTGATGGACAGTTGCTGTTGTTGCTGTTGTTGTTGCTGTTGCTGCTGCTGCCGGACATGTTGGCGCTGCTTGGGTGGCTCCAAACACAGCCCCCGCATGTGTGGCAAGCGACTGTGGCTTCGGCTTTGGCTTTGACTATACCCATTGTCTTGTTCCGCTGCCCGCTTGCAATTTGTATGAATTTCAAATTGTTTCTTTTTATAGGCTACGCTTCTGCTTCGCTATTTGTGTACCCATTAAAAGGTGCCACCTAAAAGGGTCTCTCGAATTTAAAACAAAAACCACAGCAGCATCTAATTATCCACAGTTGATAGTTTGTCAAAACTGAACTGATTTTTTTTTAATTTATGTTCTTGATTTTCATCAAATTATAATTAAATTGTTCTGCTCTAAAATTATATCGAAATAAATTAAATTAGATCAAAGATTATTAACAGAAATTGCTTAAAGTGGGGCACAGAAATAACTACATATATTTGGCTACAGGGTATCTGTCAGCCATACACGCTCGAATACACCGCTCTTATTCGCATTTTTGTTTTATTACTGTTTGCTGTTCATCAGCATTGAAAGCAGCAGAAGCAACCAAGCCAAGCCAAGCCAAGCCGAGCCAAGCCAAACCGAGCCGAGCAGCAGCTCCAACAACAGCAGCGCTTGAATGAATAATTTCCGCAGTTGGTCGTCATCATTAACATCGTCTACAAAGATTCTGCTGTATAGTTGTTGCTATTGTTATTGTTGTTGCTGTTGGTGCTGTGACTGCCACTGCGGCTGTTTAACGTTTGGGTTCTCTGCGCCAAATGAAAATGAACACGTGCGTCCGGTTGCTGCCTCAGCTGCTTGTATACACACACACACACACACACACACACACACATATCTATATATATATGTATATATGTGCATTTGATATGTATATGTGTAGCATATGCCGCATGCATGCGTCCATCAAAGCACAACAACAATTACAGCAACAATCAGAAGGCTGCACGCCCCAAAAGCAGCCGCCAACGAACAAATTTCACTTTATTGATGAGCGCTGCACTTGAATTTGTCGCTGTGTGCGTCAGTGATCACATTCTCACACACACACACACACACACACACACACACATACACACACAGCCAGGCAGGCACACACATGACAAACTATTTGCAACGCTTCGCCGCACAACGAGGCGTATGAGCGATTTGCAATAAACAACAGCTGCCCAACTGTTGCCCCGCTTGTTGTTGTTGTTGTTTTGTTGTTGTCGTTGTTTTGTTGTTGTTGTTGTTGTTGTTGTTGTTTGCCTTGTGCGCGTTGTCTTTTTTTCTGTTGTTTTTTTTTTTGCCTGACAGTGAAACGTGCTTCTCAGGGTTTGGGGAAACGTTGCTGGGGAGCCTCCTCTTGGAGGCGCACTTGGTGGAATGACGCATCAGCCCAACAAAAAGGAGTGTGAGCAAAAACTGGAAGTAAAAACACAACAAACACTAACCAAATTAAAAAAAATATGACAGTGTCGAACTTCTGACAGTCGACCGAAGATTATGATGATCTTAAAAATATACTTCAATTTTACACAAAAACGATTAAATAAGTCTATCAACTGGTTGTATATTGCTTAACAAGCAGCTAATTCACACTTAAATAAGCACATTGAACACTAATCGAAGATTCACAATTTGCCAAGGGGGTTTACTGAACTTGACAACAGTTTGTTGAAGTTTGTTCTCAAGTTTCCTATGCCAAATAGGTTAAGTTCCAGTGCCTCAGAGATCAAAGCCCAACAACACACCACATATATATGTGTATATATATATGTATGTATATGTATATATATATATGTATATATATACATATGTGTGTCTGTATGTAAAGTGATTTTCATTGCTCTTTCAGTTTTGTTGTGGCAGCAGTCAACCAACTGTGCAATTTCAACTTGATAAACTCCAACAACAACAACGCGATTCATTCATTGTTTGTGCACAACAACAACTGCAACAAAAAGAGAAAAAAAAACGATGGAAAAAAATAAGGAAAAAGCAACAACGCACTTGGCCGGCTGTGTCTGAGTTTCAACAGCTGTAGGAAGTTGCTTTATATCGCACATTATATGATTTAACTCTCTGTGCGCATATATATATACATATATAAATTTATATATATATATATCAGACCCAATTGCTCCAATGCGCCGACGTTGCCCAACGAAGCTTGGCTCAAGCGAATCGACCCCGGGGAGTCAACCTTCAAAATGCTGTGGATAAAAGATTGCAAGCCAGACATAAACCAAATGCAGGCAGAAAGTAATTCTTTGAAGAATCTCCTCTTTGATGCCTTTCTTCGCCTTCTTGTTGGTTTAAGAGTAATACTTGTTGATTGAATATCAATCAAGTTATTTCTATAGATTAATAAGCATACTAAATATTGAAATATTTGATACCCAACATAAAGATTTAGTTTATCTTTGATTTGATATTTCAAGCTTTAAAACATAATAAATAGATTTTAATTGAATATGTGTTCTATATATTTTGCCTTGATATTTCAAGCCTCTAATCACAGTTCTAAAACATAATGAAATAATTCTACACTCAAAATGATTTGAATTCGAGCTTAAGACCAATTAATTTAGCTCAAGTGCTTATCAAAATGTTCAGTTAGCTTTTGACCTCAGACACATTATTTCATATATGCCTCAGCTGTTGTTTAACCCTTCATCGGATTGTCTTCCTCAGGCTGACCCAAATTTCTAATACTTATTAGTGCACTCGCCCAAATTCTGTCACCCACTTTTGCACAATGTGCTCTTAAGCAAGACATGTATTCATCATTAGATCTTTGACTTTGGTCACTCCCCTCTTTCGCTGAAAATACTGCCCCAGTCATGCCCAAGATTTTTGTGTGTATTTCGATCGATTTGAAATTGAACTGGCTGCACATGTTGCTCAGCTGTTTGCAATTACGGTTGAGTGGTAAAAAAATGAAAAAAAAAAACAAAATTAAAATGAAAACCAAAATTGCCGGGCCAAAGAGATTTTTGAAAATCAAAAGGCGTTCAATGCACAATTGCGTAAGAACTGAAATTAAAATGGGCTGACAGGCAGCAAGATGAGGCAGGGAGTGGGGGGAAATTGTTGCCGCTGCTGCAACAAATGTGTTTCAGGTGCAGATGATCAGCAGCTGCCCATATTGCCGGAACTAAGCGACTTCCGCTCGAACCGAGAAATCCCTTCTTTTTTGTGGGGAAGGGCAAAAGCGCCAACTGCATTGACAAACAACACGTGTGATTATTGAGTGTGTCTGTGTGTAAGTGTGCGTGTGTGTGTGTGTGTGTGTGTTATATATGCTGTGGGGCAGGCAATGGCAATCAATGTAATGTTTATGCCGACGCTCGCCAGCTTGCCGGCTGCTCATCGCCTGAGCCCCACCCATTCCCCCTCCTCAGCAACACTTTACCTCACGAGAGTCAGCCGCAAATTGCTTTCAATTATGTTGCACGCTGCTCCCGTTTTTATGGCTCGTTGCTGACGTGTCTCCACAGCTCGATGTTGCTGTTGTTGTTATTTGCTGCGGCATGTTCGTGTTGATGATCTGCTGTGCGACTGATCAACGTATTTATGTTTGCAACTTGCAACTGCAACTACAATTGCGGCTGTAACTGCAACAGCGTTCTCAACATCCAACGTTGCTTTTATGTTTTTGTGTATACCCTGTACTTGTATAGGAATGGAAATGCTGCAAGTGTAAGACAAACGAGTGCATAAACTATATACATCTTCTTGATCAAGTTCAAAAGAGGCGGGTCGATCAAGCCTGATTGCAGCATCTAGCGCAGCTAGAGAAATATCATGTATTCTTAATACAAATTGAAAAAATAGTCGACCTAAAAGTTACGTTCGCTATTTTTATATATATTGTCAAAAAGTATTTCATAGTCTCTCAATCTCGACTACACTGCAATACATTTAGTTGTTTTGCCATGTTTTTATGGCTTTGATTTTAATCATCGGCTGCAGCATTAAAATGGCTCATTTTGCCCGCCGCCCAAGCACCAAGAAGTAAATTGCTTGCGGAAGTGCCCCACGCCCCACAAAAGTGGATGCTTCTAAAGATGCTGAAATAAATGGAGGACGAAAGAAAGACTGCGAATTGAGTTACTCTACTCAACGCATCATCGTCATCATCAAGTCAGCTTCAGATGCGTGCAAATTTGTACTTTTCAAAACAAAGTAAACTGAAAAGTAAATTATGTCAAACCTGTTGAGAGAAAAGCAGCAGAAGCTGCGGAAGAAAGATGGCAATATCAGATCAGAAGACTGCTCTGCATCTGCTATCTGATCTGAGAGCATCTGAATCAGACATCAGACAGCAGACATCAGACATCAAGGTATTGAGTAATTTGTTCCAAAGACAATTAGATGCAACAGATTGTTGACTAAATGACTGAAACGTTTACTGTTTGCAGTTTGATGTTTTGTGTTCGTTTCAAAGATCGCATGACGGACGAGTTCCAAATTGGCAACAGCTGCTGACAACCTGAGCAAATTCAAATAAGTTTCGTGGGTGATTAGCAGAGAGAGAGAGAGAGAGAAACGGAGAAATCAGAAGAAGAGCCTTCCCCGCATTTCATAATTTTACAGGCAATTATGCGAAGATTGGGAGACAAAACAAACAAACCTTCGGGCCAAGTTAATGACATTGAATGGGGTCAACGCAGCGCAGAAGCAAACCAAAGTCATGCATGCGATATACACACACATATATATATATAATGTGGATAAGTACATTTAACTGGCGACGAGAGATTGCTGACAACAAAACTTCAGCCGGGAATTGGATGTAGACGCCCAGTGTCATTCTTCTTCCCCCCTCTTAGCCTGTCTATCTCTTTCTCCCACTCTGTGGGCCAGCAATTTTGCGGTTGCAAAAAGTCTTCTTCTGGTTGTTGGTAAGAACCCACAGCTGGTCTACATTCGAGACAGCAGACTGATGCAAAATGAGACTCAAGTGTTTGACGTAATCTTCAGGATTTCTGGAGTGATCTTTACTGCTCATCATCTCTGATCTTTAGTTTCTTATGAAATTTAGCATTTACTTTAATCGAATCCTTATCCTTCTTTATGCCATTTTAATATGACTGATATAAACATAATTAGGATATTAAGGAACAGTGGATAAGAACTCCTGCTCTTTAACCCAAAGCATGAACAGAGTAGCGTAACGACCTTATATATCTAAACATATATGTATATATATATATATATATATCTATGCTTTATAATTGGTTTGTCAGGTGCAGATTAAGCGGCTAGCAGCTGTGCCTCACTTGCTCGAATGCCTTCAAAATCAACGTCCAAAGCTGCTAAGTGAATTAAAATAACACTTCTTCGAGTACTCGCGTCTGCTGCAGGCTGCTGCTGCCGCTGCTTGATGCCTGATGATGATGAAAATGATGGTGATGATGATGATGATGATGATGATGATGATGATGATGATGAAATGATGATGGTGAAATAGACCCAGACCCTGACTTTAGCTGTCTGGCTGATCGCGCTGGCAATGCTGATGATTCTATTTATTACACGGTTCGCAATTTGCAATTCCATTTTTTCTCTCATTTTTTTGTGTGTTGCGTTTTAATTATTTGTGGCTTGCCGTTAGTTTTAATAAAGTTGCTAACTGTGAAACGACGTGACTGGAAAATGTGCCCGGAAAATGAGCATTTAATTTACAGCGAAAGTGTCTACATCCACAACTACAAGTTAGCCAGCCAGCGCCATGTCCATGTTCCATGACCAGCTACAGCGGCAAGTCTAAGTCCACGTCAGGCTCCAGACATCTATCTGATTAAAATCTCAGCGCGAATTCGCAGAAAATTCTTACACGCGAGCCTGAAGAGAGGACAGCTGAAAAGTTGCTGCGTTAACACCCATTTCCATTCGAGTCGCCTCCAAGTCGCAAGCGCGTTTCATGCGAATTTTTTATCACGCGAGGCATTTTTGTGTGATAAGCATCTGTGTGCAGCATGAAGCCAAGTTTAACGCTGATTCAAAGATGCACATATCGGTGATCGCCGGTCGCTGATAATATAGACGACGCCCCACATAACCACACAATGCCCAAACAGCCCAGGCAGGACATCCGAGGCAGTTGGCGTTTTTATCAGCAACTGCACTCAAAGAAAAATAATACCCAGAACTACTCAAAAGTACATATGCAAAACCCCAACGATTTTATATAAAATATTTAGCTTTACATTTTTCTAGCCTAGAATCGATGAATATTATTTCATAATTTACATTAAATGAATAGATAAAATGTTAAATTTCTTAAGAAATCTAGATAGTGAATTTGAAATGATGCACATAGTTTTGAAATGGAAAAACAGTGCAACTAAGAAATTTACTATTTCAAAAATGTTGTAGTATTGTATTGATTTTTCTGCGTGTAATCATTTACTTCGACGAGGTTGCTTTTTCTGAACGCATTTTAAATTGCAATGGGAAACAGCTTCCAGGCGCAACACAAACAAAAAATGGGCGTCATATGGTAGGGCCGGCAGCATGCAACAAGTGGCAAGTGTTTGCGCCAAGCGTTGATTGTTCTTATCTCTGGCGCGATCACAGCCAAGCTGCTGCAACTGCTGCTGCAGCTGCAACAAGTGGCGTGAATTGCATGCGTAGATGCAGCCTAGATATGTTCTTGTTGCTGTTCTTGTTGTTGCACGCTTGCGTGCTGCCTCACGTTCGCTAAAAAAAATAAGACAAAATAAAGTAAACAGAGCAAACAAGTGATGAATGTCCGTGTTATGCGATCTAATGATCTAGAAATGAAGTTAATAAATCGTTTAACCAGATGGCTCAACGCCAGGCTAGCAGACATACCCCTTGCTAACCCCCGCCCCCCCCCCCCTCGTTCTTCCTCTGTAAAGTAGAACACTTTGCGGATGCTGTATGATGGCCTGTTTGTCGATCGCGACCACCGGGCCAAGTCAGAAGCAGAATGCACATAATTTGCATAACTACACTGTGCTTATAACTCCGTACATAACAAATTACAACAATTTGGTTTCGCTCACATACCAATGGAGACGAGATAGGAGATAGGAGAGAGAAGCGAACACGAGACGTTTAGCAGATGCCATAACGGTAAAGAGTGGCTCGTAAACAAGGCCAAGAACAAGCCAACAACAACCATGTGACTAACAAGAACACAAACAGATTACAAGCCACTTTGGATGTTTGTATTTTTATTTATGCTGTATTTGTATTTATATATTATTATGGTCATATTAGGCTTAAATTACAATAAGGCTATTAGCTAGGATAAACTACCTTAGGCATTTCTTTTTTCTATATTTCCGCAATACTCATTTTATAGCATTTTTTATGATTATTTATTTAATTGAATGGCACTTAGCATGCTTAGACCTAAATACATATTTACATGCATATATTCTAACGAAAAATTAAATATCGTTTTTACTGTGTTTGACATGCTTTTAATTGGGTGTATCAGACAATTATACATGGTTTAATGGCTACATAAACACACTGCATACTTTTAGGGTACATTACATTATATCTGTTCCAAAAAGCGGACAAAATACAAAGCATACTTTTAGGCTGCAGAATTCAAATACTGCTACAACGAACTTTAACAAATCTGAATTATGACGCCTACTTCTAGGGACCCATTGACGTCGAAATATCTAATTTGAACACATCCTCACAGGTTATCGAAGGGCATGTTACCGCCATTCAAGGATTATCGGGTCATCTTTAAATCCAAAATCCAAAATATAGTTTCATATAAATGTAATTTTTATTAAAACATGCTCTTTGTGTGTTTTCCAATTTATTTCGTTTGTATCATGCTTAAATTACAGTGTGGCTATGAAATAAGCTGCACAAATATAAATATACATATTTGTGCAGCAATTAAATCTAATATAAATAGGCAGTCATTTAGTGGTTGTGTATGTTGTTGTGTATTATTAATGGCTAAGTAGTATTACCAACTACATATTTAAACTGCAATAGACAGAGATGCAATAAGTTAGTATATATTAAATAAGGTCGAATCAAGTTTAATATTTACCTAGTATGTAAAATATTTAAGACAGAACCCCAAAGGACTCCCAAAAGCGCAAGACCTGTAATATACAAAACAAAATGCGCATTAAAATTATGTCGGTCGTGATATAAATACAAAATTCTTTCAAATATTGAGCTCAGTGAATCAATTTTTAATCAAACTTTTCATTAGTCTAACATATGTTAAAACATCATTGTACAATATAAAATGTTTTTATGTCCCAACAATTCTCACCTTTTAAGCCTTTCAAATGGGTTCCGCCGCTTGAGAGATCCGCAATCCTGGGTAAAGGATACGACTGTAAATGTAAGAAAAATATTAGATCAACTGTTTAACAACATTTAAACTAAAGATAAGTTAAATTTAATATCAGCGATAATCAATTTACACTAATCAAGGTATTTCATAGGTGTCCCAAGGTAAAAACTTAGCTCATCATTACGTTAATTAACGAAATTTAAAATTAGGCAAAACTCACCTTATAGACAAATATATAGAATTATGTGCTCTTCCTTCTTGTGTATCCAACTATAAACTGCAAATAAAATAAAATTTATTTAGTAAGAATAACTAAAATAAAACAAGCAAATTTAGTTCCTTAATGTTTATCAGTTATTTAAAATTTACACTAATCAAGGCATATTTCATAGGTGTCCCAAGGTAATATCTAAATATCATCATAGAAAACAATTCCCAACCCAGATAATATTCGCGCAGTTCTGGCTTACCTATTTAGAACGCATATCGGGTGCGAATATCCTCCAGTTTCTTGCAGATCTGATTCGGAGTGCGGAACATGTCGCCGGCAATGCTCTTCTGCTTGGATGCATCAACCGATAAATACTGTTCGCACAGATCACCATCGAGGACATTTTTCACCGGGTAGTAGGAGCTGCGGTAGCTGAGATGATCCCGACCACACAATGGCGGATTCTCGTTGCGCATATGCATCTCCAAATGCTGGAAGAAGTCATAGTCCTCGCGACTGGTGAACGGCACAAAGGCACCAACGGTGCCACTAAGCGTGGAATAGATTAGGGCCTCGGAGCCACCGGGAATGAGGGTGGCCTTCTGCAGCGACATGATTATCTCGCCCACATGGAACGAGCAGATGTTCTCCGATTTCTGTGAGGCACCCGACAACAGGCCACGATCCCAGAGCGACTTGGTGCCAGTTGGATCCTCGTCCACATCGTCGGTGACCGAATGCGGCAGTCGTTGGATGCTCAGATTGCCAAACTTATCCGCAATGGCAATCGTATCGTAGTCCAAGAGCGTTGTGGCAGTCACCCAACGGGGATGCGTATCATCCGCGAATATGATGAGCTGATTCTCGGCGCGACGATAGCGTATGAAGAAGACAGACTCCTGCACATCGGAGACGTAGACACGATGACCCATCGCCTGGATATTGACAATTTGGTAGGGAATGTGTTTATTCTCGCACTTGCGCAGCATCTTCTTCTTGCCCAAATCATAGATGCGCAGCATGCGTCCACAGCCAGCCAGCAAGCGTCCCTGGAAGCCGCACAAGGCGCCAGGTATCTCCTCAATCTCCGTACGATGCAGAAACTCCAGAGCCGAGCAGGTCGGATCAATTTTATAAACATCAATACAACCGCCCTGCGAGATGCGTGGATTCAGCTGCAGGTCCTTGGCAATGCCCACGGCCAGATAGTAGCGTCCATCGGCCGCAATTGAAAACTTCAGCATCGCCATGGCCATGATAGCCTCGTTCTGTGCCAGCGGCACACTGAACATCGTCTGGCCATGCATGGCGTCCAGGCAACGGATCTGCGATGCCCACAGACCGAGTCCCGCCTTGGGAGCGGAGAACATTTCCTCGGGTAGCACTTCATTGATGAACGCGTTCGCCATCTCTCTGGCCAGTTCACGCTCCTCGTCGCCGGCAGCGCTGCGCATCTCTTCAGCCATTTGCTCCTTACGCTCGTTCTTGGTCTCCTCGGTGTAGGCATTGTGATCCGTCTCTGCAATTAGCATGCGTCCCGTATCCGGATGGATGACAAAGGCGCGTGGCGTAAATTGCAGTGGAAATGCCACTTGATTGAAGACTGCGCCCAGTTTCTCCAGCGCCAGAATGCGCAGCGTGTTCGTCGATATAGCCACAATGCCCTCGCTACACTGCTCGCTGGAGAAGCCCGATGCGTACTCCAGTGTCTCATACGACAGTGGGGTTAAATGGAAACGATTCTGATGGTAATACGATAGCCAAGTACGACTGGACATGGCCAAGACGGCTTCGGAGCCCTGCATCTTGATGCGAAACAGCTTGACTGGCCGCGACCCCAAATATCTGGTGCGCGTATCGGCCAAATCTCCAGACACAGGATCCAGCACAGTGCGCAATAAGACACCATTGCTCAGGCCAATATTCAGATAGATTGTGCCCTTATTGTTCCCACTACGCTGGGCAGGCACATCCTCATCCGCACCGCTTGCGTTTATTGTGCTCTCCGTGTGCCCCATCTCGACCAGACACAGCGACTCGGCTGGCGAGGGCAGCGCCTGCATGGAGCAAGGCGACAAACAGTTGTTCGGATCCAGCGAGAGTATGCGCACAGTGTTGTCAGCGAGGCCAACAGCCAAGAACCAGGAGCGCTGCTCGCCCTCAGGCACAGTGCCCAGAGCCATGCACATGATCTCTGCAGGCATCTCCGAGCGTTCTGTGTACTCGTTCAGCTCGCCAGTCTGCGGAGTAAAAGAGAGTTAAGATTAGTAATCAGCTCAGCAGGCTTAAGATATGGAAAAGGCATTGTCTAATTAAAGCTCAGCACTGCAGGACACAGAGTGTCTCAACATGATTGTTCTTTTCGTGTTTTTGTCATCAGAGCAATGTGGGGCGGATAAAGGAAAACTAAGCACAGAAAACATGATCAGCAACCACTCTCCATAATTTATCAATTTACTGTATAGTATATAAAGTCTCTATCGGCAACTGTACTTAGATTTCCTTAATCGATTCGATAAATCAAATATATGCTTACCGGATCCATTTCAAAGTACACCAATTCGCGACCGGAGAGCGTGATAACCACTTGGCGTTGATTTACGGCGCATTTGGTAATGGACTTCTTGCCAGGCGCTTTCCACTCGTTCACACGCTTATCGGAGCGTATGTGACGAATGCCATCAGGATAGACCTGCACTAGAGCATCGTCACCGAGAGCAGCACAACACAATGTTGGCGTTGTGCCCAGAAACCCGCTGTCCGTCACTTCCTCGACGGTCTCACCAATGCTGAGCACGAGCGTGGCATTCACGAAGGATACGATGATATAAGCATCAAATTCGTCTAGAAGTAAGGAGCACAACACAAACAGTTTTGCCATCAATAAAAAATGCTTGAAAGCAGCATAAATTTTATAGTGAATTTATCGACATTGAATAATCAGTTTATCAATTGTAATCAATGGATATTCAGGTGAAACACGGTTGATAAATATCGCATCATGTTCAATGTCTCAAGAGGTCTTAAGTTTAAATATAATTCAATAACGGTTTTTGTAGTAATTTGTTGTAGTATCTGTTGACTTAAGAGCTGCAGTAATGTTGCCTTACCTATCGCTTCACAAAAGACAAATATAAATTATAAGTATTACAGACGAGAGGAGTATTGGATAACTCTCGCAATTTTATATCTGTTCGATAGTCACACTCAACAAACAGTTGTTGACATCTGTGTTTAAGCGCCTGAAATAAGAGAGAACTGGTGGTTGATAACTTGTGGCTTTTGGGATCGTGTTTATATATAGTTTATACAGACTAGGATTGTTGGCATTTTAATGCCAAACGCATTTTATAGGAAGGGTTTTCATCTCTTTTTTTTTATATTTTGCCATATATGTATGTTTTCATGTTTTGAGGATCTCAAGATCGACAGTTAGAAATATCGAAATCAACAATCCTAGTACAATCTATATTTATATATATAGAGCAATTAATCATAAATTGTTTATCTTGGGTATCGTGTTCTGTATCATCAATGCACCAGTTGAATTATTAGAAACATTTCACAGCTATTAAACTTAAGATTCTAAACTTAGTTCCAGTAAATAAGAAGATGAATAAAAAGTCGTTTGTTGGACTCACCATCAATGCGTTTCTTGACAGTCCACACGGCATTTGGATTACCGGGTAGCTCCGAGACGGCCATCTCGGATACCTCGAGACCGTGACGCAAAACGCGCAGAGTTGAACGTGGACCACGCCCGCAAAGCACATACAGCTGCGGCGTATCCTCGTTTGCCAAATCAGCCACCTGTGAGGTGATGATTGGCGCAAACGAGGGCAACTCATCGACCAGAACGAGATTCTTCAATGCACGTGGAGCGAAGAAGAATGTTTCACCCTCCTCCAATGGCATGGCAGAACTGAATTCGGGCTCATCATCGTCATCGCCCAGATGTGCAATTTGATACAGATAACTGCAGATACATACAGCAAGTTAGCCAAGCTTAAAACCACATTAATTCTGCAAAGATTACTTACTGGTTGCCAAATTCGCTGGCCACAAACAGGAAACCCGTCTTCAACACACACATTGCCGTTGCTGGCGGCACCGTGTCAAAGTACTTGAGCTTGATCTCGGACACCACATCGTCATCTGTCTCGAGGGTGATTTTGAAGATGTCGCCCTGCTCTGTTTGCAGCAGAAAGAAATACATGCTCTTGGTGCGATGTGTTGCCGAGCATATAAAAATCATGCCACGTTCCGGATCATCGAGATCATTACGACGACGCGGAATGGGACAGCGAATGTCATGCTGATCGCCCAGATTCTTGTATGTCAAATAATTCTCCGAGCAGATGAGCACACCCGAGGGTCCGTCATTGCCGCCGGGCACAGAGACCAAAAAATTGGCATGCTCCTCCAGTGGTTCAGAGTATTTGCGCACCACATGATTTAACCCCAAGTCAAGCTCATAAAATGTCAGTGTTTGTTGTGTGCGCTGTGCGGCGTCACCTGAAAATTTGGAAATAGGTGTTGTTGTAATGCACAGATATAGGAAATATAATATAGAAGATTGAACTAAAGATAGAAGAATGTGGGCCACAAATCAGTGAAGTGCTGCTAGGTGAGTTACAGCAACACCAATGGTTCAGTGGTCACATTTATTTAGCGCTAAGTACAAACAGTGCCAATGGATTGATTAGCCACAGACACTGGAATTAAAGCGCCAAGAGAAAAATGATTATTGCTTTGTATTTATCTAGCTTACCTGATGGATCCAAATCGGCCTCCTCGTAGTCGATTTCCAGACACGCAAACATCGGATTATCAAAGCCAACATCCACGCCAACCATGTGGTAAGTCAGCGTGTTGGATTTGTGTGCCTCCAGGGGCGAGGATATGGTTAGACGCGCCTGTGTGTCACGATTCATGATATAGGCCAACTTTTGTTTCTCAACGGCACCAATCATCACGGCACGCCCCTTGGGATCAATAGCAAAGTATTGGCCCGGCACAATGCGACGGCAGCCCGATTTGCCAAATGTCTCCTGATGCACTTTCTCCAGCGAATTCTTGCTGGGAATGTACTCCAGAATGACAATGCGACCAGAATCAGAGCCAATCACAATGTAATCTATGAGAAGAATGATTGAAAAAGTTATTAAATACAAGTTATGGTTATTTTAAAAAAGAATAATAATTTTGAGGTTAGATTTTTTTGTAACTCGAAGTTTCAGTTCGCCATACCATTTAAATGAGGTTATGGCAAATGCGACGTCAAGTTTAATTCATATCGCACCTAGACACATTCAAAATGGTCAAACTGGAACAACCACAAAAAGGAGTTGCCTCAATTGGGTTTTGTGCGTCGAATGAAAAACATAATACTAATGTATTACAAATTAAAAAACTAACCTTTTGTGCCGCCTGTTAAGCGAAAGGCCATTAGCGCTCGAATGCAGCCAAATATTTCCGTTGACATCAGCGTGTGGACTTTGCCAGTGTTGGGATCGGGTCGCAGCAATTCCAACGATTTGCCACGTGACAAGAGCACCTCCTGCTGCTTGCCGCCCGAGAAGTTGCCGTGCACGGCATGCGTGACGCCGGTGCCCTTTTGGAGCGTCAAATTATACAAGTACATCTTTGAAGCTGTGCTATTTCAGGTCGAAATTATTGCACGGCTGAAAAATCTTTTATATATGAAAATTGAGGTTAGAAACGTCCAACGCATCATGAATAGAAATTTGCAGTAAATAGCTATTTAAACGGGTTTGTACTACTTTGAAAACCATGGCCACAGTAAGGATAAGTCGTGTCGCCTAACGATGCTAGTAAGCAGCATTTGATTTTTTAATTTTGCACTCTTCAATTGCGACCAAATCGCAGACATTTCTGCTTTCTGGAGATACTTTGTGCGCATTAATTACTAAAATATTAACTAATTCAATTAGTTGTGGGCTTAGATAATTACCTTTTGCTATCTTATTCAATGAATTGACACATTTTAATAATGATGCGCTTGGATTTAAAATTTCACTTCAATGGCATCATTTCGAAGAGCTGCCGCTTGGCTTGACCGGTGAAGAAAAAGTGGATGGCGGAAAACGAGGTTGACCTTTAACAGCATTCATGCAGCAGCACAGAGTTGCTTGCACTTCGATAACGATGTATCGATATATTCAGTTTGCTAGCCCTGAACGAACAGCTGTCAGATGACAATAATATTGTAATACAATATATTTTAGCTTAGTAGTCCAGCAGGTGGCCATTGAGATGGAGGAAAATTTGTATGAGGATGCAAATGGTAAATTAAGGCTTGGAGAAGAGCTGAAAAAAGCGCTGGTCGAGTTCGAGGACATTCCTGGTGTTGCCAAGGTGCAACGAAAAATACAACAGGAATTGAAATTCTTGGAAAAGGTCTGACCAGTTTCATTAATCTCAAGTGTATATTCATATATATATGATAAGATATACTTTCCATCAGGTTACACGCACAAAATCCTTGAAGGAGAATCACATCACGAGTAGCAACTTTGTCAATTATGAATTTCTGATAAAAACACTAGCCCTGCAGCAAGGAGTCGTCGATATTAATGCTGTATTTCCACTCGAATCGCGGGACAGTCCGCTACGCGTTGATATTGTGGCTAATAACGGTCTAAAATGGATTAAGGTCATTGCGCGCAACTCCAAATCCATCGAGGAGGCAGCCCGTGGCTGTGTCAGTTTTGGGGCACGCAGCGTTCTGGACCAGGCTAATGATTATTTGGAGGCCAGCGAGTTACATTTCTGCATGTTTCATCGACCCAAGGTAAATATAACAATTTGAGATTTTTTTTTCTCACAGAAATCTCTTTCAGATTGTATTTTATTTCTCAAACAAAATTGAGATATCATTGCATGACGAACTCAAGGAGATGGGTGTGCAAACGGCATCGTTGGAGAAACCCGACATGGATGTGGATCAGTATGCCACCATGTCCAATGAGCTGAATATTGATGTCACCACAATGCTGGCCTATACCAGTTCTCTCACCAACGGTGGCTGCAATTTTGTGTTTAAGGAACCACTTTTAACCGAACAGGCGGAGAAGGAGCGTGAATGTCCTGTGAAACCGATACTTGAGAAGATATTTGAAGGCAAGCGTTTGGTGTGCTGCCAATTGGCAAATGACGCATTTCAAAATATACTCTCAGTGCTGGGCGGCGTCAAAGAACGGGAACTTGCTGTTGAGTTTATGAAACGCGTTACGGTTTATCCAGATGTTGAGAAATTGCCCGAAGAGTTTTCCAACATACGATTTACGGCTAAGGTGAATGAACGTAGCCTAAAGATATTCAGTTTTGGCATGGAACGTAAAATATTTACAGTTACTTCCAATAAGGCATTTGTCAGATCAGCTAAGATGCAGGTGCGTTCTTTTTTTTTGGAGCATGATAAATATTATTTCCGTTACAAAACATTCATATTTTCAGGGAATCAACGTGCCCGTTTTTGTGCATGCATCACGAGCGCTAACTGAGGGCAAACAAGCAAACGCTAAACCGATCTAAAATTATTCATTATTTTTCATTTTTGTTTAATAATAAGTGTTTCATTTAATTTAATAAATATAAATGTGCTTGAAAACAAACGATTTTTCACTTTCCAATTTAAATTTATAAATTTTGGTTATCTGGAATTATCGATATATCACCAGCTGTGTCGCAGGGTTGCCAAGCACCCGACAAACTGCGCAGATTAATAATAGAGATAAACAAAATAAAAAACATGGATTGTGCACCTCTGAATTTGGTAAATAGAATGCAAAATAAATGCGTATCATTTGTAAATCTTATTTCGTGTTGTTAACACTTAGGCGCATTTCCATGAACGCCGCTCCGAGCGTTTTATACGTCATCATCGCTACGAGGAGGCCATTAAAGCGCTGGAGACTTCGCTAATCTATTTACAAGATGCATATAAAAATGTACAATTGGCCAAATCGAAAGAGGTGTTGGACACATTAACGCTTGACTTTCAGCGCAAACTGCGTCAGATCGAGATGCGTAAGACGCAGCATGGCCTTACCAAGCTGAAGGATTTTGTGCAGCTCAAAGAAACTAGTCCGATGCTGACACTGAGACCCGAGCAAGGCGTCGGATCAGCACAATCCGTTGCCAAGGCCATTGATAAGACCGTGCAGGACTTCGATGCCAAGTTCACATCGACTGTGGATCGAATACCTAAAACAACGCCAGCACTAGTCGAGCTCAAAGTGGAGACAATGATCAAAAACGATGCGCAGGCAGAAAGTCAGGAGTTCCACAGTTGTTCAGTATTGGAGCGAGGCTTAGAGCACGATATGCCATCGCTGACACCGTTGGAGTTGCCATCTTTCGATTACACCATGTTCACCAGCTCATCGGCGCCCTCGCTGGCCAGCTATATCGGCATGGCTGAAAGTTTTCAAAAGTAAATCGTGATCAAGTCAATAAAATTTAACACTTAGTTTATATGTATCAATGTATTTTATATGCTATGCGTTATTTATTTGGCCAGCAAACCCTTGAGCAGATCATCCATATCTGTTTCAGTCTCCACATTCTTGAGCAACAGCAGCACTTGGGCCTCCATCTCGCACAAAATATCCGGCTTTGTGTAGGTGATGATGAGCGTGTTGAACTGATGATGTGTGCTAATGTTGGCCTGCAGCGGGAGAACACTGCATCTATCCAGGTCTGGTACAGGTATCACCTTGTAGTATTTCTTATTGTTAGTGCGCACAACAATCGCACGCTTCTCAGCATCGGCACTGACATTGTAGACGCTTAGCGGATACGACAGATTGCGTATGCGCCACTCAATGTTCTTCTTCGTCACGCGTTTGGTTAGCAGCGGAGCTGAGTTGCTTTCGCGCAGCGTAAATTCGCCGGCAGACAAGGTGTCAGCATCACCACCACCACAGGCAGCTGAATTTGTCTTATTGGCGGCATTCCAATTGATTTGCCGTGGCTCCTCGCCCAGCTCAATCTCCCACTCGGGCTCACCCATCAGTTGCTTGCACTTGCGCCAGGCTCGTCGTTGAATTACGCCCGTGTCCATATTGTATTCCTCGGCCAATTGACGTCCATCTGGAAACTTGTAGAGTACCTTGCGCAGTCGGCCGCTAATCATTGAGTTCTTCTCGGCGGATTGCAAGTAATTCAACCAATTTTTATAAGACATTTTGTCTCTGCGAGGGGAATGGAAAGACTACAAACAAAATTTGATCGATGGCGCAAAAGCACATTTTGTTTTTCGTTCGATTTTGCTTTTGCCTGGCAACCAGGGCTGTCAGCTGTTTCTCATTTGTTTACAAGCCAACGCAGAGCGAGCTGCCAACACGTTGCGATTTCTGTCAAAAATTTCGACGGCAGAGTTGACGTGGCCGCAAATGACCGCATAAAAGTACGCATATATTTCATCATTAGCTTTTCGTTTAGTTTCTATATATATTTAAAGTAACCCAATTCACGGTACTCAGTTATAAATAGACAGATAGCCTAACTAGACGTGTGCATTTCATACTAATTAAGGAAAAAATTCTTTTTAGCAGACGAAAGTGAGAGCAAAAGAAAAGTCGAGCAAACCTTTTAACTGTATCACATAAAAAAAAGAAAAGTCGCAAAAATGAGTTTGGTGTGGACTTTGGTCGCCACATTTCTGTACGCCGAAATTGCGTTTGTATTCCTTCTGGTGCTGCCCGGGGCCAGTCCGTACAAATGGAGACGTTTTTTCAAATCCAAATTTCTGGCCATGATTGGAAAGCAGTCGCACATCTATTTCTTTGTTATAATGAGTGTGCTAGTGCTGCTCCTGCTGGACGCCATACGTGAGATGCGCAAATATTCCAACACTGAAAGCACCGGTGAGGTTCACCTCAATGTGGAGATGCAACACAGCATGCGTTTGTTCCGTGCCCAGCGCAATTTCTACATTTGCGGTTTTGCTGTCTTCCTTGTGCTCGTCATCCGCCGTTTGGTCACATTGATCTTATCACAGGCCAATCTTCTGGCTCAGAGCGAGGCATCGATGAAGCAGGCTCAGAGCGCCACGGACGCCGCACGCTCTCTGATGACCGACAAGGCAGACAAGGCTAAGGAGGCCACCGAGGACTCCACACTGAATGAGGTAAGTTTTAGATTTATTTGTATATATATTTTTGGAAAGTTGAGTTTTTGCACACCGTCCACCCGACGATACCCCAAGGCATGTTTAAAGAGCTTTTAAGATATGCTGCTAACATATTTAAAGCGTTCCGTTAGCTACTCACCACCAGCTGTACAAAATCCACGCGATAAGTTATTCAAAACACCCACATGGTTAAAATGTTGGGCCATAAAAACCAAAGAAATATACCAAGTAAAAAAACACCATTCTCGTCAACACTCTTTAAACAGTTGAAAAGCCTGCGGAAGCGTGTGCAAAGACTAAACGCAAAATTTTCGTAAATCTTTCGAATACATTCCCCAAATACACACCCACACACAAAAAGAGCCGCGCTTCAAAATTTAAAACATGACTCGTTTTACAGCTTAACAAGCTGAAGGAACGCGTCCAGGAGCTGACATCCGAATTGAATCGCGAGAAGAAGGACAAGGAGGCAATCAAATCGCAGGCGGAGAGTCTCAATCGCGAATACGATCGGTTGACCGAGGAGTTCAGCAAACTGCAGAAACAGGTTACCATTGGAGCCGTTGGCAAAGCCGATAAGGATGAATAAGCGACACGCGAACGCTACATCAATAATATTTAAAGAATGATAAGACTTAAAAATGAAAAACAAAAAAAACAAAAGGAAACGGCGGTGGGGGCAAAGGCATCAAAATGAAATTACTTAAAGATTATTGATGATTATAAATTGAGCAAATAATGCACACACCTACATAACCTACACACAACCAGTAGAAGCCTAAAGCTTAATGCATTATTATGTATTGAATACAAAAATTTATAGATAACGAAATACTGGATTTATTATCTCATGTTTATAAGCTATATTTGTAATGTTTCGTATTATAACGCAAATTCATATTTTATTTTTGTTTGCCGCAGCCAAACTTATTTCTTGGCTACACAGAATAAATAACACTTATAACTTATTACACAAACAATGAGCAGTTTTATTCTGAATCATATTTTACGATTAAAATTCAGCATCAGACTAACATGTTTATCGACGGCAGATGACGTCATTTTTGTGACGCACCTTTGGACATTGACAATTTAGGTATTTCATTATAGTCGCTGCTTAAATCAATTTGAATATATACGTCAACGGAGTATATATTCAACAGATATTCTATTCCCACCAAAAGCTAACTGAAAAACTGGGCGTCTCGGAGCGCACGTAATGCCACCACTTGGGTGGTAAATATAAACAATCGCCGGGCTGTAAGAACAACTCATAGAAACGTGTTCTCAGCAGCAGTGGAAAACGCTCAAAGTCCGGTTTGGCTGCATCAATCTGCGATGTGTTATTTAGAAACTCACTCTCGTATGGATAGAGATTTGGTGTGTCCGCTGGCGAGGCCAGAATGATGCTCTTGCTGCCAAACACTTGACAAAGCAGATTGTGTTTGGGGTCGTTATGCATGGGGGATATGGTGTGACGCGGTCCCAGCCAGGCTTTGATGTCGACATCGCTTGAACTGTCGCCGGAGACGGTGCAATAGTCGGGCACACAAATGTCCGCCTTGAGTGCTGGGATCTGGGCGAAGAGTTCGTGTTGCGCCAGATACTCCACTTCCTGGTTGTCATCGCTGCTTGTCTCTCGGCCAAATTGTCTGTAGAGAAAGTCACGTATTTTCACAAGCTGCTGGGACCACTCATCGCTGGCGTAATTCGAGCCAATTTCAATGGGCACAGTTCGATTGCCGGCGACTTTTAAAAGATAATTTAAATCGCGCCATTTGCTAATTGCAGGCCAGTGATTAATTGTGTTTCGCAACAGCGTTGGCTGCTCTGGCTGATAACAGCTAGTGCGAAATTCCAGTATGCTAGGTGCATTCAATTGGGGTATATCACACCGTGAGCTGATCCGCTCCAGAGGTTCTAGAATCGGCAGAGGCTTTTTGTTGTTTCCTGTGGCATCTTCATCCAGGTAGCTCATTAAGGCAGCTTGTAGCTCTTCAGAATTTGCATATAGTTTATCCGTGCAGCCAAGCAATTGAGCCTCGTCTAGAATACCGCCACATTTCTCACGTTGCTCATGGTTTGTGCTCTCCAAAAGCATAAAAATTATCTACTGAGGGTAAAAATTGAAGATATCCTCCATACACAAATAGTATTAACCCAACACGCACCTTGAAGTAGCAGCCGAGAGCATAGACCTTGCGTATGACCAGCGGCACGCTGCTAAAGTGTCCACTGTGGATACGCTCCCAATTCTTGTCCACCAATGCTTCAATCAGATATGAAATTTCCTCCTCCCCCGATGAACCTTCCAACTGGCAAAATTCCAAGTGATCTGCAGCGCGTTTGAATATATAACGCGCTTCAACTTCATGCTCGAGCAGCGCTTTTATGTCCTCAAAGCGAGGCAGTAATTTGATAAGCTGCAACAAAGGTGCAGCAGCTGCAAACATTGGCAAAATAAAATATAAACATAAATCCGAAATGTGTTTTGCTAATTATAACATCTGATTACATTTCAGTGCTGGACAACGTCGCATTTCACACTGTTGGTATTTAATAGGTTTGTGCCTTGTGAGCTGGTCACACTGTAATTCCAGCATTGTGTTGAGTGTGAAATGGAACCAGCCACAAAAAAATCAAAAATGGTCAATGACAAAATCAAGCATAACAAGAAAAAATACTACCAGCAGCACAAAAAGCAGGTGCTGCAGCCGGGACAACGCGGCTTCCTCGTCACCTGCAACATGAACGAGAAGGCCTGCGTGCGTGAATGCTACAATCTGTTGAATCACTACGCGGATAAATTGTATGGACCCGAGATGAAAGAGGAAACGGAAGTGGAGATCAAGGCTAAGGATAAGGACAAGGATGGCAGCGATTACTCGGATAGCTCCGATGACTTGGATGCGGCTGTGGCCAAGTGTCGTGAATCATTCGCCCAGCGCAAGATGCGTTTCCAAAATGTTGACACAGGCACCACAAACTGTTTATTTATACGCGCCAAACTGGAGGATCCATTGGCTCTGGGCAAGCATATAGTCGAGGACATCATTGCCACGGGCAAGGCCATGTCACGCTTTGTGCTGCGCCTGGTGCCCATCGAGGCGGTGTGTCGTGCCAATATGCCGGATATTATTAATGCTGCTGGAGCACTCTTTGACAAACACTTCCTCAAGGAGGCTACCACGTATGGCATTATCTTTAATCATCGCTACAATCAGCAAATCAAACGGGATCATATCATCAAGGAGTTGGCCGATCTGGTTAACTCGAAGAACATGGGCAACAAAGTGGCGCTGAAGAGTGCCAAGAAATCGATCATTGTCGAGGTGCTGCGTGGCTGGTGCCTGCTCAGCGTCATTGACAACTATCTGGAGAACAAGAAGTACAATCTTTATGAGCTGACGCATCCCAGTGGGGAACAGCCAAAACCAGACGAGAAATCGAATGAAACTGTTGACAACGAATAAAATATGTACCATAAAATCCAATGTTTAATTGTAACTTGTATTGTATTATTAATATTATTGGCTAACTTTGGAGTGTGTGCATTCGTATCCTTTTCCATATCCATATCCATTATCATGTTTATCAGCTTACAGCTAAAACTATGTGTAGTAGTTAAACTAGGACTAGATCCTCTCAAGCATTACGCTTGAGTAGCATCTTCACCAAAACAGCGATCTTCTCGTAGGCCATAAACATCAGCGCCGCAGTCAGCACAGTTTGCAGGATCTTGGCCTCCAACCCCCGGAATAATCCAGCAATGCCCTGATGCTGCAAGATGCTGACCATCAGTTCCAGCATCGATTGTTGCTTTGGTGCGCCAGCCGCCGCTTCCTGCGAGGTGGAGGCAACATTGGCCGCATCATTGGTGCGATGACGCTGTTTGGTTTGAACCAACTGCAACGGATAGGTGAGCACCGTAGCAAATGCCTTGGCAATGGCGCCAATAAAAAAGAAACTCATACTGCCCATCTGATCGCCGGTGAAGATCTGAATATTGCGCTTGAGCAGCTCATACATCATGAACTGCAGCGCCGGATTCGAGACAAGCATCAGCGATGGAATCGTGCCCGACCACAATCCCAAGATGCCCTCCGTCTTGGCCACATACCGCAGACCCTGCAGCAGACTCTTATAGTGCTTATTGACCTCGTCCGATGTGCCGGCCACATTGCGCATGCGCAGACGCGTGTTGACCACCCAAAAGGGTGTTGTCGTAAATACATTGATGATGCCAGCGATGCTGCCCAGCAGCAGATCCTTCAGCGCACTCTGCTCTCCACGAGAGCCATTCGACGTAACCATTTTGAGAGCATGGAATGTGTAGAAATAGACAAAATTTGAGATGCACAAGCTCTGCAGCACTGGACCCAGTCCACGATACAGCGCCTGGAAGCCTTCGCCCAGCACAATCTCCTTGATGACCTGCTTGGTGCTGCGCACCTCGCCGCTCTCCTCCACTGCAACGAAAAGGAGAAGACATCGAAGATGAGTTACTCTTGGGCAAAGAAGATTTACATGTTTCTTTAGGATTGCTTTAAGCCTGAGAGATTATTTCGTATGACATAAGGATGAGCATGGCTATATCTTCTCGTCTGCTGCTGCTGATCGAGAATATATATAATTTACGGTGTTACAAAGTGCACGGCAAAATCATAATGCCCTTTTCAATGTTGTACTAAAACCGGAAAGCGGTAATTAATTAAAACTTTGGGAATACGATCAATCTTTATCAAGCCGCCGCAATATGCTTATCAGTTCAACGGAAGATAATCCGGAATACCTTTTACTTACATTGTAGACGAGAGCGCACTGTGTCTAGCGGATAGAAGGTGCTCATCGCAATGCAGCCGCCCTAATTAAAATTGATAAATGTAAATTTAAGTTTAGTTTTCGTGCTAATATTAATATACTTACTGCTGCGCCGGAAACGGCATGCACCCAGTTTTGATAGCTAAAAACCTGTCCAAGTTTCGATTGTGCGACCATTTTGGAATTGTCTCTGCGTTTTGTTTCCAGCTGTTAATTAATATTTGTGCAGCGTCTAGCGACTGACTAACTTGACCAGCAACGCCGGCTAAAGGTGAACTCGTAACGACGACGAATTTGCTTCTAGCTTGATTAGCCAGATTAGATTAGCGCTATTCCGGGATTGGTGCCACGTCGTTGCCGTCGTCGTCGGTTACTTCGTTAGCTTCCCAGCTGCTACGATCGCTAATTTCATTTGCGTTTATCCAGCCAGTGACCAATATTACAATATATTTGCTTTGAACAAACACTTATTGCTGTTTCCTTTTCTGATCCGGCTGCAGTGTTGCAAAGCGACTGCAGGGGTTGTCTGTTACAGTGCTGTTAACGCCGGCTGTCGGCTATTCATATTTAAAAATGTAACTTTCATTTTAGCACGTAATAATCTTAATAATTATACATTTTTTTTTTTTTTAGAAAGTTGCTTAGCATAATTTAGCACGAGAATGACAAAATGTCTGCCGGCTGACTGCAATTCAAAAAGTATTACATATATATATTTTACAAATGTCGCTGATAAAATAACATTGCATACATGTCTAAAATTCTAAAAGAAGCAAAATGTACTCAACTTAAGTTTTTATTAAAATTAAATAGCAATCAGCATGTTATTCCCTTTTTAAATATACATATGCCCAACTTAAATATTTAATTTAAAAATAAAATGGATTGCGCACACAGCAACTAAAGCAACTGATCTATAAGGCACTTATCCCGTCGTAGCTCCAAACGTGGTTTTTTCATATAATTGACGCCAGTCTCGCTGCTGCTGTTTAACAAATCGGCAGCTTTTCGTTTTTGAGTCTGCAAAGGGAAAGATGAAAAATAAATTGGGAGAGTTCCAAGTAATATTGATAAAGCTACACACCTCATGCTCCTCCTCAGTTAGCGTGGCGAATACAAAGTTTTTGGCCCTGGCCGTCTTAACGGAAACAGTGCCCGCTGTTCCGTCCACGTCGCCAGAAGTGCCTTTTGTCATGCCCGCAAGTTTGCTGAGTGTCTCCTTGTCCCGCACCAGGAATGAGCCACGCACCGCTCGCTGCTGTTGTGTGGAGTTTACGCTCTTTGAGATCAAAAATGGCGAATTCTTTTTCATCTCCATCGTTGTCTTTTTTGCCGTTATAATGGTCAGCTTGCGCACTGTGCCAACAGGCGTGTTGCTATTTGGCACAGCTGGTGAGAGAGGAGAGGTAATGCCAGTTGTTTCCTGTAAGTAGAAATGATTATTAAATAATATCATATTAAATACTATATCGCTTACCCCCTTTAGACCCTTCTCCAGCAGCAATTGCTCTCGCTCGTAACGAACTTTGCGCCAGAGATGCTCGTTCTCCTCATCGCCACTACCCTCGTTGGCTTCGCCGTCGCCCTTCTCATGTCGAGAATCATCCAGGCTAAAACCTAAACCATTTTCAGCATTTTTCCATCGAAATTGGCGCTGACGCACTGCCCCTTCATCATCTTCGAAGAGCATATCCTTAATCTTGCGCACCTCTCTTATGTCCTGATCAAGCATTTTACGACTGTAAGAAATTTGTAATATTAACCAATTTGTATAAAAATAACAAATTACTTACGCATGGATCTGTCCCAGTTCGTGACGCAATTTCTCGCGATCAAACTGATCCTCGTCACCCAGTTCAATGTCATATGCGTCCATATTATTTTCATCCTCATCCGCCGAACCCCATTCAGATTCAGATAATTCGGCTTCTTTCTCAACAAAATTCGCTGCACGGAATTTGCGATCTTTTTTCGTCATTTCGACAACGATTTCATTCTCCTCGGAATCATAGTCAATAAATGCTTCGGGTATTTCGGCTGCTGGCTCTTCCAGCTCGCTATCCTCCAGTTGCTCCTCATCTTCAAGGTCAGCTTGATCTTCATCACTTTCTTCGTCATCAGAGAAACCCAATTTGGCCTTCTTCTTCTTTTGCTTCTTGGTCAACTTTTTCTTTCGCGTCTTCTCCGTCTCCAACTCTTCTGCCGGCGGCTCCTCATCGCTGGACAATATTTTATTTGTTTCCGGCTCCAACTGTGTTTCAAAGTTGCCCGAACACAACGCCTCCAATTCATCGGGTGCCTGAGTTTGGGGTGTTGCTTGTGTTATGGGTATTTGACTTATGAATGCTCCAATTGTTGGTGCTGCTGATGACACTTCTGATTGCGTAAATCTGCCGGAGCACAAGCCAAGCAGTTCATTCTCCTCATCGCTCGCTGTGCGTTCTATCTCCGTATCGAATAGCTTGTGGGCGGACAACTGCAGTTGGGAGGCCGTCATTGGCGCCACATTGCTTGGCTTGGGTGTTTGCAGCAAGTCGACATCGTCATCCTCATCGGAGTTGTCGTCCTGAAATCCACGAATAATGCGATTTTTACGTTTTCCAGTCTGTGTATTCTCTTCGGGTTCGCTCTCCTGCTCGCTGTCGCTGCTGCTGTCTGCCGCTGATTCCTCTGCCTCTCCTGCTGAATCTGCTTCCAGTTCTGCTTCACAAGCTTCGTTTATTTCCCGCACTTCATCATCATCCTCTCCGGTATTCTCATCAATCTCCCCATCCACTATTTCCTCATCATCATTAATAATCACTTGACTTTTGCATGGCTTATCATCTGGTTCATATTCTTCATCGACGTCTATGTCCTCGTCTTCAGCTGATTCCATTTCATCAGCTTGCTTCTTACGCAGATCATTCATACGTTTTTTGTTTATCAACGTTTTGAGATCCTCCTGCATTTTGATGAAGGCAGCGCCTGGCTTCTGTTCCTTGCTAACGGGCTCATCCTCATGCAGATGTATGCTCACCTTGGACAACTCCAATTTGCCATGTGCAGTGGATAAAATGCTAGAGGAGATTCCACATTTAGATATGGTAGCTACGGAAATCTTTTCTCTACTTACTTGACAGTCTCCTTCGTCTTGTGTTTCTTGGCTTCGCGGGTCTTCATTAGTCGTTGCAGTAAATCATCGACACCGGTTGGTTTCTTGGCAAACATGTCACCGGTTTCCAGATCAATGACCATATTTGCATCTCCCTTCAACGACGGACTCACATCGCTGCTCTTCTCGTCCCTTAGGCGTCGAATAGCTTCGCTAATACGTGGCGTTGTTGGCTTCGAAGGTGGCGTAATGTTCAATGCGCTCAAATCCAATTTGGGCAGCTCCACAACTTCAGTGACAAGCATTGCTTTTGAGGGCGAAGCCAGCTCAGTTGCAGATTCAATCTCTCGTACAGATTCATCTTCAGTGGATGCCATGGCAATATCAAGTGTCGGCTCTGCTTTTGGCAGGGCTAAAGAGTCTTCTATAAATTCAGGCATCATTTCAGTTGGCTCCCTTGGTTCCTCTGGACCATCTGTTGCAATACTCGCCGCTTCAGGATTATCTTTTGTATTCTCTTCACCGCTGTCTTCATCATGCTCTGATTCAGATTTGAAGAACTCTGTGGCCTCTTTGGCACGCTCATCCATCAGCTTGCTGCATAAACAACATTGAGTAAACTCTCCTATTTATTTGGGAATTATCTTACGCATATGCCTGCAGCTCTTCGCTGGTCATACGAAGACCCAACGATCTTCGCGACTCTTTCTTGTTGGGCATCGGACTACCACCGGCCAAAGCCATGGCCAGCGGCCTATTGATTGTGCGTCGACCAAGGAATTCCTTCAGCGTGCGCGGCTTGGGCTGATGATAGGGTACACTGATGTGTGCCTCTCGATGCAAACGCTGTTGCTCGCTTTGTAAAGCCTGAATTCCGTACAGAGCTTTCTTGGCCGAGGCCTGCAATAGAAAAGAAAACATTCCTAAGAAGTTTTAACTGGAAAATAAATCCTTAATCGGATTTTCATACTCACACGCATGAACTTTAATTTGTTGGGCTTGTCTGTAGAGGGATCAGTTGTTCCCTGGTCGACAGTTAAGCTCTGCTCCTCGGACTCGGATTGAGAATCTACGATGCCTTTGAGCTTATTTTGCTCTTCATCTGTATCCTCATCTTCATCCTCACTATTGCTTTCCAAACGTTGTGGCTTCTTCGTCTTCTTTGCCTTCTTCACCATTTGTTTCTTCACCTCATCGTCCTCGCTGTCTGTGTCAATAATAGCCGATATTTTTTTCTTTGGCTTGGGCTTATTTTCTTCCTCTTCATTGTAACTAGATTCTTTTTTGTCCTCCTCCCGGGCTGCCTTCTCTTCTAGCTCCTCCTCCTCCATCTCGCTGTCAGAGTCAATAATTGCCGATATTTTTTTCCTCGGTTTTGAAAACACCGCCTCCTTCACCTCCGTCTTAGCCTGCTGCTCATCCTCTTCATCCTCCTCATCGCTGTCCCGCAGCCTTTGTGCTCTGTGTTTAGGTGATATTTGTTTACCTGCAGATGCTGGCTCAGCAGGCATCTGTTCATCATTTTCGCTGTCCGACATTACCAAAGTTTTGCCACCCAAAATATCTTCAGCCGAAACGTTCTTTTCGTCTTCATCGTCAATGTACAGCTTTTCCATGAACTCATCGTCTTCTTTCTCGCCACATTCTGCTGCAATCGCAGATTTTCGAGCTGATTCACTCATAATTCTGGGTCACTTTTTTCCAATCAAATTTAACAATATTACAGTTGAACACGCACACAAACATACGCTCAACAGCTCAATTTGGCGCGAAAAGCAAACAGCTGATTAATTTCAAAGCAGTTGGCAGCTCTAACGAGACAAATTATTTAGGAGTGAGATGGCAGCACTTATATTAACCGATAATCATTTAAATTACTTTAATTATCTGATCTATAGCAGACCCGTAAAATGTATTCGTTCAGATCCCGAATCTTCGCATCCATATTGACGATCATCCCTTCCAGTTTCTCGAGTGTCTCAAGAAACTCTGCTGGAATGTCAATTGGCAGCAGAATTGAAAAACAAAAAAAAAAACCATTAAATCTTGTGAACGATGGATATGCGATCTATCATAATTTAACTTTCAAATTAAAGTCAAAATATATAAATATAGATATTTCACCTGTTCTGTTGGTCGTTGATGGCGAATTGTTGCAGTTGGTTTGATTTTGCCTGTCAATGCTTTCTCCGCATCTCTTTTCATTTCTTTCACAGTTTACAGCTAAAAGTTGTTTTGGCAGAGGGTCATTAAGTAACCCCGGTCCGTTGCCACGGCCGATATTTATCCATTTATGCTTACACACACAAAATAATAATTAAAATTTAATTGAAGACTGGCTTTATTCACCCTCGACGCACGAGCCATTTTGTGAGATATAATATTTAATTAACATTATTTTCAGTGATGCTGAAAACCGAAGCGATATCCAAATTGCTTAGGCTGCCTGTCAAATTCCATTTTTAGCATTTCACTTTGTGCCCCATTCTCGGATACATAATGATACACATTAACAAAATTCAACTATGTTGCATAACCTTTGACTAATCCAATGCGAAACCCAAGATACATAGAAAGCGCCAGCATTGACCATTTATGCAAGCCACAAATATTTATGGCAATATTCATAATAGTTTCTATAAATAAAAAAAAAAAAGAAAAGAAAAATACTTCAATAAATTTTCATGGACTGTACCTATTTTTATTCAACTACAGTTTCATAAATTTATAGCATTTTTTGTTGTTTATTTGAATACCGTTATATTAGATTAATTAACAGCTGCACAACTCCCTCAAAAAAAGCGCAGAGGCAGCCATCAAATCATTTTGGTAGCTGATTTTCTTAAGACTCGAACGCACCAATTAGCATATAAAACTTTTGTCGGCCGGTCGCACACAATTTCTCTTTCATTTGCCAAAAAAAACTAAAAACTGTTAACTGTTGTCGGCCGAGCGTAGTTGTTATATATATATATATATATATAGTATTGTTGTTGTAGCTGGAATAACTCTTAGCGTTCATCTCTTTTCACATCTCTATATCACAGATTTTGCTTTTGCCACTTACGGTAGTTTCTGCGTCTTGTTGTCGGCATTGAGCTAATTTGCATACGCATGGATCTTTGGCTATCAATAAGAGGTTTTTATATGCGTGTGTGTGTGTAAATATCTTTCGGGTAGGTTTTTTTTTTGGTAAGCGAATGAAAGTGAAAATCTTGTGACTAAACTGTAAGATACACAATATCGACAATACTATCCATTTGAAAACGTCTTTCACAATGAGTTAGATAAATACTATTCGCTTTTGGCTATTTGTCTTCGAGCTGGAACTGGAAATTGGAATTCAATCGCGAAGGCAAACAAATCGTGATGAATGCCGATTTCTTAAGACTTTTCGAAAACTATTGTGCTCCACCAATTGTTTATTTTATTTATTTACTTTATTTTGTTTTGGCAAAAATTAGGGGCTTACGCAATCTTAAACTAAGAAAGGAGCCTTTTGGATTTAAGTGGGATACAAATTTTAGAGCATTTTTCACAATTAAATGCGGCAGTTTTTGGTTGTAATTGTTCCTTTCGGACTGCGAGTCGCCTAGTTGCCATCTGATTTTTTGGTCCGGCTGATTGAGACTTTTGCCCCATTGCTATTTGTTGTCTTTTGGCGAGTGAAAGTGATATATGGCTCATGACTCAGTCACACACACGCAAACACACACTTGAGTTTAGCACACACGCCCCTTCATATGCATAAAACAATAATTAAGCCGCATTTTTATGCAGCATTAGACAAAAACAGCAAAAGGGCACAGCCGCCGAAATAAAAACAAAACTCAAGAGCGAGAAATCGATTACAATAAAACATGCACAGTAAGAAAATGGGTGGGTATTGAAAGCGAAAATGTGCAACAAATAATTTTTCGATTTATGCAGCAGCCTATATATGATCTACATATGACATATGCAATAATAATCTAAATATTTGAAAAGTAGACTTACCATATGTCTAAACCAAAAAAATTGTATCTGCAGCAGGTGCCGAGGTTCATTGTTTATATGCAAAATTACATCTAAACTATATACATATAAGTATAGTATGCAATTAAGGGCCGACGACAGCAATAAAGAAAAACCAAAAACACATAAAAAGTAATGTTAAGAAAAGAAAAAAAACATACAGACAAAAGAAATGGAAAGTGAAGTCGATGGTTTGAGAGCAAATTGGGAGCCCAGAAACTTCATTGAAAGAGTTAAGCACGTTGACCGAAGTTCAGAGAGGGACTTGCATAATGATTATCATCGTCTTGAATGGAATCGGCGCCGGTCACAATAAATTTTGTGTTTAATCAACAATAAGACCGTAAATCTGGTGACCGTTATTCTCGTAACTGGATTCATCGTAAAGAAAGGCCAAGATAATTGCGCAAAACGTTGTCACATAACTGACTACTTACTATAAAGCTATAACTGAATGAATCTGGCAAGTAATATGTCCAAGAGTTAGAAATGATAACCATTTCAAACAAAAGCATACTGAACAAATAATGTGTGAAAAATTACTTCGATTGTGAGTGATTTGAATATTTTATTGTTCATTTAACAAACTGAATGGCAGACTATTTTCGAGCGGTGATTATATCTTACTGATAATGAATAGATAGAAATAAATATAAATAGAAACTTATAAATTATAGATCACTAATTCATATCATAATTCATATTGATGCGATTAAATCGCATTTCCCTTTTGATTTTAGGTTATGCAAGAGCGCTATTTCGAATTCACATAAATATTATACCTTAAAAATCGTGTTGGGAGACGAGTCAATATTTTTTTAAAGTATATATTCACCTGGTAAATCATACATTATAGAGTACCCATAAGATACGTCCTAAATTTCCAATGGTTTACATACCTGCACAATTTCTTTGGCTCGACCTTCAACCGATCTGTAGGAAATGCCCGCATTGACTTCCAAGTTGCGACACATCTCAACGAATTACAGTTTGTAGTGCGTCATATGCAAAGTGTGAGCATAATTTGATTAGCATTCCGAGCACGTCCCTGACCCAATTCCCAATTTTGAGTTTCAGCGCCGGCGTAACTGATGATCGTCTAGGCACCACAAATGATACGCAGGTAGGTAGGATAAACGTCACACAAAAGTAACGGCAAATGAATCACACCGGATCCGGCGTGCGACAGCTATAACAACAACAACAACAGCAACAACAACAACAACAGCAACAGCAACAGCAACAACAATAATTATAATAACAATCCAAATGTGACCAATGCCTTTGAAATGAAATCGAAACCAAGTCGCTGACTGAGCCGGAACTTTCGATTTCTTTCGATTAGCCGGGTGTGTCCCATGCTCGTCTTCATCTACTTGCTGTCTCTTGGAGTAATTTCGAATGCTGTCATCGCTTGGGCAGCCAAGGCGCATCAATTTGGCGAATGCTCGACCGTAAATGAAAGTTCATGGATCGTGATTGTTTCTTTGGACCAGGTTACTTAGGTGTAGCCAATTGACAACGCTGTACATATTTATCCCCCTTTTGGTTATTTCGCCTTCTTCGCATTTTCATTTCACTCTTGCTGTGGCCCAAAAATATTTGCGCCATTTCATCATCGGAAATTGCGTTGATTGTTGAAATAAGTGGAGTACTTAGCGAATGTTTGGCACAACTTAAGACTGACAAATTGAGCACAGTTATAAATAAATAAATATCCAATTATCATATAATCAATTGAATATTTTTGTATACAAAACAATGCTTCAATTTAAAAAAAACTTTTAATATTTGTCACAAATTAAACCGTTTTACAATTATCTTTGTTTTAAAACAATAAAGGAATTATTTAACATGTTAAGATTTAATTATGTCATTACAAAATATTCAAAAGACTTAGACAACAAACTTGCTTATTTTGTTACGGTTAATTGTATCTTTTTAAAACACTACAAAAAACGAATTAACCTATTCATTTAATTCCGCTACACTCAAGACAAAGGTCAACGCCTAATGATGATTTAGTCAACACTTTAACAAAGCCAAAACACACCAGTTATTTATTCAAACATTATATCATTAAGTGCATTGCATAACACGGATCCATAATTTAATTTTCCAATGCATTGACCAGAATAATAACAAGCAATGTCAATCCAAAGACACAGTTAGTAGGTGAATCAGCCGCTGTATATCCCTTTGTGAATAACAATGGCCATTAGGCAACAATCGACGTCATCAGTTACCTTGGCCAAAACAAAAGCGCCCGCAGAAAGCGGCCTGAAATGAAAAGTTGCAAGAGCCAGTTTCGGGTTTTTGGTGGGTTCGTATCGCCCAAAAAAGAATAGCCGAAAACTTGCATGTTTTGCATGCTCGCTCTCTCATCTCAGTATTCGCACACACTCTCGCTCTTGCCTGTGCTCTCTCGCTCTTTCGCGCTCTCTCTCTCTCTCTCTCTCTAGCTCTCTAGCTCTCTCTCTCTCTATCTCTCTCAAGCGCGCGACTCTCTGGGTGTTGGAAGCTCTCAGTCTCAGCCGCCGTCTCAACGCTCGAGCAACGAACAGAAAGGGGTCAAAACTTTCACGCGATATAAAATCTTGGTTAGCAATACGGCCTAGCCGCATTTTCATTTCAACATTGTGTGCGACGAGTCAGTGTCTGCAACGACGCTGCGATCGATACCGAGTACCGTATACCGTTACCGAATTCGAGTTCGAGTACGAGACACCCGACTCGTCCTGAACAATACCAAAAACCAAACGCTACGCGTTCTTTCCGCGCGCCTTGTGTAGTGCATACATATATACGATATATATTCTGAATAGTGCAAAATCCGAGCAAATAAAAAAAACACACACGAGCAACGCTTTTTGCTCTTGATATACATCCATTTTGTGTGCAACAATCGAACAGATCCAGTTATAGTAGGGCAAGCCTTATAGCTAACGCTCAACGGCAGCCGCTGTGCCATTCAATCTAAAAAAAAAACCACTTCTCAAAAAAAGGGATTACAAAACGCTAGGGACTATCAAAAATTGAAAGGTAAGATTTTCAGAAGGCTGCAAACCAAAAAGTAATGCCTCAAAATGATTTCAAAAGTTTTTTTTGAATATATGGTGAAAATAATTAAAGAAGTTTTGATATACTTCGAATTAATGTAATCAACATTTTGTTGTGTTTAGGGAAACAGTGTAAAAACTCAACAACTTGTTGGTTCCTATCAGATATATATAAGTTTTTCTTAAGGTAAAGGAGCATAAGAAGAAAATAGTTCGTAAACTTTAGATGAAATGATTTAACGGATATGATTTAATAGAATACTAATTACACTTAGGTAAATGTGAGCAATCTAAGAATCAACTAAACTGAAGGAGTTTTAGAGTTTAAAGTTTAGAGTGATGTACGAAGTCTTAAGCGGATTGTAAATATAATACTACAACTTAACAGCAACAGATTTTGACTTGTCCGAAACTTGTCTGCGTGATTGGTCATATGAGATATTAGAACTGAGATAAGATAAGATCGTCTATCAATTTTTAAAAAAAATAACTAACCATTTGTATTTTAATTAGAAGATTCCTAAACACTAGCTCGTATAGAAAGTTTATAAAATTGCTGGCATCTTTAACTTTTTTAATATGCAATATAATAATCAAAAATCAGCAAACCAAACTTTTTGAGATTAATTGGAGAAACATTTAAAACATTATTTCAGTTTTCGTATGTTAAACATTTTCATTTTTCGTTTTTGTAGTTAATTGAAAAGACAAACCGAAGTTGACACATCATTTAACGCAACACTTCTTAAAAATGCAGTTAATATCGATTGTCACTAATTGACTGTAAAAAGTAAACCAATTGAAATAGTTAGCTGCATACTATTTACAGCTGCTTTCAATGGCCACTTTGAAAACCCGTCAGTCGGCAAATAGGAGCCAGTTGTGCCATGCACCTGTCAGCCAAGTCAGCCTCAAGTTTATTACCAGGCTGGTAACAATAATAATAATAATAATAATAATAATAAAAAAAATTTTATAAATGAAGCTCCATTTGCGCACAAAAGCGTTGCAACTTTTGGGAAAGAAAAGCAAAGTGTTTTCGGTTTATATTTCCAACAGTAATGTGTGTGTGCTTGAGTGTGTAGATTTGCCTATTATTGAGGAGAGCAAAAGAAAGCAGACAGTTAAACTTTCGACGACTTGGCGTGCAGTACGCGGAAATTAATAATAACAAAAGGGGTGCAACTGTGTGTGTGTGTAGTTAAATGGTTGCTGATGCGTGAAGCAAGCGGCATTTCTGAGACTTTTTGTTCATTAGTTTAATTTGCATAAATCTTACCAATTTGGCAGGCAGCCACCCAACCACCTAAACCGCCCACCCAACACCCTGCACCCGCATAGCTGTAGCTTATCTTTAACTGGAACTGAAACTGGCTGCAGTTTTTTTATTTGTTTTTTTTTTTGTTTTTGTTTTGCCGGTGCGAGTAGAGTTCTCGTTGCTGTTGTTGCAGTTGTTGTTTGGTGAAATTTCATCGCGTTTCGCGCGAATGAAAGTCTGAAATTGACTTGTGCCGCTTCTCATTTGCTGGCTGCTGCTGCTGCTTGCCGCCGCTTGTTGCAGTTGTTGCACTGTGGTGGTTTATGCGCCAGCCAAACAAGCAAACAGCTACAGATACAAATACAACTGCTATAAATCTTTGGTTTTCCATACACACACACATGTGTGTCTGCCATGTGTGTTTGATTAATCTTGCGAATTGCTTTGTTCAAAAACTGCTCCACTTTGGCGCACATGAAAACAATTTCGCTTTACAAACACACACACACACACACAGATATAGATACAGAGATACAGATACAATTCGAAGCTACTTTCGTGTTTGTATCTGTTAGCTGCGTGCATTGTGCACTTGCCGTCAAGTGGGTTGTGCATACGCAGTGTTGCCTGTAGTTGTATTTTGTGGCACTTGTCATCTGCCCAAACATAGCGCTGGCAATACTTTTAATTGATTCCAAACACACACAAACACACACACACACGCAGCTAAACACACATACACACACACACACTCATGCCTACTGTCTGGTGAAAGAAGCTGCGCCACTTGCAGCAGATATAATTACTGGTTTACCTGGCTGGCAAGCTTGTTACTCAGTCTCAGTTTCAGTCTATCTCTCTCTTTCTCTCTTTCTCTCTTACGCTCTCTCTCTCTCTTTCTCTCTCTCTCTATCCCCCTGTCTGCCCTGGCGACAATTTTCAAAATTAACGGCAATTGTCTTTACCGCCTGTGCAATTTTCACGCAGTTTTTCCAACACAGCGTGAACAACTATACATAGAAAAATAAAAGAAAAAAAACTTTCATTGCAACAGACTTGGGCAACTGTTGCAACTGGCTCGTGCAACAAATGTTCAGAATGCCACAGACATGGCCTAAACCAATGACAAACAATAATTACGCAGCTATTTGCTATCAGTTTATGAGATTTTCTCCTGTTTCTCACCAGTTATTATATAGTTAGTTTTGATTACTATTCTATAAAAAAGTTCATTAAGAATATAATAGGATATCATTTGAAAATTATGCTGTTCAAATTGAGATTAAATTTCTGCAGCTTTTTCATTTCTTTAGTTAAAAAAAAATGTTATTTTCTGTTGAATTTTCGCATTATATTTTTCATAAATTCTGATTCTCAACAAAAATCAAAACAGAGAGAGTATTTTCTGTTAAATTTTCCCATTGGTTTTTCCTCTGAATTTTGAACATTTAACAATTATCTTTCACTTATAAATTTGCATATATTTTTCTCCTATTTTCTTACACATCTAATTTGTATAAATTTATTCAGCTCTAACTCCTATTCACTTCCCAAACATTTGCATATGTAACAAACATCAAATAACATGCCGCAGTATTCAATCAAATCTTTGACATCATTTGCCCCCTGCACCGTCCTCAGCAACTCAAAGCCAAAGCTTTCAATAACCCACAATCAATTTTTGATTTGGTAAGAAATTGTTGAAAATCATGCAAATCAATTGGGCCTTCAATTTAAGTGCAGCTCTCGCTCACAGACCAAATGCAGTTCGAATACGAATACGTATATGAGTGTGAATATGAGTACTACTTAGGAGTTGCTATGTGTGTGTGTGTGTGTGTGTGTGTGTGAGTGCGCATCCACTTGCAACTGTGGCCAGTGAGGCAGCCGCTGACAAGCAATTGTAAAGAAATGAAAACCACTTTCTGTGCATGCATGCCACAAAATACGCCAACACCGACAACAGCCACTCGAGAGAGGTTGCAACTGCAACCCAAGTCAAGCAAAAGCAAATTGCATGCGTTTTGGGGCACAGAGAGGCAGGCAAGCGAAACACGCCGACGCCAACGTCGACGTCGACTTCGGCAGCAATGAAATTGGGTCACTAATTATTTCAGAGCAAAATGCAACTGGCCCCGACTCGAAGTCGTTGTCGTCGTTGTTTTCGTCGACTTCGTTGTCCATGTTGCAGCCACAGCTAACGATGCGTTGCGAGGCCACATTGAGGATATGACAGTCTGTCTGTCTGTCTGTCTGTCTGTCTGTTTCTTCTCTCTTGGCTTTCTTCTTTCCCCCGTTTTGCAGAAAGTGCAAGCCCTTGAGTTTTTACTTTCATTGGGGTGTTCGCATTCGCTGCAACAACAACAACAACAACAGCAACTCAAACCGGTTGCAAGTTCCCGTCCAAGTTCCAAGTGACCAAATTCAAAATGCATGTCCATGTCATGGCAATGCCTGCGATGCAATTTCGCTGCTTCGTTTGGTTTACCGTTAAGTAGAAATGGAAAGTAAATGGCTTCTCCGGCCTGGCCCAATGAACGATGGGGGTTGTTGTAAATTATGTTAATTGTCTCGTTTCAGCTGGGTTTTGTGTTGCAGTTGCAATTGCATCGCTGGCCAATCGTTAGCGGTTGCTTATCTCTGATCCTGACTAACGGCACTTTGGTCACTCATTTGGCATGTTTAGCGGCGTCATTGCTACAAGTTTTTTTTTTTTTTGTTTTCTTCGTCTGTCCGTTATTGTCGAAGTTGACAGCAGGCTATCTTCAATCGGCCATCAGCAAATGGGGAGAAATCTAGCAGAGGCACATCTGAAACTTATATGCCACTAATTTAGCGCACATTGTGATACTGAAAGGCTGTTTAAGAAAATTAACAATGTGATATCGATACCTAAGATAAATTCACGCTTCAAATTTACAAATCACCTCTAAGATATCTTAATCGACTGTCTAACCGGTTTCACAATTAGCAATTAATTTATTAGGATATAAAATGGACGTTAGACTCCTAAACAGATTTCATGTTTTGGACAAGATAGATTTAATGTGTGGTTTTTCCCATATCAATTGTAAATAATTGCACATAATTCTGTCATTGTAATTAAAAATAGGAAAACAAATTAAATCTTAGGATCTATCGGCAAAAAATTAAAAATCTATCAATAAACTATTCCAGTACAAAATTATAGTTCAGTTATAGTTCTCAAGCAACCCTTTTTATTCTCTAGCAATATCTAAATCTAACTATTAAACAATCTGGACATGTTGTTAATTACAGTCCTCTAATAATCGCATTTAATCGCTAACGACATGTTTTTCACAATTTAGCCCACTCCATGGATAGCCAGCAACACCCATTGTAATTGGTAGTTAAAATCGTGCCTGCCCAGCATTTGACGCTCCATTTAACACACATATGTCCCCTATCAGAGATATATGCGCAAAGTTTTAGCTTCACTTTTCACTTTCCCTATATTTTGCGATAAATGCGTTATCATCTTTTTGCTATTTTATTTTTTTTTTTCTCGTCCATTTTGTGCGCTACGCATAAGCGAAAAATTTCACGAAAAGCGTTGGAAAAATGAGTGAATGGAATGCCGCCAGGCGCCGTCGCATGCAACAATTTACTTTCATTTGCCGTCAAGGGGAGGATGAAGGGGTGCACTTGCGACAACTACTTGTCTTTTTTTTTTGCCATATACTGGTGCTGCGGGCGCCTTATCACTTTTTAATTGTCGCCAACTGTCGAGCCGATGTCGCGTTGCATGCGGCACGGCCTGCGGCGCCATAAAACTGGAGCATAGAAAACTAATTGTGTGCTCTATTTTACATAATGCCTACAACGACAACTGCCAGAAACCAAGACGCACAGCTGCGGGCGTTTTAGTTTTGTGGTGTGAGAAAATGCTACCAAGTTCGTTGCCTAAGTCATTTCTTAGCTCAAGCTTGTTGCCTAAGTCTTTCTATTTTTTTTTTTGGAAAAGAAAAATCATTTATATGATCGATGAAACGAACTTACCAGATAGTGAGTTGCATACATTTTTCTAATAAAGTTTAACATGCGAATTAATAGCTAAAAGCAATTTATGTTAAACTATTTTTGAGCATTTAACTTAAAACCTTTATCAATTGTGTTGGCCCGGCTAAGAGTCGCATTAAAATAAATTGAAATCAAAACTGGCCCACTTTGACACACTGCCGCAACGAGCTACCTTTGGGCATACAAACACGTTTCTCGAGCCGCGAACAAATCATCTGTCAGATCTGACAAAAAAAGTTACTTAATAACTATAAACAAAATACAAAGAAAAAATGAGTGATCTGAGGCACATACCACAAAACCAGAAAATGAAATGAAACGTAAATTACCCCTTCACTGCCAGCGACAACAACAGCAACAACAACATGTAAACCTTGGCGGTTAACAATTTTTTTTGCGCTTTTGCTGTTTGCTTTTCTTTGGCGTTAACAATTTCACTTTCACAGCATCCGATTCGGCGGCTGCCGTTTCGATATAGATATAGCTAGAGATATAAGTATGTACAAATATATGTATATATATTTTAACATATATATATTTATATGTATGAGACATGTGTTAGTCAGTTAATTACGCATGGTGCTACCAATTTCTATGCCACAATGCGCCAATAAATTCGATCATTTACAGCAGCCACAACAAATTGTTGTTATTGTAGTTGTAGTTGTTGTTGTTGCAGGCACCGTTACATTTTCAAGGTGGCAACAACCGCAACTTAACACACAACATCTGCAAGACAGTGAAACTTTTACCCGCCAAGCGGCAACATCAACAACTACAACCACATCAAAGTGGCAATCGAAGTGGTAAACAAAAACATTCCAACGCATAAAAACCCACAAAGAGTTCCAAAAAACTCTTTTTCGAGTTCTGTTTGTCTATTTTTTCATATTTTTTTGACATGCTAAGCAAAAGCCCATTGTTTGCATAGCTTTGGAGTTTTCGAATTTTGGGATTTTGGGTTTGGTTGCCACTCTCATCTCATCTTATTTCATCTCTCATACGCAAAAATTTGTCAGCTATACTATTTGATGTTGTCCATCATTTGGCTTGTTCAATTAAGCAAGCTTTTTGATACACCTCCACCGGCCAGCCTCCTCGTCTCTATTAGCCACACATTTTTGTGTCGCTCTAGGCGCTGCCAAAAAGTGTTGTCTATTTGCTTTTGGGGCGGTGGATTTGTGAAAGCGTACAATTATATTAATGGAACTAACCAAACAGCTGTCAGCCAATAAGTCAACCGTTGCTTTATAGAAAATGTAATTCAACGCAACATTAAATGTATTTTATTAATGCTTGTAAAGCGGTTTAATTGACAGCAAGGATTTGGAAAAGGATTTCAGCGCGGGGAGCTTAATTAATAAAACGGTGATTTGACAGATTTTTAGCTTAGCTTTGACTATGAATAGGAAAAAGAGAGATTTTAATTCATGAAGCATTAGCTTTGACTATTAGAAAAATTAAGCCATATGTAAAATTATCAGCTCAGCTCTAATTATGTTTTTCGTATTTATATTTTCTTAGCCTATCATAGACAAAAACTCAAACAGATTGTTATTTGTTTGATTAATATTGAGCTATATTTAATTATATTTTATTCGTTGATAAGCAAAGCCCACATTTGTGTTTGATAATTTACTTTCTTTTCAATAGAATGCAACACGTTCTCTTTAATTAGTCAGCTTCAGCAGCAACTAAAGTATAATTAGTATATGAGCTCAAGGCTACTATTTGACAATGATTGCTTGTGGCTGCCACTTGTGTCACATGGCATGCGATTGTCTTTTGGCAGAAAAGACAGTCATTCAATTCAATATCCGGCTCATCTAGCCCAAACTGTCGTTCATCAGAGCAACAACGTAAATTATCCAGAATTAGAACAAACTGAGCTCTAGAGTTATGTGTGTGTGTGCACAGTGGTTCACCTAGTTTCCGACACCGACCAGTGCAAGGAGACAGCGGTCGGCAGCCGCCGCTTCGATTGTCATTTCAATCAATGGACGAATGGACGATTTGTTGCTCCCGCTCCAAAAGCAAACAAACAAGCCAATAACAAACAACCGCAGCAGCAGCAACAGCAACGACAACAACAATAGCGGAGACAACAACTTTTCATTGCATTTTCACTTGCTGGCACTTTTCACATTATTTAATGTTTGCCAGCAACAAATTTGAGAGCTGAGAATAAATCGTATAACAAAAGAGCTGGAAATAGTTGGCAGCTCTCTCGCCGAGTTTTTGTAAGCTAATTAGGCACGAGGCAGGAAGGCCTGAAAATAAAAGTTGCACGTTCGCACCTTAAGTCTTCTGTTTTGTTTTGGTTTCATCTTCAGCTTCGGCATCGAAATTCTGTTAGACGGGCAAAGCGATAACGATAACGATATGTAGAAATGCCAGTAAACAGTAATTTGATTGTGTTAATTAAAAAAGAAAACAAAAGCCAAGTTGCTGCAACAACTTAAACAAACTTGAACAGCAAAAACAACAACGAGAAACATCAGTAATGCCCTTATATGAGAAAGAGATGCCAGACGAAAGCTCACTGGGAGTTGAGCGCATGACAAACGGGCAACTTTCACTTGCCTTATGCCAAAACAGCAACAACCAAAAGCAACAATAAGCAGCAGTTACACATAACTACAAGCATCAAGTATCAGCCATAACAATGCGCATTAAGATATGGCAGCCTCATCAGCTGGAAGACAACCCTCTGAAGCTCTAGATGCTCAAAACTTTTAGCAGCGCTAGAAATTTGCATACTCTAAAAGTGGGTGCTATAAGTGTGCTCATAAAGTTTGAAAAATAGGTTTATCATCTCTCCTAAAATTTCCCATAAATTTATATGATTATTTATATGCACTAAAAGCGGTTAAAAATAAAAAAAAAAGTTTTGAAAAATCAAAAATTTAAAAGGAAAGGTTTAAAGTGAATGATATAAAATTAAATTAGCAATGAACATTACTGATAAACCAGCAGTTAAATATATATTAACAATTTATTTTTCGCTGGTATTACCGGTAAATCAGTACGGGATTACAAATATGTCTGTACAAAAAAAATGTACCTGGAGTCAGTGAAAAGCATATGTAAATTATAAAGCGAAATTAAATGCTTAGATTCCAAAACCTCACAGATTTCATCATCTAATCAAAGTAGATTTCCTGGATTTAATTATGAATAGTGCTAATTCAGTTTCCCAAGAGAGTATCCAAATTCGTTATACCATCTACCCAGATATTTGCTCTTATGTTACGAATAAAGAAACGATTTGATAAGGCATCTCTCAGATGGGCAGCAATTAGCTAAAAACAAAATTTCGCTGCTTGTTAATTGCCAAGTTTGTGTCTTAAGTCTTTTGCTATGCAAATGACGGACAATTTTGCACGGGTGAAAATAAACGTAGGAAGAAAGTGAAGCAGCAGCAGCAGCAGCCGCAGTAGCAGTAGCAGAAAAAACACAGTTAAACGAGCAGCAGCCCACACAAACACACACTCACACAAACACACACATACACATAGTACACAGCACAAGTTGCTGGCTCATTCATTGAAGTTCTTTTGGGAGCATTGCGTAACGAGCCAAAGACAGTTGGTTGTGCTTAGGGTCAAGCAGCCTGTCGACAGCAGACAGCAGTCAGCAGCAGTCCAGCAGTTGACGCCGACGTCGCAGTCAGCAGCGTCCGTTACTGTCTCAGTGGGTTAATGGTACACTTGCTCAATGCTGTTGGAGGCTCGGAGCCGGTTTGCGTCGATTTATGGCCGAAGCTTGTTAAAAACCTATTTACATGGGGAGTGCTCTCTCTCTCTCTCTCTCGCTTTAGCTACTAGAGGTTGTTGTTGGCGGTACTATATGATGGGTCACTGTTACCATCTGTAAAAGTAAAACTGCCCGCTACAACATTCACCAAAGGCAGCCCAACACACAAAAAATAAAAGAAAGAAAAAAAAAAACACTCAACACTCAGTCAAGTGAAATGCGACACAGACGCCGTTTACTTTTTTATGCAGCAACAGCAGCTTCACTTGGTGAGCTTGTGTGAAAGCTGCGCTTAGTCAGTCAGTCGCCGCCTCAGCCTCAGTCTCATTCGGCAAGCAGACGAAGACGGCAGGCGCAACGGCAACGTCTCCAATTCGAAGTCGATGCGCGTCACGTGAAATGTTTTGCGAATGTTAACGCAATGTTAATGTTATGCTAGGCCGAACTGTAAAGTAAGCACAAACGGAATAAGAAAAACACACACAACAAAAACAAATTAATGGGGACCATAAAGTATGGCGCAGCCGCTGTGAAGAAAACTTGCAACTGCGTTGGCGTTTTGACTGCTTGTTGTTGTTGGTGCTGTTATTGTTGTTGTTGATGTTGCTGTTGCTGTTGCTGTTGTTACTGCTGTTGAGTGCAGCTCCTCTTTGTACTGTTATAGTGAAAATAGAAAGTGGTTCCTGTTTGTTGAGCGCGAGTTTTCATTTGCTTTACATAAAATGCAGTTTCGGTGGCTCGAAATTTGAGTGTATATGTGTGTGTGTGTGTGTGAATATAGTGGCATTTGAGTAACCATTAAGCTATATCGAAAAACTTTACACCAATTTAAAAGTTTGCAATTACACATGCAAAAAATAAAGCATACGGATTTTAAAGTATATATATTTCAAATTTCATTTTAAACCAAATTATGTAATTCGGGGGCATGGTCATTGTAATGTAAATTATAACTATTATAGTGTACTATATTTTACATCCTCTTATCATGTTAGTGCTAAATGTTATGCTAAGCCTGCATATAAAGATCAACGGCCTATGCAAAACTTTAACCGTTTGACTGACTGCATTGTTTACCCCTGTGCCCCTTTCTTTTCTGCTATTTACAGAGAGCGAGAGAGAGAGAGAGAGAGACGCCAAAAGATCAACAAACCCGAGAAGAAAGCAGCGACGAAACAGCTAAAGCCAAAAACAGAAAACAAAAACTATTTACTGGTGTATAAGGCGCCAATTCGACAGACATCGAGCAAATTTATATAGATATATATATAAAATGGGACACTATACGCGACACAGTTGCCTTTTGGCCCTAGTTTTGTGCCTGGTATTCAACACACAGGTGAGTTGAACACACACACACACACACACACATATACACATATATAAATCAAATATGAAAGTGTTCAAGATGAATGCTGATTGAATGTGAGACCATTTCAATTAGGAAACACGAAAAGTCAAACGCCAAACTAAATACAGTTAGCTGTGGCCTACTTCAGAGTTGACAACGTTTCGTATGGCAAACTGACCAAACTACAGCTTATAGCGGACTTGATCACTTTCGACGCGATGCGTCGCGATTCCATCGATTACTGTTTATCGGTACAATAACGAAATCAATTCGAATGCAAATCACTGGCGGCGAGTCTCCATTGTCCGCCTTATTGCCATATTGTTGGCTTGATTGAACACATGACATGCAGATGAGATGTGTGCGAGGCTAGCGGTATCAACTCGACTCAGATCAATATGCGAGCCGAATCAAAGCAAACCGATCTGCAGAGGCGGATGCGTAACCAAAGCAAAAGAGCAAAATAAAAAGAAAAAAAATAAATAGAAGTGCAGTAAGTGAGCTGCAGCCGCATTAAACGGCACTTTGCTGATCAATGTAATTAGAAGACGGCTATAGCTGACAGCTCCAGAGAGAGAGAGAGAAGGAGTGCGAGAGAGAGAAAGAGCTTGAGCTTTAGCTTAACAGTCGCGCTGTTAGACGCTTAAGAGCTAAACGAAAGGTCGTCCGTCAACTGTAATTGTAAATGAAAATTTGTGTTAATTTTTTCGCCGCTAAGGCACACTTCCGTTCGAAATGTTAGGCCAGACAATAACATTGCGCTTAACAGTGACATTTTTGGCAGCTTAACAGCTTGCAAAATGTTAGCTAAACGAGAGGTCGTCAATCAAAAATACAATCGTTAGCCATTTAAAAGCTAAACAGACTATGTGTATAAGGAAAGGTCCTCAATCAAATACACATAACTTTTAATGTTTTTTTTTATTGCAATTTTAACAAACTTTCATTTGAAATGTTAAGCCCCAATGAGCTAATCAATTTGCGCTTAAGAAAATGTTACAAAAATGGAAAGGTCGTCAATCAAAATAACAAAAGAGCAAAGATTTTTAAGTTTTGAAGACTCAATTGAATTTTAAATTATGCTTTACAGTAACGCTGTTAGGCAGCTAAAAGCTTATTGCATGCTTAGCAAAATAAAAGCACATCAATCAAAATTACGAATAACACTGATTTTCTAATGGTTTTAATTAAAATATAAGTCTGAAGCCTACTTAGGCTGCATCAATCAAACCGAGAACGAGATGGAGGGAGAGAGAGAGAGAGAGAAAGAGAGACAGAGATAGGGAGACTGCTCGTAAAAGCGAGATGCAATCGCATCACGGAAAAGCGCCAACCGCAAAGCTAACTGGCCAACTGCAAATGGCGCTTAAAGCTGCCACAGCGGCAGCTGCGTGTCTGCTGCATTGGGGCAGCGAAAATGCAGTTATGCTCTGATTTGTACCAGTTTTGACTTTCTTGTTTATGGCGCATTAATACATTCAGATTGCTATATTATTTATTTATAGTCAGGTTTTCTTCATCTGCTTCAAGTGAAATGCATCAGCGCCCAGACTGCAATACAAGTACCACAAACCAATCCATCTCAATCAAACAGAAAATACGTTTTGTGGCAGACCATAATATATGCATAGCTACTTTTGTCACTGTCCCTTTTTCTTGCTTAGCTTACTGGTAATTTCAGTCAGAATAAACTTTTTGTAGCATATGCTGATATACGAGAGCACGACTCATTTTTGTTAGCGTCTCTTTTCATGTTTATCTTTTTGGTCATTTCACTTTCAAAACCAACACACGACATCTCACGGGTTACAACAAAAGATTCCCGAAAGATATAAAAAAAAAAGAAGAAAAAAACTTAAGCGTCATTGTGAACTTTCGATTTTCGTTGACTCGAAATACATACGAAATACATATATTTTTTATATATATACATATATATATTTCTGTATACAGCGTTACATCCGCTTCCCGTGCACAACGACAACAGCCAAAAAGCCATCAAATTATGAGCCAGTTGTGAAACGGGATTGAAAAGAAAGCGACGCAACTGACTTCAACGGGGGGCACCATAAGAGACAGTGAGGGAGACAAAGAGAGTCTGCGAGAGAGAGAGAGAGAGGGAGAGAGAGGGGTGCGGGATAGGGTTGGGTATATCTCTTGGTGTCTTATGCAATAAGCCCTGCTTTCAACTTAGGCAAACATGCTTTGCTCCGCCAGCCATTTAATTTCAAAATAAATAATCTGCTGAGTAATTTTCAACGCTTCGTCATGCTTCTTCTTCTTTTTCTTTGAAAATGAAACATAATGAAAATAAAAATATATCTTTGTTGACTTTCAATTGCATAAGCCCAGTGCCAAATTAAATGCCAAAATAGTCAACCATGCATAGGACTTAAACAATTTTCCGCATGTCTTCCATGTGTTCAGCAAGAGTTAAGTCATTGGATAGTTAAGAGCACTCATCCTTGGCATAATATGGCTTGTGCAACATTGTCATACTTCACATAATTTTAGCATGTGTTTTTAAGTTGCAATATTTCATCAGGTATTTTTCAAAGATAAAACAAGAAAGAAAAACTTTCTTAATCACGTTAGGAGCAGCACAACTCAGCATATTTGATGAGTTTGGTTAGAATAACTTAATAATCCAATAAGTTGTTCTCACAAGAACTCGTCTTTCGACCAATTGTTCCTATGGCAGCTGTATGATATAGTGATCCCATATACTACATGCTGTAACAAGATGAATGTTGGCCAACTTTCATCAAGATAGCTACAAAACTGAGGGATTGGTTCACATAAAAGCAGACAAGGCTATATCAATTTCTCATTTTTAGGCAATTAGTTAAAAGTCTAAAGAATAATTTGCCCACGGAAGACTTAAGATCAGTTATCATTATTATCATTAAAAATATTTATGGTTTTCTGGAGTTACTAATTAATCGGTTGCCTGTCTACTTGCAGCATCTTTCGGTGCACGGCGATGCCTCACACATTGAATCGTCTGCGTTGCCACTGGAACACAGAGCTGGCTATGGACCGCCGGCGCAATCACCGGTCTATGGGGCACCACAGGGTCCGCTGAGCACTGGCGCCACGAACGGACTGTCGGAGGAGGCCTGGCCACTGGCCAGCACCAATGACAGTCCACAGATCAAGCATCTGCAGGTGCAGTGCGAGAAGACGCACATGCGGGTCAACATTGAGTTCGATCGTCCCTTCTACGGCATGATCTTCTCCAAGGGCTTCTACAGCGAATCCCATTGTGTGCACATGCAGCCGGGCACTGGCCATCTGAGCGCCACCTTTGAGATCTTCCTGAACAGTTGTGGTATGAGCAGCTCGGCCAATCACAATGCAGCGGGGTATGGGGCACCAACGCCATCGGGCAGCTATGTGGAGAATACGATCATCATCCAATACGATCCCTATGTGCAGGAGGTGTGGGATCAGGCACGCAAACTGCGCTGCACCTGGTACGATTTTTATGAGAAGGCCGTCACCTTCAGACCCTTCCAGGTGGATATGTTGCATGCGGTTACCGCCAATTTCCTCGGTGATAATCTCCAGTGCTGGATGCAAATCCAGGTGGGCAAAGGTCCCTGGGCATCGGAGGTCTCCGGCATTGTGAAGATCGGACAAACGATGACAATGGTGTTGGCGATCAAGGATGATGAGAATAAATTCGATATGCTGGTGCGCAATTGTGTTGCCCACGATGGCAAACGTGCTCCCATTCAGCTGGTGGATCAGAACGGTTGCGTTGTCCGGCCCAAGATCATGAGCAAATTCCAGAAGATTAAGAACTTTGGACCATCCGCATCGGTTGTTAGTTTCGCTTACTTCCAGGCCTTCAAGTTCCCCGACTCGATGAACGTGCACTTCCAGTGCGTGATCCAAGTGTGTCGCTACAACTGCCCCGAACCCAAGTGCGGACCTGGACTGCCTGGCGGTGAATATGGATTGCCCCAGTTGGGTGGCAATGCGCTCTCCGAGGAATATGGACCACCCGAGGCTTATGAGAGGAATGACTTTGCTCTTGGTGGTCTGCCTCCGGCAGCATATCCGGATCCACGTCATCAGGCAGCCGATGCCAGTGGCGCCTATTCCGAGAATCAACCAGATGTGGTACCCTCACCCCAGGCCCAGACCTCAGCAGTGACCAGCGCCGAGTCTATAGCCAGCGGTCCGGCCAGCTCGCAAGCGCCACAAATCCAGCAGGGTGGCAACAGCAACGAACTGGGTCTGCCGCCACCACCACTGCCCGGACAATCGGGCCAATATAGCACCGTTAAGCGCAAGGATGAACTGAGCGCTGGTGGCAATCTGGTATCGCTGGGCGGACGACCCCGTTCCGTTGAGGGACTCGATGATTTGAGGGGTGTGCGCCGGCGTCGCGACACCATGGAAATTGTGATGAAGCCACAGCCACAACGCATCTATAAGCGCAACGCCCAGGAGATGACCGACGTGAACACGAGTCGCATCATTCAGGTCGTCGCACCTGGTGATGTCAATTTCGCACTGAACAGCAACGCCAACAATGAGACGGTTGTCATCCAATCGGCTCGCTCGGCGGATGCGGAAACCATTTGCATGTCTGTGCCCAGTTTTGTGGGTGGTCTCGTCATGCTGCTGCTCGTTCTGGCCGTGGCCTCTCTAGTCGCCGCCTTCCTCTTTGTCCGTGTGCGTCACTTCGATCGCAAGGGTGCGGGCATGTCCTACGTCAACTAAACTACTACCAATCCACTACTACTACACACACACACATATATATAAATATATATATATATATAGAGTGGTATATATCCAACTGCACCATCAGAAAACCAAATCAGTTTTATGTGCACCTGTTCTCCATAAATCCTAACTTCCTACCTATCCTTCATTTACTATTTATCTATTTATTTGTTCTTTCCTGCTTCGACTATTTATTGTTTTTTTTTTTTGGTTTTATTTGTATCCAAATAGGTCGCCTTATTCTGCATAATTTCTTTTTAGTTATTAATTGAAAAAAGCGCTCGAAATGAAATAAACGAAAAAAATAATTGTGACGTCATCATGTTCTCACACTCTCATTTTGTCAGTTTTGTTAAGTTTCAGTTATACATAATTCATATAAATTAAAAATGCTATCGAAATTACGCGTTTAAATATGTTATCTCGTAAAATGGCACAGCGGCAAAAAAAAACAACAAAAAAACAAACAAACAAAAAAAGGAGAAAAATGGAAAAGCTGAAAATCGTTTACAATAAGTTAATATAGCAGATGTATATATTAAATTATTTATTTATTACTTTATCTGATAGCTGCGAAATAATAAAAAGTTTACTTTTATTAAAAAAAATAAACGCCGCATTTTTGTTTTTTCTTGAGTAATTAGAATTGATTACGAAAAATTGTTATCTTCGTTGTAACGATGACGTAATAAATTTTCGATATTCGATTATTGATATGTGCTGATAAGATTTAGCCAAAGTGCATTCAAGCAAGATTCACTATAACGAATATGAACGAATTTTCTAACGATAGTTGAGTTGTGCTATTTAATTTAGTTTTCTGATGAAGGCAAATACAATTTACGTACTGCCTCCAAACCAATAAGAAATATCTCAGCAGAGTTCATCAGATCCAATTCAACCAGATTCAATTCTTATCCACAAGTGAACTTTATATGTTAAAATTACAATAAAATTCAAATGACAACATTTACAAATTGTATATTTTATGAAAAATAAAACTGTACACTGCCTATTTATTTATAAACACATCAATATTTACATTTATCTTTAAGCCTTTTACTTATGCACTGCACAAAAAACAACTTGCGTACAATTGAAATTGATTTATGCACGAATCTAAAACAGATGTATGTGTATATATATATAGCCTGAGCTGGTTAACTGTCCCGCTTCTGAGGGACATGCAAAACAAAAGATTTCTTGGATATTAATTGACTATGCATACGCGTTGACTCCGAGGAATAATTAGCACTCAATGTACACAAGGTAAGAACGGTATTCTGTCATACTTTTTCTTTTTTTTTTTTGTGGAGCAAGTGTATCTCTTATGCAGCGCGTGCATCGTTTATTGTGGCGGGCACATGCACCTCCAGCCCATCCAAGTCCTTGCTTAGCGTGATCTGACAACCTAAGCGGGAGGTATCCGTCAAATCGTAGGCCAGATCCAGCATATCCAGCTCCTCGTCACCGGGCTTGTCGGGCAGCCGCTCGTAGTCGGCCGTCTTGAAGATCAGATGGCAGGTGGAGCAGGTGAGGGTGCCCTCGCAGGCGCCGAAACCGTCAAGGTCAACATTGTTGTTCACCACAACATCGAGCAGGGAATCGCCCACTTTGCCAGACGCCTTAATTCGCTCGCCATTCGCTCTCACAAAGGTCACGCTTACACTGCGACAAACGAATATGTTGTTAATGTCGCCATGCGATATGTGTCGACTCCACTACTTACAGATCTGGTTGCTGTTGCCTCAGCGCCAGGCCGAGCGAGAAAGTGCGCGTGAAATTTGTTGTTGCGGCATTGAAACTTGTTAAACTATTTCGCAGACAAGCATTACGCAGCGTAATTCTCACTGAATGTTTGATTGTGTTGACAAGCATATTTTTTTTGTAGATTTTATAAACATGGAACTTCTATCTAATCAAAAAACATACACACGCGACAGACACACCGCTCTCTGCCCTGCCCGATAGCTTAAGATTTTAAAATATTTTACAAAATCGGTACTTAACAGTGCGTTGTCAGACGAACTGCATCACGCAACAGCTCTCTACAATTAACAATTGAGAAATTGAAAACGCTGACAGGGGGAGCCAAGGCCATATGGACAGTGTGGTGCTGCCAGACTGTGGAGCATTTGCAGTGCTGCCCAGCAAGACGACGATAGGCCGCGAAACAAAATCTTTTGAATATACAGACGACATTGATAACGATGTAAGTTAAATTTATTGTAGAAAAGTCGGAATTTGCTTGGATCATGACTGTTATTAATAATGGAAGCACAGACGCGAATTATACGACTTTTAGATTAAATGGGATTAATGTGGAATGTATGTAATTATAGCTTGAAATAATATTTTCTCAAATGCATAAGACAGCTGTAAATTAATGCACTTGCAATTCAAAGCAGACCGTATATCTTAACCCGATCTGGCAGCCTTATGCCACACAGAGCAATAGAAAAAATAAAAACTTCAGACTATCGATAACTTGTTCAGCTTGTTTACCTTTTGCAAAAGCATGGCGAGTTTATGTTTTTGGAACGAATTTGAATTAAAAAAGCCACCACTTGTCACTTTGCAAGTTAGCGAAACGAGATTTGGTAAGTTCAATTACGATTTTCAATTAAAAGTATGCACTAAGAGTACACTTCCTCCTCCAGCGAAGGATGTGTTCGTGGTCGTCAACCGCTATCTGCAACAGTTGTCCTCGCCAAATGGCCAGGAATTCAATCAAACAGCCGCCTTAATTGGACGTCTGATGGCACGTCGAAAGAACTCCTTTCGCGCCATGCCAGGATTCCGCGCGGTCTGCAAACTAAATGCGGCGCTTTGTCGGCTGCTGCGACTCGATTTACCTCGTGAATTGGAGCATTTTCGCGGTGCTTTGCCAGATGTCTGCGATGACGAATTGTCCGGGGAGATGCCCACCCGTAACAGCTTAGAGTTTATCTTGGTGCGTCTGATTGCCTTCCATCGCCTGCACGAGCGCATCCACGACTGCTGTTTGGCGGCTGCCAAATACTTTGGCCAAATGCTGCGCAACAATTTCTTCATGGAGATTCTGACGCTGTTGATTGCTGCCATCGCCAAAATCAACAAACTGAGTCAACTGCAGGCCAACAATTGTGCAACGCTGTATGGCAAGTTGCTGCCACATCGCTCCAGCTTTCCACACGTGGAAAAGCATAATTTTCTGCCCGCGAATTACGAACTGCCAGCGAAACTGCGTCAGATTATATTAACCCAGCCGGATCAAACCAATGAAGTGATGCCTGCTGGAATACAACTGCAAGCACCACAGGCACCTCCGCTGGTGACTAAAGCTGAGAAGGTCAAACAACTGGCCAAAGCGGATGTGGGCACGGTGATTGCACGCCAGACGACAACAAAAACAGAGCCTGCCTTTCAGGTGGACTCATTGGTCACAGTGGAGGATGTTAAGCATTTCATTCAGCGCGAATCCAAAGCTCGCAAAGAGGCGCACATCAGTTGCCTGACGAAAGCAATACAAAACCACGAATGGCTGGCGGCAAAGACGCTCTTCGAGCGCAAACTCAAGTCGAGAGAGAGCGCAAAGGCTTTAAACATATTTCGCAAATTTATTGGCAGCAAAATATAACAAGAGCAAGAAAAATACGTAATACAAGATTTTACTTATCACTTACAAATTTACAACCATTCCTTCGGCCAGCTGCATTCGCTTCAGGCCCAGAATTTTCTGCTGCGGATGCGCATTGTTTGTCTGTAAGAGAAGGATAAATGAGATGGATTGATAAACCTGGTAGGGCATCTTTTTTTTAATTACCTTGATGAACTTTTTAAAGTTCTTGAGGCCACTGTATTTGCTGGTAGTTGTATTCGCCGTATCCGTTTCGTCCTGGCTGCGAACAGTAATGTTCAAGTTGCACATTCGCACTTGTATGCTATTCCTGATGCCTGCCAGCCATTTGTCATGGATCAGCTTATCATGATCATCATCATCGAGTTCCACTTTAATATTGGTTGGCTGAGTGGTCTCAGCATCCATTGCATCCGGCTCTGATTTTGGTTCCGGCTTGACATTCACATGTAGCCCGCTACACGATAGCCAGCCACTTGTATCTATTTTTCGAGGTAGTTCCTTTGGCTTAGGCACTATATACTTTGATTTCGATTCAGTTTCGGGTCTGAATGGCTCTGTGCAAACCGAATCTTGATCGTCATCGCTGTGCTCCAATTTGCTCTGCTTATGTTGCGCACGTTCTTTGAAGTTGAATAAGTCCTCATCATTGGACTCATTGTTATCTGCTCCAAATGTTGTCCTTGGCTTCTTGCTGTTGCCAAACTGGAACAGATTATCAAGATCGACGCCGTCGTTACCCTTGAGCACCTCCAAACACAGACGCTTGCGAGGCTGCGTTGCAGCTGGAGGTTCAACAGCTTTTTGGGTTGCAACATGTTTTTGGGACTTTTCTAGGAAATTACGCACACTAATTTTAGCTGGCCTGTTGACCGTTTTATCAGATGATTTGTCATTGGATGAAATGTTAGCTTCAGTTGGCTTGAAGGCTGAACGATCTGAGACAACTGCGGCAGAAGTATGTGCCTCGAATTGAAACAGTTCCTCGTCCTGTGAACTATCCTCCTTATCATTTCGAATAACCTTAGCTATTGTTGGTTTACCACGCATTGAACGACGTGGAGAAATTACCGCCGGCTCCTCATCCTCCAACGGCTGTGGATTGCCACGAGTTGAGCGCCTGGGTGAAATAACTGGTGTCTTTTTCTGTCTTCCGACGATCGGTTTACTCTTAACCAACTCCTCATCAATAGGCATTGCCTCTGAGTTGGCTATTTCCTCTAGCGCTGCTTCATCCTCCATACTTAAACCGATGTCTACATTGACATTTTGCTTAGTTTTCTTTTCCAACGGCTGATCTTCGTCAGAGTCTATAATATTATAAATTCCACGCTTTGGTCGACGTGCAATTGGTTCTTCGTCCGAGGACTCTACAACAATACTTTCAGGTTCTTTCTTAGCTTTCTTTATGGGCTGCTCGTCTTTTGTGGCGTCGCCATCCGAGGAGTCATCCACATATACGGGATTATTACGTTTGCTTCGCCTCTTTGTGGTGGATGGCATTTCCTTGGGTGCTGATTCCAATTTTTCGTGATTTTCGCTGCCCAAACTCAGACCATAGATTTGCGATTTGTGGGATTCTGGGACAACAAACTCGGTTGCACTGTTTTTATTACATCTTTCGGTTTGAGTGAGCTCCGTATTGGGGACCAAGATCGATGAATTCATTGATTCTGTTGTGGTCACAGAGTTCTCTATTACCATATGCGATGTATTACAATACTTGTCCAACGAACAATGCAAGATGGCAAGTCCAATCTCGTAGTCGGGTATCAAACGCAGTCCAGCCTGCTCCAAAATAGCTACAAATATATTTATATTTTTTTGTTTAAATTTTTAGACGTAAATATGTGGAGTAAACAGACCTCGTACACTGAAAACAGTTTCGGTGGCTTGCGATTGAGTTGAGCTCACATATTGTATTACGATGACATTTTTTTTCGTGAGAAATCGCTTGGATACACCCAAATTGAGATCCTTGTAGAGGCCACCAGCCTTCTGGACCACCCGGCCGTACATATCGAGATGCGTACGATTCATAAAAACAAATGTGATGCCGGCAAAGAGTTTGGTGCGCTCGGGACGCCATCTGATGCTGGGCATATTCGACGGCTGGGCCGGCGCAAAGTTTTCGGTTTGCGGCCAATCCTCGGAGACGTGAATACGCCGTGCGAATTTCAACAGCTCGCGCCAGAAATCGACGCGAACAATCGGTTTATTTTCGAGCAGCGCATGCATCAGTTTGGCCGTAATTGACACCGTGTCCATGGTCAAATGCGAGCACTCATCTGTCCAGCTTTGCAATGTGACGCCACCCAGCGGCCTCATCAGCTGATCCAGTTCACGTAGTCCTATGCCCTCCAAGGCAGATGCAGTTGTTGTCAGCTTTAGTTGTGACACCTGCCAGATGTTCTTGAGTGCCCCAAAGCGCACTTTATCCCCAATTTGAAGGGGCGTTGGTGTTTTAGCCGGTATCTTTTTCTTATTTTCGATGCCACTATTAATGAAGGTTCCATATCTAGATCCCAGATCCTCCACGGTGAGCTCATTGTTGGACAAACAGAGGTTGACATGTGTGCGACTAATGCTGAGATCCTCGGATAATATTAAATCCGTCGACAAGCGTCCAACGGTGTATATCGCCTTAACCGGAAGCAAAATGAATTTTACACTCTCTGCAAATAGATATGGTTAACTATGCAAAATATATATGTATTTTGAACTATTTACAAACCATTGTCCACATTATTTAGCACAAACATAATTTTAACAAATTAAAAACAAAGAGCACAATTTCACAAGCACAAACGCATTTAACAGAACCAGTTGTAGAACTGTTCAAGTAATGTTAAGCACTCAGAAGGTATGTTAAAATTTTGCTTTGAAGCAAATTAAAGTCTTGTTATAAAAGTATTGAATTAATAACTTAGTCGGGCTTTTAAAAGTCATTTGAGTCTTTTTTTTTAATCCACTTTAGTTTTATCGTCCCATTTAACTTACATTAATATGCAAATATATATTTAAACATGCCAGAGCGAGCTGCGTACTATCCAGTACGTTAACAGGTGAATGGCAACCGGCGGACAGCATTTGTTTTCGACACAGGTTTCTGTTTATTGTTGGCACATTTTGATTTTTAATTAAATGTAAGTGCATAATCATTGTAAAAATGGCACATTCAACGGGGACGCGTGTCAGCATGTTCAACGAGTCGTTCCTCAACGACAACGAGCACGACTCGAATGCGGTGCTTATGGAACTGGACAAGGGACTCCGTAGCGCCAAGCAGGGCATCCAATGTGAGGCAATTGTTCGATTTCCGCGTCTCTTTGAGAAGTATCCATTTCCCATACTGATCAACTCATCGTTCATCAAACTGGCCGAGTTCTTTGTGAGCGGTTCGAATCTGTTGCGCTTCTGGGTGTTGCGAGTGTGCCAGCAGAGCGAGAATCATCTCGACAAGATTCTCAATATTGACAATTTTGTGCGTCGCATTTTTATGGTGATGCACTCGAATGATCCAGTGGCGCGTGCTCTGCTGCTGCGCACTCTGGGCGCCGTCTCTCGGGTCATACCAGAGAAGCCACAGGTGCATCATGCGATTCGTCGTGCACTGGATAGCCACGATACCGTTGAGGTGGAGGCGGCCATCTATGCGAGCAGCTGCTTTGCCGCCCAGTCGAGCTCCTTTGCGATCAGCATGTGTGCCAAGATCTCCGACATGATTGAATCACTGCAGGTGCCGGTGCCGATGAAACTGCTGCTAATCCCAGTGTTGCGGCACATGCATCACGATGCCAATACGGCGGCGCTAGTCAGCAAACTGTGCCTGGAGCTGCTGCCCAAGTATCCGGCGCAGAGTTTCGTGGTGGCCATTATCAATACGCTGACACAGTTATCCTCACGTACGCTCGTTGGGGTGCCTGGCCAGCTAAATGTGCTGCTGGACTTTATGCAGGATCTGCGTACGCCGGTTCGCATCCAGGTGCTGCGCTCCTTCAACGAGCTCGCCGGCAAACAGAGTGTCAACGCTTGGCCAAAGACAGCGATTGGCGCACTCATCAGTAAATTTAATCTTTGCACAAATGGTTCCGAGCAGTTCCTCTTCCTCTCCATCCTACTCAAGCTCAGTGAGTGTCCACTGACTTGTCAGCATCTGTTGTGCGAGCACCGCGACGCTCTGCTCCGCCTGTGCAACGAGTGCATCAGCAAATTGGATGACTATACGGCAGCCACGCAGGCCATGGCCGTCCTCGCCGCCCTGCTCTCCTTTGGCCTGCAGCGACAGTTTAGCCAGGTGGACGTCATACTCGACATGGTCAACTTGCACATGGAGGGTCTGCTGCTCTGCACAGCACGTCGTGCGGAGTTCACCAGGGATTTGCGTCGTCTGTTGGCTTATGGCATACGCATAACGCAAGCGAATGCAGAATTTGGAGCCGATTTCATTGTGATGGTCACCAACACGCTGGGCGACAATGTCATCTATCCTCCAGCGAATTTGCAAGTCATTTGCGAGGCATCGGTTGGACTCTGCGAGCACTTTCAACTGCGCAAATATGCCTTCTCCACGTCCGTGGGTCTTGAAGATGAAGCTGCAATGGAAACAAATGAACCGGAGCCGGCAAAGGTAAGTTCTTTCTACAGATCTCTCGGGTGCTATGAGCCTAAATGGAAATCTCAAAATTGCAGCCTAATCCGATGATGTCACGACTGCCGCTCATTCTGTACAAGCTGAATAAACTAGTGGACAGGGAGGAGCAGCCGGAGCAGCTGCTGCGCACTGTGGAAATACTCTGTGCCTTGGTCTGCCAGACGACAATGGGTTGCTATCTATCACAGCCGGTGGTGCAGTGCTTCGAGAAGTGTATCGAGCGTGTCAATTGCTGGACTCTCTATCGGATAGCACGCACAGCCAGTCGCTATGGTCATCACTATGTGGCGGCTCACATCTACACGAAGGTGTCGCAGATTGTGATCAGTGATCACATGCACTACTTCCTTGTGGCACTCGCTCAAATCTCGCAGGCGGAATGCATACTTAACTATGGCCTGGAGTACACCTATATGCGGGATAATTATGCGCCCAGCGAAGCACCGGAGCCATTGATACCACTGATGAGGCGTCTGGAGGCGGCCAGTAATCTCTACCAACAGGCGTTGGCCAGCATGCGTGCCTGCTCCTCGCCACAGCATCCGTGCAGCTTTCAGCTGGAGTATCTGAAGATACGTGCACAATTCCTGCAGACTCTTCATCTCGCCGTGACTGTTAAGAATGCCCAGGTGATTGTGCCACCGCCGGCAATTGCAGGCAGCTTGGCCCAGAACTCTCGGGATTATCTGCAAAAGTTTGGCCACGTCACGAATCAGTTGCGCAAACTGGTCAAGGCGCTCAAGGTGTGCGAGGAGACCTATGCACGCCTCTACAAATCATCCTTCGATGCGGACAACGTCACCCTGGAGTTTCTCGAAGTGGCCGAATTTCAATGCGCTCACTTTGCACACATTATTGAATCGATTTGTTATGCGACGCCACCGGAGCCACCCATATTTCTGACCACCGGCAATCATCCGGAGACGCGATATTTTGCCGCCAGCTGCCAGCGCATGGAGCAGATGCAGAGAAATCTCCCGCAAGAGCCACCAAATGCTAAGACGATCAGCAATCGTCATTTGGATGTAATTTTTGCGTTGATTGAGATCATAACAAAGACGCCACTCTGCCTGCCGCGCTACTTCTTCCAGATACTGCAGTCCACCCAAATCAAGCTGTCGGTCAGTCCACAGCCCCGCAGCGCCACAGAGCCTGTCATTGTGCAGTCGGGCAGTAATCTGGTGATCAAGGTGGAGGGCGTACTCCAACACATTAGCAAGCAGCAGAAACACTTTCGACGCGTGGATTCCGTGCAACTGAGTCTCACGTCGCAACTGATGACACCGCGCCCGGTCAACGAGTTGGTGAAACTGCCCAATCCCGACACTGTGACACTCAATCAGATTGTTAAGCCGCAACGGGATTTCCTTTCGGGCAGTTTTCTACTGTCCATCTCGAGTGGTGGCCAGTTTCAGGTGACGCTGGAAACGTTCGTTGTGGACGAGCACGGAATCACCTGGTGCACGGGTCCCACCAGCTCGATGGTAGTACGCGTCCTAGACGATCCAACGAAACCCGCAGCGCCACCAGTGCCGAGTACTTCGCAGGCCGTCAGCCAAGGCAGGCGATTCTGAGCACACGAAGTTTTTCTATATGTTATATGTTAATTAAATAAAGGCGAATTTTGAATATAGATTTGAAATACCCGGTTCAGCGCCCAATCAGGCAACATTGCATTTTGTGCTTAGGTGGCAGCACTGGCCTCAGTTTGTGTGAATGGCAAGTAAGCGGCAGCACCAGCAGCTGATTGACACTTGCAATCGTGCTCTTCTCCGTGAAGTTTTCCAGTTTGTCGTTGTAATAAACAATGTAAAGAAATCTAGAAAATACATTTAGTGTGCTGTTCATTCAACCAAGAAATGCGGACGTGTTTTAACTCCAGAATCAATTAGACTCACACTAAATGGGGTTTATTGGCCGCTTTATCTTTGATATATGATTAGAGCACTTAAGCCCACAGCGAGCGCTAGCAAGTGGGTTTATCTATGTTGCAAATGTGGATTTTTAATTAAAATCAATTAGGCGCAGCACACACACACACACACACACAAACACCAAAAAACAAACATAACACAGCACAACTGAGCGCATACAAATTTCGTATAATTTCAAATCACACATAATTACAACAACATATAAATAGTTGACCAAATTCCGCGCTTAACCTGTGGTGCACAACCACAACCCATGGACATAATTGCCCTAATTGGAAACAACGGCAGCAGAGCAGCAGCTTCGGTAGCATGGCACAATTTACGCTGTGAGTACAAAAACGCTGGGGTCGCTTTATTTCTCCTTTCTTTCTTTTTTTTTCTGTTGTATTTTAACAATGAGTAGGCGACGCCGATTGTGCTATGTGTGCCGGGGTGCGTGTTAAATTACGGATACCCTGCTAAACACTTGCAGCCGGGTAGTATGTGGTAGCCGCGTGGAGCGCATGCAATTAATATATTCTTGGTTAGTCTAAGCGTCTTGCTGTTGTTGCCATGTCCGCTTATCTATATATATATATCTTAAAAGTTATCTCCTTAAACTTTGGAATAAATGTGTATTTTGTACTCTATGACAAACTATGAATTAGTCATCGAATTTTAGTGGAGTAAATAGAGTATCTAGTTAATGGGGTGCCCAAGTTAACTGTTCTATCATGTTTATCACCTCGTAAAATTATGCAAGTGAAATCGGCGCCGTCGCCTACTACACACATATATAGCTTAATATGTATTTAAGCATGTTTACAGTAGTTGATACTCCCGCGCTTGGTTAAATTTATTAAGTTGTTGTATATATATATATTTGCATATATATATATATATATATATATGTCTCTTTTGGGGTTATTTGGGGCCCTTGGTGTCTCTCTTTAGCTACAACAAACATAATGCACCGCCCAACAACGATATCATTACACGCGTTGACTGCGATTGCGAACATGTCCCGCTTTGCTCCGTCAACGATGTCCAGTTAAGGTTCCTTGTGCCCGACGATCTGACCGAGGTAAGTATGCTGCAATTGTCAATCCAAACAATGTATAGTAATGCATATATTTTGGATTTGATAGGTGCGGACACTGTGCCAAGAATGGTTTCCAATCGACTATCCACTGTCATGGTACGAGGATATTACCTCAAGTACGCGATTCTTTGCATTAGCTGCTGTTTATAATCTGGCCATAATTGGTTTAATTGTTGCCGAAATCAAACCGTATCGAAATGTTAATAAGGAGGTAATAGCCAATTACAGTGATAGTGATGAGTTTTACACCAGGCTGAGCGGTTTTCCCATGCAGGACAAAGGCATATTGCCCGACTCGATGGGTCGCACCGCAGACGTTGGCTACATATTATCGCTGGGCGTTCATCGCACCCATCGTCGGAATGGCATCGGTTCGCTACTGTTAGACGCACTGATGAATCATTTGACGACAATTGAAAGACATGCGGTTAAGGCAATATTTCTGCACACGCTGACAACAAACCAACCTGCCATATTTTTCTACGAGAAGAGAAGGTAGCACAACTCCATTATCGATAATATCCATCAATTGCGTGTCTTTAGCTAATTAATTGCTATATTTGTGTTTCTGTTTCTGTTCTTGTTTACCTTCTTGCAGATTTACGTTACATTCGTTTCTGCCCTATTACTACAATATACGGGGCAAGGGCAAGGACGGTTTTACGTACGTGACCTACATAAATGGCGGCCATCCACCTTGGACATTATTATATCCTTTGCATAAAATGCTCATGCTTTCATTATGTTTATGCTGATGTATTTGGTTAAAGCTATATTTTGGTTACCTTAACTCTCTGCCACACAGATCACATCAAGCACTATGCCTCCAAGTTGCGACACACGGGCAGCCTGTGCGTTTGGGCCGCTGCTCGTGTCCAGCGTGTGGTGCGTTGGTTCTACCACAAGTTGTTAACACGCTTCAATGTCATTGAATGAGCCGAACGGACTGCCACCCACCCCAAACCACCATCAGCCTTGTTACTGAAAACTGAGGAGACATCAACAACTGGCAACTGTCAACTCTCATCTGTAATAATCATCAATAGACACACGAAGAACAAAAACAAAAAAAACACCATCCATTTTAAATGTTAGGCGAGCCAAATCATTTCGTTTTGTATACACACAGATTTAAGCAAAACAATAACAAAAATGTTAAAAGTTGTAATATAGTCTAATACATGTATTATTACGTTTTTATATATGTATATGTTCACCTGCTGTAAATAGTCGTATCATCTTTTATTTAAAAAAAAAAATGCTGTACAATTATCTATAGCGCAAGTGATTTGTATACGTTCTTTTTTATGATTCCTTACTTTTATAATTTGTATCTATTATCTATTTAATGTTTATCCTCTACGCACAAGACAGTCATTTTAGTTAGTTTAGCGAAAAAAAAAACAATACCCAAAAAAGATGCTCATGCTTTATCGTCTTTAATTTATTAAACACAAACTACACACGATAGCTTTGAGAACTGATTTAAAAAGATACATATAGTATAGTATGCATTAGCAAGATCCCACAATCCCATATATATCATTTTGTTTTTTTTTTAATTTATATTCACTGTCTATAGTATTTTGTAAAAGTATTTCATTGCAAAATGTTTCAGTTTAGACACAATTTACATAGCGAATTGTAATATTTTTAAATAAAAAAAAAACTTGTAAAGTTACAAACATAAACATTCTAAGTATATATGTGTTTTCTTATTTCCAATGAATAATTGAGAGTTATTCATTCTGTTGAATTAAATAACTTTACTATTTAAAATGAATCACCTGTTGTTGCACACGCAAAATTTAAGCGCCATTATTCAAATACATTACTCAGTGTGACCGTACGCAATACAAGCTCACCAAAAACATTAGAAAAACCTGGCAACGCCACACAAGCACAATTGTGAATGAGGGTTAGAATTTTATCGATATAAACGATAGTTTTTTGCTGGTCTATTGTGATCTACGTAGTAGGTGAGGAACTGAACGTCAATTTGGTGGCATAAATTCGTTGAAACATCGTTGCAAAAATGTTCTCCAGAGCCGCACTCCTTACAGGTAAACGCAATAATAGTAAAATAAAAGCAAAAACTATACATTAGCTCGCAACGTAGCAGCTGAGCGTGTGTATAGTCTGTATGCAATAGCGAAAATCGACCGTGAAAATTGGTTACGGCACCGCAAAGTTTGACATCGTGGTTTATGTAATCACGGTGAACATTCGCAAATCAAACGTCAAAATTCGATTTTAATTTTTTGTATTGCAAATGAAAGAAATTATTAACAAAGTTTTCCACTTTTTCGTGCAGCTCAGCGCCCATTGACCCTGGTGGCCAGCCGTTCGGCAGCTGCCGCCGCTGCTTCCCCATCCGGTGGCGGTGCCGTTGAGCGTCGCCAGCGCCCCGAGCATCCCGGCAAGGTGCGTTTGGGCTTTCTGCCTGAGGAATGGTTCCAGTTCTTCTACAATAAGACTGGTGTCACCGGTCCCTACACATTTGGAGTAGGTCTGATCACCTATCTGTGCTCCAAGGAAATTTATGTCATGGAGCATGAATATTACAGCGGCTTGTCGCTTGGTATTATGGCCATCGTTGCGGTCAAGAAACTAGGTCCAGCCATCGCTCGCTGGGCTGATGGTGAGATCGATGTAAGTAACAAGACACGCACATCTTGAATGGACACATTAAAGACACCGTTTATCTGTAGAAAATTGAAGGTGAGTGGAAGGAGGGTCGTGAGGCTGAGCTGAAGGTTCTCGCCGATGCCATTGAGGACGAGAAGAAGGAGCAGTGGCGTGCCGATGGTGCCCTGATGCTGATGGAGGCCAAGAAGGAGAACATTGCCCTTCAATTGGAGGCGGCGTTCCGTGAGCGTGCCATGAACGTTTACTCGGAGGTCAAGCGTCGCTTGGACTACCAGGTGGAGTGCCGTCACGTCGAGCGTCGTCTCAGCCAGAAGCATATGGCCAACTGGATTGTGGCCAATGTGCTGTCGAGCATCTCGCCCCAGCAGGAGAAGGAGACGCTAAACAAGTGCATCGGCGATTTGAGCGCCTTGGCTCTGCGTGTTAAGGCCACATAAACGACTCGAGTTCTTAATTGTTAATTTGTAAAAATACAACACACACACAAACACACAAAAATCTGTGCGAAGTAGAGAAAAAAAACAAAAACGGGCAAAATGTACCACAAAATGTTTAAAATCAATACAAATGTATGTCCAATCGGATAAAATTCTCAAGAGGATCTATTCTATCCTCGGGCAGAAAGAGGAGGCATCTCCTAAAGGGAAGCGAGATACAAGATGTAATCATTGTCATCATTAGCAGTCCTTCATTTATTTCACATCTCACACACACTTCTCAGTCTTCAGCTGAACCAATCTCCAACGAGGATGGTGTTCCGCTCAGATGCTCCTCAAAGTCATCGACAACTTGCTGATGTCGATCCTCGTGAAATTTTTGCACGCAATCATCGGAACCAGTCACCACACACAATGGCTTCTCTCCGCTGTAGAAACCTGTATTGCCACGCACATATGTAATCCTCTTGGATTGCAGCCAGCGTTCCAGCTGAGCAAAGCAGGCGCACTGCCAGGGATTACCCTCGATGGCCACACGCCTCAGTTGCGACAGTGTCCCATTTAGATCGGGCAGAAAGGTCAGCTTGTTGTTGTCAATTAGGAGATCACTGACATTGCTCCAACTATCCAGCACATCGGATTTGATCTCACTCAATTCATTGTTTCCCAAATGGAGTTTTTGCAGTTGCCTCATTGGAGCAAACATTCTTACATCCAGGCTGCTCAGCTCATTGTTGCCCAGCGATAGGTAGTCCAGAAAGGGAAACGAGGAGAAGGCCAATGGATGAAGACTCTTCAGATTATTCCCATTGAGATTAAGCTTCCTCATTCTGGACAAGGTGCTGCTGCCAAAAGCCTCCACATTCAGCGATTCAATGCTGTTGTGTGACAAGTCCAGTGAGTCCAGATCCTGGAGAGCAGCAAAGGTGTGCGCCTTTATCTCGATTATATCGTTGGATTGCAGGTATAGCTTCCTCAGCGCCTGCAGACCAGCAAAATGTGGCGCACTCAGGCTGGCAATGCTGTTCTGGGAGATGTCCAGCACGTGGAGACGACCCAATTGCCGAAATTGATTGTCGAAGAGCAGGCGTATATTGTTCCCAGACAAATCCAATTGTTGCAGCGACCACACCTGACTCGATGATCCAAAGGCTTGTGGACGCAGTGCACCCAGTTGGTTGTGCGACAAATTCAACGTCCGCAGCTGCATCAGCGACTGAAACGTGTCCTTCTCAATAGATCTCAATTGATTTTCACCCAGCTGCAAGTGAAGCAGTCCTGGCATGCCTCGAAATGTTGTTGAATTTAGCTAAAATTTAAAGTTTTTCAGTTATTTCGAGTAATAACCGCTGAAGATTCTGTTAATCAACTGGGATATTTAATTTACCTCTTAATGCCTAGTCTCAATTCACCTCTCAAAAAGTCCCATCAGCAAAACAAAAATAACGGTAACTGCAAGCAAGATTGAGTCACAAAAAAAGTTTGCACTTGTATTGAGGACAAACCAACGAAGGAGAGTGAAAGAGAACGAAATTGGATTTCGCAAGTAAAAATCCCAATTAATATTTTGGCGTGGGTGTCGAAATCAGTTAGCGGGCAGTAAGCGTCTGCAGTGCGTCGCAAACTTTTTAGTGTCAGATTTGATAATCTTAAATAGTATTAATATTACGTAACGAAGGGTTTTAATACGGAGTAACTGGGTTACTTTTGTATAGTGTTCTGCTTGCTCTAAGCTGAGCGCGCAATTTCCTGCTGAGACGCGGAAACATCGAAAGAGAGCATAAATCCCCACTCTCCAAATGCGCATCGTGCTTAAGAGAGCTTTAGTAAAGCAAATCAGACAACAACGAAAGAGAGGATTATGTTGGTGCTGACGGTGAGTGAATTTTTACTTTGATTACATGCTACGTGCAACTAAAGCACGTTTGTGTGTGTGTAAGTAGCGTCCAATAAGCAAATGCAATGAGCAAATACCAATAAGGAAATCCCATCAATTGTGTGTACCAGACAGAACTAAGCATCTCCGATCGGATATAGAAAATTAATTCTTGATCAACTCCAGAGTAGTTATTGCAAAATTCTATCTGTTTTTCCAAAATATGTATTATCTTTTGCTAAATCGGGAACTGTAGTAGGAATTAAATATAATTGTTAAAATTAAATTAAAAATCTGACCTGTGTTTCGTAAGCAACTGAGAAAAAACACTAGGTAAAGCACCTCATAAATTTGCTAACTCATTTATCGGTCTTCTCGCTAACTAATAATGCCTGATGATATTTAAATTCGAATTTGATTGAGAATTGTTGAAGACACAATTTGATGACTCACCTGGCTGAGCTGATTGTCATTTAGTTTGAGCTGCTCCAAATGGGGACAGTTACCGAAGCTGACATTAATCAACTGATTGTGACTGAGATCCAATTGTTGCAGCAGCTGCAGCTGCGGCACATCTATTTGCTGCAATGCGTTATACGTGAAATTTGCATAAACCAATTTGGGTAAATGGACAAAGACATCATTTGTCAGATTAGTGAGTTCGTTGTGACTCGAGTCGAGCAACCGCAGCGCAGATTCAGTGGCAAAGTGAGTCTCAAGAAGTTGTTCCAAAGAGCAGCCGCTGATATTCAACTGCTTGAGTTGGGGCAGATTGGAGAAGCCTCTCTTCATCAGCTGCAATTGCTGCACGTGCGATAAATCCAGTTCCATCAGGCTGGATAAATTCTGTGCACTAAACGCTGTGACTGACATTAAGACAAGATTCCAACTGTTCAATTTCTTAGCATACCTGTGCCGATTGCCAGTTCAGTTTGCTCATTCCGTATGCTCAATCGATGCCAGTTGTCGGTGGGAAATGCCTTCACATCGATCAGCTCCTGCAGGCTGCTCAATTCGCGGCATTCAAAACTACGCCAGCCTTGAGCCTCACACACCAATGCCAATCCAGGGGCAAAACCAATGCAGAGCAGCCAAAGAATTGGCCTAATGTAGAACAGCAACATTCCAGCTCGAATGCTCATCGGCAACTGAGTGCACAGCTCGTGTCTTGATTCTCTCTCTCTCCAGCGTTGATAAGAGATCAAGTTTGTGCCAAAAGCCGGTTCTCAATGCGCTTCGAGCCCGGCTCAAGAGCTTTAACAGCTGAGTGACCGTTGAATGACAGCAGTAAACAAAGCAAATTCCGCAATATAAAAACCAGAATAGAACGGAACGCAGTGCGATCTGGGGAAATCCTCTATCAATGTCTTCAAACTTGCAAAATTCATAGAATTGCAAGTCAATTTAATACGGAAACCAGATACAATGACTAATTGAGGCTACCCAAAGAGACATATTGCAGACATCTAAATTTAACTATATACTTGAAAAAAGAAACCAGAAAATTGCTCTTATGAAAGCCATTTCATTCAGTAGTCCGATGATTGTCATTTTATGTTGATATTTTTTTATCACAATAACACGCATATTGGATAAGTTTGGCTTTGAGATCTTGTTAAGCAAAAAATGATTTCAGACAGTCTTATTTGTCCATATGTATTTGGGCCTGTCGACAATTTAATATCTTCTGTATTTCTGCCAGCACAAATTCCTATGCTTCAAATGCTTACCTAATCCTTTCAGTCTCTTATTGATGCAATGATTTTAAATTGATTAGAGTTGTTGTTTCTAGATGCTGTAATCTCAAATATCAAATCTATATCGGTTCGTTAAGAATCTATATGCCTTCTGGTGCTCTAAACATGCTTACTTACTTTCACATTATTCGCACAACTTCAACATACCCTTTATAATAACTCTCAATAGCCATCAGACACAATGAAAAACAAGAACAGTCAATTCTATAGATAAATAGCATCTGGCTAGAACGCTTTTTAATAAGCTTAGCATTTTGTTTACAATAGTTGTATGTATTTTGGAATAATTACGTTTATATATTGTTGTGCTCTTGTAGAAGAAAAAATATTATTACTATTTAAAGTATTACAATATTTTATAGTTAATAATTGTTGTATCATGAAGAAAGTTCGTATACTATAATACAGTTAACTAAATCAAATAATTACAGAACGCACTAAAACTTACGCTACAAATTAAATAACATAATTAACAATAATTGCTTTAGTTCAATACATATATATATATATATATATATATATATATATGAATATATGTATAAATAGATATAGATATAGTTGTTGATTTATAAGAGCTTTATTTATAATTATAAGAAGAATATTCCACTAAATTACACGATATTTTTTTAATTTATTTAACTTGCGTTGCACATTTTGCATAATTATTGTATTATTGTACATGGAGCAATTCTAAACACTTATTTTCCATTGAATTCTCAGGGAGCTCTTCAAGCTACGCCTTTTCAATTTCTAGTGGGTATTTTACACTAGCTTACACTTAAAACTCTATCTCGATTAAGCCAGGAATTTTGATGATTTCCTTCAATAAATATAAATGGAAAGATGTCTAAACAAGTAAGAATGCTCTAGTCGGCAATGCTCGACTAGAATATACCCCGTACCCAACTGATATAATATAAATAACTTCTGGGTTTCTTATTCGATCTAAATGAAATTTGTACACCTGATCAATATTATGTCAAGATATATATTTATGCGGGATCTAAGAACTTATATTTCAAATTCTCTGGCTTTTATATTCGCTGCAGACAGACAGAAAGATGGCAAGATTGATGTTGATGCTGATCAAGAATATATATACTTTTTGGTTGGCAGATGCAACAATTTTGAATGGTTTGAGGCTATTCAAAGATCTGCAAAGTTCTGTAAGCTAGTGTAATATTAGCCAGCTGTTATTAGCCAGGTTATTGCATTAGTTTAGAGCTGCTGATGTTTTCACTGGTTTTGGTAAGACTACAAATAGTTTGAGAGTATATCAGAGTATATTTATAATATATATATACATATATAGTATGTGTGTGTATATCGATATAACATATATATATATTAAACTCAGCTAGAATAGTTAAGCGCCTCTCGCGACAATTGTGCGCATTTCTTTTTGCTTGCAGATAATGCGAAAGTGGGTTACAAATTGTGGGTATCCAAATCAGACTATAGTTACGGTTGGGTTTGTCATCTTGTTGCTGTTATACAACGGCTGATAATGATGTGCAACACCCGTCAAACTCCCGTTGCTGCTGCCATTGCTGCTGCCATTGCTGCTGTTGTTGTTGTTGTTGTTGAAACGCGCCTTGACGCCATTTTGTGACAATGGCAACGCTTCCCCAATAAGTGTTATTCGCACCGGCTTACGAACAACAACAGCAGCAGGGACACCAGCAGCAGCAGCAGCAGCAGCTGGGGCAGTTGTAGGCGTGGCTGTCTCAACAGCCGCCTCCCAACCGATGGACGCGCGACGCGGATATGCCGCGGCAGCCAACTGTTGATTGTAGTTGGTCAGCGTGGTCGATATAATTGTGTGACGACGTGTCTGACTCAAAGCACGACAATTGTTGTTGTTGTTGTTGTTGCAATTGCTGTTGATGTTGTGATTATTGTTGTTGTGGTTGCCATTGCATGGCTGCTGTGGCTGCTGCTGGTGGTGTATTATTGTTGTTGCCGCCACGGTGGAGTCATTGCAATGATGCAAGTGGAGCGTCGGAAAGTGCGTGGTATAACTGGTATATTCAGGCTTACTTCTGCCCAGCCAGGTGAGAGAAATTCAAATTAGAGATTAGTACATATTCAATTTGAATTTAATTTTCTGTGTGTGTTAAGTGAGTTGAGTGTTTTTTTTGATTAGTGGCGACTTATTGATTGTGCAACATGGGCGTAGTCACGTTGAGGGGGCAATTTACACATTGGCAAGTATTTAGAACAAATAACTCCATTTAATATAAGTTATATATTTTCAGAAAATGCTAAGAAATTTCCTGTTTATGAATTGGTTACACTTTTTTTGTAGGTGTTCGTTTCCGTTACTGGTTCTTAAACAATTTTGCATTTCGTTTCCGTTTCCGTTGTTCAATCGTTAAAGTTCCAGTTCCGGTTAAGACTTGACACCCAATGAATCTATATATATCTATTTCTGTCCTATGTTATCTATTTTTATAATATTCAAAAAGTTATAAATCTCAAACGCTTTTTTATAACTGTAATAATTAGTCGAAAATATTAATAAAATTAGGTAAAATTGAATTGAAAAGATTTTGCTGATTTCTGGTAAATAACTTTGTATGTGAAAAGTTCAGGCTTGCTCCCATTTTTCACTCCCACCCCACCTGACTACGCCCATGATTGTGGTTAGTATAATTGTTACCTGGAAACTCTATTTAATTGCCGCATGCAATTAAAACAGTTCACAAACAGTGTTAATTGTCAGGCAATAAGTTTCTAATGCTTACAGCTAAGAGTCTTAAATTTGTTTGTAGTAGTATTTAAATATTTGTTGTTGTTAGTTATTTCATACAGTTAAAGCTTTGATTCAAGTTTAAACGAATTCAGGTGCAGTAGTTACAGTTATCCAAACAGTTATTATAACTTAGGTGTAGTATACATAATAGATTGATCGCACACAGCACTATAATGGCCAATATGAAATCACAAAATAGTACCTGTTGCTCCCCAAATTGTAGTCTATATAATGCAGCATGTATTTGTATTATGGTGGTGTGTGTGTGTGAGTGGGTGATATACATATATATAATATATAGGAAAGTGGTTAAATTAAAGCGATAAAACAGAGATACGAATAGTTAAGCAATGAATACAAAGTACACTTGGAGAAAAAAGCAGATTAACTTGAAAATTGTATTTGAAAGAATTTGCAGTCACTTTTTAATCTGAGAGTTTAGTTTGTTTTTTTTTTTTTAGCTTAATTTGGATACGGTTGTTTCGCCAAGTGTATGTGAGTGGTGCTGCTGCTGATATTGTGGCTGCTACTTGTTGTTGCAAGTTGGCCAAATTAGGCCGCTGCTATTACAATTTGCGGCCATTAACGTCAAGTTGAAAAAGTGGCCAACTGATTTGCATGCCGCCGTTGGCCAAAAAAGCCAGCGGCGCATGAAACCAGCTGACAGCTTTACCTGCCACAAATCAACAGCAATATCAGCAGCAACAGCAGCAGCAGCAGCAGCAGCAGCAGCAGCAGGAGCAGCAACAAGCCACAAACGGCGTTTTGTATTAGTATTTTGTACATGGTTAGAAAAGAAATATAATCATAACAAAAACATTTGCATTGAAGATGAACGTTTGCCTACCTGGACAAACCCTCCGCACCAATGGCAAGTGGACGTGTCTGTGAAAGTGGAATCGGAATCGTTTACAGCGCTCAGTTAGTCACACAAATCATATATATATATATATATATATATCTTTAGATATGTATATAGTTGTTTGGCTTAAGGCAACTTACTCGCTCCGTTTGGGTGGCCATGCTGATGCACTCCTTGTTGGCCACGCTTGACATGTTGGCCTCAGCTGGCATCGCTTGTCGCTTCTCCGCCTCGAGCTGCTCGATAAGATCGCGCTGCAGGCGTATGGTGCGATCACGATCATCCACTTGACCCTGAATCCAAAATATAAACACACACAGCCACTGTTAGTTTTGCGCAGCAGTTTGTCGAGGAGCGTTTGCAAAAAAGGCTAGCTAAATTATATATTCAATATGTTCACAAACTAAGCCAGAGAGCATTGTTTTTGTTTATTATTATTATTATTAATAATTTATAGACACTAAAGAAAAGTTGCATAAGTATATATGTAGCTAGGCTATCAATCAACAACGTACACAATCAAGCTCTAAGGTCCGAAATCAATTGCTGACAATTTTTTGTTTTTAATATCTAATTTATGTGAATTGTTTGATTTTGTTTAATTTATGTTCGATTTTTGGTTTATTAAAGTTGAGATCAAAATCGAAATATAATAAATGAATTATTACTGAAGCATTCATTAAACCAAAAATAGAAAAATAAATGAATACACATATTTTTATATAAATACTTCTATACAAATATTTCAGATCCTTTCGGAAATTAGAGCTTAATTTTCACAAACAACAGCTAAAGATTTATATTTGCTTTGTGTGTGTGTGTGTTTTTTTTTTGTGTTCTAGCTAAAAAAGAATTAAGAGAAAGTCAAAGTGCGTGTTTCAATTTGGATTCTCAGAGAATACAATAAATATATATATATATGAAGAGAGAAAAATAAGTGTATTCTGTTTATTGTAAGCAGTAAATGTGGTCTGATTTTTGTATGTTGCATGCTCAGTGGTAGGTATCTTTATATTTTACAACTAGTGGCAAACAACAGCAAATAGCATTATAATAAGAATTAGAAGAAAACTCTTTTGAAATCATTTATCCTGTTCAGTGACTGCTTTGTATAAATTGTAACTGTTTGATAAGAAAGCGAAAGTGAGTTGATTTTTGTTGTTTTTGTTTTTGTTTTTTTTTTTTTTGAGTACTCTCAGACTGAGTTTTTGATACGCCTCTAAACGAGCAAACGAAATGCAAAAAATCGTGCAAATACCTGAAGGTAAACAACCTGTCTACGTAGATCGGATAACTCCTGCAAGGGATCCTCCGTTGTCGACGATGTCAGGCTGGCCAAATCGATGTCATTCAACTGTTTGCTATCCAAGCCACAAGCGGCAAACAACTGCATATTATCATTCTCGAAGGGATTCAGCGTCTCCGTCTGCAAGGATGAAAGGGAGAGAATGATTAATGAGAGACCGCCGTTGCTGCCACTGCATCATTTATGTATTTCACTTTTGGGGCATGGTGGAAAATGAAAGGAAATGAAAACCTACCCGCTTAGTATCAAAATCAGCCTCCTGTGTGTGATGCGAATGTGAGTTTAGATTGAGTATGAGTGTGTGTATGGCGTGTGGCATGTGGCATGTGGCATGTGGCATGTGGCATGTGCAAAAGAAAATTGAATGAGGAAAGTAAAGAAATAATAATCGTGTAAGAATGTTGCAAGTCGGACTCAACCGACTGCTTTATACTCTGAGCCCAGCTTAATGATAATTCCATAATTGGTTGATAATTCAGCTGAGGCAACAAGTTACCCAACGGTATCAGAGTATATATAAACAAGAAATCGATAGTCGATAGGTAGATCGACTGGAATATACCTTGCTACTAAGCTGCTAAAGACATTATTAAGATGGAAAGATTTCTACAAATTAATTCTTATACGATCTGAGAGAAAATGTACACTTTAATAATAATATTTCTGGGTTTATTGGAAATCGATTTTTATCGATATTCGCAAAACTGTAGCAGTTATCAATAAATGACTTAAACTTCATCTGCATACGAGAACTTATATTCATAAATTGAAGTATCTATATCTTAAAGTCTCTGAGATATATATATATATATAAAACATATAGACTTAATGGGTTCAGAGTCGCTTCCATTATGCCTACTACACACTTTTGCACAACTTCATTATTTCTAATCGATATACAGGGTATAATAATGCCAAAATACGTACCTCCTGAAGGATGCGACGTAGTCGCAAGAGCTGCTTCTTGAACTGCAGCACATCCTGAATCATGGCATTCCTGAAGGACTTGTCATACAACATCAGATCGTCCGATGAGCTGTGCAGCTCAGCGTTGCTGCCACCCGGACGCTGAGCTGTGGTGCGTCTCGAACCGGACGACGTGGCTGATTGGAGCTTCTGATGTTGCTGCTGCTGGCGTCGCTGCAGACTCGATGTGGAGGAGGCGGTTGAGGCACGCGAGGCAGCCGTGCTGCGCTTGCGGCTGGAGGATGCGCCGCTGTGTGTCGAACGCAAACTGTTGTCGGACTCGTTGCCAGCCTGATCCTGCAACCGAGAGCGATTCAGCAGACGTGTGGCGCGTGCAGGCAGCTTGGCGCTACACAAGCAAAGCAAGAATAAAGAGAGAGAGAGAGAGAGAGAGAGAGAGAGAGAGAGAGAGATATTAGCATTACTGGCTTGCTGCTTGCTGCTGAGTCAGCTGCAACCTGAGATATGTGGCATTGGCAGCGGGCGCACTGCTCGCCATAAAACCGGGCACATAGTGATAATGTGGCTGGGTAACGCCCTGAGGAGAACTGTTCCTGGGACGTGCCTGCTGCCCGGTTAGAAATACATTCTGTGACGTTTTGAGATCTGTGCGAACGCGTCGCACACAGCTGGGCGATGAGGCAGCCACTCCACCCGAGGAGCTAGCTGCATTGCTGGACATGTTGTTGAGGCGACTGCAGCCATCGAAAAAACTCTGAACAATGAATGTCAGGACGATGGCGATGACACAATCGGGACATGCGCACTGAACGACAAACAGCTGAGTGGAGAATGTGGAGACTTTTTCCCCAAGCGGCATTTTTTTTATTTTCTTTTTATTTTCTTTTCAATTATTTAACGCTATTAATTAACCAGGTGCGTCGTATGAAAGTGAAATGGCATTCATTGATTAGCTGACTAACCTTGCAACCCCCCCCCCCCCCGCCCCGTTCTGCTCACAATAAGGGGCAATTAGTGGCATGCTGGGAAGCTGCTCCACTCAGCGTCTTAAAAGTCGGTTACGTGGTGGAAATAAATCCACAATGCCATGGATATATATATGTATATATATATATATATTAACTGCTGTTTGCTTGGTGAAAGTCAACTGTTGCGTGTTGCAGCAGACAAGGGATGCCATAGCCATAGCCGGGCTAGCGAGGGGGGCGGGGTTGGGGGAGAGCAACAACAACAACAACCACAACAACATGTCTTAGACATGCGCGTTGTTAAGCATTTCATGGTATAATTTATACAAACAAAGTATTGAATATTCGTAAGACACAAAGCAACCAAATGCCCAATAAATAATTTAGTCAAACAAAACACGAGCAACAGCTGCAATAACAACAAAACCCGATTAAAAGATACCCTGTATATAATAAAATATATATATAATTATGGGATATATACATTATGAGCTGAGCCAACTCTACTTCTACTTCTGCTACATATTATGATCACTTGACATGATGCCCATTTGAAACAGTTTAAATAGCTGCGGGGTATAAAAAGGCAGCTGAATACAAATGTAAGCCACAAACGTAGATTTTGTCTTTAGGTATTATTATAATTGCTTTTTATTTGTGTTTTTATTTGGGTTCCAGGTCGCATCACAGGTAAATAACTGAAGTCTTATGGCCAATTGGCACGCTAAACACAATTCGCAATATGCAGAGAGCCATAATGGCAAATTGTTAACAATTTTATTTGGCTTTCACATCACACTTAATTAGTTTGACTTTAAGAAACGAAAACGAAGAGCAAAAGTGCTACGTAATTGCTTCAGAAAACTGGAACAAACTCATGGAACAAACTTTGAAGCTAAAGCGAAAATTGCGTTTAATGGATTTCCATTAGCGGTTAACTATGACAGACCAATAAAAATGCATATAATAAACATACTCTTAACTCAATTATGATCTTTATCACTGACGATGGCATTTAATGCGTTCACATTCTAATCACAAGAACTTGACAGCACTGTTGGGTGCTGTAGAAAGCCTGAGAAGATGACTTATTTCAGTTAGACTGATGAAGATGTGATTATTGTTGTGAAAAGTTCCCAACGACCCTAGGAATAATCACTTGAAGACTGCCAACTGTCGGAACTTTGTCAAAAATTAACCGATTTGCGGGTGTTTTTTTCATTGTTTGAATTTTGGAATAATGCTGTTATTTAATGTGGGAAACAAGATCTCAACTCCAAATTCATGTAAGAAATCTATACCCAAATGTGGGGTCTGTGCCCTGCGACCAATTTGTTGATCATGTTTTGATATCTAGAATTATACTGCGTTAAAAATGCGATTCTGGTTCGATTTCCATGTCAAAATAATAGCCACGAAAATGTTAATTATCGCTTGATATTTAGATTAAGATGGGTATACAATTTTCCATAGCTTTGTCAAACTTAACCGATTTGCAGTTTTCCAGTATTTGGTCTATTTAAAATTGGAAACAAGATTTTGTTTCGAAATTCATGTAAAAAAGCTATAAAGAATTGTTTGGTGTTTGAGGACCAGACTCAATTTAAAAATGACCACAACTTTCTCAAAACTCAACCCATTTTCCAAAAGCAAGGTATTTTTATTCTAGGTTTGACCTCCAGAATAATGCTATTAATAAATCTAGAAACATGATTATCGGTGAAAATGAAAGCCATTTAAAATGGCATGTTCTGTCTGACTACTAACTAGACTCAACTTTATAATACACACTCTCTCTAGGAAATATGGCTGCTGCTGGTGTTGAAGGCCTGCAAGTTTTCTCAGCACATTTAGTTAACTTGGCTTTCATATGCAAATCTTGGCCAAACTAAAGACAAACAATCATAATTCGCACGCTGTCTTGGAGTGCAGTATATGGATATAGTGTATATATACATATATATATATATATATATATATATTTGGTTCATATGGAGAACTAAAGTATGCAGAAATCAACTGTGAAAGAGAAGCGCTGAATTCAAACAATGCCGAGCACTTTGCACAACTGCAAACAGCACCGGAAACTTGAAACCTCTACAAACATAGATACATATGTGCAATAATACATAAAAGAGCTGATATATATATATGTATTTATATATAAATATGTATGTGGTCGACAAAACGTTCATTATTGCAACAGTTGCAACATTAAAACAGCTAATGGACTAGCTGGAATTATCGTGGAGTTGAAGAGTCGCTTAGGCTTAACTATTTGTTTGTTGCTGCTGATGATGTGAAGACAACAATGTTGCAGCTCCAATGCCAGAGGGTCGAGTGTTGTTTGTCTGTTTGTCTGTGTCTCTGTTGCCAGTGGGCTGTAGCAACCTGCAAACAGATGCAGCAAACAGCAAACAGCAGACAGCAACCTGCAACTGTTAACGGATGATGACAAGCAATCACAATTTACAATCAGTTGCAGAGGCGTCGACAAGCTCGAGCCTGGCCTAACGGCACTTATCAATTTTGTATGGTGAAACGTCATTTGTCATAGCCAAACGGAAGTGCAAACAAAACAGGGGCAAAGTTTAAGATGGAAACGGGGCAGGGGCGGGGCGGGAGTGGAGTAGGTTGAGGGAACAGGCGGAACAGGTTGCAAAGGGCGCTTCATTAGAGACGCTGCGATGATTGGGCGACTGGCAACAGGCGATGATGGTAATGGTAATAACCATGCAAGTAAGATACAACATACACAACACACACAACACACACAACACACACACACTCACATACACACAAATCTGCGCTGAGAATCGGAATCCGGTGTGTTGTTGTTGTTGTTGTTGCTATTGTTGTGTATCTCTTGTAGCGTGCGGCTTGTGCATATAACTTGTGGCATGCCAGAGAAGTTTTGTCTGCGCAGCTAAAGATGATGATGACGAAGATCAACGATGCCTGGCAGTCAGTGGAAGAGGCGGAGAGACAGTCGGAGAGACAGTCTGAAAGACAGACAGACAGGCAGACTGGCAGGCAGGTAGATAGCTAGATTGGTAGCTACGTATCTGTATCTGTAGCTTTAGCCTTAGTCTTATTTGCACTCAATGCCACACTGCACTGACAGAATATGTTGTTAACAGGACACAGAAATATGGAATGGCATTTTCTTAGAAATTATGTAAATCATGTCTAAAATATATAATTACTTAGGCATTTAGCTATTTGTGCAATTATCTAAAACGAAGAAATTCTAAGAAATTCGCTCCGAATTCAGACAGTCTGAATAGAAATTTAGAAAAACATAACATTAAACATTTCTTTCTTTAGTAGAGATTTGTGCTAAAGTCATGCAAACGAATCTGCATATTTATTCTTGATCAGGGAATCTCTGTCGGATCTCAGAGAATATAAGTTAGAGTTAGACACTTTAACTTTGAAATAAATAGATCAAGTTAATTTTGATCAACTGTAAATACTGCATTAAGATCCAATAAGTATCGCAGAATTATATTAAGCAAACTAAAGCTGGGTATCTGCTAGTTGAGTACTCCCAATTGGAGCAGTTTCGCTTGATTCTTTGGCATTTTTTTTTTTTTTTTTTGTCAGTGTAGTTTGTGGTCAACGGTCGGGCATTCTGTTGAATTATGCATGTCTAGAAGTACTGACAGGCACTTAGAGGCCCATTTCAGTGGCCACAGATGGATTGCTCGAACAACTCGGCACAACTGAAGCAAATCTGAACTTGAAGCGTCAACTGGCTTCAGCTTCAGGCCATAAATGGTGCTCAGTTTACATGGCAGCTCATTTTCATTGCTGTTGTTGTTGCAATTGTTGTTACGTTTATGGGCATCAAATTCCAAGCGATTTTTATACCAACATAAATGAAAACAAGAATGCATTTGCATGTGACACACTTTTATTTCTTCTTCTATTGTCTTCCGCTGCATATCAAGTGACGCGAATGGTTAGGGAGGGGGCGTCGGGCAGCGGAGGCAGGGTCGGAAATCGGCACCCATTCCGCAATTTTTGGTATATAATTTTCATAAATTTTTCGTTTTCGTTAAACTCACATTTTGACCAAACCAGTTGAGGGTTTTTTTTTGTTTTTTTTATTGTATTTTTGTTGACTCTTCCCTTTCTTTTTGAATTTGTTTTTGCTTGCTTCGGCTTTTTTTTTTTTTGAATGTTATTTAATATTTTTTCTGCACAACAAAGTTCACACAAAAAGCATTGACACTTGTGCCTGCGGCGCGTCTTTATAATAAACGTTGCCTGTTTGTTGTTAGTGTTGCTGTTGCTATTGATGTTGTTGTTGTTAGTATTTGTGGCATGGAAAAGGCAACAGTGCGTATCGACGGCGACGGCGTTAGCGAGGGCGGTCTCTTCGGTCACTGGCTTTTGTTTAACTTTTTGTTTCTATTTTTACTATTATTACTTTTTTTTTTTTTTGTAGTTTTTTATATTTTTTGTGGGTGGCAATTAACTTGGCACGGAGGGGGTTAAGCAACTCAACCCACGCAGCAAAAAAAACACTTGCAACACACGCGTTGCTGATTAACAGTATTACTATTCAAATATTCTATTAAACTAATGCTCACAGAGTAAGTTAATCATTTAGTTTGTGTAAAAAAGTAACCCACGCAGCAACGGAAACAACTCGTTTTGAAGCGAAGCGAACGCTTTGAGATCTTGTTTAATACTGCTGAAGTTGGCTGAAGTTGGCTGGGAGCAAGTCAAGGCTGCAACACAACAAACTGGGAATGAAACAACGTACAGTGGGCCAAAAACTGTCGGTAAGCGATTCAATTTATATGTGTGTTCTCAAATCGATATGAATTTAAGTTCGTTTAGGTTACGGAAAGTGCAAAGCATTCGGTTAAGGATTTGAATTGGTTTTACAAAAATTAAAAAAAAATTAATTTTATATATACTGAATATATATGGACTATTCAATCAACAATTTAATTTCATGTTAAATTTTAAGATCAATTGTGATGTAAATTCTGGTATTTCTAATTAAATATTTTCCATAAATATAATTTCATATATCATACATATGTTTATATTAATTTGTTTTTTTTTAATAATTATTTTCTGTGCAACTGCAATAATTCTATACAATATTCTCTTTAACTTATGAGGTTTTCGCATAAGCAATTTATTCCTAGACATAGTCACAAATTATATAAAATTCTAAGAGCAAAGAATTATTTGTTATTTTTGTCCAATTAATGATTTTTACCAACTGTGAGTAGTGTTATATTTTTAGAGTCTCAAATAGTGAATATAAATAGTTCCTATTTCATTTAGTTAATTATTCAGCATTAAGCATTCATAATAAATGTATATTTGTGTTTCTTGTCATTCATTTGCATTCCAATTCAGAGTTGCTTGTAACTGCTGATAAATACGCATAATCAATATTGATTACTACTCATTATATTCATAGACTATTTTGAGTATATATTTATGGGTGCAAAGCACAACGTTTCTCGCTATTATTATCGATTTTGTTCCAATGTGCGAATGTTTCAATTCCAAAAAATGTTGCAGCCACAGCAACAAACAGAAACCAATCATATCGATAAGAATGTTATGGAATATGGAGTTATTGTTGTTGTTGTTGCTATTGTTGTTATTGTTTTGGAGCTTTGTGTGTGGCATTGCCGTTAGAATAGAAAGCTTTCGAGTCGTCGTCACTGATAGGCGATAGCTTATTATTGAGCCATCATATTGCGGATCGCAAATGCCCCAAGATGAGGTTGCTGTTGCAATTGGCGAACAGCTGACACAGCACATATTTTTGCTTGTTTTTGTTGTTGTTGTTGTGACTCATTGTGGCCCATAAGTAGGCACTTGTGGCTGCTGCTGCCCCAAGGTTGAAGGCACAATCATGTAGGTCTCATTGAGTATATGTTGTTGCATATGAATTATGGTTTCTCAAACGATTAAAAGATTTGCCGATTTGTTCGCAGTTGTGTCACACAGCCACTGTGGGCTGCTGTGTGCACTGAGAGAAATCAACTGCGAATTCTACGGCAAACAAAATCGGTGTTTCTTAGTTGTTCAGTAATATGACAGTCTGATAAATTATTGCTCTAGTTGTTATTCATGTGGATGCTATTGAAGAATACATATATATATATATATATATATATATATATATATACACCTTACTCTACCTGTCACATGCTGTTCGACAACTTGATGATAATCTCTTAAGCCAGGAAAATCAATAAGTTGGCTTAAATCGACTACTTTCTGATTCTAGGTGGGCATTGAACATGTTTTCAGCTGCGTGTTTTATATAGCTATAGACGCAGTTTCTTGGACACAATTTATGGGGACATTGACCAATTCGATGTGTGTACAAAATGCATTAATATGTACATACATATGTTAGTTTATGAAAGGCAATCCCGTGGAGCATGCGTATAAAACCGCGACTAAATGCATTTCGCGGAGGCCAGCGGCATTTCGCAGTTATTTTATTTGCCTCGTTGATGTTGTTTGTTGTTGTTGTTGTTGTTGTTGTCGTTGTTGCTGCTGCTGGCTTTTCCAGCTAGCAGCAGGTCCGGAACAGGTTCACATGGGCAGACAATTGATTTTTCCTTGCCAATGCAATAAAAAAACAACATAAAAAAAAAAATCTGTTTTCAACTTTTGGCTGGAACAAGAAACGGCTTTTTTCGCAACGACAACATTGTTGTTGTTGCTGCTGCTGCTGCTGATGTCGTGCCGTTGCCGGTTGTTGTTGTTGTTGTTATTGTTGCTGTTGTCGTGGTTGCCATGACAAAAGAATGCGGCACTCGCCATCAAGTCTCAGTGCAAAGTCAAAATGTTATCTTAACTACGACCACGATTTGGCCAGACCAAGTCAACTAGACCCCCAACTAGACCCCAGACCCGTACCCGATCAGGCTCGCTTTGCAAATGCCAAGTGCCGTTGCCATTTCTGGCTATAAAACCTCAGCAGTTGAAACCCCACATCCCCCCCCTCCACTGCCCCCTTCGTTCGGACAAACCCTTGAACATGGTTTCGTGGTAACAGGCGCTTAAAACATTGCAATTGGTAACGGCAATGGGAATTTCTGTTGGCCATGCCAAATGGAACGACCTTTTGGCTAACACAAAGCGACCAGACAAACAGACAGACAAACAGGCAGACAAACAGACAGACAGAGAGAGAAAAGCCAACAAACAACAAAATAGTTTTAAATTTCAACCTGTCCCGCATGTCTGTCTGTCTGTCCGTATGTCTGTCTGTCTGTCTGTCTGTCTGTCTATCTGTCTGTCTAATTTTGGGCTAATTTCAATTTGCAATCCATCCAATTCCAAATCTCTGAGCTGGCAAATGGCAATTTCTTAACACTACAAGTACCGAAAGTAGTGAGAAAAACAAAAGGGAATTATTAAAGAAAATCTCTAAGATTTCTGACTAACTAACTATCTGTGTCTATCTAAGTATCTAGATACAAATCTTATCATAATAAAAGAAACTGTTAATTATCTGTGTCTTTCCAAATAACTAGATACAAATCATTTCTCTGTTGCAACATTTTGGTTTAAATTTCACGATAAGCAAGTAAGATAAAAGTGATAAGATAAGAGATTTGTATCTAGATACTTAGTTGCGCACAGCTGCATATGCTGCTTAGATTGCACTATATATATATATATATATATATATACTTGATACTTGAGGTATTTATAGAGGAGCAGTGATTGATATTCTTTAGATTTATAAACACATTTGAAAAATTCAATTGACCAAAAAATATAATTATGATGGGAAATTTTTTGAATGGAACCAGGAAAGAAGAAGATGTTGCATTCTGTGGCAACATTTGATCAACTATTAAGATATAGAAAAAAGGTTTTCTAAACAGCAATGATTCAATTTTCTATGATATCATTTATAGAAAGTATTTCAAGTACAGTTTATTTTTAGACCAAACACTTGAGAACCAAACTCTTAAATAAAAAACACACAAATTCTATGATTTAGTTTGGGGAAAGAAATCCAAGAGTCTTTCTGGTGTTAAATAAAAGTATGAAAGAGAGAGAGAGAGAGCGAGAGAGAGAGAGAGAGAGAGAGATGCATGGTTGCATTGCTGATTGATTAGGTAGAAGTTGCTGTTGTTGCTGCTGTTGTTGTTGTTATTACTTTCGAGTGGTGCTGGGTGTGGAGCAGGGACTGCGCCAAAGATTGCAACTGCCAATTGCTGGCCATGTGCCAGTTGCAGGCGAATATCAAAGGAAAAGTCAAAAGCAGGCCGGCTACATTTGGGCATATTGGCAAGTTGCCCGCTTTCCGCCGGCCAATTCAATTAGTTTTGGTAATGGAATAGTGGAAAGGTGGAAATGTTTAGGTGTGGCCACAACGCGAACTGGGAGACAAACTCACCTGATGCGCTCCCTGGGACTGGGTGCAGAGCGTTGCATTCGCACGCGTAGCAGACTGTTCAGCTCCTTCATCACATCGCTGCCCTTGCACTCCAGCTGGGCGAGCAGCTCCGCTTCGGTCTCGGCCTGATCCGCTTCCAGATCAGCGCCCAACTTGTGCAGATCGGAGCCACTGCGACTGCGCACGGAGAGCGTGCGATCGATGGAATCAACACTGCTATTCATATCAAAGTCCATCATGAGATCATCGGAGCAGATGGACTCGCAGGGCGACAACGTGTCCAAGGATTCGGCACTCTCGAGGACAGCTCGCCGCACTGCAGCCGGCGTTCGCAGGCTCAACTCGATGGCCTGCTGCAGTGCGGTGCGTGCCTTCGATTGACTCTTGAGGGAACGCAGCGATCCAGTTTGGGTTGTGTTGTGTGTGTGTGTCTCCATTAGTGTGGGCGTATCGGTGGCAAGATCGGGTGCCTCACTGTTGCACAACAGCGCCGGCTGATCGGCAATCTCGTCATCGATCAGATTGCCACAATCCGAGCCCAGTGACAGCGAATGGGAGGCGTGTGTGGGCGTGCCCGGCGAGTGGGGACTATGACTGTTCATATCGAGTTCCAATTCCAACAACGGCGATATATCATCAATGTCCAACTCATTGTTATCCTTCTGCTGCAACTCCGCATTCAACTTGTGCTTCTTGAGCTTGCCACCCGCCTCCTCCGACTCCATCTCCTCGGTGCTGCTCACCAAGCTGTCTGTCGGCGACGTCTCATCATCCAAGAGCAGGCAACTGCTGTTTGCCAGCGCCAATTCGGCAAACTTTGATTCGTTGAGCGCATTGTTGAACGAGCGAGGACGCTCCAGGGGCAACCGATCGATGACTGCCTCTCGATTGTCCACAATATGCATGTTGAGCAAGTGTTCCGGATCAGTGGCCACATAGCCGCCACCGCTGCTGCTGCTGCTGCTGCTCGGCTTTGGTGTCGCCTCCGTCATTGAAGCTGCCGGAAGAGTGTTGAAATTGTTGGATTAGAAAGATGTAATATAAAATAAGGTTTGCAATTGAAGAGATTATGAAAGGACTTCCTGCTCTGCCAAAGGATCGTTTAGTCTAAAGTGATTTATTTCAGACTAGGATGCATTGCGTAGCTGGAGGAATATTTGACTTTCTAACTCTTTGATAGTTACAAGAAAATGAAAGTTGGCTCTTTGTGAGGGATTCAGGAATATTTTTAGTTCGATTCTTCTATCGACTTTGTGATCTTGTGAATGAATCTATTCGGATAGCTTCCTTTATTACAGTTAGTTTGGTTAATTGATAAACTAGTTCTTAATCAAGATATAACAGTCGAGTCCGATTCTGTTCCAGTTAGATAGAAGAATTGTCGCTCTTGCTTAGAGTGATCTTTGGAAAGGTTCTTCAGATCTTCTTATCTTCTCTAATCATAGACCAATAATAACCATATTTAAGTTGAGAGTCGGAGTATTCCCCTCACCATCTGCTGCTCCTCTTACAGATCTCTCTAAGTTTATGTTCATTGTATAAGTAGACTCTTCACAATCTTCACATTTGCCCCGTTTCTTCTCAATTCTCTTCTCTTAAGTCTTCCATTCTTTACTTACAAATTGTGCTAAATTGCATTTCTGTGTTGATCAAACTGATATCATCCAGGCCCAGAGACATGTCCTCCTCCTTGTCCTCTGCTTTGGTTGTCGCTTGAGTGTCGCTGCTGGTGATGCTCATGCTGCTGCAATCCTTGGCGGCCAAGGATTCGCCCGCCTGGCAGCGCCAGGACATGGACGATGATTGACTGTGACTGTGACTGTGACTGTGACTCTGCTGTTTGGCACTCTTCTCAGAGGTGGACGAGTCCAGATACAACTTCTCCTCGTCGACACTCTCGCTATCATCGGAGCCACTGGGCTTGGGTGGAGTTTCCGGTGTTTCCTGCTCGTGTCCAGTTGTCACCTGTCTTCGCTCGTAGCTCTCCCGGCTGAGCACCGTATTGGAACGCACCAATCCCAGCAGCGGCAACTGAGTCGTCTGGCTGTTATCCGTGGGCAACTGGGGCAGTGCCAGTGTCTCCACAAAAGAGTTCGACTCACTGGACAGTGGATCATCCACGTCGCGCACCTCGAATGTGTGCCGACCACTCATCACCATCTGCAGATTCCTTGGCCGACTGCGACTACGCTTTGAGCTGGACGCACTGCCGCCAGAGCTGCTGCCAGCTGAGTCCACAGCCATGTCCATGCTGGCAATGCCCGAATCGGCGCTAATCTCCCGACTGCCCGAGAATCCGCGACGTGTCGAATTGTTTGTGATCTGCTTGACGCTCTTCTGATCCAACTGTCGACTGGGCTGCACATGTATCATGGTCAACGGATGTGGCCTTGTTGCCATCGGCATATCCTTGGCCCGGGCACCAGTGTTCGTGTTGTGTGCCGGAACTGGCGATTGCATGCTGCTGCTGCTGGGCGTTGTCGGTGTTGTTGCCGTAAGACTAATGGCCACCGGATACTCCGGCCGTGGCAGACTAACGGTTTGCAACGTAAACTTGGCAAAGCTGGCGGGCGCAGCACGCGGCGTGGGACGAACGCTGGGAGAAGTGAAGAAAGCAGGCAAGAGTTATTTATAAGCTACATGAATATATATATATATATAGAAAAAGATAAGGAGACAAATGCTGATCTAAATTTATGTACAACTGGAAGAAAATTCCCAAATTTCCTTTCCTTACTTTTCAATTATAATTCGCTTTTGAAGATTTAGGAAATTCAGGAAAATCTTTCCTTAAACTTTTTGGAATAGACTGAAAATAAGTTGAGTCTAGAGTTGTAGAGAAGCAAGGATTCAAATTTAAATAAAAATCCTTAAAATCCTTATCTTCAATCTATTTTTAAATTTATCTTACGAATAGATTGAAGATAAACTTTAAGGATGGATTAAAGATAATTTAAGTTTTGCATTCTAGAACCCAGAAAAAGATTAAAGTTTGCGATTTATATAGAAAGTTATTTTAAGGATAAGGGATATATATTTTTGATTTGGTTTACTCACATGACATTCGCATGCATGTTGGCCAGATTGTTGTAGTTGTAGCGAGGTCGGTTGGCAATCGTTGCTGTTGCCGTTGAGGTTGCTGTTGCCGCTGTGTTGTTTGCCTCATCGGCAATCTCGCCAAAGAACTGGCGGCGCTGATACTCGATGGTTGTGTTCTGGTTCAGATTGAACGTCAGCTGCTTTGGCTGCGCTATTTTCGGCTCCCCATCAATTGTGCGACCTGTGTGTGCGCTCTTCGAGCGACGCTTCACTGTACATGGAGCGGCAGAGGGGCAGAATCAAAGTGAGAGATGTCATTGAGAGATGTGTCAAAGAGTTGCTGGCATTTCTTCAATGCCCTTGGGCATAATAAACTTGTGGCAATGTGTGAAAGAGTCATCTGCTACCCCATAAAATATATTGTTGATTGAATTAATCGAGTTATCATCATATATATACATACATATATATATATTATGTCCGACTGACTGTCTATCTATCCAGCATATTTGACTTTTGCGCTGCTTTCTAAAGTAAGTCGAAACTGCCGAATCGAATCTTGTCTAATCTCATCAATAATTAGCTTCAATCTGTTCTTAACACTTAAGCAATAACCTATTATTATTTAATATTTTAGATCTACTATAATATATAGCTTACAAAAGAACTATTGAGCTACGTATATATTATTATTTATTATTATACATCTACTACAATATATAGCTTGCACATTGCTAACAGCTCGAATGGATACTTCTGTATACCCTAAGAGGCCTAAGAACCCATAAGGTATATATATATATATTATATAAATTAATATAGTCGATATATCTTGTACCTATGCAAGATTTGATCAATAAATTGGTTAATTGTCTTCTTCAATGTGTAAAATATTTACTAGACTCCTTTCTAGGAACCCATTAATTATAAATATATATATATATATATATATATATTTATGTTCTTGATCAGTAATATTAATACTAAAAATATTAATATTAATAATATGATATATCTATGATCGTTAGTCAATTTGTTTCCAGGCAAGTTTGGATCACTAATTCAGTCAATTGTGTTCTTCAATAGACCCCTTTACTAGACTGCTTTCTAGCAGGTATCACATGGCTACCAGAGTGGTACTTTTGTCTATGACTAAGACAAAGTAAATATTATTTGAGCATTCTTTGTCTGCAAAGGGTATTTAACCTTCGGCACTTCACACTTAATTGCTTTTTGTTGCCGTTTCTCATTCTGGCCACTTACAATTGCTAACCAGTCCCTGGCCAGTTGTTGTGCTTCCGTTGTTATTGTTGTTGTTGTTGTTGTTGTTGTTCTGAGCATTTGCTGTGGACTCCTCGGAGTCTTCGCTGGCACTGGTTGTGCCTGTTGTTGTTGTTAGGCTTGTGGATGCGGGGCGTGGCACAAGGGCGCCACGATAACCAAAACGCTTGCCAGCCGCACCTGTGCGATTGTTGGTCGCATTTGTTGTTGTTGCTGTTGCTGCTGTTGTTGTCTTGGTAGCGGCAACGCCCACTTTCTCAAAGTGTATTGGGGGTGCTAGGGAGGAGAGAGAGGGAGGAGTGGGTGGCATGTTGAGTCGTTATTAAAGACAAGGGCAAATTGACGCAAATTAAAAAGCCATAACGATAGTCAATTAGAGAAAGCTCCTTTTGCTCCTTTTGCTCCTTTTGCTCCTTTTGCTTTCTTTGCTTTCGTTGCTGCTGGTAATCATTAATGCTTACCCGCATTGCCATTGTCGTCCTTTGTGTCTGTTTGGATTTTGCCTCCTTCCAGGAGTTTCTTGAACTTTTTGGGCGTACCATTGAGCTTCTTGCGAAAGCCAAAGGACATCGCTGTGCCTTTGGTATGCAGCTGCTCCTGCTGCTCCCCCTCGGTCAGCTCCTGTGGCGTCCCATTGCCATTGTGCCGTCGATGCTTCTTGCTCTCCGTCTGACCCTGTCGTTGAGTGGTTGAGTGATTGCACAAGCGATTAAAATGTGATAGCGAAAAATGGGTCATGAAAAATAGAATGTGAGATGAGCTGGTTGAGCTAGTTGAGCTGGATGAGCACAAATGAGGCACACAGCCTGTGACTGTGCCTGAGCCACACTCAAAACAATAGGACAACAAAATGCATGCTGAAGTGTTGTGGGTGGTGGGTGGTGGGTGCAGTGAGTGGTTGATTGAGTGGTTGGTTATTGGGTGCAGTGTTTATTCAAATGCAAATCTATTTATCTACAACAAAAAGCATCACAACTCAAACGAACAAAGAAAAAAACTACTACAAATAAATGAGTCAACGCAGCTGCTGCACTAAACTATCTAACAGATATATGTAACTACACTGTGGAAAAATTATACGCTTTTCCTTGAGACAAGTCTGACGAGGCAGAAAGTTGTTTCGATTTCGTTTTTTATATTTGACAACATTTTGTTTTTCATTTTGTGAAGGATTTGTGTCCTTTTTTGCCTTAAATCAAGAACTTTTTAATTGTTATTTTTTGAGCTGATTAAGTCTTTAATTTATGAAAGAATATTGTTTAATTCGATGCTAAAGAATACTTGTTAAGCGGACTTTTTCTTAAGTTGCTATTTTCTATTTTAATTAAGACTGATTTTTCTTTTATCTCGATCTTTTCAATAAGTTTTTTCAACAGTGTTCAATAAATCAAAAATAATATTATTTTCAAGAACGGAAATTGTTAATTGATTCCGCATAGTTCTTCTTTTAAGAAAATAAAAAAATAAAGAAGAAATAATGAACGTAATTTTTCGCACAGTGTACAGTGTATTACAGCATGTGTGTATCCTTTGTGGCACTATCTTTACCATAATGACTGCCTCAACTTCCGCGTCAACTGCTGCGTCCTCCTCAACTGTGGATCTGTCTCTGTTGTGTTGTTGTTGTTGCTGTTGTTGCTGCTGTTGTTGCTGTTGTTGTTGCTGATGTTGCTGGTGTTGCTCCTGTGTTTGCTTGTGCGATTGTTGCAACTCGTGCTCAATGCTCGATTCAACTTCGGCTGCGTTGGCCTCCTCGTGTGCGGCTAATGTGACGACGACGAGGTTGTCGCATTCATCCATGTTGCACGTCGGCTGCGTGGAGGCACTCGCTCTATTCGCGAGTCTCCTCCGTTGGCGTATGGGGCAGCGCTATTTGAAATCTGCACGGTTGCCGTTTTGTTGAATGCCACCAAAAAGAAATCTGTAGCAAATGGCGATTGCTTCTTCAATTGCGTTGCGTTTAATGCAATTTTCATTACACAGCTGCGCACAAATTACGACATTTAAACTGCGTCTGCTGCCTGCTGCCTGCCACTGAATCTGGAGGCAAGCAAATATTGTTATACCTATAGGAAAAACTCTCTCTCACACACACATATGAATACACACACACGCACACATACTAACTGTAATATATATGTATTGCCACCCACCCAAAGCCGACTTTTTTGAAGGTCCTTGGAAAAGTATTCGATGCGGAAAACATAAATTTTTCCCAACTGCTGCACAATTAATTTGCCACAGCTTCCACACACACACACACACACTGCCTCAAAGTATGCAATTCACTTTTGAGATTATAGTTTTACTTGCTTTTCCTCTTATTCTTTTGGCTAAATTTCCTTTGATGTTTTGCGTTTGTTGCAGATTTTTTCACTTGTGAAACGGCAGCACACGGAAAATTGAATGCGTTTGCTGAAAATTCTGGCAAGCTGTGGATTGCTCGATTGAGTGTATGCCTTGAGAGCGGCATGCGGAACATGCGCACAACCACCAAATGCCGGAACAAGTGTTTTGCAGCAGCTCACACAAAATTGAGGGTGGTTTCCCCCACTGGCGCCATCTAGTGTTCGTTTGTGCGTGTTTTGTGTTTCTGTTTGTGCACAGGGTGTGCCTGGTTTAACAACGGGTGTGCATTTAATAACGGTTTTTTGAAACGGATTAAGAGCAGACTTTAAGCAAGAGAGTAGGCAAAAAAAAGAAAGGATGTGCGCGACTAGCAGATACTCTATATTCAAATTGAACAGAAAATAGAAGTGCTGGGAATTTGGCAAGGATTTTAATTGATTTGAATTTTTCAAATGACAGAAATATTTGAAAGAAATGTATTTTTATCTGTTACTCAAATCGTATGCATTTTATATTGCAACATAATTCATAATTTTTAATATGTTTCTCAAAGTATTCATTTTATTTTCCAGATGCTCTGACTATTGAACAAATTTAAGTTCTATATTGAAAAACCGGAAGTATTTGTAAGGAAAAGTACTATCATTCTATACAGAAAATTAAAAATGAATGATTACATTATATAATGCCTCAAACTTTGTAATTCTTGCACAGAGAAATTCTGGAACATTTGTTTATTTATCTCCATAAAAATAACCATTAAAATAAATGAATAAATTTGAAATTTGGCCATTATTTCAAAAAGTTATACATTTTGTATATCATTTAGAGGTACAAAGTTAAATGGATTAGTTTTGCAGAGGTTAATTGATTAGAACATTTCGAAGGGAAAACCAATTTTCAATTTACTCCTAACTTTATGGTAGCTATGATTATTATAGATCAATTATGATTGTGAGATTGATATTACAGATCGAGTCATAATCGTATACAAAAGAGGCGCACTCACCTGAAGTAGTTGCTGCTGCTGCTGCTGCTGCTGCTGTTGGAAATGTTCATTTCCATGTTCATAATCGGAATCGTTATCGTTATCGTTATCGCTGAAGCTATTAATCGGCTGCCAAATGGATGTGTCATGTGTAATGAAGTCACGCCAGTTGCTCTGCTGGCTCTGTGAAGGAGTTACGAGTGGCACTTGATGATATTCGGCGAGTGTCTGGGCAAGTTCCTGCAGCAAAAAGTCCTGGCAAGTGGCAAAAGCGTTGTCCTCGTAGTCGTTGTCGTTGTTATTGTTATTGATGTTTATGTGGTTACTGTTGTTGCTGTTGTTGCTGTTGTTGCCTGTCAACGTATTGCCAATAATGTCATCCACATTCACATTCACATCGGCATCCACATGGGCATCCAAATGATTATAGAGAGACTCAATGTGCAGCAGAGCAGTTGCTTGCCTCGTTGCCTCCTGTTCCACATCTGTGTCCTTTGGCTGGCTGCGACGTATGTGGTAATAAAATGGCTGCGCTGCTGTTGCCGCTATATATTCATTACTCGCTGTCAACCGTTGCCATATTTTGTGGGCATGGGCCAAATCTTGGTGGGATAGCGCCAATGTTAGCACAGATTGATGATGTTCCGCCGCCAAACTGTTGCAGCTATCCACTGGCCCCGATTGCCGGGACACACACTTGCCCATGGAGTCGTTTCGTTGCCGTCTGCATTAGCTGATTTTGATTCGGTTCTACATTTTGACATCCATTTGAGTTTCCCTTTTGCTACAACCCAATAACACACAGAGATGTTTTGCACGTAATCCGCTCCTGATTTCTCGCCGTTTGATCTGTTTTGTCTGCTGCAGTTGCTCCACTTGCCGCGCTTGCCACACTTGCCACACTTGCCACTTGCCTGTTGAAAATTAGTTATAATCGCATGAGTGACTGGCTTATCATATTAGTGTTTTGTGGCTTGCATATTGATATGCTGAGAACGTGGCTGACACTGCGGTTAACCGCCAACAGCTATCTACACTTGCAGAAATTGGGGGGCGGCTAATAAAACTCAATTAATTCCTTACATATAATAATAATAATAATATAAATAATAAATAATTTACACTCAACAATATTTAATAGTAATTTGAAGTTTCCAATTAGGTTTATTGATGTGGTATTTTTTTGAACAGTGTGCCAAATCCGATTGAAATTCAGATTAACAACCCCATTTAATTTATAACTATTATTGATTCAGTTTGAAAATGAAATTCATGGATTAAAATTTAGAACCGGCACCAAAAACAATTTATGAATGAGCTGACTTAGATATATGTATATGTATATATATATATCTATATATATATATATATATATGTATACAGGAGATTTAATTATTTGTATAATTTAAGAGATTTAGCTAAAGTTAATTAATTATTTCGATTTGTTTAAGATATAATTGTAAGCAAAAATGTATCTCAGAAGAGAATATAATGTTTTCGACAAGGATTTAAGGATGATATTCTATAATCAGCGATCTGTCTTAAAGCTGAAACAAAAATGAATATGTAATCTAATCAAAATTGGTTGAAAAGTACGCAACACTCTCAAACTGTAATCAATATTGAGCTCTGCTCGATGTTTTCGCCAAATGTGCTTCTGTTGTTGATGTATTTTTTTTTCTATTTCTTTTTTTCTTTGCGCGCGTAATGCAAAAACGAGCTGCTCTTTGTCGATGCAGCAAGCGAGGCAACACGTTTTTTATTAAATTTTATTAGAGTGGCGCATGCAGCGAGCAGCGAGCAGCAAGTAGCAAGCGGCAAGCGGCAAGCAGCTCCCAGAAGCGCACCACAAAAACAGCAACAGCAACAGCCCAAACACATAGAGACAGAAATAGAGACAGAGATAGAGACAGAGAGAGAGAGAGAGAGAGAGAGAGAGAGAGAGAGAGAGAGAGATTGTGTTAGGGTTAGAGGCATTTGGCAAATGTAAGTAGATGCCTTTGGGAGGACGTATCCTGATCCTGGCTGCTAGCTTTATGGCGCATTTGGCGCATAACAAAATTTACACCCACAATAGCAGCTCTCTATGTGTGTGTGTGTGTAGTGTATGTATTGCTGCTGTAGCAGTTGCACTATTTATGCCTGCTTATGTCGTTTGGCTTACTCACATTTGCCACGCGGCTTTGTGCTGCATAAATTTCATTGGCACGCCCCTTTGGCTACCCAGCATACCCAAACGAAAAGCGGATAGTAAGCAGGGGCATGATGAAGTACCACGCGTTTATGCAACAGGCAAAAGTGGATGCGTTTAAATATTAAACATGAAATGGTTTTAAAGCGCAATTACCTTTATAAACATCACTTAGAGAATATCAGATTTTCTTGAATAAGAATACTCGAATCGGAAGAGGTCAATTGGGATATGGCCAAAAGCCAAGCCTTTGCTTATCATTAACATATGTTCTAATTAAAATTATATATATATATATATATATATATATAGATATGTATGCACAAATTTCATGCTCGCAAAACGTGTCTTTTGCCACCTGTAAAACAAAGAAAACTGCCAAATTTTGCACTAGCAGTTTGGTCACGTTTAAAAGTTAACTTTGTTTTGCTAATATTTCATAGAGTCTGTCTATATATACATATATATATATATACATCTATTGCACTTTCTCGACTATGGAATTTGCCATGTATGATTTAAAATAAAATTAATTTAAAAATCAACTTTATCTGGTAAACAAGAAGTTATAGTCCAAATTTCAAGTCACTAGTTCTTGTAGACTCGAGTTTCGATGCTGATCAAGAATATATATATATACTACATTACATCATTATAAACTTTTTAGCCATTTGTAAAATCAGATTAAATAATAAATGATTTATTTGAATTATTATTTTCTCATCAAAACTTGATCGACTTTTAAAAGCTATATTTTTTTTGATCACGTTTTGATCTCATTATAGAAATATCACATATAGTATTGCCACACACATTTTGAATGTTACTCAATATTCAGTTACTTAGGGCAACCTTTTAGTCGTGCCGACTCTCGACTCGATTTGGTCTTTAGTTGTTTGTGCGCTGCTTTAATGACTGACCCGCTGCACCACTGCATAGCTGATGCACTGCCACACCCGCCGCTCGCCCCCGTCACCACCTCCTCCTCCATTAGTGCTACACATCGCCACCGTGTACGTGTCCCTTTTGTGTTAAGTGCCGCGTTTTTATTTGGTGCGTTCTTCAACTATTCAACATAATGAGGCAATTCTGTTCGCCTCGCAGTGGCAAATGCAACACACACACACACACACACACACACGCACACACACACACACAGTTGCATAACGCACACAGTTTGCTGGTTGGTTTGCCAAGTGTTTTGCGCCACGGTTGTCAGGGTTGCCAGGTTGTCAGCTTGCCAGCAATTTAAGCCGTCTTTAATGCGGCCAGTTTGTATGCGAACAAATCCTTTTTGGGCTTCGATGCGACGCATATGTAAATTCGGCATGTGAGCAATTATGCGCATAAATAAGCGTCGTAAGCATTGTGCTTGCAACTTGGCTTAATCGACGAGGATGCCACAGATAGCAGCAACTGGCAACAACAAAAGCTAGCTGCAAGTACACCTATCGTGCATTTGTGTGTGTGTGTTTGTCTGTGTTTGTGGCACGTAGCTTATGCATAAGCATAACAATGCCCATTGCTACCATTGCCATTACGTGGCAAATCGATGTGGCATGCAACAGCTGCACAGTTACAATTGTGGCCCTAAATGAATGCAATGTGGCCGGGCCATAAAGAAAACAACTTAGCTGTTGGCCAACAAAAGTTCCGCCAGCCATGATTTAAATACGCGCACAAAAAGAATGAATCAGTTGAGCTGAGTTGAGCTGAGCTGAGCTGAGCCGAGCTGAGCTGACAGTTTTAAAACAAGGCTTCAAAATAAAAGTTTTTGCGCCCAACTTTTTGCATTTCGCATTCAAATTGACGGCAAACAAGTTAGAATGTGTTAGTCGAGATACGCAACGCTCGACTAGCAAATACCCTGTTTTATATGAAAATAGGTTTTACTTCATTTGTCTGATTATTATCTGATCCCAATGGAAGTTTAACAGTTGATAAATAATGTGGCTGAATGTATTATATATTCATCTTTAATTTAATATATTTCACTGCTATCGGAAATCGATTTATATCGATTTATTTATAATCAACATTTGAAGTCTATAACTCTTACAGAGTCTCTGAGATATATATATATATTTAATGGAGTACGACATACTTGCTTCCAGTTGTTCCACACTTTCGCATAAGTTCATTATACACGTTGCAACAATTGTTGCAATGTGTTCAGGGAATAACAATAAAGTTGCCGCAACTACAATAAATAATCATTGGCGCAGAAATGCGCTTAAGGTGCCAGTGCCAAGAAGTTGAGATGGGTCGAAGTTGGGCTGTCCAACGAGTTGCGTGGTTAAAAGCAATTGCATTTTGGTAATTGGACAAGTCAACGCTTAATTATTGTTGTACACTGCACAAAACGAGAAAGACAAACCAGACAAACAAACTGGCACTGCACTGCCACAAACAGTAAGCGACGGCATGAACGGGATGCGGGGGGCGTGTCGAACAAAGTTCTGTTTTATTCATGAATGGAACAGGTGATAGGATGGGCAGGGGGTGGCCAAAAGTGGGCAAAAGGTTGCGAAATGCACACCCGTGCCGCGAAAAATATGCAAAAATGAGCAATGGCTTTTATAAACGATGTTGTTGTTGCTGTTGTTGTTGCTGTTGTTGTTGCCGCTTTTGTTGCACGGAACATGTTGTGGCTGTCATTATACTCTTTATTATATGCCTGACTGCATTTGGGTATATAAAAGCTGTAGTTTTACACAGAAATCGCCATCAACACATAATTTCAATTTAGAATATCGCTTTGAAATAAGTTCTGGCCAGGAAAACGGAGAGGAATTTGGCATCGAAGCAGTTAATACAAATTAATCAATTGAATCTTGGAATTAGAATCAGAAGCACAAATTCAAAGATTGACTGTAAATGAATCTAGAGAAACTAAAATAAAGCTTGGAATATAATGCAAATAAATGTTAAACAGACTCGAAATCAATATTGATAATCAGCTTAGTCAACAAAACGACGCGATTCCTAATTAAATATTTAATATTAAAATATTTTCAATAGTATGTGAAATCAAGGAACAGAACCCAAACCGGAAATTATCTTTGTTTTCTGAACCAATTACAGGAACCGAATAAAATTAGTTTATTTAGTAAAACAACAAAGTCGACTGACAAAAATATTGTGTGTAGCCAACTAAGAAGAGCCTTTCCCTTGAGCATGACTACTATAGAAATATACAAAAATTCATGAAAGAAAGTAAACAGTTAAAAATGTGAATACAAAGAGCAATAAACTTTTAACAGCCACTGTGAGCGACTCTACAGCATATCTGCAAGTCGTAGAAGTCTCTTCAGTTGCTGCTCTTTTTTGCTGCTGCATTTTAATTGACGACTCAATCTGTCTGCCGCAGAGGCACACAAAGCCATTCAATACATATATATATATATATATATATATATATATATAGGCTTACGCATATATGATACTTAAAGCGATGTGCTTAAAGTGTGTTGCTTCTGTGCCACTGTTTAAAAAACTGATCTGATTGAAGTGTTTTATGGAAGTTTCTGTTTAAACAGCGGACGGTGGAAAGCCTCAACCAAAATATTTCTCCACACAGCGCACAAGCAACAGCAACAAAAGTCCAGAACACTTGATAGGTTTTTGTGCCGTTTTCCGGATTGATGCGGCAACAACAACAACAACAACAACAACAAGAGGAAGAAAGCAACAACAGCCGCGCATTATTGGCTATAAATCAATTTTTCAAAATCTGACACTGGGAAATGGAAAAAGTAAGCTCAAAACTGTGCCCAGCCTTTCATCACATACACACACACACACACACACACACACACAGACACACACAGACACACACATACAGATACTGTGATAAACTCATCGACGCACATAAAAAATTGTATAAATTTTGACTTGTATTTTGGCCTGCAAATCTTTTGCAGCTGCCGTTGAAAGTTTTGTCATCACACATTTTTTATGCTCTAAACCAAATGCAAATGGCTTAAAAATATCTCATAAAGTTGTGCAAGTGTATATACCAGGCAGATGGAGGCGATGCCATCAAGTATATATATATATATATATATATATATATACATACTTTTGATCCGCATTAATAATAGACTGTCCATGTGAATGAGCAAGCTGAGGAGCCTTTAAACTTTGGCATAGTTCTTGTATACCATATGCAGATCAGTGTATATCGATAATAATCGATTAACGATATCAATAAATGACACAATTGAAATAGGGCATATCTATCCAGGCACATCTATGAGTAATCATCTGTAGAAGAAACTCAGATTTTTTCACACAAATTGTATCCAAATGTAATATTTAACAGCTGTCTACAGAGTATCTGCCAGTCGAGCACTCTCTCTCTCTCTCTCCCTCTCTCTCTCTAACTTGTTTGTATATTTTAGTCTACTTTTTCGGACAATGCATTTAAAGTAAAATGCGAAAAAGAGCACGTTAATAGTGGAAGGCGTTGCCAGCCAGGAAGCGACAGGATGCGAACAGATGCCGAAACTAACATCCAAAAATTGCATCCAAAACGAATGCATGTCAATGAAAAGGAGCGAGAGAGAAAAAGGGAGACAGAGAGAGAGAGAGCGAGGGAGAGAAGGAATACTTGATAGGAATTTGAATGTGGATATTGAAGCGAATTGAATTCCATTCAGGGTTCAATGTGTTGTTCACTCCTCTCAAGCATATGAATATCCACATGAATATGTATAGCTAATATGTATGTATATATATATACATATATCTATATAGAAGTATGTAGCAAATATGCAATTTCTGTATGAAATGCATAAGCAAAATAACTTTAAGCAAAACAATTATTGCATTTAAGCTTAAAATGAGCAAAATACATTTTTGTGTGAATTTTCATTTTGCTTAATGAATTTTCATGTTTTCTTTCTATTTCGCTGGCAAAAAGTATTTGTTTTTATATTTGTAGAAATGAAATACGTTTGAGAATGTCAGACTGTCAACATTTAATTAAATTCTGTACTTTTTATACACTTGCAACGTGCAACGCATTGAAGCTGGCATCTCCATAAAGCATATATATATATATATATATATATATATTCTTGACCAGCATCCATAGCTTATATTAAATTAGCCTAATTACAAATTTACTCTTTCCTAAAACTACCCCACATATCTCCCAGAATTGTTAAAGTAAAGTCCCAAAACCTCGAAAGATACAAATCTGGCTATTTCTGACCTATTGTAGAAAGTTGTTTTGCACCTGTTATCAGCTGGTAACAGAGTATTCCTTAGTCGGTTATGCTCGCTTGCAACTTTCACACCAGTTTTTCTCTTCGACTTCTGCTTTGGGCTAGTTTGGCATTTTTAGTTTATGCATTTCTATAAAACTCTTTTGTATTTGTTTGTAACATTTTTAGAGCTTCGCATTAAATTTCTAGCTAAAGCTGAAAGAAAAGTTATTTCTCAAGTTATTCAGTGCCAATTATTTAATACATTTGCCAAAAATAACAATTTAATAGTAACAGCTAACATATAACGATGTCATAGAAATTATTGAAATTTACGTAATAATTTAATAGTCATATTTGAAGTAAGCCTGAAAGCGAATTGAGCCTAAGAATTATGTGTGACTTGCAAATATTGTTGGCTTTTAACTTAAATGATGATGATTTGAAGGTAGAGAAATGAATTTGTTTAGTTGAGTGCACTTAATAATAGTAATACACAAGTTAAACTCTTGCCTGAAATTAACGAGCGTCTTCTTTTGAATACTTGACTACTTGAGTGGCAACATGTGAATGCATATGAATACAACTGTGTTTGTATGTGTGACTGTATTTTCAAGGCAATTGGGAGACCTTTATTTATTTCAATTTACTTTAATTATAACTTTTGGGCAGTCATTATTGCTGCTGTGGCTGCTGCTGCTGCTACTGCTGCTGGTTGGTCTTTGGTAATAATGTTTAAGTTAAACTTTAAGTTAAAGTTCGTCTTTTTTTAACGACTCTTTTTTTTTTTTTAGCAGTCGAGCGTGCAAACTACACGCAATTGACAAGCTCCATAATCAAGTCGCATAATTGCAAATTGTTGTTGTTGCTGTTAACATTGTTGTTGTTGCTGTGGTTTTCACTTGGCCTTTTTGAAGCTCAAAACTCCTCACGCTTGTTTGCCAATTTGCGTACTCTGAATATGTGTATGCTGTGTGTGTGTGTGTGTGTGTGTTTTAACAGCAGCCCAACCATATAGGGTATGTATGTGCACCTAGTAATTACGCAATTGACAGCATCTGTCAATGCCAGCCCCCCTCGTCATTGCACACCCCTCAGACACCACACATTATAAAGCACAGCTCTTTTCTCTCTGTGTGTGTGAGTGTGTGTAGGTGTGTATTTATTTGGACAGCCCTTTTTTATGTGCATGATATTTGTCTTTAATGCCTGCTTGGAATTGTAATTATTCAATTCTCAATTTCAACGTAGACTTTTTCACTGGCAGATAACAAAAATTCTTCATCAAGTATTCAATTATGAATGGAATTTTGTCAATTTATTGGCAAGCATTAGAAATCAATATGCATCATAAATCTTAAAATTTTTGTGTACAATTCAAATCTATTTATAATTCAAATAAATCATAATGAATCAGTTGTGAATTAATTATGAAATGATTTCATCATCAAAATAACAATTTATTGTTATGGCATAATAAATTGGTATCGACATGCACTTAAAACAAATAACTACACTCTTTCCGAGATATGCACACACACACATATATATATATATATATATATGGATAACTTCCTAGTTTTGGTTAGCGGCAAACACGTCGTATGCTTAATATATGCCCCTTTCTAGCCAATTTGTATGCCCGCTAGCCATTTTGCTCGCATTCTTATTTTGCTCAATTAGAAACGCGGTTCGTTAACGTGGCCCAGTGGATTAGGCCATGTGTTTGTGTTTGTGTTTGGTAAGTGGCTTTGCGGGCATTTTAACGCCTTGGCATGCAAATGCCGTCAGCCGGTGTTGGCCCGTTATTGTTTTGGGTATTATGGGCCAAGATATTCAATATGCATGACTGTGCGGTATGTGTGTGTGTGTGTGTGTGTCTGTTTGTGTGTGTAGTATACTGTAATATAGTAATGTATGCAACAGTGTGTGCGAATTGTATGTGCACGCGCCAACTCAAGCGCGAATCCCCCCCAATTCCCCTTCGACCATAAAATATAACAACAACAATTAAAACTTGAAAATCGACACTTGCTATTAATGCAAGTATTATTTATGTGTGCACTGCGAGAAAAGTTTGAGCATTTAGTAACGAAGTCAAAAGTTTTTCCAAATCCGGTTCAACATTATTTTTATCTAAATAAAAACTTTTTCAACTTAACAATGAATATTGAGGAACCCATTGAAATTAAGAGTTCTTCACAAAGATTCCTTTCGAATTGAGAATGTTCAAGAAAGAATTGAATTTCAGTTCCAGTTGATTTAATAACGATGATTTCTCTCAGTGTATGCATATATATATATATATATATAGATCTTAAATCCGAGCCGTTGTCTCGCTGCCAACTTGTGGTATAAGTTTTGTAAATGATGAGATGCAAAAATTTGAACCCACCTTGTTTTTGTTGTTGTTGTTTGCTTTCCGTTTCTATTTCGGTTTCGGTTTCTGTCTCGGTTTCTGTTCCGTTCGCTTATCTTATCAGTTGGCTTTTATTTGATACTTTTTGCATGCGTATTTGTTGTTTATTATTGTTATATTTTGTACGTCACGTAATTAAATTGGCAACTTTCGAGCTCTCTTTTCAAATTTTGTCGAGCACTTTGTGCAATTGTCGAGGAATGCACTTACAGATTACAGACTACAGACTCTTGGCCAAGTTAAAAGCACTGCAGCTCTTCCGCCAACTTCACTTTGTATCATTAACTTTGTGTTTTTTGTATGTTTTTCAGTACTCTTTACTTGAATTCTTTATAAAATGATTCCGACCTTGATTAAAGCCATCGCTCACATGTCAAACTTGTAGTTTTTTTTTTTTGTGTTTTTTTTGCATCGGCTTTAAATATTTATAACATTAGTTGGCTAACGCTGGCGTCATATTTGTTATTATTATTAGCCAAGAGTGTCAACAACAACTGACTGGGAGGCAGCTACGCATTTGGAGCGAGCATTTTTAGAATTGAGATCGTCAAAGCCAAGTGAGCAAAGCTCGCAAAGCGAAAGCTTCACAAACAACAGGTGAGCAGCCGAGCAGCTGAGCAGCTGAGCATAAAGCTTGCGAGCGTTGTGCTTTTTCTTTGCTTAACTGATAATCGCACGGCTTGTGCACAGAGAGAAATTTTAATTGCATTTCATAAATGACTAGCATTATAATTGAAAAGAAGAAGAATGCGTTGATGGTAGTAAAACAAAATGTATTTGGCATTTTTATTTACACTTTACTTAAATATTTATATATATATTTGTTGTTAAGGAATCAGACAATAAAGTAGTTATTTAAATGGTTTTCTTCTTCTTAATATTGGTAGTGAAGATTGTATGCCCTCAAATTCTTAATCTTTCCTGAGCATCGCCTTTCTTTCTCTCAATCTCTGCCTGTCTCTCTGAAAAGACTCAGTTCAATTTCCCAATTTAATCAAATCTGTAGTTTTAAGATTATAAATTTCAATTAAATAAATTCACAATTGTGTGTCGGTCTCGCTCTAGCTGTCTATCTTCTGTCTATCTCTCTCTCACACTCTCTCTCTTTCTTCCACTCTGTATATGTATTTCTCCCTCTCCATGTTTCTATATGGCACTTTATCTTTCTTTCTCTCTCCAAGCCCATCTCACTATCCCTGTCTCTATCTCACACTCTCATTCTCCTGCTTTCTGTCTGCATCTCTCTTTCTTAATTCTTTATCTCAGTCTCTCACACTCTCAGTCTCTCACTCTCTCGCTCTCTCTCGCTTTGACTTTCTTTCTACCTCATTATTTCACTCTTTCAATCTTTATCTCTCTCTCCCTTCCTTTCTCTTTTTCATTCTCATTCTTTCAATTCGATTTCGCAATTTCCGCTAGCAAATATAATCAAACAAATATAGTTTCTGTAGAGTCAACTTTGCACTTCATAATTTTCCGATAACTAGAATCTCAAGAGCACTCTATCTCTCTCTCTGTCTCTGTCTCACGCAGGCACACACACACACACACACTATTTGTGCTGCATCCCGTTGTTAGGTGGGATCTGTAAAGCTTTTCTAATTGCTCCCACAGTGTCCATGAAAATTGAACGCACACATTGTCGCACAATTTACCAATACGCATAACTGTTGCAGCTATTAAAACGGAATTTTCTTATCTCTTATGTCGAGCAGGAAGGTTAAAAAAAAATGGGGAGGAAGACCCAAAGTGAAATTCCACACGATGAACAGTGGCAAAAAAAGGTGCTAAAATGTCAAATGCCCCAATCCCAACCCCAAAATGTGTGTAAAAAAAAGGACAAACAGGAAATGGGGCAGATAGTTCGTAGTTAGTGTGTGAGAGACCCCTCAGTAAACCCCACTCCACCCCTCCCCCCCACCTCAACCAACTACCTGCATGGTACTACTTGGCCGCCAAATGGCTTTGGTCTGCTGCTGCTTCTTCTTTCTCTTCTGTTACAAATGGCTTCGGTCTTTTCCTTTTTCTTCTGCTCCTTCTCCTTCGCCTACTACTTCTCCGCCCACCTTTGGCTTGAGTTTGAGCTTGGCAGAGCGTCAAGTGCCCTATACAAGCTACAATAACAACAACAACAACAAGAACAAACGGGAATAACACTTGCAAGTAGCAAAAACTAAAGTGCAGGTTCTTTTGCCCATATGCTGCTAAAGCTGCTGCTGCTGCGCTTCGGCTGCTGGTGTTTTTCTTTTTGCTTTTGTTATTCTTGTTCTTTGTACCGTTGTGTTGGCACCCATTTTGGTGTGTTGCGCACTCATCTTTCAAAGGCATCGTATTGCGTTAGTGTTAGTCTCTGCTGTTATTGCTGCACAGATACAATATACACATATGTACATGTCCATGCTGGTTTATATGTGTGTGCGAGAGAGAGAGAGAGAGAGAGAGAGAGCGTCAGAGAGGGAAGAACTGGAAAAAGAAACACACACAAAGGAAAACATTTACAAAACTTCTATTTCCGTTTTGTATGGGCTCGCTGGGTGCACTTCAAAAAAATATGACACAATAAAAGAAAACACTATAATATAGAAAAGCAGCAAAATTGCTTGCCTTATTCGATATAATTTCTAAGAGTAGAATATATAATTTGAAAGTAGAAACAGTTCAACTTAATCGGCAATTTGAAAATTGTCCTCTTTTTCTTAAGTGCTAATTCTAGAATTATCTTTCTTTGTTCGCACTAAATATTTTTTAAAACACATAAATTCTATGTATATTTCTCATTTTTTTTATTTTTAATTATAGAAACATTCCTGAATTTATTTGCTATTAAGTTTTAAAAAACTTAATTCAAGGAGCTTTAAAATGGAAATTCTCATAAAAATAAGGCGGAATGCGCCGAGGGGATTTCCTACTAAAGAAGTCACCTCTTTAATTTTAAGTGTAACTACCAGTGGAAAGGTTGGCAACCATGCAGGAAAATTGAAAATAGATAGTTGCACATAGTTACCTAAAGCCATCCCCCCCCCCTCCCCACCTGCGGAAAACAGGGAGAAAGGACAACATAAAAACGCGACAAAGGTAAGAAAAATTCAGTTTTCGGTTTGGCGGAAGTGCGCATTGTACAACTGAGCAGAGGTAAATCAAATGATAAAAAATGAAGTTGTAGTCCTCTTTTGGTCCGCTTTCAAACAAACCTAACAGCAACAACAACAACTGTAACAGTAACAAAATCAGGACAACAGCAACAGGAGCGGCGGTGACTGCGACTGCGACTGCGACTGAGTTTGCAAGCACAATAGCGTTGGGACAACGTAGAGCTTTTCACCACAGCAGCGATGCGCTCACACACACAGAGAGAGAAAAGCGCTCAACACGTTTGAGTGATTCTTTGGCGCAAAAACTTTAGTCCGAGTTGTAGTTGTTGTTGCAGATTTTTATGCACACATACTTTCAGGCAGCTGAAGTTGCGAAAATCGTTGCATGCTTCTAGGTTGAGGATGGCTAATTAACCCTTGCGCTGGCCCGCCTAATTAGCACTTGCCGAACTTTTGCATGACTAATTGACTTTTTTATTTGTGCTTATCAATTAACTGAATTTTAATTGGCTCAATACGTGTGTCGGCCCTCCCATTCTGAATTCAATTTCAACACATGCTAATCGCTAAAGTCTAAAAATTTTCCCATTCGCATTCTCATTGATCACGAATCACACACAAATTAGCACTCCATCAAAATAGATCAGAAATATCAGAAATATTTCGCAGTCAATTCAAGTGCCAATTTATCAACAATTAACGATATGCCACAAATTTTTACCATCAACAGCAACAGCAACTGTAAAATTGATAGATTTGTCAATTTGGTCAACCAACTCTATGCTGACGTCACTAATCGGAAAATGAAAATGTATACATGAGTAAAGACTACAAAAAGTTAATAAGAAAAAAATATGAATATAAATTTCTGTCTGGAATTTTTATTTTGTTATTTATTAGCAAATAAAAAAATATCACACCTTCAAGTGTTATTTTTACAAGCTTTTAATAATTGAAAAGTTTGTTCAAAATTGTTCAAAATAATCTGATATTTATACGCCGGTAAAATATGATGGAACACCTCAACAACAAACAAAACTTCACACCTTTTCTCTATGTGTTTGTGTGTGTGTGTGTGTGAGGAAAACGGTAGTCAATCAATTAGAACAAAATCGGCTAATTCACATTGTGTCAATTACTGTACAAACAGCTCCCAATTCCCGCACTAAATCTGTCTGCTCCTATTTAATGGTTCCATCCTTCGATTTAGCGTCTCATTAAAACTGCTTCTCGATGAGTATTAATAGATGAACGCATTTGTGCATGCTGTCTCACTTGCACCTTCAGTAACAGCAGCAACACCAGCAGAGCATTATCAGCTGACGTCTAAAATTCACACTCAATATCCTCACAGTCCATCACATAAGCAGATTGCGCATGAGGCGGCTCCAGTCCAGTGAGAGAAAATGAGAGAGAGAGAGAGAGAGAACTTTAACCGATCGTCCAATGAGGGTGGGCTCTCTGTAAAAATGCTCGCTCATCAGTGCTCACGTGCTCTTCACAAAAGACCCGTTTTATGCTTTGCAAATACCCTCTATTTACAATGCACACGTGTGGGGAGTATAAGAAATGCAAGCAAGGGCGAAAATACATAAATATTTATATATGTAATCATTTACTTTGCATGATGACAGCAAATAATATGTTTAAGTATTATAATTTACTTATACTCATGAAATATGACATATATTAAAACATGCTACAGGGTACATCAGTCAACATGATATTTTCTTAAAATAACGCTCTCGCTCTGTTTCAAAATGTGTTTGTTGTTATTGTTGTACTCTGCTGCTGTCGCTGCTGGTGTGCTGCTTTCGATTGCTCTGCGCTTAAAAACGTGCTGCGACAGGAACAGTAAATTATTACGTCCAGAAGCGTGCGACCGGAAAGACAGTGCGATCGCGGATTATATTCGATCGCATAAGTTCAACTTTTATCAAACAACAACGACGAACTCTGTCGTCGTTTGGCTATCAAAGTCCTAAAAGAATTATAAAAAATAAAAATAAAACATAAGTAAAAAACGATAAAACGGACATAAGTACATAAATAGTACACAAGAAACGTTTGTCTTACGGTTGCTGTTGCCTTTTTGTGTGTGTGTGTGTGTGTGTGAGTGATTGTGTGTGTTTGTTGTTTTTTTCGGCCGTTCCATCGGGTTTTGATCGTGTCTCTCTGTTTTTGGTGTTTTTGATATCGACGCGTTTCTTTCAAATATTAATTGGTTCGCCGCAAAAGCGATTTGTTTTCTGTTACAAACACACACCCCGCCGACACGTCACACCCCGCGCGACACTTTTGCTTGGGATCGCATCGCACACAGTGGAAAATTTTCGCAAAAGCAGATGTGAAATTACAGTAACCCATCAACGGAAAAAAAACAAAAAAATCGAAAGAAAGAAAAAAAAAAAACATAGTCCGGTAGGTAAAATAAAATAAAAAGCTATTTTAAAGTACGTGTCAATTATTATATACTTTTAACGATTGCGTCTGTGTCTGGGCCGAAATGAATGTATTATTATATTTAATGTTGTTGTTGTTGTTACACTTGGGCCATTTGTGTGCCAATTTTTAAAAATTGGAATATTTTCAACGTCTTTGACTTTTTCTCCTATTCGGCTATGACGCTGATATGTTCTTCTTCTTCTTGCTTCTTCTGGCATTTTTTCGAGTACAATACGGGAAAACAAAAGTGTCGTCAAAGCAGCGAAACAAAGTAATTTATGTATTCTGAACTTGAAAACAACCAGAAAAGTACACAGTTACACTCGGAGAAAAATACGAGATTTTTTAAATATTTCGAGTTACAACTTTTTTCCCAGTGTATTTTGAGGTTGATTTGCTGCCGTCAACACACAAGTGTATTTTGAAGCACGTCGAAAAAAAAAGAGAAAAAAAACAAGTCAAGAATCGAAAATGCAGCATGTGACTTCCATCTCACTCTCTCTGCGGTTCTTTCTGTTTGAAACTGGTTCCATATAGTTTTTGGCTTGCTTGCTTGTTTGCCTCCTGCCTGCCCATTCTCCATTCACCTTTTCTTACATGTCTTTCATTTGATTTGTTTTTTGTTTCGCCAAAGCAAACATAGTTTACGTTTCTCTCACTTTGTTCCTCTCCCTCTATCTGCTGTTCTTATGCAAAACTATTGTAACAATAGCAAAATGTTTTTGTGTCTTGCTTGCGCTGACTGCGACCCGCACTTGGAACGTTATCAGCACCGTTAAAGTTGCTCTTTAAGCTGCACGTGAATATTCGCGACTTGCATTGCAATATATTTGACAGTATTTGGACAGTCTCTTAGTATGTGTATTGTGTGTATGTGTGTGAGTAATGGCTCAATAATTTGGCTACCGTTCTCACTTAAGTCGCCAACTATGTTCTCGCTCTCGCCCTTTCCTCCCCGTCCGTTAAGCGTTGTTGTACAATGGTAACCAGAAATTGTTTATCTTGACTTGTGTGCAGTTTTTGTATTTTTATTCTTCTTTTCACTCTGTTCCTTTCTCTTTCTCTCTCTCTCTCTCTCTCTCATTCTATGCCTCTGGCGGTTTTTGATATTTAACCGAAATGTATCATGACGCATAAAGTTGATGGTTGTTGTTGTTGTTCCTGTTGTGGTTGTTGTTGTTATTGTTTGGCATTGTTGTTGGTTGTTGGTTTTTAGCGGTTTTGTTTACACAAGTTGCGGGGGAAGCGAAGCACTCATGTTTTGTTTTCCAGTTTAAAAGTATTTATTGTTCCTGTGCACGGTTCACAGAATTTGCAACGACTGCAATTTAAAGTATGTAGCCGAGTATGTAGAAACAAATGTCTGCCCTACGAGTGGGTGGCAATGGTTGCTTAAGCGTTGTTTGGTGCGAATGTTCTTTAAGTAATTGAAAAACTGTTGAATTTTGAATGCCTCCTCAATTTCTTTGAGTGTAATGCAATACTCTATTCTATCTATCTATTCTCATGCGTACACCTCAAGATTTATTCGTGATTAATCAGAGTTATATAAATATACAAACAATAAATACTTGCACCTGCACATTAGTGTTAATCATTTACAGTTCCTAAAATTTGCTCATATATTAAGTTGCCCTTAAGATAACTCGATATGGCGACTGCTAAGTAAACATTTATTATTATTATTATTGTTTTTTCTTTTCTTTTTTTTTTGCTGCGTAATCAGTGAGAATGAGACTCAGAATAGTAATAGCGACAGCAATCGGACTCATCAAAAAAGCAATTAGTCATTTGGTTCATTGGACTCTCTCTCTGTGTGTGGGTGTGTGTGTGTGTGTGTGTGTGTGGTGTACTTTTCTTTTAAACCAAAACCCCAGAGATTCTAAAATAAAATATGGGGAAAATACCCCCCACTTATTATTCATATATAGCGGAACAGCTGATATTTGTAAAGGCTTGTTTGCTTATCTAATAGGAAGAAAGCAGAAATAGAGAAGGAAATAAACTAAAATAAATGAACTCTGCTTCTGGTTCTTTTTATAGACGTATTGATTACGTCCCCTACGCAAATGGGCGTGACTCAGCGAGACGTACACAGAAAAAAAGCAAGAAAGCTTAACTTGTGAGAACACGAGTGATCTTAATGCAATTCATAAAGTTGATAAATGTTGATGTTGCAGCCTGCAAATTGTGGCTATTATTGTTATCGATAATAGATTCTTATCGATTTTGCCTTTAGCTCTTTAGTCTGAGATCGGGCAGACATACTTTATAATCCATTCACCATGTATCAATGGATTCGGGAAATTATTGTCATCATATTTCAAAGACTTAATACTTGATTAAATCTAGATCTAGATTGCTTTTAGTATTTACAGTTGGGTTGTCGAATCGCTATTGGTTTTTATTGCACTTTGAGTTCCGATAACCATATGTTTGAGAGCCGTTGAAGCATACGATTGCCATAAATGCTTGCTGACATTAGATCATTTCAAGTGCAGTTACTTTTCAAGTGCGCTGTGAACCCTTGCCGCCTAAGGTATTCACCTAGCTCACCACAAATTCTTCATCAAGTGCAACGAGTTCCAGAGGAAATGTAAACTACTTTCGACTATTGCCCCCCGAGCTAGGTCAACAATGTTATAAAAGTCTATTGCATAATTTATGATATAAAAACGAGCAGTGCGAGGGTGTTTTCTGTGGTTGTTTCTGTGGGTTGTGAACGACTTTAAATAATCTTTAAATACGATATGATGTAAAAGTTAAAAGAAAATGCAATGACGAATTGTTTAGATTATAAAGATTACCGGCTTTTTATTACTCGTATGTACTAATCATATTATATTCGTTACTCATTAAACTGACCGCATTGCAACAAAACTTTCTATTTATATGAGAACAATACAGAAATACAAATCTCTTATTATTAATGAATTATGAATAGGATGCTAAAGTAGGGTATACAAATACTTTATATTCTAGACTAATGTTTGAGTTGTAAAATTCGAAATCAGATTTATTAGTTATTTCTAAAACCGAATCAAGTATGCCCTATCCTTCAATCTACTGACGCCCATCTACAATTTGTATTGATTTAATCACTTCTTAAAACTCATTAAACCACCCTCGCTACTAACCTTTTTGATAACTGCAAATTATTTATGTGCTGAACTCAAAATTTCTTTATTTTATATTATTTTTGAGTACATGTATATATAGTATATATATATATATATATATTTATGGCGCTCGCATTGATTGTCCAGTTGTACTGTTCTAAAACTGACGATTTAATGTTCAAGTGGTTTTTTTATGCCGTTCAGCGAAACAGGAAATGCCTTGTCTCTTTCAGAGTTTCCCCTCTCTCTTTCTTGTTCGTTGCGTGCTTCAAGTTCAATGTCAGTTGCAGTTGCAGTTTTCAGTTGCAGTTTGTGGCATTAGCAGTGGCAGCTGCCTCTTAACTGTTGCAATTGCCTAAACCGGTTCTTTTTCAGCTGAAAGTGCACTCGTAGTCGGTCATGATCAGCAGCAACTGCTGATGCGAGCGAGTGGCAGCTGTTTTTAGCCAAGCATTATTATGAAATATGTGTACACTGAATAAAATAAAAGTCGACCGCAAACATATATACGATTGTGTAAGTGTCAAGCGTTCTCAAAGTGAGTTTAGTTTTAGGGTTGTTCAGAAATTATTATTAGAAATTTAGATATAATATATCTGGGTGTGCCTAAGAAAACTCGTCTTCTTTTTTGTTTTCCTTTCCCTTTCCTGAAACACTCTTTATCGATAGTTGTAGCATAAAAGAGGCATATATTTTTCTGAGTGTAAAACCGGCTTGATCTCGATTTTTTCGGTCGTCGATAAGGAAACCACCATTCGAGCATGTGATATATTTGAAAGATAAAGATTGCCACTTGAAAACCCCGCCCTGGAATTTTAGCTGATAAGTCGATTATTTAAATAATATTTATGATGCAATTTAGTCGCGTATTTTACCATTAACACTGCATAGACATAATGAATTGTATGAATTATTATTCTTTATATAGAAATCAATTTGTCGGATTTGTTGGACGACACTTGATAGACAATTATGTGGGTATTATTTATGATACGTCGGCAGAGCCATACATTAATGTCAATTGTTCTTAAATCATTTGTAAGCGATCACTTGACAAGTTGACCGGTCTAATGGATGTCCACTGTACTCTTCCGATAAGGGGCAGACAGTGCAGACAATTTTTTAATGCCAACACAATTCGTATATAAATAATAATTTAAATCACAACTAAGTCGAGACCCTTGAACGATCGATCGATCGTTCACCGTTTGATAATGAACCCATAAAATTGATCACCACGTTAATTTACGAGAGCTCTTCTGCTTCTGCTGCGATTTTTGTGTGGTGTGAATTTATTTGGTTTTGGCTTAAAGCACCTTCTGCTTTTTTATGGCCGACACTCAACGTCAGACATTTGTTCGTTTGTTTGTTTTGCGCCCAACCACCCCCCAGATACCGCCTAATATTTGTTGTCTCTCTAATTTTTTTTGTTGATAACATAAAACGTTATTTCGCGTCCGTCGCCTGAAACTGACCCGCCGAGAAATCGTCACGCGATCGATTCGATCAGTTGAGCGAATGTATAAATAACCCTCAACTCCTCCAAATGGTTGTCGATGTATTTTAAGATTGATGAAGTGCAGTCTATTCTAAATTTGGAAACTTACGATTTACGATTAGATAAAGCATTAATGGAAATTAATTAATTACTTTGATATACCATTTACTATTTCAGCTGATCGAAATATAAAAGAATGGCAAGAATATATTCAATGTTTGCACACACAACTCACTCTTTCGATTTCAGCACAGTTGTGTAAATAATGTGAATTCTATTGATAATTGAGTTTTGTATATGGCAAAGCTAATCATTTTTATTAAATTGGGATTAGTCAGAGAGGGGAGGAGAGGAACGGAGCTTAGAGCAACGGAGTTGATAAGCCCCTGTTCATCTGCCAGCTCAAAGCATCTACCATACTTATCATGATTTGGGAACTAGAATAATACTACATTCAAAGTAGGAGACTGCCAAAAAAATATATTTTTCAAATTGCATCCAATATTCAAAAGCAAGGATTTTATAATTTGGATTAACCTCTATATTAATACAGGTATAAAATCTGAACAAACAATTCTTGGTACCGATATTCCTGTGTGAAAATCTTGTCCAATAAAATGCTTTGTTGGCTGAAGGCCAAACAATTCACTGCCACTGCCAATTCTTCAGCATCATAAAAACCTTGACTAGTTGCTCAACCTATTAAAAGAATCTTTTAGTTAACAAATAATAAACTCATTAGGCAAAAATAGGTAAGAATTGTAAGAAATATTTGCCTATACCGTACAAAGTCTAAGCATTGTTATATAAATCACTGTTTAATTTATTATACGTATATTATTATCAACGTTTTTCAATTAGTTTTACAACTTGCCACATGATCGATCGCAAGTTATTAAGAACGTTTTTCCACTTTTCATTATTTGCTCAATTAATCAGACGCGTTTATTAGTTAACAACTGTTGCCAAACAGAGCAAGCGTTTTGTCAAGGCTGCCAAAACATGCACTCTGTGTGTGTGTGTGGGTGTGTGGGTGTGTGTTCAGTGGCTCAAGTGTAATCCCATTGCTAAAGTCTAGATAAATACAAACACAACGACAAGACATCAATTTTATCACAGGTTGCTTAAGTAAACACAGAAAAACCAAAAACAAAAAAACAAAAAAAAAAAACTATAAAACCGTTCAAACATTTCACTTGCATAACCATTTTTCTTTGACTGAAATCGCTGGAAATAACTATAGCTATAGGTCTGTATTGGAAGCCCAATTTAATCACGAGACTCATGTCGGATTCTCTGTAAAAAGTCGCCACACTCGATTTCCGTTACTCGCGACTCTTTCATTAACACCCTGCCAACAACACTTTCGTTTCGCTGTGTTTCGTTTTGTGACCCGAAGTGGACTTCGGCTTTTGGTCTGGCACTTTCGGCGCTGTCAATGTTCTCGTTGCTTGGCATAAATCAGCGCCATCGTTGCCGCAACAGGTTCACACGGCTTTCGTTTGTCATTGAGCGCGTTTCGCGATTTTGTTATTTGCCGCCATCTTTCTTCCCGCCCCGTTTCTGTCTCTCAACTGTTGTCCTACTACGACGGATACGTATCCGTTTGGCTCGCGTCTATTTCAATAATTCAATTTGCCAATTGGCTGGATATAGAATATCAAATACCAAAAAAGGTACCCAATCAATTTATGCACGCGTCTTCTTTAAAGGAGCCAGCGACACGCAGCTCTCGAGTACAGACAACGTTCGATAATTGGGAAAAGTGATAACAAAACAACCAAAAAAAAAACAAACAATTTAATTGCTAATAAAATAAAGTCTGTTTAGTGAAACGATATTTTAGGTTAGGGAGTTCGTTAGAAAACCTTCCTAATATTTGAAAAATTGCAGAAAATTGTTTTTTACTTGAATAAAACTTTGGTAAAAATAATATTTGAGAACTGCGAATTTGTTTTCATGCAGACAGTGAAAGAAGAGAAGAATAGATTTTCTGACTTGAAATAAATAATTTACATCTTAATATTCTTTAATAGTAAATAATCAAATTTTATTATCGAGAAATTGTCTTTGGTTTGTAATAAATAACAATAATAATAATAAATAAATGCAGAAAGTGAAATATAGTAGAATTCCTTACTCCTATGAAAACTAACAGAGTATTAAAAAAAACCTATACTTGTAAATAATCTTAATTACCAATTATCGAGCGTTCACTGTAGGCACTTTGCATATTATGGGCCCTGTCTGTCAGCAGTTCAGTTACGCGATTGAGTTCCAGTGAGTCAGTCGCAGACTGTGGCTTGTGTCATTGATAATTATACAATTTGCAATTAAAATACAAAAATATAAAAAAAAATTCAATAACTGAGAACAGAAACTGCCACCGAGAATGGAAGTGGCTAATGTTGCTGCCCCATTAAATAACGATCAGAGAGATGCCGCCCTCATCATCATCAACAACAGCATCATCATTATTTCTCTTCTGAGCGCCACAATTGATCAAGTGACAAACCGCAACTGAAAGTCGCGTGCTCAAATCCAAAATACCCCTGCCACTGTCCCCTTGCCCCCATTCAACCCCTTTGGATGTGCGTGTTGCTGTCAGTTTGGCTTTAATAAAGTCGCATCGCGCATTTTTATTGCTCAAATTATATATATATGTGTGTGTGTGTGGCTGAATTGTGGGCTCTCATACTTTTATTGTTTATTAATGAAATTGCGTTCTAATTGAGCATTCTTCTTCTTTTTCAGCTCCCTGCAGCGTCTCCTCTCCCTCCGCCCCGGCAACCTTGACCACCGAATGCCGAGATTCTTGGAGTGTAAATTCAAACAGAGCCCAATGCAAGTGCCCGGGTCCAACCGTCTGGAAAACATCAAATAATTAGCAGCCAGGAGGCACCTCAAGGCATCCCCAATCAGGATCCTATTATACTTTAAATCGCTAAGGAGACGACGACGACGGCGACAAAATGAGCTTCAGTTCGGCCAGTGGCCGCGAGAACAATGTTCGCAAATTGTCCTTTTTGGGCTTTAATACCAAGAAAAAGGTCAGTACCCCGAAAAACAACATGTAATTTAATTAAGTAATTTTGAATGAGACTTTGAACTTGAACGGAAATATTGGGCAAAGGGGAACGAAACAACTAACGCAGGATGTTATTTAAAAAAAAATATGAATTTCTTGTAACCCTAAAGTCTTTGAAATTTTTAATCCGCTTAGCACAACAACTTCTTAATTAACAATTTAGTGTTGTGACATTTTTTTTCGAAATTTACTCACTTGAAAAGTTTGCAATGCACAAAGTAATAAATGAGTACTTTCAAAACTTATGAGAACTTATAAGAAATAATAATGAATATTCATAAATAATATGGTTGAATCAAGGCGCATTTATTGCTTATATATATATTTTTTTAAATTAAAATAAGGGATATTTATTTAATTAACTTTGTCAAATAACTCATTTATTATCGATACAAAAATATATATAATTTTGACTTTTTATTATCATATAGATTAATTTTGATTTTTTTTTTTTAGCAGACATTCATAATTAAATTCCACTTTTTTTTTTTGAGTTGCAATTAGCATTACAAATTAAAAACTCATTTTGAAAAAATTTGCATATCATTGAGATGTAAAAAACAGCCAATTTAAATATTAAATTTTTTGTAATCAATTTTCGCAATTGATCTTTCGAAAAAAAATAGTTATTAGCCTGGGGACACATCAGATTCTATGCTTAATCTTACGAAAATCGATTTATCAAATGTGCTCATCGTGTAAATGGCTTTGAAAATGCTTTCTAATGTTCAGTTATTAAATGTATATATACAATATATCGTATATTAACTCTTGAACTGTAAAAACATAGCGTTTACAAAATGCGTTGACTTTCGACCATTTTTTTTTATGCATTTATCTTTGTGAATTCGTTAATTCGCTTAAATTTTTGTTTTTTTGTTGTTGTTTTTTTTTTATGATTCTCTTTTTATGACTTATTTTGTTGTTTGTGTTTTATTTACGCGCCAGTAATGTCAAGTAATTGTTATTGATTTTGTGTTGTTGCTATCACAAATTTTATTTTGCTTTTTTCTATACATTTCCGCACTTACTGTTGTTGTTGCTGTCATTGTGTGTGTGTGTGTGTGTGATAGCCGGATACTTGTGTTAGCCAGTAGTTGGCCTGGCCATGCCCGCCAGCCAGTCAGTGACACAATTTAGAAACCAGTTTCGTATTTGGATTCGACTTGGTTTCGATTTCATTTACAGTTGGCGAATATCGTGTGCCAAAAATACCCTTCTCTCCAAACGTGTGGGGACTGTGTGGAGGGTGAGGCTGATTACGGGATATGTGTGTGTATGTGTGTGTGTGTGTGTGTGTGAGTGTGGAGTGGAGGGGGGCGGGTGGGCGAGGTTGTGGTGTGAGGTTGTTTTATGGGGGGTTTCGCATAATCACGCACTCATTCATTCAAAACGTCGCACACGCCAGCTACGACAGAGACACATTTACAGATAGATCCGTTAGACGTTCACTCGGATATTATATACTGGAAAAAAATATTGACCAAGTTTTGCATTAAATTAATTACGATTGAGGGGCAAAAATAGATCAAGCAATAATACAATAAAGAATGATTAATCTTATCAAAAACAGTTTTCAGCTGTAATCAAGAATATAAGTGCTTATTGTGCCATTCTTACATCCTAAGATGAATTTAACTCAGCTTAAATAAGGATTATAAGTCCTTAGAACAAAAGTTCAAACTTCTTCAAGACTTGTTTGAAGTACAAAAATGCTTGTTATGGGTTCTTGAAAGAGTTGGGCTACCCAAAAAGAAAACTAAATCAGCCTAATTAAAGATTAGACTTCTTCTAAACTTATTTGAAGTACAAAAGGTTCGCAATGAGTTTTTGAAACATTTGTAATCTTATAACTAAATGAAAACAGCTTACATCAAGATTTAAAGGTCTTAAAAGAAAAGCAACTTTTTTGTAGATAAATTTTAAGAACCAAATGATTTATAATAGGTATATTTTCCGAGTGTATGCATCTATAATGTAGACTGGGAGAATAGCGAGAACATTACGTATTCGCCGCTTTGGCACACAGCCGGGAGAGGGCGGCTTTAAGGCCAAAGCCAAATGGGTAAAACAACAATAACAACGACAACTGTAACATCAACAAGAACAACAACAACAACAACATCAACAACTGAACAGAAAGCAGGGCAACAACAAAACCAAAAACGCACTTTTAATTATGCGTCGAGAAATAGTTAACGGCCAGCTCCGGAAGCTAGTTAGACATTCAAAGCATGCGGACGACACAGACAGAGATACAGACACAGTGTCACACACTGACACACAGTCACACACAAACATACACACATATATATAGAATATATAGATATATATCTATATATATATATATATATATATATATGTGTGTATGTATACCGTAACTTACACAGACAGCGACACACAGTTAACAACACAACAGGAAATCAATATTCGTGGTCAAGGTTGCAAACTGCAACTGCAATAATAATAACGACAACAGAAGCAACAATTGTGTTGGCATTGACATTGGTCAGAAAGTGTGAGCTCGTAATGAAATCGTTGACACCTGAAGTGAAAGCAACACTAGCGCAACAATTAAGTCTGGCCATTAAGTTAATTGTCAAGGCGACATCTTCCTTACACCCCCCAACCACGCCCTCTGGCAAGTAAGTAGGCAATGATTTAGGCTAGCTATCTTTCAATTATTCCGCTATCGTTTATATATATATATATTTATGTGTATGTGTTGAGCACTTAGCCAGCAACCTGTTATCGCTGTTCTCGTAATTGCCGTTGATGTCTCAAACACGCACATTGGTTGTGTGCCACCAAACGAGACACTGTGTGGCCAACAACAGTTGAACTCCTTGGCAGTTAACAAGGTTCTGCGTTGTTGTCGCCTAGGTGATTAATAAATGTCTTGATTAACACCTCTTGATTCCTCTTATCTTAAAGATAGACTAATTAAACTTATTATTTGGAAATTAATCATCACTAATCATCAATACAAGAAAATGCTGAAAATCATATTTAACTTCTTTGGAAAGCAGACAATAATTTTCTTATTTATTTCGCTTTACGTTTAAAGTATTCACATTAAATCTGATTTAATTAAAAAACAGATATTATTAATCACTTAATGATTTTGCTCAATTACATTGCCTAAATATTATTTTTTAATTAACCACTTAAATCTGTTGGTTTAAGCATCGACCCGGTTATTTTTTTATGCTGTGTGCAACGAACAGTTTATAATGTGAATATTTTTAGCATACAAATAAGGTAGAAGCTTTTTTTGGCAACAGCTTTTTGTGTAGGGCCATCGCCTCTGCTTCTGCTTCTGCCTCTGCCTCTGTCTCTGTCTATGTCTCCCTACCTCCCTCATCCACTCACAGCTACACAGCCCATACAAGCAAACGTGCTGACCTTGACCGTGTGCAAGGCTCCCCCGCCCTTTCTTCTCTCACTCTCTTTTCTCACTCTCCGTTTGTGCTTTTGAGTATGGCCTGCGCTTGTGGACTGCAGCAGTGCTTAGATGCAGTTACGCGAGAGCTTTCATAAAAGCTTTATTTTTCGTTTGTGTGCATTTTGATTTACGTCAGCAATAGTAAAATAGTCTTTCGCTTTGACCGTGACAGCGACAGCGACAGCGACTGAGAGAGAGAGCGACAGAGAGAGAGAGAGAACAGCTGTGAGTGGCGCGGACAGCGCAGCCGGCAGCAGCTGTTAACTATGCTACAGTTATACCCCAAGCGTCTCTCAATTGTGCGCCGGCGCAAATAACACGCAGCCTGTGTGTCGCAGCAGAAGCAGCACCAGCAGCGGCAGCAGCAGCGGCAGCAGAGACATTTGCTGGGAAGCCTTCCCAGAAGCCACAACGAACATTTTGTTAGGGCTCGAAAAGCTCTCATTTTGCCGTTTTCGCACGCGTCTTGCATTCTTCTGCGTGTGTCTGTGTGTGAGTGTGAGTGAGTGTGTGTGAGTGTGTGAATCTGTCTGCACTGAACTGTTAAATAGCCAACGGGTCAAAGTGCAACAGGCAGCAACTGTTACGAAAGCATCCACAAAACACCAAAGTTTCTGTGCCTGGCCAAAAAGTTGCCAAAAACTTGTACAAAACGGACAAAAAATTATATGTGAAAACTTTCAGCCATCAATTAAATATACTACAGGTAAAATAAAGAAGCCGTCAACACAAATGTTTGATCTATAAAAAAAACTTGCACATATTAAAAATTCACAACACAAACACACCTGAAAAGTTTTTCAAGAACACACAACCTTGAAAAATAACACATACAGATACATATTGGATCATATATATATATATATATATATATCTAGATATGTATATGTGTGTGTGTCACCCACATGTAGATAATTTTGATAAAATTCTTGCTGGCCGACAGTATACAACAAGTGAGCAGCCTGGCCATTTTACACACACACATATACACACACCCACACATCTACCTACACACACACACACACACACACACGTGTGCATATACACCTACTGCATACTGTTTTGGTGCTCATAAACTGGGCACATGGGCCCAAGGAAGGGGCGCGTCGTTTAAAGGGGCCGCAGCTGCCTCATGCGGCACATCAATGCGGCACACTTCCTGCGGTCGTAAATGTAAAAGCTGTAAATGTGTGTGTATAACTGACTTTGAATACTTTTCGCATACCCAGCATAATTTTCACACAGACACACACACACACATACACACCCACACATAGAGATACAGAGGGGATGGCTACCGAAGTGGAAATCATGCTTGATTTTAGTATCATTATGTTGACCTTGAAGTATGCAACACTTTCGAGCAGCAAGTGAGGAGACACTGTATGTGCTGCAATAAAACTTTTGTCAGCACAAATTGCGTTATGGTTTGAATCGCCTTTAAGCGCACAATGAACGCTTTAACCTTTGCACGTGTCACTTGTTCTAATGCGCCTCACTTTCCTGAAACGGGCAACCCTTGACCCCTCCAACCCCAAACACCCCACATCCCACAACCCAAACCCAAAGTCCATATTCACTTCCTAATGTCTCAGGACCTTCCTGTCCTTCAGCAAAAGCATTTCCGCTGCGAAAATTCCCATTAAATTAACAGAGAGACATACACACATAACAGACTGTGATAGAGAGAGAGACAGAGAGAGAGAAAGATAGAGAGAGAGAGCGAGAGCGAGAGCGAGAGAGAGAGTGGTAGCTTGAAACGAATTGAAGCATCGTTAATTTGTGCAAACAAAGATATATGTATAAGAAAATGCCTTGCACCAAAAAGGAGCCAACAAAATCAACTCGAATTATGCGCAACGCGTGGCAACATTTTTTTTGTTGTTTTTTTTTTTTATATGATTGTAGTTGGTTTATTTCTGTTAGATGGCTTCAAGTCAAAAGTGAAATGTAAAGTTTTTCCGAGAGGTGGTGCATTGTGTGGAAAATTTTTGGTTTTGCCCTTATGCCCTGCGATACCTTCTACAACTTAATGGGGTATATTATTTGGGGCATATTTGTGAAAAGTGTTTTGATTTTGAATCAATCAAACTAATGAAATTACTTTCTAATTTTTCGGTAATTACTTTGAAATAACTTTATAATTATATATAAATTTTTTATTGAGAAAAATATTAGATAATTATGTAATAATAATAATAATACTAAAATAAAATAGTAATAAAAATAATAATATTAACAATAACAATAATAATATTAATAATAATAATAACTTCAATGAGTCTGTAGTGAAGCTTGCCTTTTCGGTATTTGTTTTTTTTTGTGAGGAAAATTTTTGCGGAAGTTAAGCCAAAAGGCTGTGGCACAAACGGAGGGTAGCTGTAGGTGTCGGAGGTGAGGTGAGGTGTTGATGGGGGGTAGGGGGCGAACTGACTGGAAATGTGACGCTGACATGGACACGGACACGGACAAAGCCATGTCGTGGAAAGTGCCAAAGAACTCGAAACGAAGGCGTTTTTATTGCTGGAGAAGTGATGAAAAGTTAAGCACGAACAAAACTGACTTTAGCTTAACTTGAAAACTTATTGGCCCCAGCTGCTTATATAAACTTGTGGCAATAGCAAACAGTGGCTTCAGACACTTGAATCTGTTCAAGCTGTTTGCCACAATTTGATTCAATTTGACTGACGACAACATGCAATGTGGCAACAGAAAGTTGTTTAGACCCACGACCACAAAACTTTGATGCTGTCATATAAGTCACGTGCCATTCTTGCCCCTCCCTGTGCCCCTCCCCCTGAACTCGAACTCAACAGTTAAACGTTTGTTAAACCGCATCAGAAACATTCAGCAAACCAGCCGACAGCAACTGCCACACACACACACACAAAGCTGCAAGAGTCTCGACTGCGTGTGTGCTTACGCAATGTTGCACACCCAACTTTGCAGTCAAATAAAGCTCAATTTGCAATTTGCAATTTTGTACAATGTTTTTTACAACTGTGCGTTCAACTTTTCGGATCGACAGCTAATTCAAGTTGTTTGCTATTTTTGGATTACTTGAAGATGACTTTTTAACTGGCCAACCTGACTTGGGATGTCAGTTCAGAAATATATATGATAAAATGTGTTAAACGTTATAATAATGATTAGCATCTATGAACCCATAAAGTATATACATATATATATATGTATTCTTGATCAGTCTGTTTGTCTCAGCGGCTATTCGAGTTAGTAGAACAAGTTTCTTTTATTTGATATCGATAATTGCTCCGTTTTGGATAATTATCGACTTGCAATTGTAAACATATGGCCTTCAATTGATACAAATATATATCTATTCTGGCATATTATTCATAATTATCCATTAGTCGAATTAAATCCGATATGAGAAACATTGATTTTGTAACCAAACTGTATTTTCATATTATATTATTATCATATCTAAATATCTAACTGCTGACGTCAGGATATTGCCTAGTCGAGCATTCTAACTTAATTCATAATTCAAATTAAACGGCAAGGTTAATTTCTTATTAATATGCAGAGTTGTTTACACAGCAATAAAATATGAAAGATGCCAACTTACCATAAATTATTTGAAATATTTTCTTTGCGAATTCTACTTTAAAATAATATCTGAAATATTTTCTTAGAGTTTGAAAGAGCTGCACTGCTAAATAATTTAAAGGGAGCCCAAAAACATGTCACATCTATTTTAAGGCTGGCAGCAGCAGCCCCAAAAAATGGCATCCATCAAGTAAATGATATTTTATGGAGTAGAATCCTTAAGGGATTTTCCAAGTTGTTGTTGTTTTATTTATTGCAAATGACTTGTGTTCGCCGGCATTTTCATATTAATTTTGGGAAAACAGCGCAGCAAACAACAAAACAACAAATGAAAACTGACAGCTCAGACAGTTGTGGGCGTGGCCGACAGTCAAGTGTAGAGTATGGGCGTGTGCTTGGATGGGCGGGCGGTTTGTGTTGCAGGTGTGTAAAAAAAAAAAAAAAAAAAAAAAAATCCATCGATTATTTTGATAAGCAAGCGAAGCGACGACGACAAAGCTGACATTGCAGAAAACAACCATATTTAGTTGAATTGCGTTCTCTGCTCTAACGAACGATATATCCAGCTAACAGCTAACAGCTATCAGCTATATAAGCGATGGCTGCTTGATTGCTTGATGCCTGTTTGGAGTGGTTGACTGGTTGAGTGGTTTTGTTACCTACCTGGAAACGCATTTAACTCATAATGATGGCCTTGTCTAATGCCCAGATGATAAAAAATACAGAAAATTAGAAATAAAAATACTAATCAGAAATGGCAACAACATCAACTCGATTATCATCAATGTGTCATCATCATTATAATTTTATTTTGTATGCCCCACGCGCTTATCGATTAATTAATGTAACGGGCCTTCTTACGCTTTTGACTTATCAGATAGACACACACACACACACCAGCACACACACAAACACACAGAAGAGAAGCTACACTAGACACAGCCAGGACAATTGTATTGTAATTTTGCCCACACAAAGAAAAAAAAACACTTTTGATATTCCCACGTGGTTTGCTCTCAGCGTTATTAAATTGCTATTTATAAATGCGAACTGAATTGAACTAATATTTTTTTATATATATATATATATATATATATTTTGTTTTTGTTTTGTCTGCTCGACTTTTGGTTGTTTTTGTTTTTGTTTCTTTGGATTTTGTTTACACTTATTTGGCGTTGTCTGTGGTCTCTTATCATGCCTGGCTTATCAGCTGCGCCATTGTCAAGAATACGTTCTAAACTTATTAGGGAAATTTAGCATAAACTGTGGGTGGGGTGTGTAAATTGAGGGGCGTGGCACTGGTTGGCTGGTTCGCCTGTTTGCAGGTGCTCATTGTGTGCACAAAAGGAAAACGAGGAAAGCAGGCGGGGTTTGTACAAAGTTAATTTCATTCTCATTTTCATTTATGTGTGTGCTTAGTCGAAGATGGATTTCATGTTCATGCCTGATGTACATATATATATATATATATATATATATATATTTGAACAGCGAGAGAGAGAGAGAAGTCAAAGCAAACAACCATCAAGTTGTGGCACAATGAAAGTTAAGGGGAAATTGAGGAAATGTTTAGCACGTGGCAAGCACATTGGCTTCAACACACAGGTTGTACAGCAAATACAAATACGAAAACACATTAGATGTTGTGGACTTAAATTGTGACGAATGCATTTACTTATGTCACATCAGTTATATCAGTTTTTCAGTTGATGTGTGTGCGTTCTTGGCTTGAATTGTGCTTCAATTTATACAATTTGAATGGAATTGTTATTTAAATGAGTCGGTTTACTTGGAGTGAATATATACGAGAGCTGTTTAAGGGTTCGTTGACTAATAGTTGGTTGTTATTTGCCCTTTAAGTTGATGAAGAACGGTATAGAATAATGGATTTCTGAATTGATATTGAAAATAGTAAATAAAATTGTTGAGATCAATGTTCGATCTATGAAATAATTTGGATCGTTTGTAACACTTAGTTAAAGTGTTAGTAAAATGAGAACTGGCCTAGTTCGGAGTTTGAGATAATATTATATGTAATATATTTTGATATTTTGATGGTGGCAAACCGATCCGTAATTCGTTTCGTACGTAAAGTGTAAAATTTGATTAAATTTGCATTCGTTTTGCATTCCTTGATTTTTACGGTAGTTTATCATCATATATAATTATGTATTCATAAGCAGCTCCAACAGTCGAGTCGTTTTTTATTTCATTAACTGAAGATATATAGGGCTCTATAACTGACTCTTTTTAAAATAGTTAAGTTTCGGTTCCGGTTCCGGTTTGTCATCCTGGTTTTCATGATTTCTGTTTTGAACCTTCGTTATTTGAATATTGTCTCGTAGATCAATATTTGTAACTCGATTAAACTGGCTCTGAACTGGCTTTAGCCTTCGCACTGATTTCGAATTGTGAATATTTTACAAAAAGAAAAACAACAACAACAACAACTACAACAACAAAAACAACAACTACGAAAGAAGCGTCAAATGTTAAATGGCGCAATCAATGCCTTCGTCACTATGAAAACCAATTGAGTTCGATTAAAAGCAATCAACAATAACGCCATTATAAATATATATATATACATATATATATATATATATATGTATATATATATATTTGCTGATATCAAACGATTGTTTGATATATGATATATGTTGATGGGACATGGCCCCCATCTCGTTTAAGTTTCAAGTGTTTCTGGTGCGTAGACAGCATGATCACTTATTTAGACTGGTGAATTGCAGCGGAAACGGGTAAGGTATGTGGATAGGGGCAGGGGCAGGGGCAGGGGCAGGGTGATCGCCACTCGATGATGCATTTGTTGGGGCTGCGTTGGCCGCACACAGTTTAGCCTATGTCAATATTTGGAGAATAATATTTACACATGACAAGACAACTCAAGACGAAGACGACGTCATGCAACAACAACAACAACAACAACAACAATAACAACAAAAAACCACAATGATGATGATGATGAGCGGCATGATGCTGAAAGTTGTCGCTGCCAAGTCACATGACTGCATTTTCTGTTGTTATTTTATTTGCTTTGTTTTTTATAGATTTTTAATTGAAAAGTATTTTGTCTTGAGTCACATAACGTGACCAGAAAATGTTCTCTGTGTGTGTGCGTGTGTGTGTGTGTGTGTGTGTGTGTTGAGATATACATTGAAGCAATTGAATAACCTTTGCACATCATCTTCTTCTTTTGCATTTGCAGTCCGGCAATGAGGATCCCGATGAAGTGTTGCTGGACTCGGAAATGGACAAGGTCTTTGCCGGCTCAAGTAAGCGCAAAGAAAAGTTCGATGTAAACACTTTCCAGGACAACAGCCAGCAGCCGATTGGTTCGCGTAAAAAGAGCGGTAAGTTTCACTAGTCCTTTCACAAATTATATAATAACACTAAAATAAAGTAAAGCTTATATTAAAACTATCTTCAATACAATAATTAATGTTGCCAGAAGTTAAGCATGAAATTGAGAAATCAAACTACGACAAACAAACCAAGTTTTAATTTCTTTAGATTCACATTAAAAATGTGAAAATGGGCTAAAGAAAGCAAAAATATTTAACAGGCAAAAGGCTGCATCTGCGACCCCATAAAAATATATATATATTTATATATTCATGATCTGGATCAAAAAACGAGTCGTTTTAGCAGTTAGTCCGTTAGAGACCGTAAAAGTCGGAGACTTCAAATTTGGAATATAATCTACCATTAACTATAGAAAGACAAAGATAATTTCATTTTGTCGATTTTTAAATATCGATACAAATCGATTTCCGATAACTTTAAAGTACACAATTCTAAACATATAGTTTCACAATTGTTAAATATAATTTACCCTTTGCATTATATTGATTAGCTGTATGAAACACAGAAAATAAGTAATAAATAACAATAAATAAATAGATAAATATCTTAAGTCTTGCTTCTTGAACTTTAATAAACATTCGCCTTCCTCACAGTTCGCGCAAATGATCTTAATATAGAGGAGGACTCGGAGTACGAGAGCCAAACAGAGCCGTTAAATATTAATGCACAAAACTATGATGATATACCCGAAGATTTTCCACTAGTCTCAGAGCGTGCCGGACACGGCGATCACTCGGACAACTCGGCCGATGAGAAGCACGTTCAGTTCGGTGATGCCAAAAAGAAGATTGTCATCACCCCGCCCAGTCTGACCTATGATGAACAGCCGACGGATCAATCGCACGAACGCAAACGCAGAAAAAGGTTTGAATCTATTTCAAATATTTGATTTATGTGTTTTTGATTTCTTTTTGTTTTTTTTTTGGTTTACTTTAACAGCCGACATCAGTATTATAGACAACGTAAATTCTCACATCAGGACAGCGTGGAAGCCAAAAAGACAGTCGAGGAGAATGGTGATGCAGGTGCGCGTAGGATCTCTGTGCAGCCTGAGGACACGGCATTGGAGGTAGGCCAGCCGTAGACTCTAGCTAGACTATCCACATCCTAAACATGATTAAACTTGACCAAGGTTTTTACTAGCGCGTAAAAAACAAAACAAAAGAAACTAAACCAGTCAAAATATTATTGCTTTTCTTTGCTGCCGCTCACGGATTAACATCCTGTAGAGAAATGCCCAATCGTCGGCTACACAGGTTGACCAGAATTAACCACCACTATCCATCCCGCCCCCTAAATCCCTCTTAGAGTCTTTAGTTTCCCTGCCTCACTGAACTTGTCTTGTGGATTTGGGTTTTTACTAAACTAATCGTGTGTTTTTGTTACTCATACAGGAAGCTGATCTCAATGAGCTGAGGTCACATCGTTCGGATGATCCGCGCGCCCTGCGACGCCACAAAATCCATCATTCATCCATCAAGCTGCGCGATCTGCCCCAAATCACAATTTCACCGTTTCTAAACAAGAAGGCCGAAATCGATCACAGTCCACATGAGGTGTGTGTGTGGGAGAACAATGGGAGAACTCTCTCTGAAGAACTGATCCATAAGTTTTCTTCCATTTTTAATAGATCTTCGTTCAATTGGATGAGCTTACGGGCGTTGGCGAGGACCGTGAGTGGAAGGAGACGGCACGCTGGATCAAGTATGAGGAGGATGTGGAGGAGGGCTCTGATCGCTGGGGCAAACCGCATGTTGCCTCTCTCTCATTCCACTCGCTGCTCAATTTGCGTCGCTGCCTGGAAACGGGCGTTGTTCTCCTCGACCTCAACGAGAAAGATCTGCCAGCGGTTGCCTATCGCGTTGTCGAGCAGGTCTCTATCTCCTCTCTCTCTCTATCTCTCTCTCTCTCTCTGCTCCTTTTCGTTGACTAATCTAATCTAATCTACTGTCTCTGTTTCGCACCGCAGATGGTCGTTGATGATCTTATCGATATCAATGATAAGCCTTCGATGATGCGTTCGCTGCTGTTGCGCCATCGCCATGTGAACGAGCATCAGGGTGTGCTGCCCTTTACCAAGCGCAAGCACAGCAGCTACACCAGTCTCCAGGTAAGCATGACACACACACACACACACACACACACATCCCATTCACTCCCACTCTCTGCAACTGATCTCCAGTGATTCTCATTCACGCACGATATTCAGTCTCTACAGTCGCTCCCCCCCCCCTCCCCTTGCATTACTGCATCAGTGCTGCGTGTACATAAATTGGCTTTAAATATATAATTATCGAAAACGATAAGAACAAATAATGTTTGTTAATCATCATTTATGATCGTGTTCATATTATGCTCTTGTCTATTTGTCTATTTCTGCGCCCATAACTGTGCTACATTTCATCAAACATTCTCGTTAAACACCAATCGACTCTAACAACTCGAATAACAACTACAACTACAACTACAACAACTACAATAACAACAACAACACCAACAGCATCTAATCCCCAAATCGGTAATGAACGGCTATAAAAACAATTATATATATATATATATACAATTATATATATATATATATATATATATATAATATACTAGATATTTTATCTAGCATATTTAGCATAACACAGGCATTTATCTTATCAGAGCGGCTTTTTTATCCACCAACAAAAAACGTTCGGCGTTTCATTTCAACTCTTTTTTTCTTTCGTTTGTTATTGTTGTTCAACATTCGTTTCGATACACTCAGAAAAATAATCGCCCAGATTTGTAGAAATTTGCGATACGTTCAAAAGAGTACATTTTTAAAATTGAAAGATTTGCATTGATTAATTTTTGTATGTGTATTTTCTAAATTCTATAAAATATATTTCGATTTTAGCGTTTTTAGTTTATTATTAAACATTCGTTGTTTTTTTTTTTTAGATTTCGCATATACAACAATTTAATATAGCTTATAAATTTCTTAAACATTATTTGTAAATTTTTTTCTATGAATTTGAGAATCGATTTTTTAAAAGATTTTGCAGTTCTTTTTATTGAGTAAAAATTTTTAAACATATAAAATTTTGATTGTGGATTAAGGAAATTTCAATTATTTCTAAAACTATGAAAAACTTAATATTTGTTAAGTCCGATTTTCATTTTAGGGCGATTATTTTCTCTGAGTGTATACACATATACCTATATAGATATATATATATATAGAAATATATTTATAACTGAACACACTGTGTCTCACACAATTGCGCACCACACCAAAATACAAAACAAAAGCTACTTTGGATGGGCGCCGAGGCGACACAACAGCTGCAGCAGCAACAACAGCAGCACCAACATCAACAACAACAACAACAATACCTGCAACGATCTTCGAAAGCGAGACGCAGCATCTGTGTAACGTCCAGTGTGCCCCCAGCGGCAATGCTCAATGTGGGTGCCACAGATCATCGGCGACACTCGACCACATCGTATCTGGGTGTAATAAGTTTATAGCCCTAGTTTTGACCACACAAAAATTCCAAAAATTCCCCCCAAATTCAACCACAAACTGGAAGTCAGGGAATGAAACTGTGTTTTAACCGATATATGTATATATATATGAGCATCTACCTTTTATGATATTTAAATATCTGTAATGTAATCAAATCTGAAATATTTTTTTGTGGATTATATGTGTGTTAAAGATTAGCAAAGCAGTGTGTCGAACCGGAAAGGCAGCTTCATCGATTGAAATCTAAAACCGGAAATGAAATTCAAAAATTGTTTAAAGAATCAGTCAATGGAAACTGTATTATTATATTATATATTGGCACACAACGAAACCGAATACCGTTACAAAAACAAATGTGGAACCAATTCGTCGACTTGACCTTTAAACTTTCGCGGAAATACGATACGGTTTTGACACCCTGACTATTTGTAGCATGAGAAGAGTTCATTACTACCAACTAATATTGTGACTAACTAACACATCAGACTTATGTCTTATGAAAACGAACGAATGCAATTTATATATATCATTTAAGAGAATAAATCCGAAAGATTTTAATAATTTCAATTCACTTTTTTATGAAGCTAGATGGAAACTCCTGCAAATGTTTTATCAATTAAATGTAGATTATTTATGCTTAGGTAATCTTTTTTATTCTTATTCAAATATGCCCGTATATGAAACATAAAGAAATATACATTAATTTTTTTGAGATTTTAATACAACAGTTTGAAAATGAAATCATACACAAAATATTTGAACAAATAATGCTCATAATTATCATATGATGATTGAGTTGATTCTAATCAGTTAGTGGAGCGGTTTCATTCCCTGTCTCGGTTTAAAGTGCTTTAGAATACGAGCCGTTTCTTTTTAGCCCACCTAGTCCACATTATAGCCTCCACCACCACCACCACCACCATAGCCACCACAAGTAGCCCTCCTCCCTCTTAGAACCACTTTAAATGCTCTCCAACTCTAAAAACTACACGATTGGCAAGTTCTCAATTGTGTTGTCTGTGTTTGTTTACCAAAAAAAAAAAAAAAAAAAGAAAAGAAAACAAATAAAAAAAAACCTTACTCGTAAGTTAGACCGTTTAAATGCTGTCTCCTTTAACCTGCACAAATAATAATAATAAAAAAAAAAACAACAATCTTCTTTAACCCTTAAGTGCACGCCTTGCGTTAAATGTTGAGCATGTTGTGCTTTTTGTTCATTTTTTATCTAACCCCAGTCGATAATTGTGCGGAACTCTTTGATATGCTAAGCTGCTTGGATTGTTTTTCACAGAACCTCTCTGGCACCGATGACAAGAAGATCCGGATTATGCCAGCCAATGATATTGGTGGCAGCAAGCGCAGCAATGAGCTCAAAATTGACATGAAGGATGACATGTACTCGTCGTCCCAGGAGGACCTTAAGAAACTGCAGAATGACACCATACTCAAGCGCATACCAGCCGGCGCTGAGGCAACCACTGTCTTGGTAACTTATCAATCACATCTCTTAACTTACATACATACATATATATATATATATAGTGTTAACCCCATCAATTCCTTTACAGGTTGGTGCCGTTGAGTTCCTCGAGCAGCCAACGATTGCCTTTGTGCGTCTGTCGGAGGGTGTGCTGATGCCCACACTGACGGAGGTGCCGGTGCCGGTGAGATTCATGTTTGTGCTGCTGGGTCCGCGTAACTTTGATCTGGACTACCATGAGGTGGGTCGTTCCATCTCCACGCTGATGGCCAACGAGCATTTCCATGCGATTGCCTACAAGGCCGATGATCGACGCGATCTGCTATCGGCCATCAATGAGTTCCTCGATGATTCGATTGTGCTGCCACCCGGCAATTGGGATCGTCACGATTTGTTGCCCTTCGCCGAGCTAAAGGCCAAAAAGGACTGGATTCGCACGCGCAAAATTAAAGCGTTGCGCGTGAAGCGTGACAGCGAAATGATCAAAATCGGACGAGACGAGGAGAAGGCACTGCTCGAGAAGCAGGCAGTGTTGCGTGCCATTCGAGCGGGTCCCGGCGGCGGTGATCCGGGTGACGATGGCGGCGACGACGATAGTTTCGATGGCAAGAAAAAGAAGCCCAGTCCCATGGACAAAACGCATCGCTTGTGGGGCGGACTACGCAACGATCTAAAGCGACGCATGCCCATGTACAAGAGTGATATATTCGATGGCTTCAACACGGAGACCCTCGCAGCGACAATTTTCATGTACTTTGCCTGCCTCTCCACGGCGATCACATTTGGTGGTCTCGTCTCGGCGAAGACGGACAGCTGGATTGGCATATCGGAAACGTTGATATCCTGTTCACTTGTCGGCATCGTTTTTCATTGCTTATCCTGCCAGCCATTGGTCATCATTGGCACCACTGGACCCCTGTTGCTCTTCGACGAGGCTCTGATGGTCTTCTGTACGGAGAACAATTTTGATTTCCTATCGTTGCGTGTCTATGTCGGCATCTGGCTGATCATCATTGCGCTGTGTGTGTCTGCCTTTGAGGGAAGTGTCTATGTGCGTCTCCTGACACGCTTCACCCAGGAGATATTCTCCGCTTTGATCACACTCATCTATATTGTGGAGACAATGATGAAGCTTGTCTCGATATACAAATTGAATCCGTTACGTGCCGATTATAATTTGCCGCCGCCAACGCTGCTGGAATACGAGAATGCCACCAACTTTAATATGAGTCTTAGTTTTGAGAATATCTCGTCGACATTTGCACCGCCATCGTCCTCAAATAAGCTGCCCACAAATCAACCAAATACGGCTCTCTTCTGCACCATACTCACTTTGGCCACCTTTGTTGTCGCCTACTATCTGAAACTGTTCCGTAATTCGCACTTTTTGGGCCGCAATGCGCGACGAGCACTCGGTGATTTTGGTGTTCCCATTTCCATAGCGATATTTGTGCTTGTCGATTATCTGGTGCCATCGGTGTACACCGAGAAACTGGTCGTCCCAGAGGGTCTCTCGCCCAGCGATCCGACGCGACGTGGCTGGTTTATTGGTTTCAATACAAATCTGGATACTTGGGTGCCGTTTGCCTGTGTGGTGCCAGCTCTGCTCGTCTATATACTCATCTTCATGGAGTCACAGATATCGGAGTTGATCGTCGATAAGCCAGAACGTGGCCTCAAGAAGGGTTCCGGCCTGCACTGGGACATTGTGTTGCTCTGTCTGCTGAACACCTTCTGCGGTTTCTTTGGAATGCCCTGGCATTGTGCGGCCACAGTGCGATCGGTGACCCATGTTTCCTCCGTCACGATTATGTCACGGTATGTTCAACTCGCATCTATTTATTATATTATATATTTTTGGACTTCTTTGATTAATAATAATTATGTTTGTGTGTACACAGGACACATGCACCCGGTGATTCGCCGCGAATCATTGATGTGAAGGAGCAGCGTTTGTCCGGCTTCCTTGTGTGCGTCATGATTGGGCTGTCGGTGCTGATGTCGTCACTGTTGCGCCTCATCCCCATGGCGGTGCTCTTCGGCGTCTTTCTCTACATGGGCGTTGCATCGATGAGCGGCGTGCAGTTCTTTGAACGGTAATACAAACAAATATAAACATTCATTGTTGCATTTATATGTTTATTCATCATGTCATGTCTCTTGTTGTATAGCATTCGACTGTATTTCATGCCGGTAAAGCATTATCCGCCGACGAACTATGTGAAACGTTTGCGACCGTGGAAACTGCACATGTTTACCACCATTCAGGTGTTGTGTCTCGTCCTCCTTTGGACAGTGAAATCATCCAAGTTCTCGCTGGCTTTCCCCTTCTTTCTGATCATGATGGTGCCCATACGGTTTCGATTGAATGCCCTCTACAATGAAGAGGAATTGCAAGCGGTAAATATAATTAAAATATCAAAATAGAAATTTAAATATAATCGATTTGTTTTCGTGCAGTTGGATGGCAACGAGGTAAAAAATGATGGCGAGGATGAGCCTGATTTCTACGCGCAGACAAACATACCAGCCTAGTGACACTTTACCCCATCAATAGGAGCCGACAATTAGCCAGGGTCGGATTTTGGCCAAAACTAAATATTAATTTAGTCGTATTGAGAGTATTAGAAGCCGCGTCCCAACAAATACAACAACTGCAACAACAAAAAACAACAACAAAAAAACTAACAAACAAACAAATTTAGAAACGCACGCATAACGAAAATGTTTGTGACGAAAATTCTGGTGATCGTGTTAACGAACTACCTGCATTAGTATTTAGAGACAAAAATTTAGCATATATAACAAACCAACAAACAAACAAACAAAACAAACCTGAAAACCTATTAGAGATTAATGAAAGCAGTCATCTGAATACAGAGAAAGAGCTGAAACTAAAGCTGAAAGTTAAGAGGAAAATGAAAACGTTGTACCTAAAATGAAACATGACATGATGTTTGGTAGAGCAAAAGTAACAAAAAACAAATATATATATATATATATATATATATATATGTATACAGAATCTGTATTTGATCAAAATATATAAAACTCTACTCGTGTATTATCGTTAAATGATAAGCGATTACCCTTAACCTATTCCGATTCTAATCCTGATAATATACAAGCAAAAGACTCTTAATTCGTTAAGCATTAGGGTGAGAGCACCTAGGACCTTACATTATGCCTTATGACAAGATGTTTGCTTAGCGAAAATATTCATCTAAACACAAACACAAAATAGCTTTGCATCACACAAACAACAACAAACAAAAAAAAAAGCCAACAAAACACAAAAAAAAAAAATGAAGAAAAAAATGGAATAAATATTTATTTGGTTCGGTTGTTGAATATTTTCTCGATTCGCGCGTATTATTAGCAATAAATAAATAGTTTTGCGTATGCATACATCTTACATACATGTATATTCATATATATAGATATATATGTATTTACAATAATGAAATTTGGTTTAGTCTCATCGAAAGAGCAATGAAAATTAGGACGAAGAAGAAGAAGCATGTTTCGAAACAAAATCATAAAACTGTTTAGCTTCAAACTGACGTAGTGATAATTAGTGTCAAACACACACAAAACAAATCCCAAAATCCTAAATAAAAAAACAAAACAAAAAAAAAAACACACACACACAAAATTATATAATTAAAATTTAAAGTAATAATACAAGAAAATGTTTGCGCGCACACTTATAAAGTGAATGCTCTTTTGTGACGTAGCCGCTGTAAGTTTTGCCTTTATTTTGAAATTACCTATTTGTAACACTTACGATATTTGTATTAGTTATAATCCATTTCATTAGATAATCCGTTCGGAGCAATTCTAACCTAATTTTATGTAACTTGTATGTATGTAATTGTACTCGAACGATACTTACTCTTAAGTAGTTGTTGTCTAGTTTGTTTTATTAAAATTCAAATAAAATTATATCAAATCAAAACTATAAAACTTTTATTAATATGGAATGGTAAGTACAAAAATATGGTTGCTGCATTGGCTAAATTTCAATTCAGCAAAAAAAACTGAGGCATACTTTTAGGGGTACACATAATCGAACGGAACAACGGTGCTAACTTGGCCAATTTCCATCGAGCTGCATTGAGGAAGGGTTATGGTGTCATCTAGAAACAAGCCACAATAAGAATAAAATTCTGGGATCCAACATTTATTTTATTAATTGTACAACTTAAACAAATTCAGGCAGACGCTGAAGATTAAATATCATAATTTAAGCAAAACATTTGCATTTCACTTCAGCCAGGATTTCAGCACACCCACGTAGTTGTCAAGCGCCAGACTGTTTGCCATCAGCCGTCCGTGGCTTACCCTGGCAGGATCTGACCTGTCGACTGCGATGTCCTGCACAGACCATGCGGCCCATGCTAGCTATGGTATGGGCACTTCAAAAGTCGCGACTCCACAGCAGCAGCAGCAGCAGCTGTTGATTCTGGTTAATGGCCCCAATCTGATGGTGATGGTGTCCAAGATAACTGCCGCCTGGTTGACAGCCGCTTTCGCCAGCCAGAATCCCTGGGGCACGTGGGGGGCATGGGATCAAATTCTCCACAGCCAACTGAGACTTGTCAAAAGCAAACCGATTTTCAAAAGCACTTATTTTTGAACATGATTTCACCTCTTGAATATTATTACATTTCAATCTGAAAGCCTAATATTTTGGCGAAATTCAAACTCTACAAATTTAATGAGTTTTATACTTAATACCATGCAAAATAATTTATCTAAAACTATTGTGATCTTCAAGCTAGTTTGATTGCATATCTAATTTGGATAAATGTTAGAAAACTAAATAAATATTATAAATACATATTTCGCATTTTTCCAAGCAGCCTGCTTATCTTAAGGTTGCAGCAACACTGACGCTTCATTTCTGCCGCTTATCAGTTGGCCACAACCAAAGCTCTCAAACCAATTTGACTCAAGCTCGATGCGTGCAAAAGCTCGAAATGGTGTCCAAAAAAGCTGTCCCAAAAACTCGAGAGTTGCCAGCAATTCAACTCGACTCCAAGGACTATGCCAACATGGTGTGTGCGTGTGTGTTTGCGTGTGTGTGCGAGTGTGGTGAGGACTGGGATAGCAATGATAATGCGAAGTCAAAATGCCAACAATATTGTGACAGTGACAGTTCAGGACGAGACGCCATCAACGTCGCGTCGAGACACTTATCGCGTAAGCTCAGCGTAAAAAAAAATCACACACACACACCGCTAAAAAAGTCGTAAAAAACTACGTAACTGATAAAGAAGACGCTTCGGGCCGTAAGCAGAACGCGGCGTACTTGGCGCGTTTTTATGGCCAGCAAGCGACGACTTTTAACTTGGTCTTTGCAAAATGGCTAATAATTTCGTAACCGTTAACGTGAACATGAGCGTAACTGTATTCGGGGGCAAGTGAATTGCGCACACCCAGCGACCCGGCATAACGTGACAACCATTCCCAATCTAAATTTAATATGTTTCCACAGTGTGTGTGCTGGGGGTGTGCGTGTGTGTGCATGTGTGTGCGAGTGTGGTGTTTTTGCTCATAACTAAAATCGAGTTTATTGTTACATTACATTATGCTGGCCTCGCCTGTCATTTTGCAAATTTTCGTTTTCATTTCGTTTACAAGACAAATTCATTTGCTTTAACATATGCAAATGTCAAAAGGACTTGTCACACACACACACACACACACACACACACACACACACACACACACACACACACACACACACACCACATACACACACCCAACTCACACAGATGGTGCCGCGTGCTTATGCAAAAGAAAATTGCAGCCCTGCGGTTGTGAAATGCACACGACGCCGTAGACTCGAAAGACCGCCTCGACACTTTGCCACACATTCCATTACACATACGCCATGCTGCACGTACCCCGCAGACACACACACACACACACACACATTATGTAAGAACATACATTAGGGTGCGTTCTACAAACAACAACAACAGCATTAACATTGATAATGATGACGATAAGCATAATGATGTTGACCCATTCGATATATATTCATAGTTTCTTGTATATATATTTCATCTTGAGCTGCTTATTGTAATATCATTTCGAGTGTTTTGTTGTAACAGAATAATAACGATGGATATAACGATGGTGTGTGTATATATATATAGATTTATATTAAACTATGATGATTGCAACGATTGGCGTATATCTGATTCGGCTGCCACAAGGGGGGCACGCACCTCGATGCCCCGGATTGGTGCACGATCCAGATGATGGATGACTTTGTACACCTCGCTGCGATTGTAGTCGAGTTTGCGCTCCGGTTTCTGGTACTTCATAAAGTTGACCCTGCGAAAACGGAACAGCCAATGTTAGCCAGCAAGGTGGCAAGCATGTTACCAAGACAGGGGGCAGACTGAAGGGAATTGGTGCACATCGAGTAGGGTGGACATGCAAGTGCATTTAAATAAGTGCTGCTGGTCACGTTGAAGCTCTTTGGCTTATAGGAGCTCCTGCTCCTGCTGCTGCTCCTGCTCCTGATCCTTCTCGCCGTCTTTCTGTCTCTCTGGGGCAAAGGAAACATGCATTGAACCATGCGACAAACTAACCTGTGCAATGCCTTTGCCACACTGAGGCTCTGTCGCTCCCTGCGGGCGATGAATTGAACCGAAAACGAGCCAAACCAAAGGAATAAAAAAGGAAACACAAAAAAAAAAAAGAGAAGAAAACAAGAAAACAAGAAAGAAAATTGCAGTCGAGCATTGACGATAGTAAAATTCTCTGTATGAAGCGCAATTAATGCCAGAAATTATTTGATTAATATATAACTTTTCCTTTGACGGATTTTCCTTATGTTCAGCTAAGTTTTTGTCTCTGCAGAGTCAGACCAAGTTATTTTACTCACTAACTGGCTTAAAACTGTAAGTAGAAAACTCAAATTACACATGTCTAGTTACAAAACAAAAAAGTGCTTAAGCAACATTTCAATTTCCACAAAAGTCTATTTGCAGTTGCAAAGTTTATTTCTGCTCAATGGCCAGTAAGCGCTAAGCTGCTTAATTTCACTCAACTTTAAGTTAACTGTCTATCGATATGAAGCCAACAAAAAAACACGACAAAAAACTACAAACAGCAGAATGGCATTTGTTTACATTGTGACAGCTGCCTTTTTTTTTCATCATCTTCTTGGCGTTTTTTGTTGTTGTTGTTGCGTGTTTTGCTGTGTGAAGCTTGATTTTAATAAAAATGTATAAAAATAAATAGTTTCGACCTTTTGGGCCTTAACTGTGCACACACACACACACACACACACACACAGACAAAATGTGCTGTTCAGCGACAGTCAAGTTATTTCCTGGCAATCTCTTTGCTTTTCTCCTTTTCCATTTTTTTTTATATTTTATTTTTTTTTTTTGTTTTTTGATGTTATGAAAATGTTGTGCACTGTTTTTGGGGGTAAATTGTTTGGTTGACTTTTAAATAAGTTCTGCGGAAATCTACCTTTGACGGCGTCGACTGACACGGATTTTATATGTTTTTGCGTTGTCAGTGGATGTTGACATAAAATTACATTATTCAAAATGTGGCAGCATGCTGCAAAATGATTAAGTCAATGCTCAAAGGATGTCAACGAAGAGTTAAGCTGAAACTGCGGTTAATTTATGATTGAATGGCCAACTTGTTTAATAAAATACATTTGACTAATGCGGGTTGAAAACCAAAATTGAAATTCCCTCATTGACACAGAGATGCAGTCAATGCAATCCTTTTACGCTTTTCCAGTGCAGTGTATGAAGTGCTAAGGTATTGCGAAAATCGAAGGGAATGCAATCAAGGTGGTCGCTGGTTAAGCACTACAGGACAAGGGCGGTCCAAAAAAAAAAAATAAAAAAATGCATGCTGCTAGACTCTTATTAGCCGTTGCAGTGGCGGTGGCAGTGGCGGCACTGGCAGTGTTGCAGGCACATTCAAAGCCAGAGCTTTTGGTAACTTACCTGAAATGCTGGCGGGTTGCACAAACGATTCCAAAATGCAATCTGTGAAAGAAACGAGAGAAGAAACGACAAACGAAAGCCAAAACGAAAGCATGCATATAAAGTGGTGGGCTGAGGCCAATTGGGTAAAGTCAAATCAACTTTAAGCCAACAGAAAGAGCACCAAAATTAACTTAGGCTGGCAAAGAGACAGGCATCTACAGAGAGAAAGAGAGACAGACAGAGAGAGAGAGAGAGAGGGAGACAAGATATATGAGGGACAAAGAGAGGGTCCGTTCAATATGATCATGTTAATGAAAGTGCATCCTTTTGTGCTTGCTCCTTTTGCTGTTTTGCTGTGGCAACAACAACAACAACAACAACAACAACAATAATAATACCTGGCATCGTAGCCCAGCAACGGGCTCTCATACGGACAGCTGTTAATGCGCAAAAATGATTGTTGTTGGCCCCGTGTTGATATCGTGCAGTGCGTTGATGAAGCCCATGGAAAATGAGAAATGTGCGGATGAGTATATGAAAATGATGAGCATGATGATGAGCTCCTCTGCCTGGGATTGGCTGAGGATGAGTGGGACTGAGTAACTGTGCCTGTGACTGTGACCATGGCAATATGGCATAATGACAATATGCCCAGGCCCATACACTCACACACACACACACACTCACACACACACACAACATGGTTTTAGCAATGTCAATTGCAATGCTGTTGATGAGCTGCCAGGGCGGAGGTGCTAGCAACTGGGGGTGAGTGGGAATGGGTAGGCGGTTCATAAGGCAATTTCAACAGAGAGATTTTTTTGTTTTGTTTTGAGTGGCTAGATGAATGGATGGATGGGTATATATATGGATAGATGGATAGATGGACAGATGGATGAATGGATACGCACCCCAGAGTGCTGCCGGTTATAAGCTCCGCCTGGGCGCTGAGCGTTTCGGCAATGAATTCATCATTGTAGGCATCCTTGGGTCGATACCAGCGCCTGCCGCCGGGCAGCACCAGTGGACGCTCCGATGATGGCGTTAGGGGACCAAAGGCGCGCTTCGAACGCCTCGGATTGTTTTTGCGCACCAAATGCTCCTCGAGCTCCTCAATGACATTGTGTTTCTGGCATGTCATCATCGTCGGAAGCACCATTCCATCGAATCAAATCCCATTCCATTCCATCCGACGTTAAATAAACGCAAACGCAACACACCAGAGACCAGTGAAACACACAAGAGAATATGTTAAGAGACAGAGACAGAGGCAGAAAAACACACAGAGAGAGAGAGAGAGAGAGGAAGATGTGAGTCTTAGCACACTCAGAGAAAACAAGGGTAGAAAACTACTAACTATTATTGACAAATCTATTCAATACTGAAATTTACTATGAAAACCTTTTACACTGCAAATAATTGAATTTAAATCCATAGTCATTAAACGGATTTAGATGCAATCTAAGTTGAAATCATAATTGAAGTACATAAAGAGTGTATCGAATTCAAATAGCCTGCAGCGAGTATAAACATTTGTAATTTAAGAATTAATTATGAACGTTCTTGAGTGCAACTCTTGTTTATTTTTCTCTGAGTGTATTGTAAAAATTATGCAATGGCTTCGGGTTTACATGCGTTGGTCTTTCGATTGTCACTGCTGCCTACTAATTGTCTTTTGGTTTCTGCCTTTTTGCTGCCCCGCCCCCTCCAGCACGCCACCCAAGCAGTGTCCACGCCTCCGCCTCGAAACTGTGACTTTAAATAAGACGCAGTCTCGAAGAGTCTACTGTGATTTTGGTGTTTTTTGGACTCATTTATTTAACTGGCAGTAAGAGACAAACAAACACACACACTCACTGAAGTTTGTGTAAATATGTGTGTGTGCGTGTGTGTGTGTGTGTGTGTGTGTGTGTGTGAACAATAAGCAGAAGAATTTGGTGGCAATTTATCAAAATTTAAACTCGATTTAAGCTAACTAAGCGAACTAGTCTTGAAAGCGCACATTATGCTGCAAGTAGAAAAAGACAAAAACCAAATGGCGTTTTAGTTAATTTGATTAGTGGAGTTTGGGCTACGGCAAATGTTGCAGCCAGCAATGAGCCCAAAAAAAACACACACACACACACACACACAGAGAGAGAGAACACAGAAGAAAACTGAAAAGTGGATGGCAGCAACAAAAAGCAGACTGAAACTGAGACAGAGACTGGAGACGGAGACCTGAGATGGGACTCAGCTGGCCAGCAGCAAACAGCAAAAAATAAATTAAACTCAAACTGAACCAACTAGGTTCGTGCTGAACGACTAACAGATAGCCTATAAATTTCATATCCAAACCTATAAATATTAGTCCCAAAAATGGTTTAATTCTTGGCAAGGAGCTGGATTGTAAATCGTTTTGGCTGGCAAGGGTTCAAATTGCTACACATAAAGTGCTGCAGATGCTGATTTAGATATCTCTAGTTGGAGAAAGACGATTTTGGGCTTTGTATTCATTATGGTTGAAAAGCAGAGCTTGAAGAAGGGTATATGGTTTTTAGCACCTGTTCGGAAACAGAATTTGACCTTTTTATAAAAACAAAACACGTAACTAATAAACTAAAAATTACCCTGTTTTCAAATGATTCACTAATCGCTGCTGATTATTACAGCAACTGCACACAAAATGTGGACTTCAACTGGATTCGCTTGTGGCAAGTGCAAGAGGTGTGTTTTTCTATTTATTTATTTTATTTTAGTTTTTTTTTGGTGAGCTGTTTTAGTTTTCAACAACAAGGTTTTTAAGCTGCCTGGCTTAAGAGAAAGTTGGTTATTTATTTTATAATTGCTAGCAAGCAACATGGCTTAAAGCAAACACAAAATATGCGGTTTGTCTATATATGGCTAACAGATTTCACTATTCAGGTTTGCAGTGCGACTTAAACCCTTTGAGGGTGCACCACTTTAAGCTTAAGCAAAATAGATGTTCACTCGACTCGCTGACTGCTCGATGATTTATTTAGTATGGCAGCTGTCTGGAAATGTGAAAATCTGAAAATGTGAAAATTTGAATATCTAAAAATCGAACTTAAGCAAAACTAAATGCCCATTTAGTTTGTGTTTAAGTAAGCGCACTTTGCAAGAACTGGCCCCAAGGAATGAAAATAGATATTAGAATTGTGCCATTGTTTGCCATTGCCCGAACTGAAGTCGACAGCGAATGCTTTCTGTTTTAGATTTTGAGCAAAGACAGCTGACTGGCATTTGGACAGGATTCAATTTGCATGGCTTGACTGGAATTCAACTTGATAAACAAGTGGATAACTATAATTATTATGCAGTTTGGTTTTTTGGTACTTGCAGATGCTAAAACAGCTCGCCTTTTCCATGAATACAATCTGGCATCTAAGAAATCCAACTGATTTTGACATTGATAAATTTTTTTGGGTTTAAGTTTAAATTGCATTGCAAGTGGACGACTTTCTTTCCTTTCCATTCAGTTGCTCTACATGCTCTCTACAAATTGCTCTGCTCTGCCTAATATAAATACGCAACATTTTTCTACACTTTTCATTAAGTTTTTCTTTGCGATATTTGTTTTCTTTTTTTTTTTGTCTGTTTGTTTTTGCTTTTGTCCTGATAGTGGACACTTACCTTTTGCTTCTTGAAGCATTGCTCCTCATTTGGCCCATTTGGTTGGTCGCCTCCGCTCTCCTCCCGCTGACGATTGTCGCCATTTGAGAGAGAAATTTCAGGCTCTTTTAGGTCATTGGCGTCACATTTATCCTCATTATTTTCACGTGCTGCTCCTACATCTTCCGGCTGCTGCTGCTGCTGCTGCTGCTTCTCCACAGAGTCGGACGTATCTGCAGCGAGAGTGTGGAGAGTGGGATGTGGGTGGCATATGCAAAGTGTGCCATTAGAAAAATTTAATTACTGTAACCTCGGCCATAACTTTGCCAGGCATGCGAACCTTCATATTCACCCTGCTGCTGCTGCTGCTGCTGCTGCTCCTTCTCCAGCTGCTCATCGATTTGTGGCAAGTCCACCTTCTGCTGCAGCTTAAATGTGGGCAGCAGTTCGGCCAACTGCTTGGTCACCGCATCCAATGTTGACTGTATGGTTGAGGGGAGAGACGACAGAGCCGCTAGCTGTTTTTGCACATCAGCCAATTGTTTTTCCAGTGCCAGTTCCTCATCAGTTTTCTTTGGGGCTGCTGCTTCGGTTGGCTCGTTAGGCTCAGCTGCGGATGCTGCTCCTGTTTGCTGTCCTTCTCCGTTTTCTTCTTCGTCTCCATCTTGTTGTGCCTTCAACTCTGTCAGCTGCTTTCGCTTCTCCTCCTGCTCCTCTTTGGAGGCATCCGCCTTCTCCAACTGCTCACCTTCCGCATCCTCGGGCAGCTCATTGTTGTTGTTGTTGTTGTTAATGTCATTGTCTGGCAATTGTTCCAAATTCGGCACTTCACTGTCCGTGGGCAGCGGCAACTCATCCTCCTCCTCCTCCTCCGCCTGCGGCTGCTTCTCAAGCTCCTCGCTGGATGGTGGAGTTGGCTCTTTGGGTGCTGGGGTGATGTCCTTTGGCTTGGCTTCCGGCTGTCACAGGCTTAAGTTGGTGCCTGTTCAGTGTTCTTTTTTTTTTTGGTTGGGAGGGGGTTGGGTTTCATGCAACGCTACTCACCATGGGCGATTTGTCCCGCGGCAAAGACTTCACAATCTTCACCTTGTACGCATTCGCGGCTCGCCGTTCCGCCTCCAGTTGTTGCTTGCTCTTGGGCACGGGTCGATCGGGTCGCTGCAGGAAGGTCGACCATTTGCGATTCTCCTTCTCCTTTTCAAGTTTCGTTTTGGTCACCTCCTCGTTGAGGGAGCGCAGCACATCGCTGGTCATGCAGACGCCCGGCTTGGGAAAGATTCTATAGAAATTAACGCTATTACACATATACATATATATTGAGATTGAGAATGAGAATGAGAATGAGAGAGAAATGTTAGGTTTACTCAAGTGGAGTCAGAACTCCTGGAACGCACCCGAGCACATTGTGCTCCTTGAGAACCTCCGATTCGCCAGACAGCACAGCGGCAATTTCCTCCTCGACCAGCTTGACTTCTAACCGCTCTGACATCGCCGAGCAAGGACGATCGGGCAGCTCTGGCAAATATTGGGCGTTGTCCCCATTCTCAATTACATTCGCATTCTCATTCACATTCACATTCGCATCCGCATTTGGATTGTGCTCCTCCATTTGCTGCTCCAGTTCATTGTCGTTGGCATGCGAATGCATTTCCGTCATTGCTGCACTGCGACATTCCAGTTCCTCCAGCTGCGCAACCACGACCAGCTCCTGTTCCGGTATGAGCGCTTTTGTTACTTCCGTTAATGACGGCAGCGGCAGCGGCGAAACGGATGCGGATGCGGTTGCCGACCGTTCAGGCGTTGACGTTGGGGACTTGGTCAACGAACCCACCCGCACTGGAAACCGCCTTGGTCCTTCATCGAGCTGCTCCTCGTGCTCCCTGTTCGCGACATGTGTGTCACCAACAGAAATTACAGTCATGATTAAGTAGCGGTGGGGGGCATGGTGGGAACGGCGGTAGACAACTTACCGATAGACACCAAAGTAGAAAACGCTGCCGCTGCTCAGGATTAGGCTATGCGCCTGGTCATGGGTTAGGGGCATCGTAGCCGTATCATTGATGCGCACAATCACATCCTCAACACACAGGCCCGCCTCCTCAGCGATGCTGCCCTCGGCGACCTGACAGCGAAAAAATAGAAATGAATAAGTTGCTGCACTTGCAGAAAAACATGCGCTACATCTCTGAAAAAAAATAAAAAAAACCAAAAAAATAATGTGAGAAGCAGAAATGTATTTTGGGTGAATTCTAAAATAAATATATAAAATATATACATTTTTCATTTAAATATGATTTTCGCTGGAGCCTTGAAAAATATATTTCAATTACCACTTTTAATGCTGAAAAGCGCTTATCAAAGTATACAAATCTTATTGTTAAAATGTAGTTTAAACATTTATGAATACAAAACACAGTAAAATATAAATTTGAATTGAAAAATCGTCTTTTGGCAAACATAACACATGCTGTTTTGTGGCTGTGTTATCTGTTTTTCTATATATAAATATATATAACACAGTTTTTCGCTGAGTGCAGGCTAGATAGCTACGGCAACTATTACGGATAAAAAATCAATTATCTGGCGTCGCGCGCAAAGTGCATATAAATAAAATGCGCGCAAAATGTCAACAAAAAAAAGAATATACACAGATAAAACGAAACCAGGAACGAGAAAGAAAGCGAGAGAAGGAGAACGAGTGTTAGAGTGAGTGAGAGAGAGAGAGAGAGAGAGAGAGAGAGACAGAGAGAGAGAGACATGCTACCGAATGTAGCACGTTGCGTGAGGGTTGCCACATAAATTAACACGCTAGCAGCATCATAGGAATAATGAAAGTTTCTTGAAATCAATTTAATTCGCTTGTTGTTTACTCCGCCCACCTTCACTCCCCCTCCCCCGCCCCACCCCACACTTTTCAGTTCAGAAAAGTTTTCACTCATTCCATAATTTTCAAAGCAAACAGAAGAATATTTTAAGGAGTTTTGTATTTTCCAATATGGAAATATTACATTTCGAAAGAAGTTTAAAAGTGTTTTTAGAAATGTTAATTTTCTCTACGGGAATTAATGTGATTTTTTTTTAATACTTTAAAACATATTTTAATTACTAAGAATTGATGAATAAAGGGGTAAAATAGAAAAGAAGAAAATGAGGTCTAAAGCAGTTCTTAGCAAGGGATTTATCCCTCGGAATTATTTGAAAAGGTTTCCAGCCATTTGATATTTGATAGTAACTAATTAATAAATAATAACTTTGCCAAATTGAAATGCCAAAACTAATGAGGAATACGTAAATTGAATTTTATTGCCTCAAACTAGCTGTAATTATGCAGCAGCCCTCGTTGGATTTTACAATGTGCGTGTTCTGTGTGTGTGTCTGTGTCTGTGTCTGTATGTGTGTGGTGAGTGTGAGTGTGTTTGCGTCTGTGTGTAAGTGCGTTGCGCTTAGTTTGCCAATTAAAATTTTGCAATTTGTTGCTATTTTCGCCAATGCTTAAATATAATAATATTGTTTTTAGCTGTTTGGTTTTACTGCTGGGCTTTCAGCACATTTGCTAATTTGTCGACGACTGATGCTGATGAATTGCAAATGAGGCACCATTAATATTGAAATGAATTTATTGCACTCACATTATGCGGCTAATTAGCAGATAGATTTAGTACATTCAGACGATTAGACAAATAGCCGAGCGATAGTCACACTCTGTTACGAGTTTACTTTAATTAACACAATTCGCAAATAATCCCTACAACACACACAAACACACACACACACACACACACACACATACAGGGAAAATAAATCAAAACACACACATACGCTCAGTGTTACATAATGGGCTCGAAACAATGAAATATTTTCAATTAATTTGCGGCACATTTTGTTGCAAAAATGAATACTGCTGCTGCTGCAGCTGCAGCCTCTGCCTCAACTGTGGTCTGTTTTGGCAAATGCCAACCACACAGGTGTGTAAATGCCACAAAGGTGTGCTGCAAGCGATATTAATATTATTATTATTATTATTGTAATGAACATGGCCCCAACCTTAACCACAGTCAATGGGTATTCGTAGTCGGCGCCACCGACAAGCCGAAAGCCCCACGGCACATTATCAAAGCGACACATTTTAATATCGATCACCATTATTACAATCACTCGCTCTCTTCCTCTTTCTGGCACACTCTCGCAATAAGAATAAAAACTCCGGAACTGCGACCGTTTGCTGTGCTGCTAGCGACTAACTGTTGACTCGATAAGCGAGCAGACTGCAATCGAACTGTTCGCGACTTATCGATTTAGTGACAGACAGATCGAAGTGTGATTACACACACGGCCGCCAGAGCGCGTTAGCAGCCAAATGAAGTATACTTTTTGCCTACACGCATGCTAATGCAGCTGTCACTCTCGCACACATACACGCCCGCATTGTCTGTGTGTCTGTCTGTCTGTGTGTGTGTGTGTGTGTGTCAAGCAACAGTTGCGCTAATCCTTTGGGACACCAGTCACAGCCTTTTAGCGTTAAGTTACCATGCAGCTGTTGATGGTGTGAGTTGTTGTTGTTGTTGTTGTTGTTATGTTTACCCAATGAGCAACAACTTTGGCATACCATACTCATATGTGTAATTGTATGTGTATGCGTAATTATGTATGCACCCAAAAAGTGCATTGAACTGCCGCTAGAGGGTTTGTTTGTCTGTTGCTGTTGCTTTTGCTGTTGTTGCACTCGTTTGCCGCCGTATAAATAGCGCCAGTTGCCTGCAGTAGGCTTGCAAACGTTAGCAAAGTCAGCAGTAAGCAGTCAGCAGTTGGCAGTTGAAAGTTGGCAAAATGTTTAACAAAAGCGCATCGCTATATGGCCGGCAGTTGATGCTGCTGTTGGCCCTGCTGATAGCCATCATGGACAGTGGCTGCTGCGCCGATGGCATTGGCGGCTTCAGTGCCGCCCACATCACCCATCCGTTGCGTGAGGGCAAACACAAGCTGTGCGGCCCCGCCCTCAATGAGGCCATGTCAATGGTCTGCGTGAAAGGCTACAATACGATACCCAAAAAACGCATGGCTGCCAATCAGGCATCGCTCGACGACATCGTTGGAGTTGTGGATGCGGAGCAAACACAATTACAACAGCCGCGTGGCGGCGATGTTGGCTACGCGTTGAGTCCATTGCTGTCCAGCATTTATGGAACGGAGGTGCTCATCAAAACACGACGCTTGCGGCGGCAACATGCCGGCATTTATGATGAATGCTGTGTCAATTCCTGCAGCTATCCGGAACTCTTGGCCTATTGTCGCCCGTAATCGTCTCATACTCACGCACGCACACACACACGCACGCACACACACACGCACTCACGCATAAACATACTCATACTCGCAAGCGATATTGTACTCATATACTCGTAATTGTAATCGTAATCGTTATCGTTATCGTACCCACTTATATATGCAGCACAAATTTTAGCTAATGAATAAAAAGTAAAACTGTGCAACAAAAGACAAAAACTAAAAGAAAAAAACATTTCACAGCTCAGCAAAAGCTAAAGTTAAAGTTACCAAGAAAATTTGCATACCAATACAAAGTGTAAAAGTCCCTCTTCCCCTCCCCCATTTCCCCCAATCCCAAAAAGGCAACTCCTGCCATTATTTCCATACTCCACACACAGCAAGCTCAGCAGCAGCCAAATGACTAACTTTAGCCCCTGCATCAGCTTCAGCTGGCTGTTAACCGTGCTTCTCCCATTTCTGTGGATGCCAGATGATGTCAACGCCCGCATCGGTAAGTAAAGAGAAATCACAATGAATGACCAACTAACGGCTACCCTGTGTCCAGTTGTTTCAATAGATATACGCATATTGCTTAAAACATACTCAAAAGTATCTTATCCATATGCACATTTGTGCCCCCGGGGATGCCAAAGTGCTTGGTGCTCTCGAAATGGGAATTCCCAAACTTAGAATTTAAATTAATGTTCTATATAAAAAAAAAAGACATTATGCCTTGCAATGGCGGTTAGCCAGAATGTATTTTTCCATTGGTTTGTTTTTTGTTGTTGTGTTTTTTTTCCTGTTTATTTATTCTTTAAATCTATCCCTCGAGGGACAATCATTAAATTTTGCGATAATGGCAACATTGGATTGTGCGTAAGTCTGGCGACATATTCTTGGCCGGGTGCTGGGATGGGGAAAGGGGAGGGAGACAGGTTTAAGGTGAGGACTACAGACGATAATGAGATTGAGAAATGTTACTAGCCCCGAGGCTGAAATGCTACAAGATTCCACCATTAATTTGAACAAAAATTATTTTTGTTCTTAAAATAACAAAACAAACAATGAATTTACTAAGCGTGGGTATCTAATGAGTTTACTTAACTAAACTTTAACTAACAGCAATAATCATTGAATCTATGTTTGCACCTTTAAATCGCTTAACATACGTTGTCTACTCTGCTTGTCATTCTTTACTAACAACTGATTTAAATATGACCAAGAGTCAAATTTAATTTGTGTTTAAGCTCCTGGTAATAAATACCCCTTTCCTTCACCCGTTTGCAGGGTATAGTTTGAGACACAACTCATTTGGTATTCATAAATGCAGGCAAGGCAAGGCAAGGCAAGGAAAGGCAAGGCAAGGCAAGGCAAGGCAAGGCAAGGAAAGGCAAGGTCTTAGGTTCGCACACGCCAGAACCTTGCGTTGTCTTTTCACACCAAAATTGTTTAATTGGCTGACAAAGACGCAAACTGTGGTGGGCGTGGCACTGCGTAGCCGCCCACGTGCCACCCTCGGCAATGGGTGGAATTTGCATAAGCCAACGAAAAGTGAACGTTGACATTGAATGAGTTTAGCAAGTTGCTATAGCTACTCGAAAATGCACTCAACTTGTCCCAATAACCTGTAACGCAATTTGACACCGATATAGTTCCACTTGGACAGATGTGGCATGCCACCCCAACCCAAAGTGTCATTGCAGAGTATATAAGCATGCGGCAGCGAGTGTATCGGCATCAGTTCCATCGCATCAAAGTATCTAATCCCAGTTAATACACGACAATGTGCAAGTCAATTTTCCTCTCGGTGGTCCTCCTATTCGCCCTGTGCGTTGTGGCATCTGCCAGTTCGTCCCACTCGATGCGGCTGTGCAGCTCACAACTTATCGATATACTGAGCAGCCTTTGCAGTGCCACAGGATTCAATCGACTTATCCACAAGCGTGGCTCACGTAAGTCCAATTTAAAGTTTCCATGGGCAATCATAAACTTCCCCATTTCGGATGCACTGCAGCTGTCATGGACATGGACCCTCTCGATCCCCTTCAGTATATTGAGGAGAAGGAGTCTTCCGCTGCCGAACTGCTTCCATATCCCTTAACAAATGGACGCCTGCGCAACCTCTACCAGGACAACGTCCTCAACTCCTTAGCCTCCACCCGACGACGCACTCGTCAGGGAATTGTTGATGAGTGCTGCAGAAGGTCTTGCACTATAAATGAACTCACTTACTACTGTGCCTCCTAACTCCAAGGAGGTGTATCTATTGAATTTATAGAACCCTCGAACTGTTATTCCTGATATTGTATTTACGTGACGCAAACCCGCAGGATGTATTTAAATTATAAATGCTTTTAATAAAAGTCAAGCTGCATAAACCAAAGTTAATATTATGATAATAAGAATTTATACAGATTCAGAAGAGCAACTTAGCAATGAGGACTACAATTTGAATACCTGGCTGGTCTATGGATGTTTTAGTCTTTCAGCAAAAAGACATAGCAGACAGTAATTTTCAATAATATAAATAAAATAACCTGATTGACTTTTAAATATATTTCAGAAAATGAAGAGTTGCAATACAAAAAAAAAAATAAGAAAACTCCAACTCTGAATTGTAATCAGAGAATCCTTATTTTCTTGGCAACTATCAATGAAATATTTTGAGCGCAGGTCTCTCCAGGATATGCAAACAAATGTTCCAACTTTGAGCAAATTTCTATATTAAAAAGTCCTTCTATTTCAGCTGTTAAAATTACTTTCGATGCTTTTTTCGTTTACTTCAGCTGTCCATGGATTTTATCCCAAAGGATATGCCGATAGTTAGTTAGATTTCTTATACATTTATATCGATTATACAATAGTATATTCGATTTGCCTGACACCTGAGAGATGTATGTGTATATGTATATGTATATTTGTCGATTATGCCATATATCATTCACACTTTTAAAGCTCGAATTATGAAATTCTAAATATATGTTGCTGGAGATGTTTTCACAGCTCGGCAAAGTCAGCATCGCCCATCTTCAACGATCCATGCAACTCTGCCCCCAATAATCGGAAATGCATACAGCTTTCACAATTTAAAAGTTAGAGTCAATAAATCTAATAAATCTTGTGAAAAGTCTAGGCTTAAAAATGCATTTAGAAAACTAGTTCTTACTCGGATATATCCTTACCAAGAACCTACTTTATCGGTCTGTATTCCAGTATAATGCAGTGATCTTCAAGCCCAAACGTTTGACGAACTGAAATGAGAAATCCTTCATTCACCACTTTCCCATATCAAAAAGCAACTTCCACTTACTTAAACCTGTTTAAATCCAGATCTAAGTACGGACCGTAGTTGCCGATGACCTTTTCCATATCCTTGGATTGTATTTGAGATGAGAGTGGGTACGTTTCAGTCGCGTAGTATAGAGTGGTACGTGATATTGGAACACACCATGCTCAACTCGAACATTCATTTTGAGTGATTTTACTAATTGAAAACCCAAAAATGATTGGCAAAGCAAACAAGAAACTCCTTCTTCTATACAGAAAACAGCATTAAATTTCACGAAGAGTTAAATTTAATACATTGTTAAGGTCATGAAAAGAACGCCCCTTTGCCTCAACCGTTTGCAGGGTATAGTTTGAGAAACAACTCATTTGGTATTCATAAATGCAGGCAAGGCAAGGCAAGGCCAGGCAAGGAAAGGCCTTAGGTTCTACGCCAAAATTGTTTAATTGGCTGACAAATACGCAAACTGCAGTGGGCGTGGCACTGCGTAGCCGCCCACGTGCCACCCTCGGCAATGGGTGGAATTTGCATAAGCCAACGAAAAGTGAACGTTGACATTGAATGAGTTTAGCAAGTTGCTATAGCTACTCGAAAATGCACTCAACTTGTCCCAATAACCTGTAACGCAATTTGACACCGATATAGTTCCACTTGGACAGATGTGGCATGCCACCCCAACCCAAAGTGTCATTGCAGAGTATATAAGCATGCGGCAGCGAGTGTATCGGCATCAGTTCCATCGCATCAAAGTATCTAATCCCAGTTAATACACTACAATGTGCAAGTCAATTTTCCTCTCGGTGGTCCTCCTATTCGCCCTGTGCGTTGTGGCATCTGCCAGTTCGTCCCACTCGATGCGGCTGTGTAGCTCACAACTTATCGAAATACTGAGCAGCCTTTGCAGTGCCACAGGATTCAATCGACTTATCCACAAGCGTGGCTCACGTAAGTCCAATTTAAAGTTTCCATGGGCAATCATAAACTTCCCCATTTCGGATGCACTGCAGCTGTCATGGACATGGACCCTCTCGATCCCCTTCAGTATATTGAGGAGAAGGAGTCTTTCTCTGCCGATTTGCTTCCTTACCGTTTGGGCAATGGACGCATGCGTAATATTTACCAGGACAACGTCCTCAACTCTCTCACCTCGACCCGAAGACGCACTCGTCAGGGAATTGTTGATGAGTGCTGCAGGAGGTCTTGCAACATTCAAGAACTGACTAACTACTGTGCCCAATAAGTCCAAGGCATGGAGCAGTAGACATCTCCTTTGAAGCACTGTGATCAGAGTACATTATGATATTGATAGAATCTTAGAATTGTTATGACTACTCCTATATTGCAAATCCACAGGTTGTGTTTATATTATAGATGCTTTCAAAAAAAAGCCAAGCTGCATAAACGAATGTTAATATTATTAAAATAAGGACTTAAAATGGGACTAACATTTGAGCATCACAGCGATGCAGGAATGTTTGATTAATTAAGCCAAAAATCCGTAGCAACTTGAAGCAAAAATCAATATTATACCCAATGAATTATAGTGACAATATATATGGGATGAACCACAAAAGAACTAAAAGAATCAGCTATTCTGATTCGCATTTAAAAGATAATGAGTTCATCAAAGTTCTCAGACAACTCTTACAAGTCTAACGCAACTTACAAGTAATTTACACAAACATATAGACAAATAATATTCATAAATTAATACGTAAATATGTTTTTATTTTATTTGACTATGCTTAAGGCTAATGTTTTATTTATTAGTATTTATACAGTTAGGAGCTAGTAAATATGAGCTGGCCTAAAACTAATCCAAATGGTTTCCAATCATGATTGAGCGCACTCTAAGCAGATTCAGGGACTCGGTGTGCAGTAGGATGAGAGTTCCGTATAGGTGCAAGACCTGATGCAACAATCATCGTAGACACCAAAACGACGATGTCTGCTATTCACCAGACGGCGATGGGCACTCTCACCCAGCAGCCTCTGCAGCATTGGCTGTGAATTGGAGTCTAGATTCGAATTGGTGCCAGCATAGTCACTGTTGATGCCATTGTATTGTATTGGAGGAGGCACTGCCAAACACAGAAATTCAATTACACGAGTTGGACAAGGTGAACTCGTTGTGCTTACCATTGACATGCTTCATTTCCGTATTGTAACCGTACGAGCAAATCCTGTCTAGCATTTTGGGCAGCTCGATGCCACAGAGACGAATCGCGTCCACTTGCAGCACCAGAAATGCCAGGCAGCAGAGCAAACACTGCACTTTAACGTTCTTCAAATGCATTATGCTGTTCGGCTGCTAATCCTTTGTTGTCTGACAACACGCACTACACACTGAACCACTGTGAATTCGTGGCAAACTGGAACTGTGCCCCGTGCTGCGGCATTGCATCGCTTTATACGATAATGTTTGCACTGCACAGAGAGGAACACACACACACACACACAGAGCGAGAGAGAGAGTCTGTCTGTCAGGGTGTGTTAGGTGTTGTGTCAGTTAGACGAGGAGCCGACCAACCAGACAGCCAGATTGCCACAGACTGCGAGGACCGGAGGTGTTTGGGTGGTTTTTGGGCTTACTCATATCAGCTGACGTCTTTTGTTTATGTTGTGCCATGCAAAATAATAACGCGTATATCACAACTGTTGAAAAACAAAGTCAAGTGCTGTCTCCTTCTCCTCCTATACTTATACCTCTACCTCTACCTCTACCACCCATCCTTTTGGCTATTTGTTGTTTACACATACTCTGAGTAGAACTGGTGCGCCCAGCTGGATATCAGGCCACTGACTATATAGTTGATATGGGATGCCAAGTAAACAATATTAACATCAATTTGTATATATTTTCAATATTTGATGTATACAAAAGATATCAAGTCTATTTTTGGCTCAATTGCTATCAATAGCAGTCTCCACTTAACTCAAATATTCGATGTTAACACAAAGTGGAATTCCTGGTAAATCGAAAGTGTTTTCTCCCCTCTGAATACATATTAATATTGTTTATTGACTGCATGTGCCAACTATTTTTTTTTGTTTTTGTAGAGTATACGAAATTCGCTGCAACTTAAGCAATTGTTGTTTGCACACAAAAACACAACGTCATCTAATTAAAAATTCAAAATTTTCATTACTGCTCCGAGAATGCAAGGGCACAAGCACTTTACGGGGACTGTGGGGGGAAGGGGTATAAAATGGCGGGGAATTAACCAAAGCACAGTTGGTGGCCCCAACGGGTGAACAGAAAGAGAGAGCTGAGAGTAGCGTGGGGGCGGGGGGGAGGCCATGAAGAGCACTAAACTGATGCTATAAGTTGCCTTTTGTTTGCTGTTTTGTATTGTTATCGAGTAACTTTATTGCTTCCTTGAAATAGTACAATAAAACATTTAAAATTATTAAAAAAGTATGTATATATATATATATATATATATATATATATATGTATGTATGTGTATGTATATGTATATGCGTATAGTTGTTCCCTTTTTTTTAAGCAGTGGCTAAGTGTTATTTGAATGAATTGCAAAACGTGCGTTTTGTTTCAAAGTTTCTGGGTTTTGTTTTGGGGGATAATCCGTTAATGGTCTGAGCCAGGCCAAGTCCAAGTTTAGGTCCGCGTCCAATGTTCAAGTTAGGCGCAATATTCCAGGATGTCGTCGTAGGAGCAGCCTTGCTTGCAGCATTCATGGGTTATCCTTCGACGCGGACGTCGCAGTTGGCGATCACTGTCCGCCTCATTGATGGTGTCCTGATCCAGTTGTTGCCTCAATGCCAACAGTTGCCACTTGTGGCGCAACGCCTGCTCGGGTGTCCTGGGGCTTCTGTCCGCTTAAAACTAATGTTAGTTCAGGCACCAATTAATTGGATGGGAAATGGATGACTTACAATTGATTGAGCGCTTAATTCTGCGTGAGAATCCATTAACACAAATCAGATCAAGGGCCTCGTTGAGTGCATCTCCGCAGAGTTTCTTGCGACCTTCGACCTGCTCCACCAGCTGCCACATGGCGACCACCAGCAGCAGCGATATACTGAATCGCAAGCTCATCTTGCTGTTGTTCAAGTACCCGATCCCAGATCGTCACTCTCTCTGAATATCCTGTATATCCTATATGCTGTCGTTCCACTCTCGATTTGAGCACTCTCGTTAACCAATTGATCGATGCGCATGCCAACACCAAACTGATTGCAAGAACGATTCAACACTCACCTCAAAGGCTCAAAGGCCCAAACTGACTTCTTGATCCGTCTCACGCTCTGCCTACCAGTCCTACCGGTCAGGTAGCAGATCAGGTCGGCCGGTCGGGGCGGGCGAAATGTGTGTGTTGTGGCCAGGGTTTTTCACAGCCAGCTGGCCTGTGGTCTTTCCCGGTTTTCTCATATTTGGTTTCCCAAATTCGAGCTTACCCTTTAATCCCTAATCTGGCTAACTTTTTAACCATTTAATTCTCAACTCATAATTCTCCTTTACAGGCTACTTCTGGCACGTGAGTGACCTGCATCTGGACACATTCTATTCCACACAGGGCGACATTTACAAAAGTTGCTGGCAGCTGGCCGCTCGCAACCCGCAACCCAACTCTGCCGCCGTGCAGGATCTGGAGTCACCGGGTCCCTTTGGCAACTACAACTGCGACAGTCCCTGGAGTCTGGTCGAATCAGCGGTGAAGACCATGAAGGCCAAACAGGGCGACAATGTGGAGTTTGTGCTCTGGACAGGCGATGCCCTCTCCCATTCCGCTCAAGCGCTCTCCGAGCAGCGGCAGCACGAGATTTTGCGCAACATTACCGAGCTGCTGGGACGTAGCTTCTCCTCGCCATTCATCTTCCCGGTGCTGGGTCACGAGGATGCCGGCCTGCACAAGTACAAACAAATGGGTGAGCTCTGGCGCCACTGGCTGCCCACCGAGGCACTTGTCACCTTCGAGCAGGGTGGCTACTATTCCATCGAGCAGACCAGGAGTCGCCTGCGCATCGTTGCTCTGAACACCAACTTCATGCGACACGACTACGATGTGGACGCCAAGCAGGCGCAGAGTCTGCGCTGGCCAGTCGAATACTATGCGGAACCGAAGACATCCAGTCTCACAACCACCGCACAGGATCAGCTGCAGGCCGAGCAGCAGTGGCTCTGGCTGGACGAGATCCTAACCAAGTCAAAGGATAAACAAGAAACGGTGAGCAAACTTAACTACTAACTTAATTTAACTTAACTTAACTAACTCAACCTATGATCAAAACTGTATTGAAAATCTATTTAGTTTTAATTGAATTATGGCAATGGAAAATTTTAATTTTATAGGGTATATTTTGAGATGGAAATCGAGCCAGAATTGTGTTTGCAACTTTAAATGTAGCTGTGATTAAAATGTGATTTGCTATTAAAAATTGGTTGAGTTTTGACAAAGTTTTGGCCTTGGAAAGATTACTGCAGAGTTTCTTTCTTAAATGAATTTCAAAGTAAAGAGTAGACATATTAATCTAGGGACCAAATCATAGTTAAAAGTATGTTGAGTCTTGGCAAAGTTAGGGTTATATATAATAATTTAATCCACACCTTCAAACACTTTTTGGGGTTTTCATTTTTAACGTGAAACTTCAACCAGTTTTGCGTTTCCAACTTTTAATGTAACATTAATGTGGAGTGCTATAAGGTATGGACAGATTTGACCCTTCACTGCACTCTTTAGGTACATTTCCAGGATGTACTCCTAATCTGTAGATGAAGTTCTAGCGTTAATCTGATAGACTAGTATCTTATGTGGCTCACTTGTGTCTCCTATTGCAGGTCTATATAGTGGGTCACATGCCGCCTGGAGTGGATGAGCGTTACCTGGGCACACCACACCACGGCCAACTGATCTTTACGGAGCGGAATAACCAACGATATCTGGACATGGTGCGCAAGTATGCCTCGGTCATACAGGGGCAGTTCTTTGGTCATCTGCACTCGGACACCTTTCGGCTGATCTACGATGAGCAAGGTAACTGATCAAGAGTAACTGGTATTAATTGGAGTAGATTAATGACCTTTGCTTGGGCAGGCACACCAATCTCTTGGCTGATGACGGCGCCGTCGGTGGTGCCACGCAAGGAGGGTATTGGTGCCTCCAACAATCCGGCACTGCGTCTGTACAAATTTGATACGGGCAGCGGGCTGGTATTGGACTACACGCAGTATTGGTTGGATCTGCCGCTGGCAAATCGGGTTAATGAACCACTCTGGCAGCCCGAATACAATCTGACCCACTATTATGGATTGGGCGAGATTTCAGCGATAGCGTTGCACAATTTTGTGGAGCGTTTTACGGGCAGGGATGCCTCCTGGTTTGGCAGGTGTGTACTCAAGCGGAACTGTAACACCTCTGATGGCACCTAATCTAATCTTCCACCTACACATAACCCACCCACCTTAGATATCAACGTGCGAATGCTGTCCGGTTTCAGTCGGGTTCCGCCTGCTTGGGTCACTGCATGTTGAATCATTATTGCGCCATAACACGACTGGATTACGACGAGTTCCGAATGTGTCTGGAGACGGAGCAGTTGCCGTTGCAGGGGCATGCCGCGGTGCCAGAGTTGAGCAGCTGTTGTGCTCTCATCTCGCTGCTGCTGCTGCTGCTGTTAACGCTGAGCTTTCTCCGCTGTTCGCTGTTGCAGCAGCTGGAGACGACAATGATCACGAATTTATAAGTGAATAACGAAATGATGAGTTTTCGACAAAAGTACAGAGGATGACTTGGAAATGTCTCCTCAACTCCCCATCTTAAGCTGCATGCAGGCGCGCACTTTTCCTAAATGTCAAATAAATAATGCGCTAATCAAAACTCAATTTATGCTGTACTTGTGCATGTCTGTGTGTGTGTCTATGTGTGTGTGTGTATGTGCTTTGCTGTGTGTGTGCATATGTGCTTCTGTGTGTGTGTGTGTGTGTGTGTGGGTGTGTGTGCTAGGTGCTTGTGTGCGCCTGTGTGGTACAGCCATATCATATGTGTGTGTGATAAAATTCGTCTATTATTATTGCTATAATTATTATAAATTAAATGTATTATATACTCTAAACATATGAAAATAAACGCAGAAATTTTTAATGTTATCTTTTGGGCAATTGTTTTTCGATAAATATTTAAGGTTTCGGAGAAGTCAGCCAGTCAAATAAACATTCTGTTCGGCCTCTGCATGCCTGTTTTTTATGGCCAACTCCATTAAACTGGCAAAAACCGCAGCGTACATATTAAAGCAGCAACTGTGTGTGTGTGTGTGTGTGTGTGTGTGTGTGGCAAGTGTGTGTGTGTTTCGGCTGTGGCAAAGACAATTTGGGCCCAGCTTCAGGACTCAGCCCGTTGACGTATACATCATGAGTAATGCATGAGCATGTTGTAACCAAACAACCAACCGACCTTGTCGCAGCTTGTTGCATGCCCCGTTCGCAAGCGATTCGTTTGCCTGTCTACAATTTGCTGCTGCTGCTGCTGCTCCTGCTGCATGCGTGACATTCTCTGCTACGTGCTGTCCAAGTAAATTATTGGCGAAATCTACGCTAGCATTTGATATTTGGCGAATTTGTTCGACAGCCTGCTTTTATAGTCCCCAACCCTCAACCAGCAACCATCAAGCAATCGCCGACCTGCCTCCCCAGTTGCCCAGCACCACACCTGATATATGTAGGGCAGCTTATTGCATACTTTCAGGCGCTTCATTTTATCAGGTCTATCAAAGTTGCACTTGCAACAACAAAAACAACAAGAACATCAGCAAGAGCAGCAACTGTCACTGCAACACAACCCGCAGTCATTAAAGTTTATTAAGAAATTTCTAACAACTCTTAGTCAATCTTAGATAGCAAACTTGCCCTTCTCCTTCCCCTTCCCCTCCCCCTTTACATGCCCCAGACATTCTTCGTCTCAATCACTTGTTCATCCCAATTCGCTGTAGAAGACGAGGACAAAACTGTTTGCTGGCTTTTGCGGCTTCTGCAATTTGGCAAAAGTTCTCTGCTATTCCCAAAAGATGCCCCCTCCGCCCCTGCCACTGCCACTGCCACAGCCACTGACACAGCACCCAGCAACCCACTACCGCCTTAGTCCATCTGAGATTGGATTTGGGGTTTTCGGTTGAGAATCGTCTTGGTTTCCCATCACATCGTATTTACCCATTCATTTGGCTTCTGCGCACAGTTCCTGGTCCTCCACAGACAACAACAACAACAACAACAACAACAGCAATAGAATGAAAAACACCTACAACACCTAACTAAGCAAATAGTTGTAATGCAACAACGCAGACAACTTTTGCAAATGCTCTCACATAAGCATAAATAACTATTAAAGGATGTGGTTATTGCCACTGCCAGACTTGTGCATACTCTGTAAACAAATAATCAATAACCATTCAGATCTCACTTGTGGCTTAGCATTCAATTCAATTGTAATTATTAATGCATATTCATTTGCAAACCGAGTTGGTTACAACTCGTGTTCAGCTCGAGTGGATGTCTTTGAGTGCAAACAATGCCCAAATGTTGCATTGAGTAATTCAATGGGCAGGCTGATTTGCTCAATGGCCACAATATGAGTTTCACTCAACAATTGAATCGAATATTAATTACACTGCTCTCTTTGTTAAGTGTATTTTAATGAGCTGCTCAACAAACATTGCATACATCTGTGAATAAGAAATGAATATTCGATTTAGCTGCCGATGTGCACAAAAGTTAAATTAATCACTGAATATCAATATTATTGTGGAGAATGTTTGTACAAAATTGCAATGCATAAATTAATGTAATTCATTAAGTTAGATCTCTGTTTCTGATTTATCTCCATCACCAGCAATGTCTTTAATTGATTGATTGTCATAAAAAGAGACTTAAACTTAAATCATTCAGTTTTGTGCATTTCTCATAAGTTTGCTCCATTAAATTAAAAGCTGAAGTAGAAAAATAAAAGAAAACATATTTTATATGTTAATAGATATAAATATGTTTCTTTTGAGTTTTTCATAACAGCTCAATTAACACAAAAGCTGAAGTTTGAGGTGACTGCATAGTCTGCATAGTCTCTTACATGGAACATGTGGACAGCTTAAGCTGATCAGGAATATATGTATATAGTATAGTTTAATATAGTTTAAAAACTGCACAGCAGCAGTCAGCTTGTTAGCAAGTTTTGCACAACAATAAGAAACCTTTCAACTCTCAACTCTCAGCAACCAGCTACCAGCAACCAGCAAAACAATAACTATATCTACGGATATACCCAAAGCAAATACTATACCAACCATAATAGTATGAGGTGTGTGTGCAAGTGTGTGTAGGTGTGTGTGTGTTATTTGCTATATGTGTTTCGGTGTTAGTATTCTCAC